>CM057453.1:542640000-543240000 GCA_016271365.2 Neoceratodus forsteri
CTTAAGTGACCATTCACCAATACTGTGCATCTAGTCTAACAAATTTGCCAACACCCCCCAAAAAAACTATTAACAGCAGAATGTTGGCTCCTGGTCATCTAGGGCCCCTTACAACACTTCTATGTGAACATGACTGGTCACCAATTGACACAGCCCCTGATGTGGACACAGCTGTTGAGTACTTTATATCCAGTTTCAACTCAGCCTTTGATGTCCATGCTCCTTTCAAGAATTGTAAGACCAAGGGTGTCAATAACCCATGGATTACGCTAGACCTCCTTGAACAAGTGAAATCCCAAGACCATCTCCAGTACAGAGCTAAGATGACTCTCATGTCAACTCAAGCCAACATTTAGGCATACAAAACAGCAAGGAACTAGAGCAATCCACCTCAAGAAAGCAAACTACTACAGGAGCGCCCTAGACAGCACCGGGAAAGATGGTAGGAAGTTCTGGAGCAACCTTGCTGAAGTAACAGGTAAAGACCCCGAAGTAACACCAGCAATGCTCAACATTGATGGCTCCATCACCTTTGTTCATGTAACCATAGCTAACACATTTAACACTACTTTCACCGACCTTAGTCATGTGCTACCCCAAAACTTCTTTGACTCCACCTCTGATGCAATACTCTCTGATAAAACAAGAGTGATACAGGGACACCCACCATTCTACTTCAAAGCAATTTATGAAGGTCTAGCTAAAAAAAACCTACTTAAAGTGCTCAGGAGGTCCAGATATACTGGAGATTCCCTATATCTGAAACTTCTCACCCTCACCATTGACAAAGTCTTATCCCCCCTACCAAAATCTTCAACTGTTCCCTCATGCTTTCCCAGTCCCCCCTAAAATAGAAATCTGTAGTGGTGACTCCAGTTTACAAAAGTGGTAACAAGACTGTACCCAGCAACTACAGGCCTATCTCCATCTTCCCCCCCTCCCCTTCCAAAGCTTTGGAACAGATAGTTGCTGATCAGCTTGTTAAGTACCTGGAAAAATATAACTTGCAATGTCCTCAGCAGCATGGCTTCTAAAAATGGCACAGCACCACCACTGCTCTCTTCGAATTTACCACCTTCATCAACCATGCCCTTGAACACAGCCAATTGGTTGGTGTCACATTCATTGACCTGACCAAAGCATTTGACAGTCAACCACTCCTTGCTGATTGAAGAATTATCTCTCCTAGGACTTTTAATTGACACTACCCACTTATTTCAAAGCTACCTCAGGGACCACACCCAACAGGTTAGGATTGGTGAATCCCTCTCAGCCACCCCTTCCTGTCCATTCTGGAGTTCCTCAAGGTTCTGTCTTGGGTCCTTTGCTATTTAGCATCTTTTGAACAAACTCCCTGCCTCCTGCCATGATAGAATTCTTCTGTATGCAGTCCAGATGATGCAGTAATCTGCATGTGCAACTCTGATCCCTCCCTCCTACAGCTTCTGCTGCAGAAAAGTTTTGCAGAAGTTGAAGCCTGGTTTAGATTGCAAAAACTCATCCTAAATTACAAAAAAATAAAAATCAATGCTATTCCATGGAACTCACAACAATCATGAAGACCTACAGCTAATAATCAACAACTGCATAGGCATTTTGCTGGAGCAGCAGGACCTGTTTAAATATTTGGGTGTGACCCTTGACTGCACTCTTACATATATCAGACATATTGATAACATTGCTAAAGCTGTGAATACCTGTATAGGGCTGTTATACAAGCATAAGCACTGCCTGACAGATGAAGCCCTAAATCTCACTATTCAGAGCTCTGTAATCTCAATAATTGACTATGGGCTTGTGATCTTCAGATCAGCCACTGACACTGCTCTCTGGTGTATAGCCTTGTCCCTTAACAAGGCTTGTCAGCTCCTCATCTCAGCCACCCACCTTTCTCACACATGTGATACCAGTATTTATGAGCAGGCAAACTGGCTCAAACTAATGGGCAGACTAAAGTACTGGACCTTCATCCTAGCAAAGAAGACCTCACTGGGTCTCATGTACCCTGGGGTTCAGTCTATACTGACCCCACACTGTATCTCCCACCTAAACAGAAGTTTGGAAAGTCTAATATTACCCATACCTCACTGCTGGACTTCACAAGGACAGCACTCCTACAAAGTTAGAGCCTCAAACTGGTTCAACTCTCTTCCATTGGAAATCACCAACACTGCCTCACTTGATGCTTTTTAGCATGAACCATGCCAGCACCTTGTGGCTAGTGCCTCCTGTGACTGCTTCACATAAAGTGTTCCAGGTCTGCTCCCCTCCATGCATCCGCGCCCACACTTACGCACTACCTGGTCACCTCCCCTACTCCCTGTTCACAGTATATCCATCCCATCATTGTTGCTTGCTCCCTAGTTCTCTTAGCCCCTCTTTATATCTATCTCTCTCCCTCTGGAGTTCTACACTAATTGCTTTCCCTTCCCCCAACTCCTTGCACCCCTACCATGAATATCCTCTCTCTACCACTCCTCCCTCAACTGCCCCATTCCCCTCCTACCTTCCCACTCCCCCTACGCATTCTCCCTCTCACTCTTTGTCTGTCTCCCCCCACATCTGCACCTAACTCCTCCCCTCTCTTTCCCCATCTACCCTCTTTTATCTTCTATCCCATCCTTAACAATGTTCTCTGAGTTGTTTTCCACCTCCCTCCTTTCCTTTATTAACCAACGCTGCTTTCTGCACCTGTAATCTCTTGCCCCTGCTCTAAACTCTGATGCAATTTCCCTAGGCATACATTGTACAATGCCTGATGTACTGTCCTGCTGCATAAATTAATCACATTACAATACTAGGCAATGCCAATGGCCACTTCTTATTGTATACCTTACTGTAAGTTTTGTATTTCATTTATGTTCTTTTTTGGTTTTCTACTTGTTCTTGTTACATGACGTGGAACCTTTGTAAAGGAGCCCCTGGCTCAAAGGTGTTATTCCAAAATCTTAATAAATAAACAAGCTAGAGCAACAAAAAGCTGGTCTAAATTGTGGCAGTTGGCACACAGGATAGAAAATCCCGATCGCCGGCTGGGATAATGCCACAAGCTCCATGCACTATAAATCCTACATACCCAGGGCTTGCTGAATTAGTAAGCTTTTGAAACTTCAGACTCTAATGTCTATGACTAATTTTTAAATAAAGAGGGGATCTAATATTTCTACCATATGTAATGCATAATGCCATAAAATCAGATTAGTTTCTTTCCTGTTGGTAAGCAATAAAGATATTGTAGTGCAGGCAAACATAATCCCAAAAACTTTGTTATACATTTAGAATATTATAGAGGGACATAATTCAAAGTAGAATATCACAATGAACTCAAATCCTACTAAAGACTTCATGCTTTGTAATTTTTATTTTATTAAGTTTGGTTTTAACCTGATATTGAACATATCCTTTATTCCTGGTTGTATTGCCTCCATCCATCTGAAACTCTGTCATGGTAAAAGTCATGTTTTGTCACTAACCTGAAATCACTCAATGATCATATTTTCCTAAGTGTTTATTCCTGAAAGATAATTTTTGAATATTTTCAGTCTTGAATCAGGTATGTTTTCACACTATATAGGGTTATAAAATTGATATTCAGCTCCTAAAAAAGTGGCTTTTCTTGTCTATTTGAACTAAGCTGTGACCAGTCTGTGCTCCAGCACTATAAAAACCAAGCATTTCTCAATGCCAAACGTTGCTTGCTTGTATGTGCTGTTTAGGCATTTGGAAGTGATAGTTCCATGCCTTCCTCCCAAGACATCCACTGTGACTTTCCATTCAGTAGTCAGAGAAGACTGAGAGGGGCAAGGGGCCATAGCAGTACAGCAGTTGCCAAGGGGATGAAGAGGTGGACAATAGTCCATTCAAAGGCAAAAGAGTCCTGCAGGAGCTCACTAAATTGAAGGTGGACAAAGCGATGGAACCAGATGGCATATGCCCAAGGATATTAACAGAACTGCGAAGGGAGATAGCAGTACCTCTGGCAACCATGTTCACTGAGTCATTCAACATGAGTGAACTGGAGGAGGGCACATGTGGTCCCTCTACACAAGTCCAGCAGCAAGGAGGAGGCAGGGAACAATAGGCCATTCAGCCTCACCTCAGTAGTGGGGAAGATCATGGAGACATTGCTTAAAGAAAGGATAGTGGGGCACCTAGATGCCATCGGAACCCAGGACCATAGACAACATGAATTCACAGTGGGGACATCATGTCAGATAAATCTGGTTGATTTCTTTGACTGGGTGACAAAGGAAGTGAATCAGGGTGGGGCAGTGGACAACACCTACCTTGATTTCAGCAAAGCCTTTGACACCATCCCATATAGGAGGCTGATAAACTAGCTGGGTAGGCTGGGCATGGGGGGAAAGGGTGGTAAACTGGGTTAGAAACTGGCTAACAGACAGGAGGCAGAGAGTGGTGGTAATGGTGTGCAGTCTATGGAGAGGGGGCGACCAGTGGGGTGCTGCAGGGATCGGTCCTGGGGCCAGTTCTGCTCAATGTCTTCATTAGTAATATCACAGAACATCTGAAGGGAGAATTTTTTCAACAAATGTTCAACATAGCCTTTTTAAGATCTCTGCTCATGAACAGTGTCACTGTGATTTTCTTAATCTGTCCCAAACATTGATTGCACACGCCGAATGCACCATTGTGCACTACATGCATGGAAACACATTTTGGGTGATATGTGAAAAATGACAGCAGTACTGCTCATAAGGAGGTGTGGAAAAATGGCAATGTTGAAAATCTGGAGTGCAAAAATTAAAAATTTATGAACTTACTAGCTATGTGAGGAACTGCGCAATACACGCCGGTAAAACAGTAATTATTAGGAATTTTTCACCAAATTTTCAACAAAGCCATTTGAGACCTCTGCTCATGAACAGTATCACTGTGATTTTCTTAATCTGTCCCAAACATTGATTGGCGACACCAACTCAGCGTTTAGCTGTGCGCTATATGGGCGGAAACATGTTTGGGCAAGATGTGAAAAATGACAGCTGTACTGCTCATAAGGAGGTGTGGTAAAATGGCAATATTGAAAATCTGGAGTGAAAATATTGAAAATTCACGAACTTACAAGCGTGTGTAGGAACTGCGCAACGCACGCTCATAAAACAGTCATTTTTAGGAATTTTTTCATCAGATTTTCAATGTAGCCATTTTAAGACCTCTGCTCATGAACAGTGTCACTGTGATTTTCCTAATATGTCCCATACATTGATTTTTCATACCAACTGTGCCATTGTGCGCTACATGGGAGGAAACACATTTTGGGTGAGATGTGAAAAATGACTGCTGTACTGCTCAAAAGCAGGTGTGGTAAAATGGTAATATTGAAAATCTGGAGTGAAAATATTGAGGTTCACAAAACTTACTACGCATGAACTGTGCAATGCATGTCGCAGAACAGTAATTTTAGGAATTTTTTCACCAAATTTTCAACATAGACTTTTGAGAGCCCACCTTATGAACACTGGCAGTGTCATTTGGTTAATCAGTCCTGAAAGGTGATTTCCACGCGGTGACCACGAAATCACCCTTTGGGCCCGATTAATGCCATGACAGTGCAATAACGCGAGGAGGGGGTCCCAAAACCCCATGTTGAAAATCTGGGCCCAAAATTCCCAAAATGCCTGAGATATGCAACAAAGTTGAAAAACCCTATCTATCCCATTATACAGCTTACGGCATTTTCTCAGTTTGTGGTCGGCTTTGAAGAGTGTGACGTGTTCCCGGTCCACCAAAGATCATCCATGAGAGCTCCAGAGGTAAGTATGGGGTGGGGGGTGCTGGAGGCAGGATGCGCGGAGGTTGGTTGAGGTTGTGGGAGGGGGCAGGAGAAGTGCCGAGGACAGTTTTGCATTTACAGTTTTATTTTTAATAAGACTACAGGAATGAAGACTATGAGGGACATTTGCCATGCTGGGGTGGGCCCCAGCATGGCAACTGGAAAGAGTTGGGGGGCTGGAGCCGATGGGGGATTGAGCACCCCCGTCGGCCATAAAACATTTTGCCATGCTGAGATGGGCTCCCAGCATGGCACCTGGATGCTTTGGGGGGGCGTGGAGCCAACGGGGGATTGGGCACCCCTGTCAGCCGTACAGTGTGGGGGAGGCGCATGAGCATGCAGTGTGCATGCATGCGCATGTGTGTTTGGAGGGGGGAGCTCCACTCACTGAAGCGGAGCTCTCCCTTTCAACTGTATGCCACTGCATTTTCAACTGCTGTCATAGACAGCTGCAGCAGTGATTGGTAAACTGGGGCCATGCCTGCAAACACACTGACTGCATTGGAAGACGGGTGCCACACCTCTGAAAACTCGGATGATGGCACTATGTGTCTTGCACATGCGTGCAAGCAACATAAAAAAATAACCACCTCATCCTGCTTCCTAACCAGCCATAAAAATGAGTTCAACCTTACTTGACATTTATCAGAGAATATTAACCACCCCACCTTTTCCCAGTTCAATCTTACTTGACCGTTATTTCTGACCTTTAGTTGCACTGAGCCCTGCATGCTCTGCCTGTTTTTCAAATTACAGGATGCTCAGTGAGTTAGGTTCAAACTGTTTTTTTATGTTGACTAAGTGCTGATTTTCAAATTACCGCTTCCTGCCTCCCTCTTGCTCCAGCAACTGATCCCCCTTTTGTTTTCCCAGTCGCTGGCCAGACTACTCAGACTGACTGGAAACTCAGCTGCTTTTCCATTATATCAAGAGGCTGGGAGACATACTTGCTAGATCCAACAAGAAGCAAATGGTGCCGCAGCTCTGCTATTCTTTGTACTTCTGCATTGTAATAATGTAATAGCATAACAGCTCTCATTTTTGAAGTGACAATTTCATTGCTTTTTTTTGTGAAAATGTAAAAGTTAGCTTATCTTTCACATACTTGTGCAGACAGAGAGTGTATTTGTAGTTCCTCTCTGAACTCATTCATTGTCATTCCTGTCATCACAATGAGGGGAGGGGGAAGCTATGTTAAACGACCTGAGGACTTCTTCAGTGTGTCACTTAGGTCAGCATGAAAACTTTTAGTTTTAAATAGGCAATTTCATATTTTTAGAAAAAAATCAAGGTTACCTTTTCATTCACAAAGTTGTGCACACTGAAAATTTATTAGTACTTCCACTCTGAGCACATATACGGTGTCATTCTTGTCATCACAGTAAGGGGGCTAGGCTAAACAACATGAGGACTTTTGCAGTGTATCATCTAGGTCAGCTACATGTACACATGAGATTCCCCACTTGCTCATCTGGTTCTCGTGTACAGTTCTTGAAGCAAATACAAAGTTAGCAAAGTGTTACAGACAGCTGCAAGGAGTGATAACAAAGCACACCACTCACTCATTGACAGTCATAAAAGATCATGTCCCAGCCCCCAAATGCATTTTAATGGGCAGCTGCAAAACACTTCCTGACTTTGATGACAATATGAACTGGTCAGCTATAAAGAGTAGCACTAATAAACAAAAAAAAAACTAGTTGGTATCAGCCAAATTTTGTTAAAGAAATTTACCAATTTAAGATATTGGGCTTCATAGCCCAATACCTTATGGCAGCTTTAGCTGATTGCTGCTACAAGTAACATTTCTAACTGTGTCTTCTAGTTTGGGAAGGGATTGTACCTGCTGCTGAGCCCACGACTAGCCAGTCCTTTCCAGCTTCCCAATTTGCTTGCTCCATCCCCACCCTCAGATGTTTTGTGACGTTTCAGCAGGGAGAGCATGGGGGCGTGCCCCATACAAGTCTGTGGGGCAGTTTTTGAATGACATTTTTCATAACTTTAAGCAATCTTACAGGAAATGAAAGCCACCGCTGAACTAATAGGTGCCCTATATGTTGAGCAGTGGATTTCATGTCCGTCTAAAATTGCTTAAAATTACTAAAAATGGTATTGAAAAACTGCCCTTGTAGAGTTGAATGGGGTGCACCCCATGCTCTGCCTGCTGAAACATCACAAAACGTCTGAGTGTGGGGGGAGAGCAGGCAAACTGAGAAGTTGGAAGAGATTAGCTGCCCATGGGTTTGGCAGACGGTATGATTCCTTCCCAAACTAGAAGAACACAGTTAAAAATGTTACTTTTAACAGGAATCATCTAATGCTGCATAGGGTATTGGTCCATGAAGCCCAATACCTTATGACATTAGATTGGAACATCACTTTAAGTTTGTTTCTGGCAAAAATACATGAATTGCATCTATTTTCTTTTTAATTTACTCTTCATTACCAGTCAACCTTTATTTTCTATCAGACTCTTGCAACCCCACTAAACTCACACATATGCTACTTACCTGGCACTCAGAGCAAGATCTGGTTCTCCTCCTATTTCTTCATATCTTATCCTCCATGACATGTCACCCATGACCAACCCATATAATGCCAGCTATTGGGGTGTCTACTGTAGCCAGCAGAGGAGGAGCAGTGGGGGTCAGGCATTCTGTGACATCTGAGGTGAGGGGGCACTGGTGGTGTCACTGTTGCAGGTGTTAGTAGTTTCTCTACCTTCCCACTTCCCTTGTCATCCACCAATAAGAGCCCTCAGCAATCCATTATGGGCAGGGGATGGATTACATCCTATTAACACCCACAACATCAATGCCCACTCCAGAAGTAAAAGATGCTGTTGTTGCAGGATGCACAGCAACCTATCTTACTGTGTTAGTCCCCAATGCCTTTGTGTCTAGCTCTAGACCCCACTGTCTAGAGTGGGGGATACTGCAACTGAGAACCAATCCCAGATCTCTGACAGTGGAGTGATGTTCCGCTGGCGGGCACCACCAGGCTCAGCTTCTTTATCCCCTTTAAGATTTTGTATACTTTTTTTGGTGCTCTATCAAGCTCAACATTTCTACAATATGTTGGTCAAGAGCCAAATCTTACTGTGAGGTGCTTTGCACCCATACAGAGCACCATACTATGGCATTTTGACAGCCAAGCATTACTGAGAGATTTTAGAACAGTATTGCAGTTTTCGGTGCTTCATCCCATGTTCAGCTGTTTATTGAGAATTAATTTTACTCTGATGTAAAAAATGGGAGTTAAAGGCTGATGTGTCCCACATACTGTACATCAATCAGCCCTAAGTTCTACAAGCAAGGTACTTTATACTAAACTTTGGAAGTGCTGCAAGAGCTTGGAAGCAACATGCTCTCCTAAAATACAGCCCCTAAGCTAATATCTCCTGCCTACAGTATCTGCTTTAACAGCAAATGCCTTAAAAGACTTGCATTTACTTGTAGTGATGCTCTAATGTCTCAAATTCCATCACTGTGACAAGTGAGAAACAGCATTTTGGCACTAGGGTTCATCAAATTCACTCATCCCACTGTTTAGTTCTGGTCCCCATTTGCAAAGTCTAAATTTGGTTTGAGATATGGGGATCAATTTTTAAAAGGCACCTAAGATCATCACATCATGTGCCTGTGGCAAACTTGGGTGCACTAGGGACACTGCATTTGATTTTGGAAAAAGAGGAGTCCTAGTGCCAATGTCCCCAAGTTTACCACAAGCTGACAGCTGCACTAAAGAAACAATGCATGGGAGGTGAATGTTGCAAGCCATGGTGAGGTCTTATAGCAGCAGTGATCATCAGTGTTGACCCACTAGCCAGTCAATCTAGCGGCTGGCAAGTTGTCTTGAGCATGCCTGGCTTGTGGGGGATGGGTCAGTTCAGGCTGGGTGAGGGGGTGGCAACTGCCCCCCGATGGGGCAAGTGCATGGCCACCACCACTCACTGCTTGTCCATGTGAGGGGAAGATACACCAGCACCACCATGGGGGGGTTGCAGGCTTTTACCTGCCACAGGCCACCAACCACTCCAGCAGTTGTCTGGCAGGTGTCGGAGGCTGTAAGGGCACCTTCCTCAGGGGGAAATAGGGTCACTTCCCACACATCATCAGCTTCAGGAGTGGCAAATGGCAGGATAGACCAGCACCAGGCTGGTCTAACAGGAGGGTCCATGCCCATTTGGGGAATGTTTGCAAAATCCCACTGTAGAAGATACTGCAGTGCTGCCTGGGTATAAACCTCTTTCTGCCATAGCATACTGGTGCGACTGTTGCAAGGATGGTGTAAACTCGGTTGGTGCAGGCGCTACCCCCCCAGTGGTGCAGGTGCTACCCCCGTGGTGCATGGTGCCTTACAAAATTGGTCTGGCACAAGGTGTGGCACAGGGAGCCCTTTGTGCCATTTGTTCTTGACGTAAGCCCCTTGCACCAGTCCTGAACTTTAGAAAATTGAACCATGGGGTTCTGTCAAAGTCTTTGTGATTTTATCACATTCGATTGTTGAGGGACTTTTACAGTATGTCTGCAAAAAAAATTATAGCAAATTGTGCATTCATCTTTAGCCTGACAAAGCTACCCAGCTAAGAGTCCAGTTCTAGTTTCAAAATAAAGGACACTTAAATTCAGTTTAGAGAATTGAATTTACTGGAACTTTTGAAGATTTATGACTTTATATATTTTATATTTTGAATGATTTGGTCTTTGAATATTATTTTCTGACTTTGTTTATTATTCTTTCTATTTATTGTTATTTTTGTTTTCTTTTTCAGTGATGGAGGCCAGAGTGCTCATCTAGTTTGTACTGTAGTATAGCATTTTTGTACATTATGAAAATTAAGCTCTTTAAAATCTTTATGAGTGCTTTTTAGTGCTACTGTAGGTGGGAAAAATGTATTGTTCATCATTAGACATTACAATTTAGATATCATTATTTTGCATTCAAATACACGTATACAACTAAAACATAAACTGTAAAATGACCTTAATATTGAACAATATACTAGATATTTTAAAATTCTAGGGATGATAAATATGAGCAAATGTAAGAGTAAATGTAACAGCTGGAATCATATTTTAACATCAGACAATATTTTTCATTTTCATTTTCAAAATACCTTTCAAGAAGTCCCCCACTCTAGTTAATATATGCTTATTGGGCCCTATTCGCTAAAGGAAATTGTGGCTATGTGCTGCATACCTTGGGCATGTAGCCACCATGTGGCTGCCTGTGCTCACAGTGCCCCCTCCACATCATTCATGACAGTGCCCCCTCTTCCTCATTCATGACACTATTGTGCCCCCCCCATGCACCCGATCTCCCAGTTGATCGTGGAGCTCCATGCAGGGGCAGGCATGGTGGTGATGTTGGGGGGTGAGCCAGCATTCCAAGCATTTACCAACATGCAGAGTGCTGTGTGCAGGGGCTGCTGGCTCCACACTAGGAAGGCAGCTTTAAACCACCAGGGCCAGTTACGCACCACCCCCGAGAAAACTGCCACCGGATGCAGAGGACATGGCGTGGGGCAACAGCCCCCCAACAATGCTGCCCCTGCCATATGGCACTTCAGGAGGATGGGGACTGGGCAGATGGGGTACCGTTCACAGCAGTACGGTCAGCGATCTGTGCACTGACTGGCAACATGTTGCCTGTTGTGCACAAGGGATCCACTGTGGATCCTTGCCTTGGCAGCCATCAGGCTGCCTGCTAGGATCTGCCACTCCGCATCCACTTGCTACCTGCCGACCTTCGCACTGGGGGGGCGGGGCCATGTAAGGGAGCTGGGTGAGAGCTGGTGTTCATGAATGCAGCCCCCACATGGAAATCCTTAGGGTGCAGAGCTGTGTACCCCGATAAGTGTCTCATGCATGTTTTTTCATGAATTGGGGCCATCGTCAGTTGTAAATATGTAAACCACCATGAACTCTCTATAACACATTTTTTGATTCTCCAATAGCTTGCCAATCCATTTAATTCTCTCTCTTTCCTCTCTCTCTCTCTATATAATATACTATATATATATGTATATATTAGAGGCAAAACTCAGTTTGATGCGTAGTGTTAGGTTGTTCACAGTGACAGTGAAATCGCTGTTAGTTGAAAACCCCCTTGGACCCCTGCCCACCCTCAACCCGGCATTAGGGTGCGATTGGGATCGCCAGCCCTAACTCTCACCCCATGACATCTGTAAAGCAGCAAAAGTATAGGAGAATGGGGTGAGTTAGGACCCATGATCCCAATGCACACCCCAATGCTGGTTGGTGGTGAGGGGTCCAAGGGGTTCAAACCTAACAGCGAATTTCCCTCACTTTTGTCGCTGTGGAACAACCCAACTAATGCATTAAATGGAGTTTTTGCCCTAATTTCCCTTCTTTTGAGAATGATAATGAGAAATAGTGAATGTAATGCAGTGGCATGATGTGTTGTGGCATACTAACAGGGACAGCAATGCAAACAGAAATGCTAACAGTGGCACACATGGTAACACAAGCACGAATGAGAACAGAAAGGGTAACGCACATGGTGGCGTAGACGGGAATGGTCTGCCACGTGATGTGTTGTCACATAGTAACATGGTGCCTGCAAACAGAAATGTCAATGGGCATGGTGATGTAAAGTGAAACAGTAAGATAAACAGTACTGTAGACAGAAATGGCAAAAATAACAGAAGCATAAGCGCAAATGAAAGCGCCAAGGATAACGCACATGGTGGTGCGAGGCGTTAATGGTAAGTGAAGCGGGTATGGATCGCAAGCGGAAAGGGCAACAGTAACAGTAATGTAAGCGCACAGGCTGGTTTTCCCCAAAACCTGCATTGAGAAAGACAGTGAGTACAAATAATGTATGCAAAATAATGAGTATCGGCGCAGAAAATGAGATCTTGGAATACTAAATACATTATATCTCAGGAACCGTATGACATAGAAAAAAAATTTAAAAGTCATATTATTTACAACTGTCCTGGCTAATTTGGATCTTAGCCCCATTGTGGGCTAAGAGTTTCTGACGAAAAGTCCATGTATCTCTTACCGTTTCGAGATACAGGCCCTGAAAAGGCGCCCTTGAGACGCCAGTAATGTTATCCTATGGGAAAAAAGAAAAGTTAGGAGCACCATAACTTTGCTCTCTGTAATATTTTTTCACCAAACTACTGAAAGGGCACATCTGTGGGCTGTTGGCTGTCTTCCCTCAAATTTCAGGAAAAAAGACCAAACCGTTATTTTGCAGCAGGGCTCCAAATGATTTCTGTTAAGTGTCGGTGCCGTATTTATCCTATGGGAAAACCGTCAATTTTGGAGTGCCGTAATCTTGCCGCCATGTGATATTTTTCACCAAACTACTGAAAGGCACATCTGTGTACTGTTGGCTGTCTTCGCTCCAAATTTCAGGAAAAAGACCAAAGCCGTTATTTTGCAGCAGGTGCCAAATGATTCCTATATATGCTTGAGTACGTAATGTTATCCTATGGAAAAACTGTCAAATTTGGAGTGCCATAACTTTGCCACCATGTAATATTTTTTCAATACAACACTGAAAGGACATCTGTGAGATGTCGGCCATGTTACCTCCAAATTTCAGCCCAAAACTCCCAACGGTTATTTTGCAGTGCAGTGCCAAAGAATTGCTGTCATTTTCCCACAGACTAGAAAATTACTGTCGCATTTTGAAAGCTTCAAGAAAATTTGTGACACTTTCATGAGCAAGCAGTAATTTGCGAAAGTACTTTTTCTAGAAATTTTAAAACATATTTCTGGGGTGTTTTACCACAAAATAAAGACATGGCAAGCATCCTCAGGGCCCAACTAGGTGAATACAAAAAAAAATTAGGTTGCTAGAGGGTCCCAAATTTAAATGCCAACCATTTTTATGATCACCAACTGAAAACAAAATGGCCGATTTGCGAAAGTAACAGGTCCATTTGCGAAAGTAAAAATGCATTTGTGAAAGTGTTGAACTTTTTGTTAACTTTTCCCATTGACTTATAATGGGAAACTGTTTTTTGAATAACTTTTGAACCGTTTAATAATTTTTCATGAATTCTTCAAAAGGCACATTGGGGACCCTGGCTGCACATTCCCTGAAGATTTTGGGCTGGTCACGCAAACCGTATGACCTGTAGGCGCGACCACAGAATTCCAGAAAAGCGTAAACGCGTGCACAGATCACACTTAATAACTCCACAGCTGTATAACTGACCAGCACAAAACTTGGCAGATCCCAAGGCCTATGGTTCTTGATCATAAATTCCAAATTTCAGGCAAATCCATCAAACAGCTGAAAAGTTATTAAGGTGCAAAGTTTTGGGGTTTAACATAGAAATGGCTCCTCAACCCTAACTATGGTAGCACTACCGTGCTGCCATAATATACAGTATATATATATATATATATATATATATATATACTGTATATACACATATCTATATAGATAGAGAGATATAAATATATATATTATATATATATAGGGGATACATGATGGGTACAGTGTGATGTGGAAAATATCTTCACTCCTATAGAGTGACCTCTGAATACTCAAGAGTGGCGAAGCCACGAGTGAGGTTTCAGAGGTCACTGTACAGGACTGAACATATTTCCCATATCACACGAGTTCCCATCATGTATCCGATATATACAATGGGGGCCTCATTGTTGCACAATGTACCATTTGCGCGGCTTTGCATGGCTTTGCACGGGTGTGATAAATGTCAGGTCTTATATTTATCACACCCTGGTGAAAATAACATAATTTATCACACTCATTTACCACTCACCCCATTGTGATATATATATATATATATATATATATATATATATATATATAGGTGTATAGCACTATAGTTAGGGTTGAGTAGGCACTTTAATGTTAAACTTCAAAATTTGCATGTTAATAACTTTGCAACCGTTCAACAGATTTGCACAAAATTTAGAATGCGTGGTTTGGTTTGGTAGGTCTCTTGATTTACTAAGTTACATTTTGGTCAGCCATATGGTTTCTGCACAATAAAATGCCAAAAAATGCACTTTTCATCAGTTTTGACACTTTTTTGCCGGTGGCACTGTGACCAAACCGTGTGGTCTTTTGGTCTGAAATTTGGAACATAGAAAGAGCTGGGTCAAGGCAGACTGGATGGGCCTTGCAGTTCTTATCTGCCATCAACTTCTTTGTTTCTATTTTTCTATGTAATTCAACATTGGTTTGGTAAAAAATATTAATCTGTTCAAAAGTTATAACATTTTTAATTTTTGAGTTCAGAGCATGCTCAGTTCAGTCCAAAATTTATATGTATATTTTGCGACCTAAGAATTGCCTCACAGTCAAAGATTTTGCTACCTCATGAAGGAAAATCCCAGTCCATCAGAAAAATTCTTAGTTCATGAGCTACCATCTTGTTTTTTTTGACTGAATCACGAGGGCACCGGAAGAAGGCCATGTGGTAGATGTAGTCTACCTGGATTTAAGCAAGGCCTTTGATTCAGTGCCACATGGAAGGTTGATGCAAGTTGAGGAGTTTTGATATAGGGTGGAAGTTAGCCCAATGGGTAGAAAACTGGCTGAGGGACAGGAAACAGAGGGTAGTTGTGGGGGGGAGAAGCATCAGAGCCCAGAGCAGTGACAAGTGATGTCCCACAGGGATCAGTACTGGGACAAGTCCTGTTTAACATTTTCATTGCAGACATAGTGGTTGGGATTAAGAATATGATCAGTGTCTTTGCCAATGACACCAAGATCTGTGCTGAGGTGGATGGGGAGGAGGGTGGCAAATTACTGCAGGAGTACTTGGCAAGACTCGAGAAGTGGTCACACACCTGGCAGCTTGGGTTCAACACCAAGAAGTACAAGGTGGTGCATTTAGGAGCTAAAAACCCAGGATACAGCTACTGGATGGATGGTATCAAACTGTCCACATCCAATGAGGAGAAGGATCTGGGAGTGCTGGTGACTGGGGAATTAAACCACTCAGCCCAATGTAGGAAGGCAGCAGCTAAGGTTAACATGATGCTAGGGTGCATAGCAAGTGGAATTACATACAGATGTAGCAAAGTCATATTGCCCCTGTACAGGTCCCTGGTGAGGCTGCACTTGGAGTACTGTGTGCAGTTCTGGCACCCATTCTTGAAAAGGGATATTAAACTACTGGAGGCAGTGCAGCAAAGAGCAACAAAGATGATCCAGGGGTTGGGGGATAGAACTTATGAGGAAAGACTAAAAGAGCTCACCATGTATGCCCTGGAGGATAGAAGGAGAGGGGGGACATGATCAAGACCTTCAAGTACCTGAAGGGGATGAACAGAGTAGGCTTCCAGGGAGGGTTCATTCTCCAGAACAGAAGAGATACTAGAGGGCACTTCCTGAAGTTAAAGGGGGGCAGATTCAGGAGGGAAAGGAGGAGGCACTACTTCACTGAGTGGTAACAGGGTGGCATGCACTGCCTGAGCAACTCATATCAGTGCAGATTGTGGGGTGCTTCAAGAGGGGTGGGACAAATTTTATAGGGAAAGTACAAACCGGTGGCAGTTGGGGGAGAGTTAATGGGGGCAGCTGCAGTCTAATGGGTTGAAGTGCCGCACACTGGAGCAGACTAAATATACCATATGGCCTGTATTTGCTGCCAATTTGTATGTTCATAGTTTTCCAGTCAAACAAAATGTCATAGCTTTCTCCATGGGTGACTTTTGGGCCAAACGAGGCATGGGTTTTGTTCGGGGTGACCCCCTCTACAAAGTCATGCCTTTGGTTTGTTTCATTTCTGTCAAAAAATATTTTTTGGAAATTAAAAATTCTTCTTTCATGACTCACTAATGATCTTTCGTGAGCCTGCAAAATCCTGGTCCTGATACGATCCTAGTCCATGAGCTTCAAATGTGATGGGATGACCAGATAGCTGGAATTTCATGACCAGATGGCCCAGACTGGTGTGACCAGATGTCCCCTCATGGACTAGGATTTTCTTAGACCGCAGACTAGGATTTATCTCATGGCCTAAAGATTTTTAAACGTGTAAAAACTTTAGAATTGCATGGCTCATTAATGGTTTTGTCTTTTTATTTGAAATTTACAGGGTATTGAGGGGATGCCCAATAAGTGTGAATTATGCTGCTTAGGTGTTGGGGTATTAAGTGGTTCCATAGATATGCCATCACAAAGTTGAAGTTTTCCCCATAAGATTACATTGCAGTGTCTGTCATGCCTTTTGGCACCATTATCTTCAAAATGAAGCGAGATCCAGAGTTTTTGCTGCTGGCGGCATAGATAAGGTGATCTATGCTGCTGGAACAAGATTGTAAACCATTAAGAAAGCATGCAGTGGAATTTTTTCCGTGGGTTGCACAGTCAATGAGATATTGTAAAACTTGTGTTACAAGGGCTCCTTGCCCAATTGGGCTGCTGTATGGCTCTGTAGCTATGCGTAAAATGTATACTGTTATGCAGAAATAGGCAACTTGGGTCCCGGGCTCCCACCAATACATGTTTTTTTACTTGTTATATTACACTTTTTCACAAAGTAAGGAAATTCATGGCAAAAAACTGTGTTTAATGTATCACTTAGGGTTAAAGTGACAAAAGTCAGGAAATGAAATGTTAGGGTTGAGCCCCTAACCCCCCCCACACAACCCACACACACATCCTCCACAGAGTGACAGACGCTAGGGTGTGCCATGGGGTCATGAGGCCTAACTGTCACCCCATTCTCCTTTACTGTAGCATGTCAACCTGCTTATACATGGAATGGGGTGAAAGTTGATCCTAACAACCCAATGGCACACCCTGGCATCTGTCACTCTGTGGAGGAAGTGTGTGTGGATTGTGCATGGAGGGGGTTAGGGGCTTGACCCTAATGTTTCATTTCCTGACTTTTGTTGCTTTAACCCTAGCTGATGCATTAAATGCATTTTTTTGCCATGAATATATATATATTTATATATATAAATGTAATGGTAGAGCCGCTATAGTTAGGGTTGAGTAGGCACTTTAATGTTAAAGCCTCAAGTTTTCTACTTTAATAACTTTGTTACCATTTGCCTGATATGCCTGAAATCTTGTATGTGCTGTCTTCTACCGTAGCACTCTGGATCTAGTAAGTTGCGTTCCCATTGGATGTGCTGCTGTGGAGCTGTGGAGTGCCAAAAAAGTGCAAACCAACACTTTTTAGACCATTTTTGGTAAAATTCTTTGCTCATCTGCACAGTCCTGATGGTTTGTCTGTCTGGTTTAAAATGTTTAGGGTATGTGGGGACTCAGTCAAGGAAGTGCCTTTTGAAGGTGTGGTGCAAAAATATTTATCCGTTAAAAAGTTATTAACATTAAATTTTCCCGTTATAGCCCATGGGAAAAAATATGTGCCGCCCTCAAAAGCACTGTTTACTTTTGTAAATGGGTTTGGTACTTTCACGCTGCTGCCATCGTTCTTTTCAGTTAGCAAGGCAGAAAAAATGTTGTAGTTAAAAAAATACTGCCCCACTAGTAGGCGGGTTTACCTAATTGGGGCCCTAGGAACACAACCCTGGTATTAGTTTTTTGCCAGGATGCCCAGAAAAATGTTTTAAAATTAATTCCACTATTTTGGCCATGGAACTTTCGTGCAACTTCTGCCGACTTTCATGAAACTCCCGTGGGTACTTTTGTGAAAGTCTCACATGTACAGTATAATGGCAGCACTTTCATGCAAGTACCGCAGAACTTTTACATGTAAACCAATGGGACTTTTGTGAAAGTCCACAGAATTTCACAGAAGTACCACGGGTAAACAGCCCCAAAAGCCCAGTTTCTTTGCCACTTCATAGCAAGGCAATGGTTAGGACTTTTGGGCTTCAATTTGCAGGGTGCAAGACCTTGCCCCACAGATGTGCCTTTTGCTGGTTTGGTACAAAAATTTACACCAGTTCCGTAGTTACAGCAGTCCGAAGTTGCAAATTTTCCCATGGGATAACATTGTGGTGGCTGCAGCGCCTTTGGTACCTGTAGCTCAAAAACAGTTTGAGATACAGATTTTTCACTAAGCACAGCTTAGTACCCCTAATCACACATGGAGGTGGCTAGGTCATGGATACAACTGCAAAATAATTTTTTCTGCAGTTGCTATGGTTACTGAGATATTGCCAAATAAGCATACAAGGGTTACTTGGAATCCCTCTAGGACTGTACTATGTGTCTATATGCATGGGTAGGTGGGAGCGTAGGGCCCAGAGGGCCCACCTATGTAGACTATTTGTGCTAATGTGGGAGCATTGGACCCTCCTATGCGATGCCTCTACACTTATGGGTGGGTGGGAGCACAGAGCCAGAGGGCCCACGCTACCACCTATGGATACAGTTATGCAAAACTAAAAGCACAGGGCCCTCCTGATTTATGTTTCTGTACCTATAGGTAGGTGGTAGTGCAGGGCCTGGAGGGCATGTGCTCCCACAGGCCCATGATCCCACCCATGGAAACCATCTTGCAATACTGGGAGCACAGGGCCCTCCTGTGCTATGTGTCTACACTTATGGATGGGTGGGAGTGCAGAGCCCAGTGGGCCTGCACTCCCAAGTTTGCATCACATTACGCAAAACTGGGAGCACAGGTCCCTCCTGTGCTATGCCTCTACACTTAGAAAAGGAGGAAAGATGGCAGCAGAGCTGTGCTTGCCACTTGCAGCTGTCTAATTTCAAGAGCATCTCCTATTCGATTCTCCCTTACTATTTGTGGGAAAGTTAATTTGGCCGAGCTTGATCCCAAGTTTCATTGTCTGACCAGGGATCCCAAAAGCTTTTCGTTAGTGGTTAGTTTAGGGCTCTTAGTGTGAGGCAGGGTGGGAGAAGTGATTTAGTTGTAGGAGGCAGTTTTTTTATTTTTTAATTGTTTTCCCTGGATCCCTACCTGTTGTAGTGCCGTGGTGTGTTCTGTAATACCTGAGCTGCTGCAACATTTCGGCTCTGTGCCTTGGGCTTCAGTTCTGGACTGCTGAGACCATTGGTGGCTAGCGGTGACCTCCTGGACTTTTTTGCACTGAGATGAGCACTAGTGCTTGGGATCTGCTTGGGATCTGCTCAGAACTGTGCACTTGGGCTTGCTGTCATAACAATTTTGCACAGCACGGCTAGTTAGTCTGTGGTGGCACCCTGCTTGCCACCATACACAAGGGCCACCACAAGCACGCTGGGCCATTGCTGCATTATTGACCTTCCCAGGAGATCATGGATTTGGAGGGCTTTCTCATGCTCATTTTTCTGGGAGAAGATTGGCCTTCTGACTTCCATACCTAGTCCAAAACATCTAATGCCAGATTCCTGGGTTGGCCTGTGCCTAAGGCCATCTGTTGTGTGGCTTTTGCTGTGATTCCTTTGGTCTTGACACCCACACCCCCAATTGGATTATCATAAGGGGGGGCCTGGACTTTGTGGATTTTTGCAGCTTTCTTGGTCTTCCCTTCCCCCCCGCTGGATTATCATAAAGGGGGGGGGGATTGGATTGTTGGACTACCAGAACTTGAGCCAAGTGAACTCTGAGGACTGCTGGACTGCAGCTATTTTTCGGTGACTTTTTCTGGTTTATAGGTTATCTCCCCCTTTTCAGTTTGCATATATATATATATAATTGTTTTATTTCTTGTCAAACATTGTTAAGTTAAACTAAATGAGATCAGGGGTTATACTGCCTCTTTAAAAAGTTTTAAGGCCTGCTCCTTACTTTTCCTTTCCTTTTGCTGGTGTGGTGGGGTGAGATTGGGTATGGGATTTATTATTTTTGTTTACTAATGTTATAGATATTGCATGGGAGCACAGGCATTAGAGAGTGGAGCAGTTATTTTGGCTGTTTGGGTTTATTATTTTATGTTGTATGAATGGTGTGTGAGTGGTTGGGACTGTTTTTTGTACCAGTGGTGTGATTGGGTCTGAGTGAGTGGATAAATTAGCTGCTAGGGGTCCTCTGAGGTTTGGCTTCATGTGTCTAGAAGGACTAGGGGGCCTGGGGCGAGCCAGGATAGTGTACGGAGCATCCCAGCTGCTTGATCTGTGGCATTTTATTCACCTCCCAGTTTCCACCACTACAGCACGTTGCTGTTGGGAGGTCAGGATTGAGAGAAGGCACATTGATCACTTATGGCTGGATGCCCTGTGCACTATGAGAGGGGGTAGGATTGGGGTGGTTCGGTGCAGAAGGCACCCTGGACATCAATGGGTCACTGTGAGAGGTGAAAGGTACTTGGCTCATGTGCTCAGGGCTCCCACCAGACCAAGTGGGCAGGTAGCCAGAAGGACAACATTGTCCACCAAACCCCCTGAGGGCAGTGCTGTGCAATGCCTGATCGATTAGGAACAAGACTGCCATTATTGCAGATTTGATTTCCTTGGTCGATCTAGCATGCATTACTGAGACCTGGGTGGGTGATGACACTGGTCCAGTTTTAGAGGCCACTGTCCCTACCCCCTGGTACTTGGTGGTGCACTGCCCCAGAGTGGAACACAGGGGCAGGGGAGTAGCCATCTGTTTTAGATCCGAGTTTGGCTTCTCCGTGTACTTAGTGGGAAGACCGGGTTCATTTAAATGTGTGGCAGTACATGGAGGCCTGGGCGCAGGTTGTAGGATTCTCCTGATTTACTGCCCCCCTGGGGTGGCAGGTGATTTCCTGCAGGAGGTAGCCAATAATGTTGCCAGCGAGACATTGGAGTCCCCCAGACGTTTGGTCTTGGAGGGGGGACTTCAATGCCTGGGCCGATGATGAAGCATCCAGGCTAGGTTGTAACCTCCTCCAGACCATGTCATCTCTGGGCCTGTCGCAAGAGGTTTCCACCATGACCCATTAGGACAGCCACATGTTGGACCTGGTCTTCTCACTTGGGCTAGAGATTAGGAACCTCAAGACTGACCGGTTCATTCGGTGCGATCACTGCACGGCGGGGTTCTCACTCGGGGCTCCTCCCGAGAGCCCTCCCCCTGCTGAGATGGTCAGCTACCGCCCTTTGAGGGGTTTGACCCCGGAGGGATTTCTGGCAGTGGCTGCTCTATCTAGTCTGGACAGTGTATGTGTTGGGGGTTCGGGCATGGTAGTCGCCACCTATAATAGGGTAATGATGGCAGCTCTCAACTTTCTCGCACCTGCCCATGTACAACTAAGATCTTCTCAATTGAGGTCTCTTTGGTCTGATGGAGAGCTCAAGGCGATGAAGATTGTGGGTTGGAGGCTGGAGCACTGCTGGCAGAAATCTTGCCTGGAGGCAGATAGAGTGGCCCTGGGCTCACATTATTGTGAGTATCAGGGGGCATTCACTCATCAGAAGGCAGAGTTCCTGTTCAGAGAGATTGCTGCTGGGAAGAACTGACTGACTTGATTTTTGGACTGTGGACAGGCTCCTAAACCCAGCCTGTCTCCAGCCAAAAAATACTTTTTCTGATGCCTTGAGTGAAGAGTTTGCTTAGTTCTTCTTGGACAGAGTGTCTGCCATCTGTCAGGGCATCCCACCAGTGAGCCTTACAGTGGCCTACAGTGATCGTATGGATCACAGAAACACAGAAACATAGAATCTGATGGCAGATAAGGACTGCTTGGCCCACCTAGTCTGCCCATTTCCCTACCTAACGGATAAGCTGCAGATGCTAGTAAACCAACAGCCTACTTCCTCCTACCCTCCACTAGAATTGCCTTGTGTCTGTCCCATGCATTCTTGAATTTCCCCACTGTTTTTGACTCTACGACCTCCTCAGGAAGGCTGTTCCTTGCATCTACAATTCTCTGTGTAGAAATACTTCCTCACATTACCTCTGAGCCGTCCCCCCTCTATCTTCAAATTGTGCCCCCTTGTTCTTGCACACCCATTTTTCTGAAATATGCTACCCTCTTGGACTTTGTTGATTCCCTTGAGGTATTTTAAAGTTTCTATCATGCCCCTGCCTTTCCTCAAGGCTATACATCTTAAGCTCCTTTAGTCTTCATGTCTGTTGGTGCAGACCCTGCAACATTTTGGTTGCCCTCCTCTGGACAGCCTCCACCCTGTCTATGTCTTTGCAGAGATGGGGTCTCCAGAACTGTACACAGTACTCCAGATGTGGTCTTACCAACTGTCTGTACAGAGGGCCAACAACTTCCTGTTTTCTACTGATGATGCCTCTCCCTATGCATCCCAGTATCCCCCCCAGCCCTCCTTACTGCCTTCTCACATTGCTGGCCCACCTTTAGGTCATCCGCTATGACTACCCCCAGGTCCCTTTCTATTTTTGTTGTTGTCAGTATCTCAGCCCCCATTGTGTACTCTTTCCCTGGGGTTTTTGTTTCCCAGGTGCATTACTTTGCACTTCTTTGCATTGAATCTAAGCTGCCATACATTTGACCATTCCTCCAACTTTGCCAAGTCCCTTTTCATCCTTTTTACTCCACCTTGCGTATCAACCCTGTTGTAGATCTTTGTGTCATCTGCAAAGAGACATACTTTCCCTTCCAGTCCCTCTGCAATATCACTTATAAAGACATTAAAAAGGACCGGCCCCAGTAATGAACCCTGTGGTACCCCACTAGTAACCCCCCTTTCTTCACTGTGGACTCCATTTACTATTACCCTCTGTATCCTGTTGTTCAGCCAGTGTTTTACCCAGGTTGCCACCCCAGGACCCACTCCATGGCTGGCTAATTTGTTTATTAATCTTTTGTGAGGGACTGTGTCAAATGCCTTGCTAAAGTCTAGGTAGGCCATGTCCACAGCCCCTTCCTCGTCTACTACTTTGGTCACCCAGTCAAAGAAATCAATTAGATTTGTCTGACATGACCTTCCTGCTGTGAGTCCATGCTGCCTTGGGTCCTGTGTCCCACTGGCCTCAAGGTACTTAACAATTCTTTCCTTCAAAAGTGATTACATCATTTTCCCCTGCCACTGAGGTCAAACTGACAGGTCTGTAGTTTTCTGCCTCTGTCTTGCTCCTACTTTTGTGAAGGGGAATCACATCCTTCCTCCTCCAGTCCTCAGGTACCACACCATCCTCCCATGATTTATTAAAAAGGAAAGTCAGTGGTGTTACTAGTTCTTCCCTTAGTTCTTTTAGAATTCTGGGGTGAATCCCATCAAGCCCCATTGCTTTATCCACTTTCAGTTTTAAGAGTTCTTTCAGAGCCCCTTTCTTCTGTGAAAGGACTAATATCAACCACCCTATTCAGAGTGCTTCTATTGACTGGATTAGGTACCTTCCCCGCTTTTCCATTGTAAATACTGAGCAGAAGTATTTGTTCAATGTCCTTGCTTTTTCACTGTCACGCTCTGCCCAACCACCTTCCTCTTTATTCAGCCTCAGTATTCCTGCCTTAGTCTTTCTTTGCTCCCTAATGTACCTATAAAAGGTTTTATCCCCCTTCTTAACCGAGTTGGCTATCTTTTCCTCGGTTTGGGCCTTTGCTATTCTGACTGCCTTCCCCACTTCCTTCTGCTTTAACTGGTACAGTTCTCTGTCCTGCTCCTTCTGTGTTTCCTTATACTTCCTGAATGCTATCTTTTCTCCCTTACCTTCCCCACCACTACTTTTGAGAACCATAGTGGTTTTTTCCTTTGTTTTGATTTGTTTATTTGCTTCACACAAAGACTTGTTGCCTCTGTGATGGTGGTTTGATGTTTTCCCATTGTTACTCCACCCCACCTTCTTGCCTGTTTGCTAGTGCTTTTCTGAGGCACTCTCCCATTTTGACAAAATCAGCCCTCCTGAAGTCCAGTACCTTTACTTTTGTGTGGCTTGACTCTACAGCTAAGTTTATTATGAACCACACTGTTTGGTGGTCACTTGTTCCCAGATGGCTACCACTTCAAGATCAGAGATCCTCTCTCCATCCCATTTGAGAGTACCAAGTCTAAGATTGCTCCTCCAGTGGGTTCCAAAGCTAGCTGTCTGAGGCATGCCCCCTGTAGGACATCAAGAATGGCCGTGCTCTTGGATGTGGCTGCAGCAAAGTTGCTCCAGTTAACATCTGGCATATTCAGGTCCCTCATCAGCAATATCTCACCTTTCTCTGCTATCCCAAGGATGCCTTCGATCATTTTCTTGTCTATTTCCTTCCCCTGAGACAGGGGTCTGTATACAACCCCTGTTCAGATTGTGGTGCCATTTCCAGTCTCCAGGGTGACCCACAGTGCCTCCTCTCCTCCCTGTTTATCCCTTAGTTCTGTTGCTTTGATCCCTTCCCTTACATAGAGAGCTACTCCTCCTCCTCCTCCTCTTCTTCCCTCCCTGTCCCTCCTGTAGATTTTGTGTACCCTGGTATCATCCGGAGAGCTCTCCAACTAGTTGGGGGAAGTTTAAACCAGTGGAGGTGTTGGAGGTCATCAAGGTTGCTTCCAGGTTGAAGCACACATACTGTGAACTGGACCCTGTGCCAACGCGTTTCTTGGTGAGATGTGTCAACATTGTTAGCCTGGTGTTTGCCTTGATTGTCCAGTGCTGTTTGAAGGAGGAGATTTTTCCAGATGCCATGAAGGAGGTGCTGGTTCATCCCCTCCTGAAAAAAACATTGTTAGAGACTGAAGTCAAGGTGAATTACCAACCAATCTCTAACCTCCCATTTGTGGGAAAAATTGTTGAGAAGGTTGTGGCACTTCAGCTAGATGAGCACCTCATGACCTTTGATCTCTATGAGCCATTCCAGTCTGGTTTCCATGTGAGGCATAGTACAAAAACCGCACTAGTGTGGGTGCATAATGACCTCCTCAGGGAAGCGATCAGGGGGCGGGGACAATTCTAATCCTCCTTGATCTCTCCTCAGCCTTTGACATGGTAGACCATTGTGTGTTGCTTGATCACCGAAGGGAATTTTGTGGTCTCACTGGCTCTGGCATCTGCTGGTTTGAGTCATACCTCATGAACTGGAGGCAACAAGTAGTGATGGGGAATTTCTCCTTCTCCTCTAGCCTCCTGTCATGTGGAATAATCAGGGATCGGTCTTGTAACCAATGTTGTTTGCCATGTACATACTGCCCCGGGTGAGCTCATTATGAAGTACGGCTTGGGTTTTCAGTGCTATGCTGATGATACCCAGCTGTATCTTTCCTTCACCCCGGGAACTTCTAGTGCAGTGGAAGTACTAAACAGCTGCCTTGAGGAGATAAATGACCGGATGGCCTCCAGCTGATTGTGACTGAAACCTGAATAAATTGAAGTACTGGTGGTGGAGTCGAGCAGAAGATGGAATAGGTTGCCCTCTGGCACCGAAACCAGTTTATTCCTGGGACCTGTGCCATTGAGGACTTCCTCTAGGGTGTGGAACCTTAGCATGACCTTCGACAGTGGATTGTCAGTTGATTCTCAGGTGTCATCCATTATCTGGACCAGCTTTTATCATCTAAGGAATATTGCCAGGGTTAAACACCTAGTTTCGTCTCTGGACCTCTTCACCTTGGTGCATGCCTTCGTGACATCCAGACTTGATTACTGTACTAACATACTAAAATACCAGCAGAATAGGCCTAACGGTGTTTGGCATCTGCTCATTTGGTCAGCCCCCACCCTCGGAGCTGACCTTGGTGCCCTCCTTGCCTTCTCTGGCTTCTCCCTTCCCAGTTCTTGATATTCTCGCTGCATTGGATTTTGCTTCCAGAACCCTTCCCCTGTACCTGTCCCACCCCCTCTTGAACCCCTCCACCATCTCTGCCTCCACCAGCCCCCTAGGCAGTGCATTCCATGGCTCCACCACCTTCTCAGTGAATTAGCACCTCCTCCTTTCTCCCCTAAATCTTTCCCCCTCCAGCTTCCTCCCATGCCCTCTAGTGGCACCTCCTCCTTCCTTCAAAGCACCCTGACTGTTCCTCCCCTATTTACCCCCTTCATGTACCTGAAGACCTCTATCATGTCCCCCCGGTCCCTTCTCACTTCCAGTGTGTACATATTTAGCTCTTCGAGCCTCTCCTCATAGGTCCTGTCCCCCAAGCCCCAAATCATTTTGGTTGCCCTCCTCTGGACCCTCTCCAGGAGTTTAATGTCCCTCTTTAAGTGTGGCCTCCAAAACTGCATGCAATACTCAAGGTGCAGCCTCACCAAGCAGTTATACAGAGGAGTATCACTTCCCTCCTTCTGGAGGTGATCCCCTAGTGATACATCCTAGCATCCAGTTGGCCTTGGCTGCTGCCCTCTTACAAGTCTCCGAGTTGTTCATCTTGACATTCACTACCACCCCAGGGCCCCTCTCAGCCATGAGAGACTGTAGCATTCCCCCAGAAGTACACTTGGCCGGGTTTCTATTCCCAGGTGCAGTACCTTGCATTTCCCTGCATTGAACCTCAGCTTCCACTTTCTAGACCATCTTTCCAGAGCCTCCAGGTCCCCTGTAGGGGCACCCTCCCCTCTTCCCCATCCACCACCACCCCCAGTTTTGAGTCATCCACAAAGAGACTCATCTCACTCCTGATACCTGTCCTTATGTCAGAGAAGTAGGCATTGAACAGGAGGGGCCCAAGGACTGATCCTTGTGGGACCCCACTAATGACCCTTCTTGGGGATAAGACTATCCCGCCAACTATGACCCTCTGGGTCCAGTTCTGGAGCCAATTACCTATCCATCTGATCATCTGGTTCTCCACCCCCATTTCTCCCAGCTTATCCAACAGGCCCACATGAGGAACAAAGTCAAATGCCTTGCTAAAGTCTAGAAAGAGGATGTCCACTGGTCTACCCAAGTCCAAGGCACTCATCACCCAGTCATAGAACTCCACAAGATTTGTCTGACACAATTTCTCTGGGATGAATCCATGCTGTCTATTGTCCAGGCACCCTGACTTTTCCAGGTCCCCCCCAGCCTCTCCTTGACAATGCCCTCCATCACCTTGCCCACCACCGATGTCAGGCTGACAGACCTGTAGTTCCCTGCCTCCTCCCTTGATCCCCCTTGTAGATAGGCACTATATGTGCCACCTTCCAGTCCTGGGGCACCCACCCTGTCCTCAGAGAGATGGTGAAAAGCTCTGCCAGGGGTTTCGCAAGGACATTCGCAAGTTCCTTCGGCACTCTGGGATGTAATTTATCCAGCCCCAGTGCTTTCTCCATCTTAAGGGACCTGAGGGCTTCCCTCACTCTCTCTGCTGTGATTTCCACTTCTGCTACCTCTTCTCCCTGTTTAGCCTTCCCCCCTCCTGCCAGTGATGCCTCCCCCTCTCCTGTAATGCACTTCACCTCAGGGTCTTGGGGGGTAACCTCCACCAGCTGCAGCTAGTGCAGAATGCGGCTGCTAGACTGCTGACTGGGCAGCCTAAATTCTGTCATATCACTCCTGTTTTGCGTGATCTACACTGGCTTCCAGTGAGGTGGAGGAACCTCTTTAAGGTGGGCTTGCTCACCTTTAAGGCCCTACATAGACAGGGTCCTGGCTACCTGTCAGACCTTCTTATACCTACTGTCTCAGTCTGCTGCCTCCAGTCCTCCTCTAGGTGCCTCCTGGCAGTTCCCAGGACAATGATTAAAACTGCCAGTGACAGAGCATTCAGTGTCGCCATTCCTGTCCTGTGGAACTTGGTTCCTTCATCAATTTAGGAGGCCTCTTCAGCTGAGGTCTTTAAGGCCCACCTCAGTGCCTTCCTGTTTAATCAGGCCTTCCCAGACCTTAGGGACTAGCCCCTTCATGAACCTGGGTTTTCTTCTAAGCTTTAGTTTTAAACAGAGATATTTATGAATTATATTTATCTATGCTGATATTTTATTGTGTTTTATATAGAGTTGTTTATTGTATTGATTGCATACATTTACTGTGTGGCACCCTGAACCTCTGGGATTGGGCACCAGAAAAATAAAATTTGCCTTGCCCTTATGGTTGCACTCCCACCCATAGATACCATATGAGTAACATTTCTCTTTCTCAAACAGAAGGGATATTAATTGCAAAAGACTCAATAATGCTTCAGTTAGGGTTGATTCCATGCCAGCAGTTTGGAATTCAATACCCCCGCCTCAACCTCCACAGACCAACAGGCACTGGGGTGTGCTTTACAGTCATTGGGCCTAACTCTCACCCCATTCTCCTATACTGTATGATCTCAGCTAGTTTACTTATGGAATGACGTGAGAGTTAGGGGCCAGTGACCCCAGGGCACACCCTGGCACCTGTTGGTCTGTGGAGGGTATGTGTGTGTGTGTGGGGGGGTAGGATTGGTAACCCTAATATTGAATTTCCAGATTTTTGTTGGTGTGGAATCAACTCTAACTGATGCATTAACTGAGTTTTTTGCAATGTATATATACATACAGTATATATAGATATATATATATCTATATATATAGGTATATATATATAGATATATATATTAGAGGCAAAAAACTCCATTTAATGCATTAGTTAGGGTTGTTCACAGCGTACAAAGGTAGAAATTAAGCTGTTAGGGTTAAAACCCCCTTGGACCCCTCCCACCCCAACCCGGCATTGGGGTGCGCATTGGGATAATCATACAAACTCTCACCCCATGACATGTGTAAAAGCAGCAGAAGTATAGGAGAATGGGGTGAGAGTTGGGACCCGCTGATCCCAATCGCACTCTAATGCGGTGAAGGCGGAATTTTTCAACAACACAATCCTCGCTGTCGCTAACTATCGATAAACAAATTTTGCCTCTATTCCTTCTTTTTGAGAATGATAACGAGAAATAGTGAATGTAATGCAGCGGCGGGGCCGCGCTCCCGCCACATGATGTGTTGTGGCATACTAACAGGGACAGCAACGCAAACAGAAATGCTAACAGTGGCGCACATGGTAACTCAAGCATGAATGAGAACAGAAAGGGTAACACACATGGTGGCGTAGACGGGAATGGTCTGCCACGTGATGTGTTGTCACATAGTAACATGGTGCCTGCAAACAGAAATGTCAATGGGCATGGTGATGTAAAGTGAAACAGTAAGATAAACAGTACTGTAGGAAGAAATGGCAAAAATAACAGAAACAAGCGCAAATGAAACGCAAGGATAATGCACATGGTGGCGCAGAGCGTCAATGGTAAGTGAAGCAGGTACGGATCCGCAAGCAGAAAGGGCAACAGTAACAGTAATGTAAGCGCACAGGCTGGTTTTCCCCAAAACCTGCATTGAGAAAGACAGTGAGTACAAATAATGTATGCAAAATAATGAGTATCGGCGCAGAAAATGAGATCTTGGAATACTAAATACATTATATCTCAGGAACCGTACGACATAGAAAAAAAATTTAAAAGTCATATTATTTACAACTGTCCTGGCTAATTTGAATCATGGGGCTAAGAAATTTTCTGACGAAAAGTCCGTATCTCGCACCGTTTCCGAGATACGGGCCCTGAAAGGCGCGGCGAACGCCATAATCTTATCCTATGGGAAAAAAAGAAAAGTTCGGAGCACCATAACTTTGCCTCCCTGTAATGTTTTTTCACCAAACTACTGAAAGGCACATTTGTGGGCTGTTGGCTGTCTTCCCTCCAAATTTCAGGAAAAAAGACCAAACCGTTATTTTGCAGCAGGGCTCCAAATGATTTCTGTTAAGTGTTGGGTGCCGTAATGTTATTCTATGGGAAAAACCGTCAATTTGGGAGTGCTGTAACTTTGCCACCATGTGATATTTTTTCACCAAACTACTGAAAGGCACATCTGTGTACTGTTGGCTGTCTTCCCTCCAAACTTCAGGAAAAAAGACCAAACCGTTATTTTGCAGCAGGGTGCCAAAGGATTCCTGTAATGCTTCGGGCACCGTAATGTTATCCTATGGGAAAAACTGTCAACTTTGGAGTGCCATAACTTTGCCGCGTGTAATATTGTTTCAATACAACACTGAAAGGCACATCTCGCGAATGTCGGCGTTTCCTCCAAATTTCAGCCCAAAACTCCCAACGGTTATTTTGCAGTGCAGTGCCAAAGAATTGCTGTCATTTTCCCACAGACTAGAAAATTACTGTCGCAATTTGCGAAAGCTTTCGCTAAAATTTGCGACACTTTCATGAGCATGAAAGTAATTTGAGAAAGTACTTTTTTCAGAAATTTTAAAAACATATTGCTGGGGTGTTTTACCACAAAATAAAGACATGGCAAGCATCCTCAGGGCCCGACTAGGTGTATACAAAAAAAATTAGGTTGCTAGAGGGTCCCAAATTTAAATGCCAACCATTTTTATGTTCACCAACTGAAAACAAAATGGCTGATTTGCGAAAGTAACAGGCCCATTTGCGAAAGTAAAAATGCATTTGCAAAAGTGTTGAACTTTTCGTTAACTTTTCCCATTGACTTATAATGGGAAACTGTTTTTTGAATAACTTTTGAACCGTTTAATATTTTTTCATGAAATCTTCAAAAGGCACATCAGGGACCCTGGCTGCACGTTCCCTGAAGATTTTGGGCTGGTCCGCAAAACCGTACGACCTGTAGGTGCGACCACAGAATTCAGAAAAGCGTCGCGATGCGCACAGATCACAATTTAATAACTCTGCAGCCTATATCTGACCAGTACAAAACTTGGCAGATCCCAAGGCCTATGATTCTTGATCATAAATTCCAAATTTCAGGCAAATCCATCAAACAGTTGCAAAGTTATTAAGGTGCAAAGTTTTGGGGTTTAACATAGAAATGGCTCCTCAACCTAAATGGTAGCACTACCATCTACCATAATTTATATATATATATATATATATATATATATATATATATATATATATTTATATATATGTATTCCCCCCTCTCTTCTCCACCTGCCCTTCTGGGTCAACCATGTACACAACCTACCCTATCCTTGTTACTCCAACAGCACTTGTGTACTTCCTCGAGCCTGCTCCTGGTACACTCATGCACTATAAATAGGCAATTGCGCCAAGACTTTTTTTTTATTAAAAGTTTATTGATACATTTTCCACCATACAAGGCAGCATTAAGTAAAACTGACAGAGGCTCATTGTTGCATTGTAAAAAGGAAACTGCCAACCCCCCCAACCTCCCCATACTGCAGTAACCCAGCCTTATACCCGTGGATGCCAAGCACCTAGCCAAAAGCCATACAGGAATATAAAACCTAGGATAGGTTTAGCTTAGAACCAGAAAGATTAGTAAGTGGAGGATCCCAAATTCTATTATAAACTGCCAGCCTATTATGAAGACTGGCATAAGCGCTCCGTCTACGCAGGTTGGATAGTACTTCTCTTACCCATTCCTAGAGAGAAGGAGAGGACCTGTCTTTCCAGTGATGAAGAATTAATTTCTTAGCCGATAGGGCAACCATGGAAATGTGAAACTTACGTACCCTAACTCTGATAGAAGACAGGTACCCTAACAAGCAAATCTCGGGAGTAAAATATTCATGGAGGCCCAACAGGGGGTCTAAGGAAGTTTGGATTGAAACCCAAAAGGGAGAAATTTTTGGACAGGACCAAAGCATGTGAAAGAGTGTACCCTCTTCCTGTAAACATTTATTGCACATGTTTGAGTATAGGTAACCTAACCTGTGCAGTTTGGCCAGGGTATAGTATAGGTTGTGCAATATGTGGTATTGCATGAGGCGTGGTCTATCTTGAGAAATAAATCTATGACATGACTTCCAGAGAGAGTGCCAATCCAACTGAAGATGAGGGGAAAAAACTACTCCAAAATCTTGACGGCCCAAATGGACTCCCAAACTTTTTGTGAAACAAAACCTGGTATATTTAGAGATTGCACCAGAAGAGCCAGAAAGTGGGGATACTTCGGGTATCAGAGAAGAGATAGTCTAGAAAGGGGGAGTACTTCCCAGGGTAATTACCAATAAGTGTTTCAGTTGCAGGGCTTTAAAATAGGAAGAAGCCAGGATGAGAAATTTCCTAATCATCTCTTCCACTGATAACCAATGCCCCTCACCATCAGTAAAAGCCAGGAGCTTCCCTTCTCCCAGTTGAGGCAACCAAAAACGGAAAATCTGAATCTTATTAATAGTAAATGATGGAGAATTCAAAATAGACTGGACCAGGTCCAGGTGAGGGGGAATACTGCAAAAAGGAACATATTTCAGAATAGACCTTTAGAGAGGTCCTTAATATAGGACTCTCTTCAGTCACCCTTACTTGGGATAACCTGAGGAAAAATAATGCGAGAGGGTCAAGGTTTTTGTCTTTAGTTGCATCCAGTTCTATTTTGAGCCAAATCGGTTGAGCATCTTCTGGGCCGGGAGATACCCATCTCAAGCATTTCGCAAGGTGACTAGCCCAATAATATAAAGCCAGATGGGGAATTCGTAAACCCCCCTCCAATTTTGGGGCTGCCAACTTACGATAAGCCAAACAAGGATACCTATCAGCCCAGATAAATCTAGTAAAGACACCACGTGTCTTTTTAAACCAGAGTAAAGGAATGAAGGTGTTGAGAAGGGACAATGGGTAGAAGATCCTAGGAAATATATTCATCTTAATTATGTTGATCCAGCCCCATAGAGACATATGAAGTTTAGACCACCTCTCAAGGTCATGAGTAATCACCTGTAATAGGGAATCCAGATTCTCCTTAAACCATACTAGGGGTTACGGGAAAGTTTAATACCCAGATATTTAAATGACCTAGAGGTCCAGCATAGACCAAAAGGACTGATAACGCTTTTGAAAACTTTGTGATTTAATGGAAAAGATAGGGACTTACTGGCATTCAGTTTGTAATTGAACAAATCACTAAACCTTGCTATTTCCCTTAGCAAGGCCGGAACGGAGGATACCGGATGAGATAATTGTATTAACAAGTCATCCGCATATGCAGTGACTTTAATTTCATGCCGCCCAATTCTCACACCTTGTATAGAAACATTATTAAGAATATTTTGAATAAGAGGTTCCAAATATAAGTTAAATAATAAAGGAGAAAGGGGGCACCCTTGCCTCATACCAGAGTGAAGCGAAAAGGGATGGGAGAAGGCCCCATTCATGGAAATTCTTGCCATGGGATTTTTATAAAGGGCGGCGACACAGGAGATAAACAGAGAGGGAAAGTGCAAAGCCTCCAGAGCGCAGAACAAGAAGTTCCAGTTCACACGGTCAAATGCCTTCTCAGCATCCAGGGAGACCAAGCCTGCAGAAAACTCCACATCCCTGGTAGCCGAGAAGACATGTGACAAGGTGCGTAAGTGATCGGAGGATGAGCACCCTTTCATAAATCCTACCTGATTTTGTACCTATTAACCCAGGAAGAACTACTGCTAACCTGTTAGCCAGTATTTTGGAGAGAATTTTAATATCCTGATTTAACAGTGAGATAGACCTGTAACTTTGGACCATTTTGAAATCTTTGTCAGGTTTAGGGAGCAGGACGATCAGGGCCTCGTAGAGGTGTGGATCTGTCTCCGCCCCAGATAGGATATGCTGAAATAAATGACCAAGTATTGGTAAGAGAAGGTCTCAAAAGACCTTATAAAATAAAAAGGAAAATCCATCTGGACCTGGGACCTCGTCAGCTGGTAGTTCACTAATAACATCAGCAATTTCCTCCTGGGAAATAGGGACAATCAGAGCATCTCTACACCGATCAGAGAGTGGGGGCAAATGGGAATCCTTTAGGTAACGGTCTATGTCTTCAGGGCAAGGGGGGTGCTCCATGTCACTATACAAATCTGTGTAATAAGTAGCAAATTCTTGAGCTATCTCAGTGAGAGATACTTTAAAAGATCCGTCTGCCATTGACCTGATAGGAGGGATAAATCTCATTGATTCCTGTTGTTTAATATGCAATGCCAGTAGGCATCCCGCCTTTTCCCCCTGATCTGTATAGCTAGCCCTGGTACGAATAATAGCTAGTTCTGCTTTGTCTCGAAGTAGCTCCAAGTATTTATCCTTTAGCTCTAGGAGTTTTCGTGTATCCTTATCTAAAGGATTAGCTGGGAGGTTAACTTCCAGGGATCTAATCTGGGTTAATAAGGATTTTAGGTCTTTCTCCCGTGCCCTTTTCCTACCAACTGCCATACTAATAAGTATCCCCCTCATGAAGGCTTTAAAAGCCCCCACAAGATATCAGGCTTTGCACTATCTAATGGATTTAATGAAAAAAGGTATTCTATCTGTTCCCTTATGAATTTGCAATATTTAACATTCTTAAGGAGTTGGTCATTGAGTTTCCATCTGGTTTCCCTATTAGGTAAATTAAACAGTACCAAATTGCATATTACTAATGAATGATCAGAAATTAGACCAGGTTGAATTGAGGAGGTCTTAACCCTGGACAACAGGCACTGAGAAATGAGTAAGTAGTCAATGCGGGACTGTGAACCATGTGTCACAGACCTAAAGGTAAACTCCCTAGAGTCCGGGTGTAAAACTCGCCAGACATCGCAAAGCCCACATTGGTCTAATAAATCCTTGAATACCTTCTGCCCGGGGGTGACCCCTCTCGGACTACTACCCAATCTATCTGAATTAGGGTCGAGAACTTGATTAAAATCTCCCTCTAAAATAATCTTAATGGGAAGCATTGGAAGAATCATAGATATAAGCCTCATAAAAAACCCTGGGTCATCCAGATTGGGGCCATAGATACTGCCCAATAATATTGGAGCAGACCAGAGGGTACCTTTAACGAGGATAAACCTTCTCTCGGTATCTTAAATAACCTGTGTGGAAACAAACGAAATACCCCTGTTAACCATGAGCATGACCCCACAACTATTTGTGGTTCCCTGGGCACTGTAAATCAATCCCATCTGCTGCCTCCTTAACTGCAAAGCGTCCACTTCTAGTAAATGGGTTTCTTGTAAAAAGGTATCTGTGAGCTGAATAAACTTAAATGTTTAAGAACCTGATATTGTTTATGTTTCTTTCTGATCCCCTTAACATTCCAAGTCACAAATGCTATCTCATTTGCCATCCAGAAAAAGTAGTTGGATTAAAACAATTGCACTCAGCACACAGGATATAAATCCCTTGTAAACATACCCCCAGGGTTACTGCAGTAAAACCCACCCCTCATCCCTAACCCCCAAGAATAAGTCCCACCATCCCTCTATCCCCCCACCCTCCAACCATACCCCAAAACCCTTCCAACTCTCCCCACCAAACTGTCACAAGACGACTCTGCACAGTACTGGTGCTATTCCCTCTACTCCCGCCCCCGATAATGTCCCCTGATATTTAACACTGTTACACTCAGATATCAATATATTGGAAACCAAACAATGCTAATTATACCCCCAACAAGAGAGAATGGTCCTGGGCTTTCACCTCAATCCCACCAGAATGTAAGCTTAAGGGAGTTTGTTTTAAAGGGGCCCCAGAGAGATCCATGCACCACTCAAATGATCGTGGTAACCAAAACAGAATTGAGAGGGAAGCAAAAGCCATGCTTGCCACACAAGGTGACCCTCGTAAAACCAAAGCCAGACCAGAAACCCCTAGAGGGAGAGATAGCTACAGCACATATTGAGAGCGGGAATAGAGAAAAGAAAAGGTGAAGTCACCCCACCGGAGGGGAAGGCATAACAAATGCCTCTACCCACAACAACCCGCCACCCAATGCACAGGCCCTCCCTGTGAAATTGAGAGTGCTGCACATGCAGTGAGTGGTAAGGTATAATGAAATCCTCCTTGAGTTGTGCTTCCTCGTGAGTCCCCTGTGATTGGAACGCCCTCTAGTGACCGTATTCCTGTCTAAACTAAATGAGAGTCAGGCAAGGAGAAAGCCCAGGACCATCCTAGTACCAATCCAGATGAGAGAAATGAAAAACTGATTCACAACCAATCTAACTTCACTCTTTCTGTCCCTAAACAAATAAAACTGCCAAGACTTGGTGCATAATTCCCTCCTTAAGAAGGCCCCAAACCCAGAGTGTCCACTGCTTCAAACCAGCGTGGGCCCCCTGTGAAACCGAGAAAAAAAAAATCAGGAACGGCCCGTGATGATCCCCCAAGTCCAAATCAGCAGATGATATTTCCCCAGGTCTTCACGCTAGAAAGATTTCCCCAAGAGGAAAAACAAAAGTTCAAACTCTCGACTCCATGTATCCCTCCATACTGCAACACATCAACTCAAGAGTTCTTGAAAAGATCAGGCAACGTGAACTTAAGACTCATCAGAGCTGCTTCAGGGTCATCGTAGCTTTTCCAGGATCTGTTAATTGAGATCTGTAGCCTGGCCAGGTAGCCCATCCTGAACTTCAAACCTGCCGCGATTATCTTAGAGACAATAGGGTGGAACGCTTTGCATTTCAGGCGAACCGAAGCGGGCAAATCTTGAGAAATTCTCAACTTTGTATTTTCCCAGTGAACCTCTTGCAAAGCTTGTACTTTCTGCAGAAAGTGTCGTCTCTCCAGATAGTTCAAAAACCAGCAAATAATGGGGCAGGGGGGTCCCCTTGGGAAGGTCTGGGCCATAAAGCCCAGTGAGCTCGCTCTATAATATAGCCGGGGCCAAATGGAGATGGACCCGCCACTCGCTCAATCAGCTTCTGAACAAATGCCACAACATGTTGGCCTTCCTCTCCCTCTGGCAACCCGAGGATCACAATGTTATTTCTACGGCTCCAACCCTCTAGATCCTCAAGCTTAGATTCAAAACGAGATAATTTCTGGTGCATCAAGACCAGGTCAGGGTTGAGACTTCCAAGCTTTTTCTCTATGGAAACAATTCGAGCTGTATTATCAGACACAGAGAGCGAGAGTTCATCCAACGTTCTGGAAAGAGATTTCAAATCCGTTGCTATATCCTTCATTTCCTCACGAAAGGGTTTAAATTCCTCAAGGAACCTGGAAAGCGTTAAAGACTCCTGTTCACCAATTTGGCTCAGAGGATCAGGCCCAGGCCCACCCGAGGCCCTGGATTTCTTAGAGACCTTCTCAGGAGTTGCTGGGGGGGTATGCTTCTGCGGGGCTTTCTTCATGTAAGCTTCCATCCACCCCGAAATATGCCCAATCCAGAATGTCACAGCTATTAATCAGCATTGCATCTCAAAAACAAGAGAAAATAATAGATTAGGATGTCAGAACAAGATGATTTAATGATCAGGAGGCAGGAGCTTCTTGAAGGAGCTTCTACTCAGCACTCTGCATCATGTGATCTCATCGCGCCAAGACGTTTTTTACAAACTGGCACATTATTGCGAGAATGTGGACATGTGGGAGAAAGCAGAACTTTAACAAGTGTGGTAAAGTAAAGAACTGCATTACATTGAAAGAAACAAATGAACTAATATTGAAAATAAGCAATGGATTTTTTTCAAAAAAAGAATCTAGTAAATGTTTAGTGTCAAACTTTATATGTCCATGATTTAAAAGGATGGTAATAAATGAAATGTTTTAAATTAGAATTCCCAATGTGTGAATTTCCATAAAAATGGAATTAAGTTAAATATAACATTGGAAGGGGAGTGCAGATGGAAAGCACCCAGAGGCTAAGGCGGTGTGCACAACAATTATTGAATTTCCCTACCGGATATGCACCCCAGAACCCCTAAAATGCCTATTATTTAAAGGGAATGAGCAACACTGACATTATTTTGTTGAAATTTATAAATGGTTCTGTCGCATTATTACTGTTTTGTACATTTATATGTTCTTTTGTATGATTTTGAACATGTGTTGTAATTTACCTAAGTTTCACTACTGTTTATTATACAATACCTTGTGTTCCAACTGTTGCATAATCTTACAATGTTATTGTATTGTACTACCCATATACTATTGTAACTGATCATCCTTCACAACCCTATGTAACCCCTTTCCCCAAGTTGCACCGTGAGACAAGCAACTTGTTGTTCAGTGTGCCCTCCTGGTGAAACATTTCAATAAATAAATAAAAATAAAAAAAAAAAAATATATAGTATATATATATATATAAACAAAAACAAGGTGCTGCATCATCATGTGGTCTGAAAGCAAAATAAAATTGTTATATTAAATGTACACTGAAAATAGAAAATAGATTTAAAAATCTACATTTCAACCTTAGGTCTTCTTCAGGAAATATCTAAAAGACAAAAAAGAACAAAGTTAGTATAGAGAGGGAGGCAAAATAAGGGATATATGCATGGGGAAAGAAAACAGGGGAAGGCTTTGGGAGAAGAACTGATAAATGGCAAGATTAAGAGAGAATCTGTGAAACAAAAAGGTGATGATGGGAAGGCCAAAGCATAATAGGAGTGAATGAGCTAGAGATGTCCCGGGGTGGGGACTAATTAACAGGGCCTAGTAAGAAGTCTGAAAGGTGACAAATGTGGTGGAAGGAGACAGAGATTGAGACATATGGTGAAAATGAAAACAATTAAATGTGTACAGATACAAACAGACTTTAGAGAAACAAGAGGTGGCTGAAATATGTTAGTAGAAAATAAGTCTATCATTTAAACCGGAGGGCTGCTTGGAACCAAAGTGGATGATCAGCTTGGCTTCCATGTTTTTTCTATGGTCAGAATCCCAAAAGCCCTGCTGAGAGACAGAAACAGAAAGGTAATTGACACTGTGGTCCATGGAGATAAAGTGGGATACAATGGGTTTTATTAGTGTCTCCATTCCTGACTACCCTGTAATGTTCCCTGAAACAGTCAGCAAGGTGTCTACCAGTCTCTCTGATGTAAATAGCTGCACATGTCCTGCTAAGAATACAACATACCACATTAGTGGAGGTGCATGATAACTCCTTGGTGATGTGAAAAACACTTGTAGGACCACGAATTTCAGTCACACTAGAAACAAATTTGCAGGTGTACCAGCGAGTTCTGTGGCAAGGTCCGGTACCCAGAAGGGAGGAACTGTTATGAGTAGGCAGTCTGCTTTTTACCAGGAGATTCTGCAGGTTGGGTGGCCAGCGGTAGGAGGCAATAGGTGGTTCTGTAAAGGAAGCACCAATGTTGGGGTCAGTTTGCAAAACAGGAATTTACTGGTGATGGTCCTCCTGTGAAGAGAAGGTGTACTCTGACGGAAAGGAAGCACTAGTGGAATTTGCTGTTGTTCTTGTGGGACAGTATCCTTCCTTTGGGGGTCAAGGTTATGGGGCATGTTACTGACCTGGGAGAGTGCTCTGTCCACTGTGCTTTTAGGGTATCCCCTGTTAATAAAAAAAATATACATTATTTGGGCCTGCTCAGCAAAATCATCCTCTTTACTGCATAACTTGCGAAGTCTAAGAAACTGTGAATAAGGCAGGCCATTCTTGGCATGTTTAGGATGAAGGAGCTCTGGCAGGGGGAAACTGTGAGTCAGTGGGTTTGTAATAAACTGATGCCTTCAGACTAGTGTTCTGTACTGACAGCTGGATATCCAGAAAAGGCATTGTAGAGAAGAATACTTCAACAGTGTATTGAAGGGAAGGATGGGCCATGGTAAACTTGTTGAGGAAGACTTGCAGGGTCTCCATGGAGCAGGAGGTGGCCCCCACACAATCATCTCTGTAGTGTTTGTAGAGTTCCGGCACAGTTCCTGAGAATGAGGAAAAAAAAGCTTTTCCTCCACCTAAACACAAACAGATTAGCAAAGCTGGGACCCATCTTGGTACCCATGGCAACTCCACTGGCCTGTTGAAAAAAACTGTTATTAAACGAAAAAGTTTGAGAAAAAGTTCTGCCAGACAAGTTAGTGTATATGTGGGTGGCTGTTGGACTTCCTGCTTATTCAGGAAATTCTGCAATGATGTCAGGCCATCATTGTGGGAGATCACTGTGTAAAGAGATTTGATGTCCATGGTGAAGCAACTGGTCATGGAACCAACTCGGCAGAAGGCAATACTGCACCTTGTGGTCACAAACAGGGACAGTGTGATGGGGTAACAGTGGGGGAGTACCTGAGGAACAGTCACCACCAGTCATTGTGGTTTGAAATCACAGAAAGAGCAGAACCAAACCACACAAAAACACGTATCCTGGATTTTAGGGGGGCAGACTTTGGGAAAATGGGGAGATACTTGAAAGAGGCATTAAGGGGAATGGGGCAGGAATCAGGGGTTGAGAAACAGTGGGAAGTATTTAAAATGGGGATTACAAGAGCAACAGAATGTATACATGTGGATGTGCAAGAGGAGAAGGTAGAGGAGACCATTATGATTTTCCAAAAAGGTAGCAAAAAGTGAAAGCCAAAAGATTGCATCAGGCAATACAAAAGACACAGGCAGAAGGGATAGGAGAAGTAGCAGGAGAAGCAAGGGAGGCAGGAGGTCAGTAAAGGAAGCCAAAGCTCAGACAGAAGAACACATTGCAAAATCAGTGGGTAGAGGGGACAAAACCTTTCACAGGTACATAGAAATGAAAAAGAAAGGCAAAGGAGGGAAAGTGAGACTGAGAGAGAGAGGAGGTACAAGGTGGAGAATGACAACAGTAAAGCTGACATATTGAACAGGTATTTCTGCTCAGTCTTTACTGAGGAAGAGGAGGTAATGGGTCTGAAGGAGTACAAGGGTGAGAATGGTGCAGAAATGGTAAAAGTCCCTTTACGAGAAAGGGTCCCAGAAGGAACTGGAAGTAATAAGTTGATAAAGCAATGGGGCCAGATGGAGTTCTCGAGGTCCTTAAAGAACCAAGAGATGGTGGCTGAACCTCTGGCTATCCTGCTTAGCTGATCACTGGAAACAGGAGGTACCCAAAGACTGGAGGACAGCAGATGTAGTCCCCTTATACAAAAGTGGGAACAAAGAGAAGCAGGGAACTACAGACCAGTCAGCCTCACCTCGGTAGTGGGAAGATCATGGAAGCACTACTGAAGGAGTGATTGGTGGAACATCTGGTTGTCAATGGACTACAGGACCCAAGGCAGCATGGTTTCACCAGGGGGAGGTCATGTCAGACCAACCTCATTGAATTTTTTGACTGGGTGACTAGGGAGGTGGATCAGGGGAGGGCAGTGGACATGGCCTATCTGGACTTCAGCAAGGCCTTTGACACTGTGCCACATAGAAGACTATTACACAAACTGGGGAATATGGGTGTGGGCAGGACAGTAGTGTGGTGGGCAGGTAACTGGCTGGGTGGCAGGACACAGATGGTGGTGGTATAGCTGTCACTCCACAGAGGAAGAGTGACCAGTGGGGTACCACAGGAATCAGTGCTGGGACCGGTCTATTCAACATCTTCATCAGTGACATTGCACAGGACCTAGAAGGCAGAATTTCACTGTTAAGCTGATGACACAAAGCTCTGTAACAGAGTAGACACACCAGAGGGTGTAGACAGAATGAGAAGGACCTGCAGAAACTTGAAGAATGGTCAGGGGTTTGGCAGTTGAAATTCAATGCAAAGAAGTGCAAGATAATGCATATAGGGCACAAAAACCCTGGCACAATATATGAGTTAGAGGTGAGGATATAGCATTCACCAAGCAGGAAAGGGATCTTGGGTTATCATCTCTGATGACCTCAAGGTAGGGAAACAGTGTGACAAGGCAGCAGGTAAAGAAAACAGGATGCTGGGATGCATAGGCAGGGGCATCACCAGCAGGAAAAGGGAGGTCATAATTCCACTATGCAAGACACTAGTGAGGCCCCACCTGGAGTACACTGTACAGTTCTGGAGACCTTACCTATGTAATGACATAGACAGGGTAGAGAAGGTTCAGAGGAGGGCAACAAAGATTGTGCATGGATTGCATCACAAGTCCTATGAGGACAGGCTGAACGAACTGAATATGCACTCTCTGGAGGAGAGGAGGGAGAGAGGGGATATGATAGAGACATACAAGTCCTGTATCTTACAGGGAGGAACAGGATACAGGAATACACTATTTTTAAGTGAAAAAGATATTTCAGGACTAGAGGGCATGGGATGAAGTTGGAGGGAGGACGATTCAGAGGAAACGTGAGGAAGAATTTCTTCACAGAATGGGTGGTGGACAAGTGGAACACTCTGCCAGAGGAAGTGGTGGGGGCTGAAACAATCACAGGATTTAAGAATGCATGGGATAGACATAAATGAATTCTGGAGGCCTGGAGTAGGGGGCAACAAACTTCTAGGAAAACAAAAACTGAACTTACAAGCTCAAATGGGCAGACTGGGTGGGTCATAGGCCCTTATCTGCCAACACCGTCTATGTATCTATGAAGATGAGCTAATGAGAGCCACTGAATCTGAACCTGTCAAATAACTGGAGAGCATGGTTAGTGTCTTTAATATAGGAGATCAGGGACTCAACGAGTGGTGTCATGAGTTCGATTCTCAAAGCTCCTGGGGTGGTGCAAGTGGCTTGCATCCCAATGGTTGATGCAAAATGCTCCTTGTGCCAAATGATGCCCCAGGAGTGATTCACAAAGGCAGCCTTCATGTATCACATGCAGCCTGCATATAATGGGGCATGTGTTCCCCTTGTGCCACACACTGGGCTGCAGCATGGTGCCAGGAGCTTGTGCCAGATGCAGGCTGCCATAACCCCCGAATTGGAATTCACAAAACTCCCCAGTGGTGAAATTTCTAAGTACCATTAGGGCTGGTCTAAGGATACTTAAAAATTTCATCACCGGGACAGTTGACCTGGTAGCGGCAATGTGCCACAGTCTTCCCCCTCCCCAATGTCCGCACAAAAAAGGATGTAGTATATATCCCTGGTGTTCTAATGGATCCTGAGTGACAACTGTCAATCACTGAGCGTGTACTGTATACAGTAAGTGCTTCTTCAGAGCTCAGTTGGTGGCTGGTTGTAGTGGTAAGTGGTGGGCTGCACCAGCCACCAACTCATTCTGGGGATGGAGGAGCAGGGTGGGGGACCACTGCCTACCAGAATGGGGGTGGGGGGCCCCTATACCACCAACCATTACATACTATGGTATAACAGGGTATCAGGGCTTTGGGGGCGGGTGTTACTTCAACAGGGATTTTGTATACAGTAATACATCATGGGGATGTCAGAGATCGGGGGGGGGGTCCACTAGATCACCAGAGTCTTATGAGTAATAAATACTTCATGGGGACATCAGGGAGGGGAGTCCACTAGTCCAACAGTGAGAGAGATGTCACTGTCACTCCCGGGCTTGCCACAGCCCTAGATCACCATGCCTTGCAGCAATCTAAGGGCTTATTGAGAATCGGGCCCTATGTATTAATACTGTGGTTAATGTCAAATATCAGCCTAGCTATGGACTTGACGTGCAGGCTGTTCTCACGTTTACTAACATATGGTTCTCTTTAATGTATTTTTTTGAGTTTTGCACAGATCATAAAGTTCTTTGTTAGTGATAAACGTTCCAGATCTTTTTGCTTATCAATATCAGTTATTCTAGTCTTCGTAATCTTACCGTAATTGTCTAAATCAATAATGTTCCAATTTCCAGAAGTAGTTTCAAATCCCATTCTTTTTAATTAGAGAGCTAATTCCTTAAACCAAGTTCAGGGTTTCATTGAAGGTTGAATTTAATTTAATTGTAAGATTATGCACATTGGAAGCAAGAACCCAAAGGCAGAGTATAGTCTGGGTGGGGTCCTGGTAACCAAATACAAAGAGAAAAAGGACCAGGGAGTATTGATCACTAGTGACCTGAAGCACTCCACACAATGCAGTAAGCCAATGACAAAGGCAAATAGAATAGTGGACTGCACTGCTAGGGGGTCAGCAGCAGGCAGAAGGAGGTAATATTGACATTGTACAGGTTGCTGGTGTGACCACACTTGAAATGCAGTAATGGTGATCCTACCAAAAGAATGACATAAACCTGCTGGAAACAGTCCAAAGGAGGGCAACAAAGATGGTTCAAGGGTCAGCCAGGTAGGACATATGAGAAGAGGCTGGAACATGTACTCTTTGGAGCAGACGAGGGAGAGGGGCAGACATGATTGAGACCTTCAAGTATTTGAGGGGTATGGACAGGGTGGACGAGGAAAATCTTCAGGCTCACTGGGAACAAAAACATGAGAGGACAGTGTCCTAAGTTGAAGTAGGGAGGTTTAGGAGGGAGACCAGGTGGCATTTCTTCACAAAGAGGGTGCTGGCAGGTTGCAATGGGCATTTCTGAGGAAGTGGTATCACTTGAAATGGCATATGGCTTCAAAAGAGGTTGGGACAGGGTAAAGGGGAAAAGTCAAGGTCAAGCCAGAAAGGATGGGGTATCTGTTGGGGAGGAGGAGAACAGTCCTTAACTGACACCGGGGAATGTTCAGTATGGGCAGACTTAGTGGACCAAAGAACTTTATTCTGCTGGCACCTTCAAATGTTCATGTGTTCATACATAGTATAAACTGCATGTTAATAATGGTTGGCTTGAGGGTGAGAGCAAAGCTGCTGAAAGATTACTATCTGCCACAATTACAGAAACATAACATAACCCTGACAGAAATACTATTAAACATCTTCATATGGCACATACAGAAAATACAAATAATGAATTTTTTAAAAAGAACTCATATCAGAATAACAGTTGGAATAAGATGCTAGAGGCTGTACATTACACAGATGATAGAGCATTCTGGAGATAGGTGGCTTCTGGTACTACCAATTGATTCATGTGAAAACCCTGATACATTGTAAGCATATTTTCATTCAGTATTTTATAAAAAAATAATTTAGTCATGGAAAAATGGGCCCCTGGTCAAGATGAACCATGTTTAATACAAGGAGAAGAAATAGTAATGGTATTATCCATGGTAAAATGGAAGAAGGCCCCAAGCCCAAATGGAGTACCTATGGATCTTAACAAAGCTGATCCCCCTGTCTGGGCACCAGACTTGACTAAGATAATGAATATTTTTATTGCAATCACTAGAAAACCTGAATCATGGAAAGATGCAGTGTTTTTTCCTATATTCAAAAAGTGGCCAGATTAATAACCCTGCAAGGTGTAGGCCAATATGTCTTCCTGATGTACTGTAGCCTCTAAAATCTTTAATAGAACGTTCTTGTTGTACATTGCAAAGCTGACTAGATCATTATAATTTGTTATCTGACTTACAAGCAAGCTTTAGAAAGGGTGGGTCAACAATTAACCAATACTTTATTTTTCATCACATCTTGAAAAGATGTCACAGTCAGGTCTCAGAAATTAGTTTTGGCATGTATAGATTTAAAGAAAGGCATTTGACTCTCTAAACAGAAACATTTTGGTGAAAAGGCTAAATGAAATAGAAGTAGATTGGGCGTTAATCAATGTTATCAATAATCTACATTTAGACATTTGATTTCAAATCTGCTTTGTGTGAAAGGGTATTTTACTAACAAAGTCAATATTAATGCATCTTTCAAACAAGCTTGTGCATAAGCTCCCATCTTGTTTACTATCTATCTATATTAATAATTTATTACATGTTCCATATAGCCATCAATATAGTTTCTCAAAAGCTGGCAAAAGATTTTGCCTGGCCCTGTCTTGCGCCAATGATATAATCTTAATTTCCTTGACAGACCATGGATTACAATCACATTTAAATAAACTGATTATTAAGATGACAATCTCAATTTAAAGAGCAACTTGCTATTATAAAAAAAGCTCAAAACCACTTGAGTTATACCAATTATGTTTTAACTATATTGTTTTCTCATTATTTATTATTTTCTTTTCTTTCTCTTGATGTTCGTCTACTATATATTGTAGATAATGCAGCAATAATTTTACAAAGTTTTTCAGAATGTATCTGCTAACAGCACAATTGATGTTTGTCACATCACAGTCTGTTGTCAAGGTGAGTGTTATGATGCCATAAACTAAGGCACTGTGAGGTTGACAGGGTAGAGGCAAATGTCTTCTGTACAGACTTTTTACGTGGACTACCAAGATGTGCTGTAAATCATGGAAAGGAACATTGAAAATGGAAAAAAAGTATTCTCTTTTAAATTGCAAAAGCTGAAACATTCATGAAAACACACGCTGAAGCACAGAGTTGCTCTTTAAATATAAACATGGAAAAAAAGAAAAATCATGGTAGTATAAAAAAAACTCTAGAAAAAAAGTCTCCTAATTTTTGAATAGAAAATGTCAAGTTGGAAGTACTGTGTAAATATTCTTAACTTGAGCTCCAGTTTAATAACATATTATCTTGGAATCAGCAAATATCATACATGCACAAGAAATTAAAGAAATCTTGTGATGGTATCCTGAGATTCAACAATAAGCATGGGAGGCTAAAGCTGTTGAAGTGGCCTTGAAAGTGACTAATGCCAATTACTATCCTGGAAAAAAGATGTAAAAGTATCATAAGAAAACATATATAGAAAACATAAAAAGACCTGTTCTTAGCTCTGCTTATTCCCTAATTTGACTATAGTGGTCCCCAGGTGCTAACTGCCAGTGTAAGTAATTATCAAACGGGCTATCTTTTCCAAGCTAGCTGTGCAGCAGTATTTCTGTATGTACCTCAGTTTCACAGACCAATTCTTGCTTTGGTAGTACACAAATTCTTTTATTTTTCTATTTTGAACCATAAACTTTTTTGTCAAAAACTCATTGTGCAAGGTTCGTTTATTGATTAAGTTCTTTCCAATTCTATGGATGAAAATTCTATTGCAAAAAACATATTTTAAAGTTACTTTACCCAGTTCAGGAGGCCTACTCATGCTGGTAATTCACTTCCATTTTCTTGTCTCAATTGTCTAATCCTTTATCATGTTAGTGTCTTTTGCCTTAGAAAAAAACAGTTGCTGTGGTTCTAATGCTGACGCACCTTAGTGTCCGAAGCCATAAGTGAGCTAGTTGATTTTTGCATCCTGCGTACTGCTGTTTCAATAGTGCATAACCTTTAAAAGTTAAAAACCTTTTTGTAGCCACCCATCTTGCCTCGGTTGTGTTTGCACTACCCCATTGCGCTATACTGCATAATGCTGTTCGCTGCTCCCACTTCAGTTTCAAAGAACCACGTAATGACGTACTGACGTTTCAGAGCGATGACACTCCTTCCTCAGAGCTGGTTTGCTATTGGGTCAGCTTCTTTTTATGTGTATTGTTGCTAAGCAACTAACAACTAAAATGAGCTTTAGATTTAACATTTTCTCCTTACTCATTATCTTTCTCCAACTTAAATATTCATACTACATTTAACATAGATCCTCAGATGCCTTTGCTTTTTAACATAGATAAATTGTAATTTGTATCACACTCAATTCCCGCTCTATGCTTGTTTTGCAATAATTTACCTTGTGAGTGTATACACTGAGTTTAGCCATGCACAAGTTAACAATTAAGTTGTAAACATGCCTGTGTTTTTGATTGTGATTCACTTTTTTATTATGCCAAAAAATAATCTCCTTTAATATTAATTTTAAATATGTTAACTCTCACCTTCAGAAAATCTATAAATACCCCCAGTGTACACAAGTTTTTAACTACTCATAAATAGTGTATTGCGTGCAGATATCTTATACTTCATTAAAAAAGCATTCCTATTCATTTCTCTCATTAAGACTTTTTACATACTCTTAAAGAAGTGTATAAAGTGCTAAAATGTTATATTTTATTTAAAAAACATTCCTACTCATTCCCCTCATAAAATTCTTCTTTGAAAGCTTTCCAGACTTTGTTAAACACAGTCTTATTAGGAGTCCTATGAGAACAATTTTATAGATTGCTGCTGTATCCTCTGTCTTCATTCAGCCCTTTGGGTATCAGAGTCTGTAATTCATCGATCCAATAGGCTTCTGTTTGAAGCAAAAGGTCCTTGAGGTTGCCCCCTCTTATAGGCATTTGTACTTTTTCTATGTCTATATGTTTAAGTGATCCTGCTAGTCCATGTTTAACCTCCAAGTAATGTTTAGCCATACATACTTTGTGTTACTAACTCTAATGGCATTCTTATGTTCTCCTATATGTAATTTCAGGGTTCATTTTGTTTGGCCCATGTACTGTAATTCCATCTGCATGGGCAGGTAGGCATGTATATAACACCCTCTATGCAGCAGTTTATAAAGTCTTGAATTTTATATTTTCTCCCTGACCTGGGATATGTAGAAACATAGAAGTTGATGGCAGATAAGGACAGCTTGGCCCACCTAGTCTGGCCATTTCCCTACCTGATGGATAAGCTGCAGATTCTAGTTAGTCAACAGCTTACTTCCTCCTACTCCCTACTAGAATTGCCTTATGTCTGTCCCATGCATTCTTGAATTCTCCCACTGTTCCTGACTCTACAACCTCCTCAGGAAGGCTGTTCCATGCATCCACAACCCTCTCTGTGAAAAAATACTTTCTAACATTACCTCTGAGCTGTCCCCCCTCTATCTTCAAATTGTGCCCCCTTGTTCTTGCACATCTCTTCTTCTGAAAGATACTACCCTCTTGTACTTTGTTACTTTCCTTGAGATACTTGAACGTTTCTATCATGTCCACCCTTTCTCTCCTTTCCTCAAGAGTATACATATTAAGCTGCTTTAGTCTCTCCTCATATGTCTTCTGGTGCAGACCCTGCACCATTTTGGTTGCCCTCCTCTGAACAGCCTCCACTCTGTCTATGTCTTTGCAGAGATGGGGTCTCCAGAATTGCACGCAGTACTCCAGATGGGGTCTTACCAACTGTCTGTACAGAGGGATAACAACTTACTGTTTTCTGCTGTTGATGCCTCTCCCTATGCATCCCAGTTTCCCCCCAGCCCTCCTTACTGCCGTCTCACTTTGCTTGCCCACCTTTAGGTCATCTGATATAATTACTCTTAGGTCTCTTTCAATTTTTATGTTGCTTGCACGCATGTGCAAGAAACATAGTGCCATCATCCGAGTTTTTGGAGGTGTGTCAGCCCGTCTTCCAATGTAGTCAGTGTGTTTGCAGGCACGGTCCCAGTTCCCCAATCACTGCTGCAGCTGTCTATGACAAGCTGAAAATGCAGTGGCATACAGTTGAATGGGAGAGCTCCGCTGAGTGAGCAGAGCTCTCCCCACACACACACACGCGTGCTCATGCGCCTCCCCTCCCCCCACACTGTACGGCCGAGGTGCTGCCCAACCCCCATCGGCTCCACACCCTCCAAAGCATCCAGGTGCCACGCTGGGAGCCCACCCAGCATGGCAAAATGCTGTTACAGCCGACAGGGTGACCAATCCCCATCAGCTCCAGTGTCCCCCATGCTGTCACCGACAGGATGCCCAATCCCCTTGGCTCTACTGTCTCTCCCCAAGCATCCAGGTGCCACACTGGGAGCCCACCCCAGCGTGGAAAAATGTGTTATAGCTGCCACGGGGTGCCCAATCCCCAATCGGCTCCATGCCCCACCAGCCATCCTTGTACCAAGTTGGGAGCCCACCCCAGTGTGGCAAATGTCCCGTGTTGTCATTAAAAAAAAAAGAAATGAAAGACTGTCCCTCGGTGCTAATCCCTGCCCCCATCCCACAACCCGCACCTACCCACTGCACACCTTGCCTCCCCACACCCCCCTCACTCCATACTTACCTCCGGACCTCGGCGTGATGATCTTCGTTGGACCGGGAACACGTCTGCACTCTTCAAAGCCGACCGTGAACTGAGGAAATGCCGGTAAGCTGTATAATGGAATAGATAGGGTTTTTTCAACTTTATTGCATATCTCAGGCATTTTTTGGAATTTTTGCACCAAATTTTCAACATGGGGTTTTTGGGACCCCTTCTCATGAATGATGTCACTGTCATGGCGTTACTCGGGCCCGAAGGGTGATTTCGCAGCCACTGCTTGATCACCTTTCTGGAATGATTAACAGAAGCGACACTGCCAGTGTTCATAAGGTGGGCTCTCAAAAAGCCTATTTTGAAAATTTGGTGGAAAAATTCCCAAAAATGACTGTTTTACAAGCGTGCATTGCACAGTACCTATGCACACTCGTAAGTTCACGAATTTTCAATATTTTCACTCCATATTTTCAACATTGCCATTTTACCACACCTCCTTATGAGCAGTTCATCTGTCATTTTTCACATCCTGCCTAAAATGTGTTTCTGCCCATGTAGCGCACAATGGAGCAGTCGGTGTGCGAAATCAATGTATGGGATACATTAAGAAAATCACAGTGACACTGTTCATGAGCAGAGGTCTTAAAATGGCTATGTTGAAAATTTGGTGTCAAAATTCCTAAAAACAACTGTTTTGAGTAATAGTGCTGCGGTTCCTCATGCGCTCGTAAGTTTCGAATTTTCAATATTTTCACTCCAGATTTTCAACATTGCCATTTCCACACCTCCTTATGAGCAGTGCAGCTGTCATTTTCACATCTTGCCCAAAATGTGTTCGCCCATGTAGCGCACAATGGCGCAGTCGGTGTGCGAACTCAATGTATGGGACACATTAAGAAAATCACAGTGACACTGTCCATGAGCAGAGGTCTAAAATGGCTATGTTGGTATTTAACAAATTCTAAAAATGACTGTTTCTGGCGTGCATTCGCGGTTCCTACATACTTCGCAAGCTCACGAATTTTCAATATTTTCACTCCAATGACTTCCAGATTCCTAAACAGCACATAGAAGCAAGCAACATTTGGCATTGACAAATGCTTGTTGTTGTTGTTATTAACTCACCCCCCACTGTGTACTCTTTCCCTGGGTTTTTGTTTCCCAGATGCATTACCTTGCACTTCTTTGCATTGAATCTGAGCTGCCATATATTTGACCATTCCTCCAACCTCGCCAAGTCCCTTTTCATCCTTTCCACCCGACCTTGTGTATCAACCCTGTTGCAGATCTTTGTGTCATCTGCAAAGCGACATACTTTTCCTTCCAGGTGCTCTCCAATGTCACTTATAAAGATATTAAAGAGGACCGGTCCCAGTACGACCACTGCGGTACCCCGCTAGTTACCCTCCTTTCTTCACTGTGGACTCCGTTTACTATTACCCTTTGCATCCTGTTGTCCAGCCAGTTTTTTATCCAGGCTACCACCTTGGGACCCACTCCAAGGCTTGCTGACTTGTATATTAATCTTTTGTGTGAGACTGTGGCAAATGCCTTGCTAAAATCTAGGTAGGCCATGTCCACAGCCCCTCCCTGATCTACTACTTTGGTCGCCCAGTCAAAGAAATCTATCAGATTCGTCTGGCATGACCTTCCCGCTGTGAATCCATGCTGCCTTGGGTACTGTGCCCTACTGGCCTCTAGGTACTCAACAATTCTTTCCTTCAGAAGTGATTCCATCATTTTCCCTACCACTGAGGTCAAACTAACTGGTCTGTAGTTTCCTACGTGAGATGGTTAAATGTTTTGGAGTTACTAGTGCTACTGCACTGTGCACAGTTCCCACACTTATAGTTCTCTTCAGGAGCCTCAGGCATTCATTTTTCATTTCCTCCAAAAGCAAGGTTTTCACCACCATGTCTTTTAAATTTGGATTTCTCCTGTATGCAAATGCTGGGACTTTTTCAACAACTTTCATGAGGCCTGTGTCTGTCCCCAGTATATGCCAATGCTTTTTGACCACATTTTTTAAACTGCCATATGTTTTAGTGAAATTTGTAAAGAAGAAAATATTATCTTCCTCCCCCTGATAGTCTTTTATCTGCAAAAGTTCCTCCCTTTCTTTTTGACTAACTTTTTCTAGTGCTTTCACTAGGATACCTGGTGTGTAACCTCACTGTAACAGCCTATTGCAGATTTCTGCAGATTCTTTTTTCTTACCAGTTCTTCACTGCAGTTGTGTTTTACATGCGACAGTTGCCCATATGGTATATTATTTTTAGTGTGCATAGGATGCTGACTTTCATAGTGCCGAACTGTGTTTCTGTCTGTTTGTTTCTTGAACAGCTGGGTTTCTAGTTTTCCATGTTTTTTATAAATTGTCAAGTCCAAAAAGTTGACTACTGTTTTGCTTGTTGGTGAACACAAACTTTATTGTCTCTTGAACTGATGTAATAAAGGAATTCATCCCATTCCTGTTCATTACCATTCCAGATCATAAATACATCATCCACAAATCTAACCCATTTTGTTATGTTCTAATGCCATTTGTTGTTATTTTTGTCCCAGATATGTTGATTTTCCCATTCTCCTACATACATGTTTGTCAGAGATGAAGTGGACGTTGTACATATTGCTGTTCCATGGACCTGATTATAAAATTGCTGCCCAAGTGTGAAATAATTATTCTTTTAAACGAAATCTGCCATTTTTACAATAAAGTTACTTGGAGGAATTGTGTTATTAGGATGATGTGCCAATCTTTTGCTTATTGCCACAAGTCCTGCTTGGTGGGGGATATCATTGTAGAGGATCTCAATATAATTCATTACCATCTTGGTTGTTTCTTTTACTGTTAGGTCTTTAATAATATTTAAAATTGCCTTGGTATCTGCTATATATGATTTTTCTAATTTTGCCAGGGGACTTAGTAAAAAGTTAATGTATTTTGACAATGGCTCAGTCATCGAGTTGATGCTAGTCACTATCAGCCTTCCAGGTGGGGTATCTCTATTCTTATGCACTTTTGGTAATAAATAAATTGTAGGTCTTGCCAGGTGCTCTATTATCAAAGATCTATTTAAACTGCAGGTTCATGTTCAGAGCCACTTGCTGATGATGCTGTAATGTAAAACCATTCAGAGGTGTAACAGCTGTAGCTCCTGTCGGTGTCTTCTTTGATGAGTATACACACTTCTGGTTCTCTGGCTTTTTAATCTCACCTTCAGTGAATAAAAATCTTTATTGTATTGCAAGGCTTTATGGCCTGCTGGGTATCTTTTGATACAGTTTTCAATTGTTTAACCAGGAGTGGCACACTAAGATGAAAGCTTGTTTACAGGTGTGACCCGGGAGCACAGGAAAGTTAAGTGACTTGCTCAGGGTCATACAATATGCAAGTAGGGGCTGTGGGATTCAAACCCAGGTCTCCAGATTTGCAGCTCAGAGCCTTAGACCACTGCGCTATACTGCCTCTATTGATGGTGATAGTGCCAGTATTTTTTGTGACCTTCAGCAGTTTGTTTTGATTTGTGCACACCAGCAACAGAGCAACCTTTCATCATTCTATGATTCCCCCCAACCCCCTGCACTGTCTGAGCAATCCTTGGGCACACCCTCTCTGGTGTTATCCTTGACATGCATATCACCATCATTCTCACATGTGCCCTCCCTTCCCAGTGAATACTCTTAACTATTAAGTTCCCCAGGATTATGACCCCTTTCCATTCTCCCACCCTTCCCTTGCACTGTTCCTCAAGCTTGTCCCCGGCCTTTCTGGTCCTCCCTAGCTTTACACTTCAGTCCTCCATCCTGATCCTCACCCACTGTCTGACTATCCCCCTCTGCCCAGCTCAGTCATCTTGCCTTGCCTCCCTCAGCTGTGATCTGCTGTTTTGTATCACCTAAACTACCTTCAGTGATCTCCCTGCCTCCCCTCCTGCCCCCTTTTCCCTGCACCTCTTTCACTCTCCCTGGACAATCTTCCCCTTCCTCCACTGCTGCCATGTGCCCTTCCCCTCCTCCAGTCTTACCTTCCTAGTCCACTTGACTTGTACCTGACCCCTCTCTCTTTCTTCTTCACCACCCTCCCCACACCAAGTCAGTGAGAGTAATCTATTCCACACTTCCACCCCACTAGGTGATCCCACTCCAGTCCCACCCCGATGATGCCAGCTGCACCACCCACCACATCCCATCCCTTTTCCCAGAGATCCCTCACCCTCTGTGGTAGAAGTGTACATGGTATCTGAGTCCTCCCCTCCTCAACCTTCCCCTGCCTGCATGTCTCTCTTACCTGAGCTGCCACCTCACGTCATTCTCCCACAGCCCAATCCTCGTACATCACAAGCATTCCTAAATACAATCGGGGCTGCTGACCTCTGCCATCAGGTGATTCAGATTCCTACATGCTGGACAGCCCCTCACCTTCCACAGCATCCCCAGAAATATGTCCACCCACCATCCTCTACAGCGTAACATCCTACTCTTGACAACCTGCTGCTTGTACATGCTCCCAGTCATCCACATGCTTCTTGTTTCCAGACCAGTTCCCTTTATGTTATATGTTGTTACTTTTCACTTACGATCCGTTCCCTCTACATTTCTATGTCTTAACCCAGATAGTGTGTAGATGCACCCCCTCTGCTTCCTTGTGAGTTGAACCTAGATATGGGTTGGCTTCAAGGCTGCAACCCCTAGATTACTTTGTCAGATGGCCCTAAATTGGGACTAGCCACAGTTATTTTTGTAAGTTGGCCCTAGATGGTGGTTCCTTACAAAGCTGCAACCCCTCAGTGTACTTTGTTACTTGTTCCTACATAGGCACTAGCTGCAATTCCCTTGTAAGTTGGCCCTATATGTGGGCTGACTGCAAAATTGCAAGACACAATTTACTCCATCAGGTGAACCTAGATATGGACTAGCTATTGGTGAAAAGAATTAGAGGGATTAAATCTGGGCACAGCGTGTGGCAAATTCAATTTAAAGTTCCATAAACATATGACAAAATATATATCTGAAAGGATTCAATATAATTCCAAGGAGGGGATCCTGACTTGATGCACAAGAGAAAAACTAATAAGGCAGACAAAAATGCATACAGAACAGCAAAATGTAAAAATACAGCAGAATTATGGAAACTATACAAAGAAAAACTTAAAAATGCAAGAGACAAAACTGCAAAAAAGGAGGTGGAAATAAGACTTGTAATAAAAATTAAGGACAACAAAAAACATGCTATAGTCACATAAATAATATCAAGAAGGGAAATCAGCAGATTGGACCAATTGTTAAAAATAATGTATAGGTAACAAACACAACAGATATGATAAGGGGTTTCAATTACTTTTTTCCAGTGTATAGCAGGATAAGGAGCATATAAATGAAATATTAAAGTGAACTAAAGAAAGCAACACCATACAAGTCATGGGGACTGAAGTAGAAAAGAAACAAAGGGAACTAAATCAGAACAAATCTCAATGTCCTGAGGAGTTGCACCTGAGACTCCTAAAGGAAGTGAATGGGGAAGTAGCAGGTCCCATAACCAGAATATTCCAGAAATCATTAGATGAAGTTGTGACAAACACCTCTCTCTCTCTCTCTCTCTCTGGGCTGTAACAGCTTTCAGAAAGGTGTCACTCTCTGTTTATTTGCTGCCACCAACCTGAGGTACACTCAGGATTTCAGTTATTCACTGCACAGAACCATGGAGGTCAACACAGGTCTAAGAGCCTACCAAGGTGGATGCCATCCTGGCCTGGCCACTCCTACCACCAAGAAACAGGTAAGGGCATTTCTGGGGACAATGGGGTACTACTGGTGGTTTGTCCCTCACTATAGTGATCTGACCAAGCCACTGACAGACCTAACAAAGAAGGGAAAGCCAAAAAAGGTGCATTGGACAGAGAGCTGTGAGACTGCTTTTCAGGAGTTAAAGAAGGCCTTAAGTGGGCCAGCTGTATTAGCCAGCCCCAATTGCAGTCTAAAGTTCATTGTCCATTTGGACACCTCAGACCATGGGCTGGAGGCCGTACTCCACAACAGACTCCCCTTGGGAGGCATGGTCACCCTCCCATTCATCCTGAACCAAATCTAGAGGCCCCTTCACCCTATGGCCAAACAGGAGCTCAAAAGGTGAGAATCCTGAGGATTCCTTTGGGACTTCCCAGTATGCAAATAGGAGATGAGGCAAATATTTGTCCCACTCCCTCCTATGCTGGTCAGTGAAGGTCCTTAGCATAGTCATAAAGAGCTCCTGATGCAGTTGAGACAACTTGAAAAAATGGAATATTGAGAACTAAATATAGATTATATTTCATATTTATTATGTAATTCTCACCCTTATTTCCTTATTACAAGGGACATTTGCATGAAAACAGTATATATCTGTCCTTTCAGTTCTGCCTGCTTGCCTACACCTGAAATCACCCTTCTTTTTATATCAGAATTTGTTGCTGTGGAGATACCTGTGATGTCATAAACAGGGAATTATGATGTCAGGTGTAGGGAAGCAGGCAGAGAAGATAAGTTTTAAGGGACATGGATCTTGTTGTAATGCAACTTCTTCAGTAATAATGAAATGGGGACCTATTTACTGAAAATATATGAAGTAATAAAGAAAATTGGATGGTGTTGAATATAAATATTACTTTTTTCACAGTTTTCCAAATGCTGTCAGGGGCTCTTTAAGGGACAAATTAAATCGCTTCACCAGACCATTAGTCTGGGGATGGTAGGGTGAGATTCTGAGCTGCTTTAACCCACACTTCTCCCACAAACTACTTATTAACCCAGACATGAAACTGGCACCCTGATTTGTCAGTATCTCCTGGGGAAAGCCCACCAGACTAAATATTCTCAACAGTGTGTCAGTCACCTTTTCTCCATCAATGAACGATAAAGCTGCCTCGGGGTATCTTGCAGCATAATTAACTACCACCAGGATATATCGCTTGCCAGTGTTATTTGGGGTGCTAAATGGCCCCACTATGTCCATAGCTACCCTCTTGAAGGATTCATCAATAATGGGCAGGGGCACCAAAGCTGCCTTGGCCTTGTCCCCTATTTTCCCCTTCCTCTGGCACTGTGGACAAGTCCTACAGTAATTTGCCACGTCCTTGTCAATGCCAGGCCAGAAAAAATGGTTGGACAGCCGCATCTTTGTGCATCTCACACCCAGGTGGCCTGGAAAGGGAATATCATGGGCAAGGACCAAAAGCTACCAGTGGTGAACCTTGGGGAATACCAGCTGCTGGAGCACCTCACCATCTAGCACTTCCCATGTTGTACATTCTCTGTACAGCAACCCATTGTCCCATTAAATTGACCATTTACCCCCCTGAGGACCCTCAGCCCTATTAGCTATTTCCCTCAGTTTTTCAGGGTAGGATCAGCCTGCTGCACAGCACCCAGCTCCTCTCATCTGACCCATCCCATCTCCCCTTTAGTAGGAAATCCTGTGACCTCTTCTGTGTGTGACTGGGGCTCAGGGCTGCTACTGCCTTTAACCCATGCTAGCCCACTCCTCAGCTGCTGAGGGAGGGCTGGCACTGGCTGAGTTGGCCACCCCTTCACCCTCAGAAGTCTGCCCTTTTGCCTGGCTGTGAGTAGTAACACACTCCAGAGATTTCCTTTGGTCAAAATAATTTCTCATGATCACACTTGTAGGGAGCTTAGGTATGACTCCCACCTCCTTTTCTCCGTGGCCACCCTCCCAGCTCAGGAAGAGCCAGGCCATCAGTATTTGGACAACTGGACCTATGACTTCCTGAATTGTGGAGTACTGCCCTGGCACAGTTTGCTCTGCCTTAACTAGATCCTGCCTCAGCAGGGAGATGGAAGTGCCAGTATCCCTCAAACCATGCGTTACTGCCCCATTAAGTAAAACAGGTGCATATGCTCAGGGGAGACAAGTGGTACTGCAGTCTGCACAAAATCTACCCACTTTTGGGTCCTATTTTGTTCACCCCTTCCCCAACCTTTTGCCCCTTAACTGGTTTCTGATTGAAGGTATACCTCAAATGCCCTGCTTGATTACAAATATGACATCAGTTGGCCCCCAGCTCTTGGTTCTCCTTAGAACTGGATGGTTCTGCTTTGGGCTCAGGTGCATGCTGGCTGACTTTAGGCTGCCCTCCTTGGGACCCCTTAAAATCATGTGCTGTCCCACACCATGAGACTTATGCTGTGTGTTTGGCCTTCTGGCCATGTACAGGTCAACACTTGCTGCTACTGTACCTCCTTCGAGGAGCCACATGCCCTGTCTAGCAGCCATACACGCAGGTCCTCAGGTACAATTTTAAGAAATTGTTCCCTCATTAGTAAATCTTTGATTAGCTCCACAGTGTCTGCTTTTGCCTCATCCACCCACCTGTCAGGGTAAGTACACAATTGAACCTGCAATTCTAAATAACTGTCATCTGGGCTTTTCTTTAACTCCCTAAATTTCTTTCTGTAAGCTTCAGGAGTTAATTCAAAACATTTTAACTACACTGTTTTAACCTTATTATTATCAACATAGTCTTCATTACTCATTTTGGTAAATGCCTGCAAAGCATGCCCCATAAGTAAGGGTATGAGATGAGTTGACCATTAAGCCATAGGCAATTGAAATTGCTCACATACTTTCGAGCAACAACCTTAAAATTAGATCAAGATTGTCTCCCTCTCTATACTGATGAAACCATTTTTAATTAATTTTGGCTTGATGGGGAAAACCCCCTCCACCATTACTCATGATTTTCTGGTTGCACAGGTTCATGTTCTCTTTCTCATGCTGTTGTCTCTGGATCTCATACTGTCATTCTTTTTCTCTGACCACCAATCTTGTTGCTTCTGTTCCTGCTTCCAGTCTTTTAACTTCCATTTCTGCTTCCAGTCATTATGATTTCATGTCTTCTTCTGCTTCCAGTCTTTATGCTTCCATTTTTAGCTTTCTGGCCTGGGGGATCCAGTTCCTGCTGACACATTTGCATTTTCACAAGCTCAAGCTGATCTGGACAGTCTGCTACCACAACTTCTGGCTTCTTTACAGGGGTCCTCTGCTAGTGGTCATGGTCCTACAGGGCTTCTATGAGTTCTTTTCTGCACCAACCATCCCACTGAATCCCCTTTCTTTGGCACTTCTCTTGAAGCAGTGCCAAAGTAAGCCTGTCATACTTCTGGGTGTTCATACTCTTTGCCTACCCTAAGCTAAGTTGAGTAGAAACAAACAAAAAAAACAGTTGTAAAAGTGCACTCTTTCATATATTCCATTTTGTGACTGCTAAGGTACAATTTTCTACTAGCAACCTCTGTCTCTCAGTGTGCTAGAAAGTCCTTTGGAATCCCACCACTGCCACCAATTTGTGAAAAACACCTCTCTCTCTCTCTCTCTCTGAGCTGTAACAGCTTTGAGAAAGGTGTTTGTCTCTGTTTATTTGCTGCAACTAGTCTAAGGTACACTCAGGATTTCAGTTATTCCCTGCACAGAACCAGGGAGGTCAACACAGGTCACTGTTTGACTCTGATAGAATGCTCTTCAGATGCCAGACAGTTTTTCCTTTGCCAGTGATAATTAAATATGCAGTACCTTAATAATTAAGCCACAGCCACAATGCCAGTGTAAATATGCTTTTACTAGAAAGCTTAGATTTCAAACAAGGCAGGATAAATACAGTGCAAAGAGTGGCCACATTTTACAAAGAAAGCAAAAGAAAATGTTTTTTACAACAGATGGCCAGAAATGAAAACACTGCATTTTATGTTATTCTATTACAAATCTTCTTGCCTCCACTAGGGTCACAGAGAACTTGTTATCTAAGCTGACCCTTATTATACTACCTCGCAGTGGAGACAGGCACAAACCTTCAAGAATGATAGTCCCAGGTGAAAAGCTCCCCACAAGAGGGATTCTCTCAGTTTTATAGCTTACATATTCAGCTCTGTGATGGGTCATTCCTTTGGCTTGACCAACAACTTTTCATGTATGTGTTTAATTGTACCAATCAGTTTAAAGCCCTATAGATATCAAATTAGATAAATGCTGTAGCCAGTTTGTATTTGAATGTACCAATCCCTTTTAAAATATGTGCGTGTGCGTGTGTGTGTGTGTGTGTGTGTGTGTGTGTGTGTGTCCACCCCCCTGGTCCCTTTCTGAGATTTATTATCAAATGATCTTGCTGCAGCAGCCTGCTAGTGATGTAGAATCCAAATGTGTTTCCCCTTCTTGCTGTTAGAAAAGGGAAACCTCTAGTGAGACTCAGAGGACCAGAAAATAGTTGTACTAAATCCCCACAGTTAATTATTCAATTTCCCTTTATGTCATAGAGGGGGCAGTATTGCCATCTTGGAGAGGCAACAATAGTATCCATTTTTAAAAAGGTTCCAGATCCAACTAGATGAACTACAGATGAATGAGTCTTATGTCTATGGTTGAGAAAATCTTTGAATCTTTCATTAAGGAAGAAATAGAAAGGCATATTAAAAATAAAGGACTGAAGGGTCATACCCAGCATGGGTTTAAAGAGGGAAGATCATGACAGACAAATTTGTTACACTTTTTTTGAACCTATCAGGAGGGCACTAGACTGTTGGTTACCAGTCAGTGTAGTTTATTTAGACTTCTTAAAGGCATTTGATAGTGCACCTCACCTAGAATGAATAAAAAGATTCTTAGACATTGAAATAAATAATACTATAGTAGGCTAGATAGTTTTTTGACTTCAAGAGCAGAAACAAAAGGTGATCATTAAGGGATCAATGTCAGAATGGGTAGAGTGACCAGTGGGGTGCCACAGGGTTCAGTGCTGGGACCTTTGCTTTTCAATGTTTATGTACCATCCATGCAGTGCACCAATAAAGCCTAGCTGTGCAAATTTGCAGACAATACAAAGTTGGGACAGTAGCTGGAAAATGAGGATGCCATCAATAATTTTCAGCAGCAACTAATAAAACTGGAATTGTGGGTCAAAAATAATAAACATGCTTCTAATATGAAAAATACAGGGTGATGCATTTTGTCACAAAAAAAAACAAACAAAAAAGCAAGTTAATATTTGATGTGAAAAGAATTACACAAAACAGACACTGAACAGGATCTGAGAGTATATATAACTAATAACGTGTCCTTGACAATCATTGTAATGAAATTACAAAGAAATGTAATAACATTTTGGGCTGTATAAACTGCAATATATCAATTAGATCAAGGTATGTGATTATGCCACTGTATGGTGCCCTGATTAGGACTCATCTGGAGTATTGAGAACAGTTTTGGACCCCACACAAAAAGGGAAGTATTAAAAGGTTGGAAGATGTGGAGAGAAGAGTGACTAAGATGGTGTCCTGACTAAGAGAATTAAACATATGACCAGAGAAGCGATCGGCTAAACATCCATTCACATGCGTACACAAGACTAAGTGGGGATCTAAATTTAGTTCGTACCGCTCATAAGGAAATAGACCTATGGAAATGCATTGACCTTGAAAAATGGAAAAACAACACATGACAATAGAATACTGAATTAACAATTAAAAGGAGAATTATATTGGACTAATAAGAGACTGGCATGGTTAAACCAGAGAGTTGTATCAATATGCAATAGTACAGAAAAGAAGGCTCAGTGCAGATGCTCTGTAACTGCAAAATAAGACTTTGTTTACTTGAGAAACACCATATTGATTTTAATGCTAACTCTGGTGCTTCCAGGTGCTCTGTCTCTTCCTAAAGGGGTGTGGTTAGTAAGTTGGCATCTAGACTGGTCTTTTAAACTCTAATGTACAGCACTGATTAGCTAGAATTGTGAAGTAACAGCTGTCAATTACCACTGTCAAATTGCTAGAGCAGTGATGTCACTGCATCAGCTATATTGCAGTCTGCTCTGTCAGCTCACCAGCTGAAATTATCACATAGAATCAGCACAAATGGGGGAGCTGTCAATAAAAGTAAAAGTAGGATAGAATATCTGTGAAGCCCAGAAATATGACTAAATAAATTAAACTAACTGAATCTCAGTGAGGACTATCACAGTAGTGAGTAAAAATAAATAAAATAATTTATAGTGCTCCATTATAGTGTTCTCTGTAACTAAATGAATTCACAACCTGACAAAAGTGAAATGGTAAGAGATGTCCAGAGAAACACATACTTGGTGGAATGGATGGCTTGGTTGTTCTGATCATTACTCAATTGGGTACAATTTTGGGGCCCCCCTGGGTAGGTCAGCCCCTGTGGAGTTGCTCAAGTACTGCCCATTGCGGGATGTTGTCCCTGAAGACCTGATGGTGGTTATTGACCTCTCGTTGTTTGACGAATTGTGCACTGATCCTGAGCAGCTAGTGGTGGCCTATAATGGGGCCATCTTCGCTTCTCTTGATCAGATTGCACCTGCCCGTGTTCACCCCCTCCCATGCCGTCCCATTGCCCCTTGATTTGATGGGGCACTGAGAGGGATGTGGAGGTTGGGGTGTAGGTTGGAGCGTCGTTGGAGGAAGACTGTCTCTGATGCCGACCATCTTATTTTGCTAGAGCATTATAAGTTCTACCAAACAGAAATTTCCCATAAGAAGGCAGAATTCCTGTCCAGGGAAATTTCTGTCACTCGGAATCGACCAGCTCAGCTCTTCAGAACTGTCGACAGATTGTGCAACCCAGTCTGTCGGCAGATCCGTCGAGTTTTCATGCAAAATGACTGCAAGGAGATCACTCGATTCTTTGCGAATAAGGTGGAAGACATTCGGAGGCAGTGTCCCCGACCCCACTCTAAGGTTGTAGCAGTTGATCAATGTTTTGTCGCAGAGCCTGGAGTTTCCTGGAGTTCCTTTAATCTACCAGATTTTGCAGATACTATGAGGATTGTCCATGAGATGCACTCAACATGCTGTAGTTTGGATCCGGGCCCTACTTCCCTGATTATGGGTTGTAGTGAGTCTATCAGCCCGGTCCTTGCTTGGATTATCTGGTGCTTTTTAGAGACGGGAGTTTTCCCTAGCTTTCTGAAGGAAGGGGTGGTGACTCCCCTTCTGAAGAAAGCTTCTTCAGACCCGGATGACCTAGCAAACTACCGCCCGATCTCTAACCTCCCTTTTGTGGGGAAGGTTATTGAGAAAGTTGTGGTGTCACAATTGGATAACCATTTGACCATCCATAGTTTATACGAACCTCTCCAGTTTGGTTTTCATAAGAGGCATAGCACTGAGTCTGCTCTGGTTCGGGTGCTGAATGATCTCCTGATGGAGAGAGATCAGAGACACCGCTCTATTCTGGTTCTCCTTGTTCTGTTATCTGCTTTTGATACTGTGGATCTTGGGGTTTTGCTTGAACGTCTGAGGTCCATTTGTGGACTATCGGGTGTGGTCTTCAGATGGTTTTCCTCTTACCTTGAGGGGAGAATGCAGAAAGTGGTCTTGGGATTACATTCATCCTGGGCCTTCTCTCTGCCTTGAGGGGTACCTCAGGGTTCAGTGCTTTCCCCCAAGTTATTCTCAGTATATATGCTACACCTCGGAGACATTGTAAGATGGTTTGAGCTGAGGTTTCACTGCTATGCTGATGATACCCAGCTCTACCTGTCTTTTGCACCTGACCAGGCTAGTGCTATCTCAGTGCTGAACAACTGCCTCGCTGATATCCAAGACTGGATGAATACCAGTGGTTTGAAGTTGAATCCGGGAAAGACTGAGGTTATGGTGGTGGACCCCGGTCACAGGGTTGAGGGTTAAGGAGTGGGGTCCCCCTCTGGATTAATTCTAGGGGTAGACCAGATCCCTACCTCTGAATGGGTGCGTAACCTGGGTGTGGAGCTTGACACTGGTCTGACCCTTCATTATCAGGTGTCTGCAGTTGTCAGGATGGCATTTTTTAATCTTAGAAACATCGCCAGGATTAGGCACCTGGTTCAACCTTGTGACTTGCCGGTTTTGGTCCACGCCTTTGTGACATCTCATCTTGATTACTGTAACTCCCTGTACCTAGGGCTTGCTGGGGTTGATATCCGCCACTTGCAGCTAGTGCAGAATGCAGCAGCACGTTTGTTGACTGGGGCTTCAAGAAGGTCTCATATTACCCCAGTGCTGCGCACTCTGTACTGGCTGCCAATACAGTGGTGGATCACCTTTAAAGTGGGTCTTTTGACCTACAAAGTCCTACACGGTCCTGGTCCTGACTACTTGAAAGAGCTTCTGGTGCCCTACACTCCTCTGAGACAGCTGATGGCTGACATGGGGTTGCTGGAGATTCCGAAGGTAAATTTGAAGTCCTCTGGAGCCTGTTCCTTTGGTTTCATGGCTCCTTCCCTCTGGAATTCTCTGCTCCATCAGCTCCGAGAGAGTTCAATGGTGGAAAGTTTTAAAAGGGCCTTAAAGTCCTTTTTATGGAATAAGGCATTTCCTGTCATATCGTAATTTGGTTATTTTAATCTTGTTATATTTGCTGTGTTGTTTTATTGTATGCAGTGATTATGCTGGTGTTTTTATGTTTTATGTACAGTGCCTTGGAAATTTGAAAGGCGCTTAACAAAATAAATTTTATTTTTATTATTATTATTATTATTATGGGAGAGGCCATGGGAAATGAAACTCAGAAACAAGCACCAAAGACAACACAAACTGTGACAACAGAACAGTCAAATGAGAATAATGTGTAAAGAGACATACTGGGATAGGTGAGGGAGGGTTATGGGCACAAGGTAACAGAAAAAAATAAAGTTAAAACAAAGCATAAATCAACTGAGCAGGATAACTTTACAGCTGTTAAATCAGAGTGCTGGAAAAGAAATAGGTAGAAAAGCAGGTAGATTACTGAATGGATAGGGAAAATGTGGTAAATGTGGAGCTATAAAAAGGTTAAATCAATTACATAATTCTTCAAAAAAATGGCTAGCAACAAAATACCTTCAAGGTTATAATGAATTTCAATGCCCAGTAAGCAGTATCTAAGAGAAGTAACAATCAAAATGATGAAAGAGCACATCATAGTGTTAACATTTTAACAAATCATAATAATACTATATAGTCTAACTCATAATTCAAGCCAGTAGCTTTCAGAGCTTAATAGACCCATTGAACAGCCTGCCTCAGGAGGAGGTGGTAGCATCAAAGACATTCAGGGAGTTCAAACATGCATGGGACCGACATAAACAAGTTAGGATGAAGGCTGCATAGGGAGGGGGTAGTTTCTAGGGCAGACTAGATGGATCACACGGTCCCCATCTGACAACACTTTTCTTATGTTCTTCTTATGCTCTTATGTTGAGATTGAATATCCACCCCTCCTTCACCCTATCTTGGTGGGACTACCTCAATGACACAGAATTTAGCTAGTTTGGGATCACCAGCATACTTGTCAAAAACATTTTACCAACAGCAGTATTGCAGTTTCCCAAGCTAATATATCTGATGTGTTCAAGTATAAGCTCCTTAGCTGGCCCAGTAGTCCTGCCCACATAAATGTTTGGGCAAAGGCAAGTGATAACATAAACCACAAAACTGGAGGAACATGTAGCAGATTCATTGATAGTCCTTTTGATTTGTAAGTCAGCACAATCAAATTCCTTGCCACTTAACCCATGAGGGATGGCCATACATTTGCCACAAACAAAAAATACTTTTGCTGAATGTGGCAGCCAGTTGGGTCTGATGGATTGGGTGGATTTCAGATGACTGTGCCAACAGATCTTTTTAGTGTTCCCTCTATTGTATGTAAAAATCTTGGTCTCTCAGGGAAAATGTTTGGGGCACTGCAGTGCTGTAAAATAGACCAGTTTCTAAACCAGATGCTCTTAACCTGGGGAGCCACTGAACTGTACTCATGTACACGTTAGAGGATTGCTTTCCAGTTGTCTTCTGGTTTTTGAGTCTATCTAAGGCCTTAGTCTTTGTAAGTGCCTAATTTAGTACAACATCAGTGTGCCCTTTGGCTCTAAAATGCAGAAACATATCACTGACTTATTTATCAAACTATTCATTGTCTGAACAGTTGCATCTAGGTCTTATGAATTTTTCATATGGTATGAAGGAAGTTAATGTGGCAGAAGTGCATGGGTTGCATGCAGAACAGTGTTGCCAGCTGTTTTTCTGAAACCAGAAGTTGCAATTTTGATGGCAATTGTGCCTCTCAATTTAAGATCCAGAAATTCAATTTCTTTTTCTTTTTAATTTTGGCATTACCTCTCAAGTTTAGGGTGCTATTTTTCAACTCTCTGGCAAAATCCTTTGGTGATTCAATTGTTCCACTCTGCACCATAAGAATGTCATCTATAAAGTGGTGCCAGTGCACCACTTGACCACAGAATGAGTTGTTACTATCATCATACTTGAAAGTTGTTACCACCACCCCAGAAACAAATTGGTGAATAAGGGTACTACTGTTGCCCCCATTACTGTACCACATTTCATAAGAAACATGTCTCCACTGAAGGGGAAATAATTCCTGGTAAGGATGCATTCCAATGATTTTAGCAAGAAAGCAGTGGGTGACGCATTGGCACCTCTATTTCTGCATAAAAAATATTCAACTGTTCTCAGGACAGATTCGTGTGGGATGGAGGTGTGATGCGAGATAACATCCAAACCCACCCAAATAAATTATTTTTCCTATGTGAGATTTTAAAGTTTCGACATCAGGTGCATGAGGTCTCTAGTATAAGACTTTAAATTGCACACTAGTATTTATAAGAAATAATCAATAAACATGATCAGGTTCTCTGTTAGGGGCACTATACCCAACATTTTAGGTCCCCCCAAAGGGATAAGTGAGACTTTTTTGGGTCTTTGGGAGGTACTAGAAAGTTGGGATATTGGGATCTTTCACTTTAAGAAATGCAAACTCCTGTTGTGCTATAGCTCCTTCTGCAAATCCACTTTCCAGAAGTTCACACAACTCCATTTTGAACATCACAGTGGAGTTTCTTGTGAGGTTTTGGTACAACAATCTGTTAGCCTCCCTTACATAGTCCTCTCTTTTTAATACTACCACATTGCTTCCTTTGTCTACTAGGTGGATAATTATGTTATCCATTCCCTTGAGTTTATCTAGGGCTTTTTTGTTCTCCTGTGGTTACGTTGCTCAGTTTAGGGTTACCTGGGAGGGGGAGCTGAAAAGTTTTTCCACCACATGGATGACTTTCTCTGAAACAGTAGCAGGGTAGGCTTAGTTGTTTTAGATGACAACAGGGACTTTGGTTTGAATAGTTACTGTCTGTTGGACCAACTTTCATTATTAATGTTATTTGTAAGTTCCTGGCTATTTGGGTTCAGCTCACCAGTAACAGACCATAGTGTAGCTAACAGATCAAAGCTGGTATCAATGTTCTCATTACTTTCTAATACTTTAATAAGAATTGATAATTCTTCCCTACTGGAACCTGTGGAGAAAGTTTAGTTAGCCACATGGTCAATAAGTCCCCCCCCCATATTGGCAAAAAACATGCCTTTAAGTTCAATTTCCTGAAGATTTTGAAAAATTCAACAAAGGTGCTGAATTTGTTAAGTTTGGGTGAGGGTATAACACTTAGAACCCATTGCAGAATATTGATTTGAACACTAGTGAGCTCTTTATCTGACATGTTCATTATTTAGAATTCTGATTGTCCTTTGCTGAACTTTTGGGTGTGATTCCTGCACTGGCATTTCCTACTCTCCAGTTCCCTCACCTTGTTTTCCTTTTACAGTTTGTTTATTCTTTGTTGTTGTTTTCCCTTTGCCTTGGGCTAAAAAGGCTTGTTCAAAGTTTACCTGTCTGACCCTGATCCCAGTAAGTCGCTGTCTATTGTAACCCTTTTATTTTATGCAGATTTATTTTATTGATTTCTTGGGGGTTGTGGGCTCTTCCTCTTGATTTTGATCTGTAGGGTGTCTGTCCTCTGCTGCACCCTCTACTGTTTGAACAGCTAGGGTGTTACTATGCAAAGACTTCTCCTTTCAGGTGGCTTTGCTCATCCCTGTTCAATTTATGTTGTTTCCTAGTGAAGACCTTTTTTTCAATTTTATCCAACTGTTCATTTAAATTAGTTTCCTTTTCTTTAAAAGTTTGCAGTTATTTAATGGAGAGAGGGTGATTGCAGTATTTGTATGAAACAGACTTCTAGAAAAGTGGTTACATTGAAGACAATAGGCACTTTAAAAGAAAATCTCAGTAAGTACTTAGTACGAAAGGAATGCCAGGATACATCCATTGAGAAATAGCAAGTCTTAAAGGGCTAATGCTCACTGAGTTGTAAACTTCCTATGACTCCTATGATCTCCTCAGAATCCTCTGTCTGCTTACTCCTTAGTATGATGATCCTAGATAGAGACTGGCTACAAAACTGGAACCCTTTAGCTTACATTTTCAACTAACCCTAGATAAGGACAAGCTGAACCCCTTAAGTTCCCTTGACAGTTTACCCATTATAAGAAATACTGTCATTCTAAAAGAGAGTTTTACGTAAGTCCTTCCATTCCCATGTGCTTTGGGCCTACTCCAGATGGGAGTACTGAAGCACCCTTCACAAGTAGAGTGTGCTTACCCCATGTACTTCTACATAGGCTTACCTCTGAAAGAGAGAACTGCCTTATCCTCCTTCCTCAACCCCCCAAAACCCCTGTATTTTGCTACTATGTCTTGCACCCCTCCTTACCTTGTCTGCCCTCTGCTGAGCAAAGTGGCCTGCAGTCTATGGTTCTCCCTGCGGAAGGCCTACAGATGCTCCCAAAAGGCCCACAGTTGGCTACCACACTCCTACTTCCTGGCACACATGCTTTGGGATCACTCATGCAAAGGGTCACTTGACCTTCTGGGCAATATATGTGGACTGCAGCTTCCCTACTGGCTGGCTATAGCACCATGAGCACTCCGTCAACCTTCCCCTCTGGCAGCATCCTCCTTCCTCCCTCCCTGATCCCACACAACCCCACCACAATCAAAATTCACCACAGCAAAATGTCAGCCCACCAGTGCAGCAGTTGGATTTCTGCTGTGATGTTGACAACCCAGATTCAGGAACAGACCCGGGAGTCAGAAAGCCAGCCAAGGGGGAGAAGGATTGTGTGTCCTAGAGACTGCTCTTCTTCTCCGGATGGGAGAGGGGGGAAAGAGTGTCTGGCACTTTACGGACACCTAGTATAGGCTGGGTGTACTGCTGTGGCTGGCACCATTCTCTGGGGGGGCAGGGCAGATGCTGGACATCATTGCATGTCCCTGCCCCTGGAGATCCAGCCTTCAGAAAAAGCTGGTCCCTGGGCATGATGCCCCTGCTCTGCTGCTGTTTTCACTGCCTTCAATGTCCACTGGGGTGGATTCCACTGTAGTGGCCCTGACCCAGGGGTAAGCTGGGACTTGCCTACAGTATCCATGCCCAGGGGGGAAAGCCTAGGCATGGAGGGATGGCAAGGGGTTAGAGCGGCTGACCTCCGAATGGAGGATCATGGGGTCCGGGCTCAAAAATAGCAAAATAATAAAAATAAAAATTTCAGCACAGCATTGTATTAGGAAAAAAGAAAAACAAACCTTGAACCAGAAGCTGCTTTTCATTTGGCTCCTTGGCTTCCCTGCCCCTTACTACTGCTTGTACAAGCATGCACTCATTCATTGAAGTGCTCAGTCAGGCTGCCAGCCATGGAGGTGAGTGGAGGGATTGTGCTGGTGGCCTGACTGGGGTACTGGGGGAGAGCGAGGTGGGCACTATCTGATGACAGGGTGGGGTGGGGTCCACTAAACACTAGGGAGTGGTGATTAATTTTTTTTTAGGATCAGGAGTCAGGGTAAAATAATGAGTTAAGAATGGGGGGTCTTGCTTTATTCACTTTGGGCTGGTGATCGGCCGGGGGGGACCACTAGACACTAGGGAGAATTCATTTTTTATTTTGAAATCTGGGCTGGTGAGTGACTGGTGGGGCCACTAGCCAGGGTCCAGGGGACTCAGGGAGTCATTATTTCAGTAAATTACAACTGTGGGTGGTGAAATTATGTCTGGGCATGGTGAAATTTTGCCAACTTGAGAGCAAAATTTAGCTTGCTGTGGGGGCAAAATTTTGCTTTTTGCCCGAAGAAATATTCCATGAACTGCCCAAATTACATGACATATTTTACCGGGTGAAATTTTTCTATTTTGCACAACACTACTCACCGAACCCAAGTCCCCGACCCTGACCTCTTTTGTGCTATAACAATGAGGGCTACATTAGTTTAATAAATTATCATAATAAACAAGAATATTTTCATGCTCTGATTTGGTCATAATTTTATTCCTAACATTCATACGATTCTCTGACAATACAGTTTGTACCTTTTGTTCCATTTCAGATTCAATTCATATTATTCTATGTTTATTCACAATTTCTAAGTCCTCCTGCAATGTATAAGCCTCCAGAATTTTAAATGCCATTTCTCTCAAAACACATACTGGAAGATGATCACTTCCTGACCTTTCGATCACTGAACATTCTATGAATCTAGGAATATAAAACAGCGAGATGACAACGTAATCTATTACAGAAGCATATGCTGCAAAGTGAATAGAGGCTCCTTGATAGTCTCCCTCTATTCTACCATTTACTGTAAGTTTGAATTACTACAAAACTGTCTGTAGGTTTTTTTCCATTTGCAATTAATGATATTATCTTGGGACACCCTTTCTTTCCAGCACTCACTATTCAAAGTCTCAATATTATCATTTAAGACATTCTCAGTACCAGTTCTTACATGAAGATCACCTGCTATAATGATTTCAGCAGAGTCATTTTTATCAAGATTATTTCATATTTCTCCCAGTTCCACAAAGCAACTTGGTCTCCGTAAGGTGGAGCCAGAAGGATTGTAGATATTATGTAAGATGCATTCCTATCCACTGAGGTTAACAGAATGATGACCTGAGCACTTTTATAGATGATTTTCTTACATTTAATTTCAGGACGAATTTTAATGCTGATAGCTAATCTGCCTACTGGCCTACCACCCCTTGTCTCTTTCTTTGCTGAAGAATAATATGATATGAAGCAATTAATTTGAAAACCTTCTTCCTCAGTAAGCCAGGACTCTTGAAGACAAAAAATGTCAATTTCCACAAGTAAGACCTGACATTCTTTATCCATGATTTTATTCAGAGTATCAGTTATATTTCAAGTTAAAATCATAACTGCTTTTTGAATACCTTCTAACTGATTTACCAATGTGTTATTGACTAGTCAAGCATTTTCTTCATTTTGTAATACATCATAAATATTACTCAATGGAATATTATTGAAACTGAAATTATTAGTATGATCATCTGCTGAATGCTTTCCTGATCTCTTGGATTGGAAGTTTAGGTCTGATCAACACTTTAGTGCATCACTAATATTAAAGCCCACTGTATCAAAGACACCTACATGTGTGAATATTTGTTTTGCTAGTAATTTGTTAGTAAATGTGACATTGATCTGCCCCTGTCTACACGTATTGTTTATTCTTTCCAGTCCCACAAAATCTGTACCTGGACACTTCACTTTTTAGATGTCCTGGAAAATGAAAAGGACTTTACTAGCCAATGAGATTTGACATTAACAAGGCTGCTCTGTGCTTCTTAATGCAGTTTTTCTGCTGTACGTAAGGGCCATACTTCCTTTTGTTTTCTATATGTTCATCATATTTGAGCTGGAGCCTGCCAGGGGCATGTACCAGGTATGATTATGGCAGCACCTTAAAAAGCCCCTGAAACTCTTGGGAAAGTTCAATAAAATGTAATATTTTAGGAACAAAACAGGTTATATTTCATATTTCTTTGGTTAGATCTCACCCTTAGTTCTTTACTACTAGGGACATATTCAAAAAGCAGGAATGCTGCTCTCTTGACCCTTTCTGTTCCAGCTGCTTGTCTACAGCTGACTTCACAATCTGTTGCTGTGGAAGTAAATATGATATCATAAACAGAGGATTATGTCAGCCCAGTGGCTTGGCGGTAATGCCACCGCTTGCCATGCTGGTGACTGTGGTTCATGTGCGGACTCTGGTTGTCAGGGGTTGGCCCGGGAGGGAGAGAGGATCGGGTGTCTGAAGGACTGCTGTCATCCCTTAGGGTGAGGGAACCAGATGTAACATTCAGCAGTTGCTACAAGATGGAAACCAGGTGGTAGCATTGCAAGGAGCCTCAACAGCAAGGGCACTCTGGATGCTTATACATGTCTGTATGGGGAGGCATGTATTCTCTGTGCCTTATTGCATGTGGGTGGCCCTGGCTAACAGGAGGTACCAAAAAAGGTATTTTCATCTATCTTGGCTCTCTCCACAGTCCTCAGTTCAGTTCCTGCTTTGGCCTTTCTTACTTCCCTATTATCTTATCTGAGTTTTTCCAGGTAGTTCAGTCTGGCAGCTGGCCTCCACTCTCTTGGTCTTGCTGTACATTTTGAAGAAAGTTATTTCCTCCCCCACTACACTTACTACCCACCCTGTGTACTAGAGGGGTTTATTGTGTTTGTTCCTATTACCCTTCTGCTTCAGACAAGTGTTCATGATTTCCTGGATACCTTTCATGCTGATGGACCATTTCTCTTCTACCCCCTTGTCCCACCCCGAGTTTGGCCAGCAAGTTCCCAGTTGCACTCCCACTGTGGCAAAAATCTGCCTTTTTGAAATCCAGAACGTGCATTTTAGTGTTCAGGATTTCCTTTCCCATCAGAGCCTAAATCACAGTAACTGTTGATCATTGCTTCCCAAGAGCTCAACTATGCTGATATACCTGGAGATGGGAAATGGCAATGTAATATGCACTGGTGTGACCTACAGACCTCCCACACAAGGGGAAGAGCTGGGCAGGGCATTTATAGAAGCTGTCTACAGAATGACAGCTAAAGGGAAGGTGCTGCTAATAGGAAACCTCAATCTACTGAATGTGGATTTGAGCAACCAGGCTGCAGCCTCAACCAGGAACAGAGACATCCTGGAAGCCCTGCAGAGGGTGCGCCTTAGACTGCTAGTGATGGAGCCCACCCAAGAGGGAGCAACTTTGGACCTGGTACTCATCAATGGGGACAGAATTAAAACATAAAAGTGGGGTGCCATCTGGGATCAAGCAATCACAGTATGGTGTGGTTCAATGTGAGAATAACAGAAGAGTCAAACCACATGAAAGCAAGGGTCCTGGATTTCAGGTGGGTTAATTTTGCAAAGATGGGGGAATGTCTTAGGAGATCACTGGCAGAGAAGAAGAAGAAAAAGGGGGGGTGGATGAACAATGTGAGAATCTTAAGGGATCCATAATGGAGGCAACAAGCCATTGCATTAGGCAAGTAAACAAAACAAAAAGAAAGAAAACAACACTATGTTTCTCAAAGGAAGTGGCTGAGAAGGTAAGGGCAAAAATGGTGGTATTCAGGAGGTACATGGAAATACAGAGGGAAGAAGACAGGGAACTGTATCTGGAAAAGCAGAGGGAGGCAGGGAAAGCAGTCAGGCGCGCAAAGGCACAAACAGAAGAAAAAATAGCATAGGCAACAACAAAAGGGGAAAAGAACTTGTGCAGGTATGTTAGTGAAAGAAAACAGACTAAGAGTGGGATTGTGAGACTGAAAAGGGAAGGAGGGAAGTGTGCAGGCGGGGACCAAGAAAAAGCAGAAATCCTGAATTTGTATTTTTGTTCAGTATTCACAGAAGAAGGGGAAGGTAAGGGGCCAAAGTGATGGATGCACCACTGATTGGGAGTTGGGCACCAGTCCATTTAAGGAGGAGAGAGTCTTAAAGGAAATTGCTAATCTGAAAGTGGACAAGGCAATAGAGTCAGACCGGATACATCCCAGAGTATTAAGAGAACTCGGGGAGGTGCTGGCAGCACCACTGACACCCTTTGTCTACAGTTCACTGGAAACATGTGTGGTATCAAAGGACTGGAAGAGGGTGAATGTAGTCCCTCTCCACAAAAGTGGGAGCGGGGGGGCTGGCAATTATAGACTAGTCAGCTTGACCTCGGTGGTGGGGAACATAATGCAACCACTACTAAAAGAAAGGTTTGCAATATATCTCAAATCCAGTGGAGTACAGGATCCAAGGCAGCATGGATTCACAGTGGGAAGATCTTGTCAAACAAATCTGATAGATGTCTTTGACTCAGTGACTAGGGTGGTGGATCAGGGAAGGGCGGTGGATGTAGCTTACCTGGATTTCAGCAAGGCCTTCAACACCATCCCACATAGAAGGCTAGAAAACAAGCTGGGCTGCCTGGGAGTGGGCCCCATGTTGGTAAACTTGGTAAAAAATTGGCTGAGTGATAGGAAACAGAGGGTGGTGGTGAATGGAGTTCAATCCAAAGACAGTGTCTGAATGTATGTGAGTGAGGCCTCCCAAGTTCCAATCCAAAGAGAGAGGGGTGACCAGCAGTGTCCTGCAGGGATCAGTGCTTGGATCATTCCTCTTTAATGTCTTCATAAGCAACATTGCAGAGGGACTGAAAGGGAAAGTGTGTCTCTTTGAAGATGACACAAAGATCTGCAATAAGGTTGACACTCCTGGAGGGGTAGAGAAAGTACCTAAGTAAGTTTGAAGAGTGGTCAAGGGTGTGGCAGCTAAGACTAAATGCAAAGAAGTGCAAGGTCATGTACTTGGGCACAGAAATGAAGGGGGGGTACATGATGGGAGGGTACTGATGGCCACCAAACAGGAAAGGGACCTGGGAGTAAACATATCTGATGATTTAAAGGTTACCAAACAATGAGAGAAGGTTGTGAGGAGAGCCAGTGGAATGCTGGGGTGCATAGGAAGCGGTATCTCCAGCAGAAGGAAGGAGATGGCGATGCCACTGTACAGAACATTGGTGAGACTTCACCTAGAGTACTGTGCCCAGTTCTGGAGGCTGCATCTCAGGAAGGACATAGGCAGCATAGAAGTGGTTCAGAAAAGGGCGACAAAATGGTGCAAGGGGCTGCACCTAAAGTAATATGAGGGGAGACTGGAAGATCTCAATATGTAGTCCCTGGAGGAGAAGGGGGGGGATATGACAGAGACTTTCAAATATCTCAGGGGTGTAAATAAGGTACAAGAGGGTAGCATCTTTCAAAAAAAGATGTTCAAGAACAAGGGACCATGATATAAAGATAGAGGGGGGTAGACTTACAGATAATGTGAGAAAATATTTTTTCACAGAAAGGATGGTGGATCCATGGAACAGCCTCCTGCCAGAGAGTGTAGGGGCAAGAACTGTAAGGGACTTCAAAAATGCATGGGACAGACATAAAGGGACTCTAGCAATAGGAAAGAGAGGGTAAGCTGCAGGTCATTTAGGATCTGTGGTACATGAAACAGGTTGGGAAAATGGGCAGACTAGGTGGGCCAGGCAGTCCCTATCTTCCAATTCTATGTTTCTATGTACCTGACCCAATCAAAGTTTCACAATACTAGTGGCAGGATTGCCTGATCCCTAGTTCCAAAAAGAGTGACACTCGGGTCTCTCATCTAGTTTAAATAACGACACTGCACGAAGCTTTCACCGTGAATAGCAAATTTATTACAGCAGCAGAGAGGCCAGCAACAACATGGACTCCCACCTGACCACTCTTTTTGGAACTGGTATTTACAAAGTTACAACCTGGCAGCTCATTTAGGTGAGCACCGACCCACTCTGCAAGTCACAGCAAAACTTTTGTCGTTGCCTGATCTCTAGTTGGCTCACTAACCCTCTTGGTTAAGACACCATGTTGTGCTGCATCTAGAAGCAATTAGCTTCTGTCTCTGCTGGCTTTGGTGATGTTCCAGTCTACATCCAGTAGTTTGAAGTCACCCACTATTACCACATCTCCTTGCAAGGAAGCCTTCATGATCTCCTTTCCCAACTTCTGTTCTTTGTCTTTGCTCTGATTCAGTGAACCGTATACCACCACCTTAATCTTTTGCCCTGCCCTGCTTGGGCCTGTTCACAAATCAGCTCTCTACCACCCCATATCATCCCTTGTGACCATAATCCCTTCTCTAATATATAGGGTCATCACTTCTTCCTTTCCCCGTGCTCTGTGCTTTCTATGGAGGGTGAACTTTGGGATGGTGCAATCCCAATCATGGTATGGGTACTCTCAGGTATAAATACAAGCCTCCAGATCCAAGCAGACATCTGTAACAGAGGCCTAGAGGCCATCCATCTTGTTCCCCAGGCTTCTAGTATTGATTGAAACCACCCTCCATGATGCTTGCCATCATCTTACCCTCCCTCCCTCTCTCTCGTTGCTATTACCCCCCCCCCCAACCAGCCTGGACACTGGTTCATTTTCTTTGTGACAGGTCTGTGTGGGCTTCTCCCTTTTGTTACCACAAACCCCACCTCCCTCCTTTCCCCAACCTCCTCAACCTCTATATTTTTGACATTGCCTCTTCTCCCCATTTTCTTAACCCCACCTTTATGTTCTGAGACCCCTCCACCCAATTCATCTGTACCCTAAGGGAGCCTACCAATCAACTCCATAGGAAAACTTAGGGTCCCTTGCCACATAGTAGTCCTCCTTCTCAGTTTAAATTCTGCCTTTTAAACTCCCCCAGCTTGTTCCTTAACTTTGTAATCACCCCACCCCCACTCAGGTGCAGCCTGTCCATTGAGTACAATGTTTTCACCTCCCAGACTCTTCCCTTGTTCCCTATGTAGCCATTGCCTTCCTCAATACACCACTCCTTCAGCCATATAATCAAACCTGATATTCTCAGCTTCCTCTCTGTACTGGCTCTGGGCACTAGAAGCACTTCTGAAAATGCATCTGTTTTTGCTCTCTCTCTGACTTTTTCCCAAAACAAACTGAACCTGGCTTGGACCACCTCCACACTGCATCTCACCAGTGGTTTGTCCCCAGGTAGACGATGACATGGGGTTCCCTCTACAGTTACTGAGTTCATAACAGGTATGCTTTACTCAGCCATGATACTCAGGAGGCAAACCACAATCTTTTATGTGGACAGATCTTCCCCAGTGGCCACTCTGTCCCCCTTACTAGGGAGTCCCATAGTGCAAAGACTCCGTTTCCCTCCTTCCCATTTGAGGGTCCCATCCCCACAGCTTGATTCAGAAGCTGTGCTATACCCTTTCCATCCTCCCACCATTTTATTTATTTAGCCTAATGTTGCCCTCATTTTCTTCCCTTATCCTAACCCCCATAACGTGGTATGGTCTTGCATCTCCCCACCCATAATTTATACCATATAACCAAATGTGTTCCATTTCCTTCATGTTCTTATAATTGACATTCTTTGTTTCTTTTTTTTCTGTTCTATACCTAAGTATTATTGTAATGCTACTACTCTGCTGATTAGTTTCTCTCCTGCTTATTCTTGGTTGAGCTTGCAAAAGACTCTTAGATTGCATTCATTGGTTTCTGTGTTTAAATTTAAACCATTACTCTTCCATGATACAGAGAATTCTTTGTGGCCGTATTGGTCCTTGTACCAAGAGATGGACAAAGTGAGTGATTTATTACCTTTTATTTGGTATGAAGGGCTCTGTGTAGCCTTAACACTTGTATCTTTCATTATATGTACACACTTTGTGAGAGTTATAAATGAAATGTATGGTTGCTTTGAATTTATGCTACTAATTACTACATTGTGCTATGTTTGTATATATTCATTGAGTTTGTTACTTATATATTTTTATATTTTTTATGGTTGCAATTGTAAATGAGTGTTCATTTCAATTTGCTTACCATTTTAAATAAAATACAAATTGTTGCATTTGTGTAAATGCTTATTGTTTGGAGGGAAGGAAGAAGTAGCCTTCCATTCCTTTATAGTTGTGCCCTGAAATAAGCTGAAGTTCTGAAAATGATCAATGGGTGGATGGGCAAACAATATCACAAAAAAACACATATTGACCCCTGCCCCAGACACTTACAGTATATTCGTGGCTTCTCATAAGGAAGCAGAATCTAATACTCATGAATGTAAAGTATACCTTAATCAATTAGTTGGGGCCTAAAAATAGGGCTGAATTTTAGAAATGGATGAATAAACAGGACTGGTCAGCTAATCCCATGTCTCCAAGAAAGGCCTCTCTTCTACTTTTCCCACGCTTACACTGATGTTCCTAACAGAGGAAATTGCTCCCATTAATACTGACCCACCACAGGTTTTAAAAGAAAAAAACAAGTAGTGAAACTTAAAAGGAAACACGATATAATGTGTTTTATAAATCCTTGCAAAATATTTTGCTTAAGATGAAATAAATTGATGTCTTTCAGACACACTGTTGCTAGTCTCCTGTGGATAATTCATCTTAGCTAGTTTATAAATTAATCTGGCAACAGTTGGGCCTTTCACACAGATACAAGTGCAAAGAAAAAACACCTCCCCACCAGATATCAGAAGAGCCTGAACACAGAGCGCTTCCAACAGGCTGACAGAACATCACGTTGGATGGTTTATTTTATGTCTAACCCAAACAACTGCACAAAAAGATGACATTCTGTAAAGATGCAGAGAGATTTTTTTGTAAGAAATATACATCCCTCTGGCATTACTGCCTTTTACCAGATGCACCTAGCCACAACTCCAAGTCTGTCATTTTGTTTGACAGACTCAACCAAAAGGGCAGGGAAAACTGTGCCTGTAAGCTTCGCACTTAACAAGATCTAATGATAGCATGTATTTGAGACTGGAAGGTTTGCAGAGCAGAGGCACCCTCCACCCATTGAAGATCCACTGCCAAACATGATTTGGACTGTTTTTACTGTTAGGGACTAAACTGAAGAAACAAATCTCAAAATTCAATTTCATTTCTCTGACCACAGCTGGATTTTAAACCTTGTCCTCTGGAGATGGGAGGCCAACCCATTCTCATTTAAATGCTGTTCTAAAGCCAGTTTTCTGTACTATATATAATGCATTGAGAATATTGAAATCTACCAAATTTAACTGCACATACAATCATCTGCTTTTTTCCCCATACATTTCAGTAGAATTGGCTAAATAGATATTGTTGCTAGGTTCACCACCAATGTATTTGCATGTTGAATCTCATTTATATCCTAACCAATTAGAAGAACTTTTGTTAAATGAATGCTGAGGCTTGTAGATATTCACCCCAAGAGATCAGGGAAGTTGTCCTTAGATACAAGTGACACCCAAAATGAGGCACACTCTTCTTTGGTGTAGTAATAAGAGTCAATATTCTAAGATTCCCATTGCCCGGCAGACAGATATGTTTATAGATTTAGCTGTGAATTTCCTAAGATTCATTTGCAGTCCTTAACTTTGCTTTTATCTGTTTTATGTAATTACTTCACCTATTTTTTTTCTTAAAATTATTAAATCTTGGCCACCCAGTGGTCCAGAAGAAGCAAGTCATGCTTCCATACAGGTGATGTTCAGGAGCAGACTTGGTTCCATCTGACCATGCAGCAAAGGTTGGGAAGGACATTACCTGTGGCAGTATGTTTCAGACTGGAGAGGGTTGATACCCCTCCCTGGTGCCAAATCAACCTTTCACAGTAGACTGGGTAGGTGGCCAGCTGTCACTCTGTGCACACATGGCCTATATAGGTGACTGTGTATAGCACTACTGGGCAGTAGGGTCATACAGCACATTGGGGGGGAGCAGCCACAGCAATCAGCAGCAGCCAGGATTAACAGGTCTCCTGGGCTCCAGCCGTACACCTTTGTATCCCCACATCCTAGGTAAAGGTAAGGAAGTGATGGGCTTGGAGGATGCCAGCTGTGGAAAGGGAATGCTAGACAGGAGCATAACAACTATGTAAATAAAATCATTACATTAGCATGTGTAGCCCTAAATGAGATGAATGTACACTACTAATGGCGCCATGGCTTGGAGGGACAGGGAGCGAATCCTCAGGATCACAGGAGCAGCTGCACAGGGGAGAGAGCTGGATGTCATTGTCCACCTAGGGACAAATGACCTGGCTAAGAAAGGGATAAGAGCAGTGTAGGACGAGTTTGTGGAGTTGGGGAGGAGCCTTAGACAAGTAGCATGCATGGTAACCTTCTCGGAGGTGCTGCCTGTCTATGGCATAGGTGAGGCTAGAGTGCTCCACACCATGGGATTCAATCAGTGGTTGGAAAACTGGTGCAGAGCTCAGGGATTTGGCTTCATTGGGAACTGGGGGTCCACCTGGAGTGATGCAGGCCCATATTGGCATGATGGGCTGTATCTGTCCAGGAGGGGAACCAGGATCCTAGGTGATAGATTTAAATGCTTCATTGGCAAGCATTTAAACTAGCCAAGGGGGGAGGCACTGGAAAGGAACAGGGAAATCCTAGCCCCCCCCAAAAAAAGTCAGGGTAGTAAGTGAGGTAAACACCAAGACCAAGATGTCGATAGGGAGAAGGGCAGGGGTAAATGGAGAAAGTGACAAAGGCAAGAAGGACAGGGATGGGGCAAAAAGGAGTAAGGCCATCAGAAAATGGAGGGTAATGAGTACTAATGCCCCGTAGTCTGGGCAACAAGCTCCCTGAACTGGTGGCCTTGATGAAAGAGGGATGCCTGGATATCATAGCAGTCACAGAAACATGGTACACAAAGAACCATGACTGGGATGTTAACATACCAGGGTACATAACCTACAGGAGAGACAGGAAGGAGAGAAGAGGGAGGAGTAGCTCTCTATGTAAGGAAGGATAAAAACAACTGAACAAAAGAGTAAACAGGGAGGAGAGGAGGCACTGTGGGTCACCTTAGAGACTGGAAATGGCACCACAATCCGCACAGGCATTGTGTACAGACCCCCATGTCAGGGGGAAGGAATGGACAAGGATATTTTTTTTTTTTTTTTTTACCAATTATTTTACCAGGTGAGACACACTAAGCTGAAAGCTTGTTTTCAGGTGCAACCTGGGAGCACAAGGAAGTTAAGTGACTTGCTCAGGGTCACACAGTATGCAAGTAGGGGCTGTAGGATTCAAACCAGATCTCCAGATTTGCAGCTCAGACCTTAAACCACTTTCAGCCATACTGCTTCTCCTATATGGTCAGAATGTATAGCGGCTTGAATTCAATGCAAAGAAGTGCAAAATAATGAACCTAGGAAACAAAAACCCAAGGGAAGATTATACAATGGGGGGTGGGGGTAGTAACAACAACAAAAATGGAAAGGGATCTGGGGGTAATCATATCAGATGACCTTAAGGTTAGCAAGCAATGTGAGAAGGCAGTAGGGAGGGCTGGGTTTATACTGGGATGTATAGGGAGAGGCATCACCAGCAGAAAACATGAAGTTGTTATCCCTCTGTACAGACAGTTGGTGAGACCCATCTGGAGTACTGCATTTGGTTCTGGAGACCCCATCTCTGCAAGGACATAGACAGGATAGAGGCAGTCCAGAGGAGGGCAACTAAAATGGTGCAGGGTCTCCAAGAGAAGCCATATGAGGAGAGACTAAAGGAGCTTAATATGTATACCCTTGAGGAAAGAAGGGAGAGGGGGGACATGATAGAAAATTTTAAGTACCTCAGTGGAATCAACAAAGTCCAAGAGGGTAGCATCTTTCAGAAAAAGAGATGTGCAAGAACAAGGGACACAATTTAAACATGGGGTGGCAGTTCAGGGGCAATGTGAGGAAGTGTTTTTTTCACAGAGAGGGTGGTGGATGCATGGAACAGCCTTCCTGAGGAGGTTGTGGGGTCTAAAACTGTGGGAGAATTCAAGAATACATGGGACAGAAATAAGGCAATTCTTGTGAGGGGTAAGAAGAAATAGGCTGTTGGTTAACTAGGATCTGCAGTTTATCCTGTAGGTAGAGAAATGGGCAGACTAGGTAGGCCAAGCGGTCCTTATCTGCCGTCAAAGTCTATGTTTCTATGTAAAGTACACTGCTGTAAATGAGACTATGAATGTGCGAGCTAAGCAGCTAGACCCACCTCAAATCACGGCAATACCCCCGTGGCTATGAAAATCAAAATCTGCATCCATCACTGGCTACATGGTATAATACTAAGTGGGTATAATGACAAAATAAAGATCCATACTTAATAACAACAGGCTGAAAACCAGCCAGAGCAATAAGAAACAAGCATTTGTCAATGCCGAATGTTGTCTTGCTGGCACTGGCATTGGTAGTGCAGGAGTTAGAGAGATGCATAATAGGAATGACAGTGAAGTACTGAACTGACGCTAACTCCACCCCCACCATGCAGAGACTGACAGGCATTGGGGTGTGCCTTTGGGTCGTCGGCCATAACGTTCATGTCATTTCACCTCACCCTACCCTGCAGACACCGACAAGTGTTGCGGTTTGCCTTGGGATCTTCGGGCCTTACGTTTACCCCATTCCATAATGAAATATGCTGAGATGGGTGCAGTATAGGAGAATGGGGTGAACTTTGGTGTCGAAGAGTCCAAGGCACACCTCAATGCCTGTCACTGGCTGCAGGGTGAGATGAGGGGTGGGGTGGAATAGGGTATGCATTACCGCCAACAATCCCAAGTCACACCCCTGAGGCCTGTCAGCCTCTACAGGGTAGAGTGTTACAGTTGGAAACCCTAATGCCCCAGGTGTTTGTTGGTATATTCACTCCAAATTTTCATCATGGGCTTTCTGTGACCCCACCTCATGAACAGTGGCACTATCAGTTCGTTAGCTGAGAGGTGATTTTGCACAGCAACTGTGCCACTTGGCGCCACAGGTGTGAAACACCTTTTTGGGCAGGATGTGAAAAATTATAGCTGTACTGTTTATGAGGAGGTGTACAAAATGGCAATGTTGAAAATCTGAACTGAAAATCTGAAAAATTGGTGAAGCCACGAGCACGCGTAGAAACAGCGCAATGCACACCCATAACGCAATTATTTGGGGGATTTTGTTAACCAAATTTTCAACATAGGCATTTTGGGACCTCTGCTCATGAACAGTGGCACTGTGATTTTGTTTATCTGTCCTGAAAGTTAATGTCACACAGCGATCACGCCATTGTGTGCCAGGTGTGCGAAAACACATTTCGGGCAGGATGTGAAAAGTGACAGCTGTACTGTTCATAAGGAGGTGTGAAAAAATGTCAGTGTTGAAAATCTGGAGTAAAAATATTAAATATGGTCAAAGTTATACGCATGAGTGGAAACTGCGCAATGCTCACTCGTAACATAGTAGTTTTTTGGAATTTTTTCACCAAATTGTTTTGTTAAACATCCCGGAAGGTGATTCACCACAGTAACCATAAAATGACCTTTCAGGACTGAATAATGAGATGACAGTGCATATGTTCATGAGGTGGGGTCCCAGAACCCCATGTTGAAAATTTGGAGCCAAAATTCAAAAACATGGATGAGATATCTACCTAAGTTGAACCCCGTACCCATTGATGCCATTATACAGCTTACCGGCATGTCTTCATTTTGCAGTTTGGCTTTGAAGAGTCCAGACATGTTCCCGCTCCACCAAAGGTCACAGCGCAGGACCTCTGGAGGTAAGTATGGAATGAGAGGGGTGTGGGGAGGTGGTGGTGTGCAGAGGGTGGGTGCAGATTGGGGGAGCGGGGCACCGTGGACAACAAGGGACCATTTTCTGTTTTTTAGGTGCAGAAAAAAAAAACATTGCGGATCGTTTTCTTTCTTTACAGGTGAAATAAAACAAATGTTGGGCGCACTGGGGTGGTCTGCCAGTGTGGACCATGATTTTTGAGGGGGATGTTGGCCAAACTGGGGTGGGCTCCCAGTGTGCCACACAATGGGCGTGGGGGGGAGAACATGCCAACACGGTTGGCTTTGTGTGAGTGGTGGTGCACTGGGGTAGGCTCCCAGTGTGCCACACAATGTGAGGAGGTGGGGGACATGCTGACACAGGGATTGCACCCCTGATGTCGGCTTTGTTTGGGGATTATGTGTCAGTGGCTCCTGCCGCTACCATGTTTATTGAAATGTTTAACCAGGAAAGGCACGTACGGGAGGAATGTAGTCACTGCCACTGCATGACGAGCTTGTCTCCAATTGCAGCAGTACATTTCTTTCAAGTTGATGGCACTTTACGTCATTCTTGCATCAGCGCTCGCATGCTGGCTAATTGGGAAATGAAAGACACACCTACTAAAGCATGCCCTGCATTTGCCAACACTGACACACCTCTGCATTTCAGCTACTACCACAAGATGTTGCTTGTGCATGCACAAGACAACATGAAAAGGAGATGGGGAGGGCTGGAGCTGTGCAGGGGATCGACACCTGCATCAGCCAGGAGGCCATGGAGGAGGCAATGGAGATGTTAGGCCATGTCATCTCCATGCAGGTCCTGGCAGCTCTCCAAGTCAGACTAGAGACAACAGCTAAACCTGATGCCAATGTAAGGAACAGTGTGGCAGCCGAGAATAGGATTTCGTCCATCATGGATGATGTGGTGGGACTACTGGGCCGTGTAGCGAAACTGTAGAAAGAGCAGATAGCACTACAGGAGCAGCTAGACTCTTAAGAGAACCACCAGAACTGGAACAGTATACAAATCCTGGGCTCCCAGTAGGCACAGAAGGGTTGGACACGGCTGGATTCCTATCAGTTTGGATCGCCAAAATATTGAAAATGGACTGCCACAAATGGAAGCTGAAAATCAACTGGGCCCACAGAACAGTGAGACTGAATCCCCCCAGATGCTCCTCTAAGGCAGATCATCCTATGCCTACATCATTTACCTGATAAACAGAAGATCCTGCAAGCATTTTGGAAGACCAGAGGAGTGAAGGTGAGGGATGCCGGTATCTTCTTTTTTTCAAGATTTCTCCAAGTTTGTGCAGCAAAAGAGAAGAGTTTTTGCATCACTAATCAACTCACTGTGGCAAAGGAGGTGAAGGTCAGATTTTCCTACCCTGTGCTTCTAACGGTGAGACTGGAGGGCCAGTCCTACTCATTTTGGGAAGTGGAAAAAGTGCAGCAGTTTTGCAACAGTAAAACGCTGGTGGAGTGACAGTACCACTGAGGTGAGACTTATGTTTTGGGTTCTACTATCTGGCAGCACAGGTGAGACTCCTCATGGAGTGGGTGAGGGGGCCTAAAGGAGCACACTGGATGTCTGTGGACCAGTATGGGCGAAAGCACAGGGTCACCACACACCTGAATCTGGTGGGAAAGCAAACCTACAGGGCAGTGAAAACTAAGCGTGAGCTGATGAACATGCTGCTTGACACATGGGGAAAGATGTGCCACCAGCTGGGTGACCTAGTGAAAGGGATCCTGTTTTCCCCTGTATATTCCAACCTAGAGTTTCTCCCTGGACTGGAGGATAGGGCATTCAAATGTGGGAAGAAGGTGGAATACAGTACTTGCTGGATCTATTTTGCCTTCAGGACTTCAAGTCCTTCCAACAACTAGCGTACAAACTTGGGAGGCCTCACTTGCATACATTTAGATACTTTCAGGCCAGAAACTGGGACAAACAGATGAGCAGGTTGAATCCCCAGGAATTTCTGCTTCATGCCATTGAGTGTTGCATCCTTCAAGCCAGAACTAACCATAAAGGAGCATTAGCTAAGATTTACCACTGTGTGACAGAACCCATAATAGACCTCTCTCTGAATTTTAAGGCCCATTTGGAAATAGACATGGGATGATTTATCCCAGAGAAATCTTGGGGGAAGGGGATAGTTGTGTGACTCTCACATGGGATTAACCATCTGTAACCAATATAAGAAGATCCTATATAATTGTTTCCACATATTACACATGCCCCCTGCTATAGTCGGAAAATGTCATAGCAGTGTTTCTCCATGGTGTGGTTGGTGTGCAGATGAGAGAGGCACATACATGATTTATTTTTGGCATTGTAGGGAGCTCAGACCCTTATGACTGAAATTACACAATGGTTCTTACAAAGAATGAGAACTAGAACAGAAGATGAACCCAACTCTCTATTATTTGGGGTGGAATCCGGGGTACAAGATGGGTGGGATCTGTTCCCTGGGGTAATAAGAGTAATGCTGGTCACAGCCAGGAGGTGAGTCCAGAATACCTGGGTCTCCATTCTTGAGCCCACAGTGCAAACATGTGTATATGTGTATGTGGGGGAGGGGTTGCTCCTCAAAACACTTCAGCTAGAATGTCTCACACATGAATTCAAAGCATGGCAAGACAAGACAGTGGGGTTCCGACATGGACTCATTACCTACAGTTGAACAACCAATAATAAAACTGGGAGGCTAGAAACAACAGAAATTTATTTTTTCATCCCAGTTCTCCTAAAACTGCCTACATGCCAAACAATAGTACTGCATGAGATATGTATCCGCAATACCAAGAAATCAATGCTTAATCCTTGCTACTACATTTGTTTGTATATGTGTGTATTGTATGTGATCATACAGCGTGTTTGTTTGTTTAAGCCAGCATCATAAGTATTGACAATGCAGTGCATGTAGCTTATTAAAGGATTTTCAGTTTTTAAAAAAATTTAGCAGTACAAACACTTCCAGCAATTATAATAACTTAGCATGTTGTTGATTCATCAACATGAAAGTACAATGCTAAGTTATTATAGTTGCTGGAAGTGTTTGTAGGTTAATTTTTTTTTTTCAAATTAAACTTTATTGAGAAAAAAAAGGCAGACAAGATACATAATATCACAACCAGTCTGGCAGAGTATGTATACAGAACCAAGTCAGTATCAAACCAACAGATTGCAAGACAAAATCACTGTTACAAATATGTAAATGGGATAAGACAAAACAGTCCAGCCTTCAAGCCAGACCAAATAAACTTAGGTGTCTGTTAATTGTTTTAAAAACTGAAAATCCTTTAATAAGTAAAATTAAAAAAAATTACAGCACAGGAGTGAGGCAGCTCTGGTCTCCCCCCCCCTCATTCCGTGCAGTTGTGGACACTGCTCTGTGACATACCTGGTGGGTTGTGACCACTACAACACCCATGTATTTGGGGTGACAGGCATCAATATTTGACTAGAGCTGCAGTGTGGTTTTGTGGGACCCCTCAGGGCAATCAAACTCTGACCCTACACCATCAGGGGAGACTGGCACTGTTGCATATAAGGGTGCTGTGGTGGTTGCAACCCACCAAGCATGCCAAAGAGCAATGTCTATGACAGTGCAGGATGGCGGAGGGACCGGAGCTGCCACATGCCTATGTCCATTCTCTCCTTTATTGTTCAGTCAGTAGTGCCAGCACAGTCTGCCACTGGCATCTGAACATGCTTTATCTACCCACAGGGGTCATCTGGCATCTGTCTGTGTCATATGCCAGCACACATGGAGGTGTTCATTGAGGGCATCTGAGCTGTGACAGTGGGTACCAATCCTGTAACACCATGGTATTGTCTAAAGCACGGCCGGGGCAGTATATGGATGTAAGTGCTCATTGCAAGTTGGCAGGGTATATATGCACAGGTCTGCCGGTACAAGTTCATGGACTGGATACTGCTGCTGCCATGATCTCTGGGGGCTCTATGATGCCAGTTCGACAAATATCTTGTCGACCAATGTTACAGTGACAGATTTATGTTGACCACAATTGCGATCGGCATAAATCAGTCTGAAAGCACTTATGTCCTTTGTTTCCAAGTCAGAGTTGATTCGGGGAGGGGGTGCAAGACCCCGAGAAAGCAGTGACAGGGTCTCGCAGTGAAAGTATAGTAACCCAGCACTGTGTCACTGTACTGTCATTTGCAATAGAGGTGACGATGTTGGATCGGCCTACCATCTGGGAGTATCTGTTGTTCTAAGTCTACCCCCCCCTCTATCTTCATATCACGGCCCCTTGTTCTTGAACATTGTTTTTTAAAGATGGTTCCGTCTTGTACCTTATTTACACCCTTGAGGTATTTGAAAGTGTCTATCATATACCCCCCCTTCTCCTCCAGGAATACATATTGAGATCCTCCAGTCTCCCCTCAAATGACTGTTGGTGCAGCACCTGCACCATTTTTGTCACCCTTCTCAAAATCACTTCTACTCTGCCTATGTTCTTCTGGAGATGGTGTCTCCAGAACTGGACAAAGCACTCTTCATGAGATGATTAAGTCTTCAGTCTTTGAAAAAGAACCCTGTGTTTGAAAAATGTCAGGCATGACTATGTCTGTCGTTGGGTCATTTTTCTAATAAATGTAAATTGAAAAACCTTTTTGTGTGGGGTCCCATTTTATGGGTTTGGGTGTGCTGAGACTCTATGTTTTTGTTACATTGTGTAGTCCTTTAGCACCCTTATCCTGGTGCACACTTTTTAGAGCTTTGTACTCCTGATGAGGTCTCAGTACTGTTCTATACAGTGGCATCACCACCTCCTTCCTTCTGCTGGAGGTACCTCTCCTTTTGCACCCCAGCATTTCACTGGCTCTCTGCTTAGCCTTCTCCTATTGTTTGGTAACCTTTAGATCATCAGATATGATTACTCCCAGGTACCTTTCCTGTTTGGAGGCCCTCAGTACCCCCCATCTTGTACTCCTCCCTTACATTTCAGTGCCCTAAGTGCATGATCTTGTACTTCTTTGCACTGAATCTTAGCTGCCACACCCTTGACAATTCCTCAAGCTTGCTTAGGCCCCTTCTCATTTTCTCTACCCCTCCTGGAGTGTTAACCTTGTTGCAGATCCCCATGACATCTGCAAAGAGATACAACTTCCCTTAGAGCCCCTCTGCAATGTTGCTTATGAAGACATTAAAGATAACTGGTCCAAGCACTGATCCCTGCTGGACCCCACAGGTCAACTCCCTCTGTTTAGATTGAACTCCGTTCCCCACCACCTTCTGTGTCCTATCGCTCAGCCAATTTGTGACCCAGTTTACCACCCTGGGACCCACTCCCAGGCTGCCAAGCTTGTTTACTAGCTTCCTGTGTGGAAGACTGCCAAAGGCCTTGCTGAAATCCAGGTAAGCCACATCCAAAGCCCCTCCCTGATCCACCTCCCTAGTCACCTAGTCAAAGAAATCTATCAGATTTGTTGGACAAGATCTTCCCTCAGTGAATGCACGCTGCCTCAGATCCTGTGCTCCGTTGGATTCGTGATATATCAAAAACCTTTCTTTTAGTAGTGATTCCATTAGTTTCCCCACCACTGAAGTCAGGCTTACTGACCTGTAAGTGCCAGCCCCCTCCCTGCTCCCACTTTTGTGAAGAGGGACTACATTTACCCTCCTCTAGTCCTTTATTACCACACCTGTTTCCAGTTAACTGTTGAACAGGGCTGTCAGTTTTGCTGCCAGCACCTCCCTGAGTTCTCTTAATACTCTGGGATGTATTCCATCTGGCCCCATTGCCTTGTCCACGTTCAGATTAGTGAGTTCCTTTAAGACTCTCTCCTCCTTAAATGGACTGGTGTCCACCTCCCTCCCAGTGGTGCTTCCGTCACCAGCTTTGGTCCTTCCCCTTCTCCTGTGAATACTGAACAAAAATACTTGTTCAGGATTTCTGCTTTTTCTTTGTCCCCCTCTGCACACTTCCCACCTTCTCTTTTTGGTCTCGCGATCCCACTCTTGGTCCTTTTTTCATTTAGTAATGTACCTGACAAAGTTCTTGTCCACTTTTGTTATTGCCTGGGCTATTTTTTCTTCTGTTTGCACCTTTATGCTCCTGACTGCTTTCCCCAACCCCTTCTGCTTTTCCAGATACAGCTCCCTGTCTTCTTCCTTCTGTGTATCCTTGTACCTCCTGAATGCCACCCTTTTCACCCTTACTTTCTTGGGCACTTCCTTTGAGCTATGCCTTTTACTTTGTTCCAGCCATACTTGAAACCATTACTGGGGATAACATCAAATCCAGCTCCAACTTGAAAGGATGTGCCACTGTAATAGGATGGGATAAACAGATACACAGGCAAGAGGAACAGTGCATAAAATAAATGCAACTTGCGTTTATAACTTTTATTTCTCAAGTCAAAATGTACAGAAATCAAAAGAAAACTGGTGTTAATCATCACACCTAAAAACAAATTAATTCTCTTTTGCAGCTTCACTCTCTATCTCTAGTGAAAATAATTTACTGCTGGTGTGAATACCTGCACACCTCCTCTCTCCCCTCTTACCAGCAAACTACTGGCCTATCTGACTACTGCTGAATCCTTGAGCTTTTTATTCCCTCCTCCAGCATGACATCATAGACATGTGACTTTAATCAAGGAAAGAATCTAATTTCTATTCTTTCTAAAACTCTCACACTGATTTGTGGGTGGCTAGCAGAATATAGACCTTTTTTGCACTTGTCTGTAACCATGTACATCTCACATAACAGGCTCTATTTGTCAGTTTAGACCTTAATTTACTGAAAGGGGCAGGGTTTGAAGTCTAAGCCCCTCCCTCTTATGTGACATTACACTCTTAATCTCTATAAAGTCAGCCATTTCGAGGGCTGCCAGCCCTATAATAGGAGCTTTCTAACATAATAGAGACATTCAGGTAAACATAACTATTTTTATACACAACTATTTTATGCAGAAAGGAAAAGCATCACTAATTTCTAGAAGAAGAATCTGCAACTTTAGCAGGAAAAAGCAGATGAGGAGTGCGCTCCCTGTCTGTTTTCCTGCAAGGTTTTAGAATTCTATCTGCTCAGAATACATAAACAGTAAAAACTATTCGTCTATTTCATACAGCAAGTCTTGTGAATAAGTATAGTAATACCCTACAACTTTATCCTTTATTTGTGCTGTAAAAAGCTTTTCTTCTGAATATTAACAGGCATTCATTCATAACTTTATTTACCCGATGGCTGCAATTACAGCCAATGGCTTTTCTTAGCAACCTAGCCCTTTCAGCTGTCATCTCACTCTATTTCTGGTGAATACAGCTCTTTTATATATCTCTTTGGGCACTACAGGCCTCTACTCTCTATGCCCTTCGTATCCTATATCTTCTTTCACAATTTGGACCCTTCTTTTAGAGTATCCGAAGAGGGGATACTACAGCAGCACTTCTGGGCTAAGACGGAGTGTAGTAATGCTCCCTAGCAACTGTGAATAGTTGTGAGTTTTCAGCCTTGTCTTCAGCTGTACGGCTGCTTCCTTTTCCAAATCGCAACTAGCGGTTGCAATATTGCAGCTCTGCAGCTCCATTTTGGGGATCCTTTCCTGCACGAATGTGTACAGGGTCCTGTGTGAGTGTGTGCACACATCCCTACACAACTGTGCAAACACATCACAAGGGCTCCAGCTCGGGGATTGCTTGAATTGTAAATATAGCACTAAGCGTTTTCTTTAAAAGAAAACATTCTTCATTTTACCATACAGGGGTACTTGAAAATCGATTATTTTAAAGACAGCAGGAGATTTTTACAAACTGCTTTCTTTATTACCCACTGATCTTAAATGGATATATGTACTTGTTTTAAAATGGAACATCCATTCCAAATAGGGAATAGTACAGTAACATGTTTACTAAGGAGTAAACTAACATATAAGGGATAGCAAAGGTAGGAGAATGTTTTGTCAGGTTGGCCACCCCGACAAAGAAAAGAAAAAGAACAGTTACAGAGTAAGTGATAGATGATAGGATAGAGTGAAAGAAATATGTAAAGGAATACACGTGTTTTTGTCAAACTATAGGCAGGGGAGAGCCTTTATAACAGGACACCTGTTACAGCCGCAATTTGTAAAACAACACAGTTGAAAAACAAAAACAGGCACCAACCACCATTAGTATCACAATATCACTTTATTATAAAAAAGGTTACAACATGCTGGTGAACAGTTGTACAGGTAGAAGAGGTGCAAAAAGCTGCGTGGCTGGTTTTACAATCGTTGCATTTTCAGGGGGACACATCCATGACAAAACCAGGCCGATAGCTGTTTTGCACCTCTCCTGCTAGCATGACTGTTCACCAGTATGTTGTAAGCTTTTTTTACAATAAAGTGGTAATGTGATATAAGCTGTAGTTGGTGCCAGTTTTTGTTTTTCTGGTGTGTTGAAATCATTAATGCATGATTATCGAACACTCACCAACATGAGGCAGAAAGCGTATTCTCTCAGTCCACAAAAACTTTGGAATGCCTTACCTGAACCACTAAAAAAACCCAGTTAAAAGTGAGAATCACTGTTATGGTACCCTTACATGTAGCTGTGTTATATAAAACTGTTGTTCATAGTGTTATATCTCCTACTTTATCACTTACTTTGTTCTTCTTAAAGCAAGTGTATGCCATCCTTATTGTAACTGTTCTACCTGTCCAGGTCATGCTTAAAAAAAGCTATGCCAGGCCAGACACAGTGCACTAACTCAGTTAACAAAAACTAAAATAAAACATACCGAAGTCATTTGAATTGACTTACTAACTAATATTTGAACATTAATATCTTGACCATTTCGTAACAAACAGCAGAAATGTGGTAGCACAGACTGTTGGTAAAATCAAATATACCTTTATTAAGCTTAATCTATTATAACATGCAACACTATACCTGAACAAACCAACAGCATCTGACTGGAATTTGTATGAACATTCTATTCTTTCAACATGTATATCTCAACTATTATTAGGTCATTCAGTCTGAAATTTGGCAGAGTTACATGTAAATGGCTTAGTATTTGTAATAGATGTCTAATATTTACATAGCGATACAAATGCTAGATTTTAGAAGCTGCATATAGGGCAGCATCATTAATTCCATAGATTAATGATAGAGGCTGCAAGCCAACATCATCATTGCATGGAAATGGCAATGCCAGACAAAGGTCAGTATCATCAATCCAACATAAACAATTATCCACTTATTAGAAACAGAAAGGACATTCCATAGGAAAAAAAATGAAAAAACAAGGTCAGGGTCTAGAGTCATGCCCACAGTGAAAAAAGTTAATACATTTAAATGGAGGGTTTAGACACCTACCAGCTCATGTTGTTCCTAATTGGAGTAACATGATTTATACTGCCGGAAACTAACTTTAGTTCATAACTATAAAAGCTTGTAGATAGGATTATTTATTTATTCATGTATTTATTTATTTTATGTTAGTTTATTTACCCAAGGTAGCACAGCCAAGGTATACTTTTTAGGGATGTGCTGCTTTAACTCATTTTAGGTGTCAAGCAGTAGCTTCTACCACCTCTTGCTGTCCTGCATACTCTTTTGTATAGATTTTAATGACTATTGTTACCTTTGGTCAATGTGAGTTGACTGTGATGAGGTCTGAGTAGTTACATGTCCTCTATGATGTAGTGCTAGTTGAGAGATTTCTAATATAGCCTCCCCCCAAACCAATGATTTGCATATCCATGATGCTTTGCATTGTTTTTGATGCTTTAGAATGCATGCATATGCAATGGGGAAATTTACAAAAAACAATGGAAAGTATCTGTTTTATGGTATTATTTATTCATTCTATATACTGCCTGTGTGTTAGGTTGTTTCTCATGCATGTAATGACAACTGTAATGGGTGTTTCACACATTCATTTGTAGTAGATGAGAACTGTTACTGAAGGCATGCGTACAGTGTAAAACATTGTCTTGAGCTCATGCAACTGGCAGTGATTACATAAACTGATTGCTTACTTTCATCCTGTGTTGGTCATCAATCTAATCATGACTTAGTATGGTCCTACAATCCAGGAAATAGAATGGGGAAAAATGATAGATGGCTGAAGAGATAGAAGAAACTAAGGCAAATGACAATAGTCTAGCAGCCAATTTTCAAAATATTCGACCTGTTGCACCCCCCTGTTAGAGAAGGTTTGATGGTTGCATAAGATAGCTCTACTCATCAGCTTTCAGAAAAGGTATGTTTTGGTGTTCATCACATGGTCAGTAATACTGCATTTTGAAGAGAAAATCTGGACAATATTGATGAAAAAAAGATGAAATGAGTAAATCCTAAATTTCAAAGAAATTGTAAAACTGTTAATGTTAAAGTCATATTTGTAGAGTTTGGGTATAAGTTCCAATTTTTGTAAATTGTTAAAATAAATTTGAATAAAGTGAACCTAAATGCCCATAAATGAACCCTAACTATAAGTAAAACATAACATCTAAAAGCAATTTGTCATGCCTTATGTCCATGTCTAATAGCATCTTAACTAATTATGTTTTTTATTGCTCTCACTTTTCTTCCATTTGCACAGAAATTATACCACAATTTCATCATAATAATTGATTGTGTACACTAAGGTTGCTGACCAAGAATGCGTTCCTATAACCGAACCTCATTCCTGAAGGCAGACACTGTACACATGTAGAAAGAAACAACAAATTTTCAAACAATAAGTTTATTTCCGGGCTGAATAGAATGAGTGAGAAAATTTAGTTTTGAATAATAATGACACCCATGGAAATGCAAATGTCTTTTTCAGCCAAAAAATGACTGTGTAGAGTTTTCAGCATGGCTTCGGGGTCTTCAAATGCATCAACAAAGCTAGGTCTATTTTCTTAATTCATTTTACCTTCTGTTGCTATTGCAGCCATTAGGTGCTGGACAGTTTTACATTTTAGCTCAATTTGATCTGTGTGCCCTGATTGTATTTTCTTCTTCTGCACCACCCAGGCAAAGAATGCTTGCCACTGTAGCTGGCATATGGCTTCAAACATCAGCTTGTGGTCTAATATAAACCTTTATAGTTTTTCCCCTGTGTGGTCACAGCTGCAGCATTTGTTCCAAATACCTCTGCCTCAACTAGCAAATCTTCAAATCCATTGTCTGCATAGGGTTTGCCAAGTATTTTACAACACAGCTCCATGATGTGGAATCCTCCTATTCTCAAAACATGACGCTTCAGCTCCTCCCAGTTGCAGAAACAGACTTCTTGGGCAATGATGTACAACTGAAGGTCCAATGTTATCACCAGGGTTTCCTGGCCCAGCATCTGCATCTGTTTCTTAATTGTTTTTAGTCCTGTGTATACAGTAGCCTTTTGGGTGGGAAGGCTTGGTACTGCAGGACTGTAACCAATTGTGGTCTTGAATCTTTTCTCTCTGAAGTTGTAGTGAAGGACTGTATGAATCCCACCCCAACTTGGTACACATTCAGCCCCTGGTTATTGGGGTTCAAACTCAAGAGTGAAGATCTTTGTGGGGCATAAACAAGCAAATACCCCATCTCTGTTGAGTGTCAAAGATGTGGATTGGTTTATTAAAAACCAAGACTTCACATCAATTTCACCAAACAGGTGACTGAGTGGGCCCTTTCTTTTTAATTGGTTAAGACACTCTAGAACACCAAGGAATATAAGTTTGCTTACAGCTTTTCCCCTAATATCAATTACTTTAGGTCTTGATCCAACAGACACATTGGACCCCAAATTGTCCTGATACAGCAAACTGCCTAGCACATGTGTTGTTCCTTGACCACTCCGAGTTTCTTCATTTATGTCTATGTTATCCATTGCGGCATATGCAAATATTCCAGGCATGATGTTTGTTGGAAGAAATGTTCCACCTTGTTGTTTAATTGATGACATGACAGCACTTGCTGTGAATGCCTCAACTCTGCAAACATCATCATAATTCAGGGAATGCCCTTGACAGTGTAACATATCCAACAATTGGTGACTCCTAGCCAAATGGTGGACAGATATGGCTAGTCCAATATGCTTTGGTGTTTTACAGTGAGAATGTGAAACATTGTAGATTATATCTTGGGCTACTGCTAAGACTCTCCTGTGTGCATCAGGAGTGTTTTGGATATGTTCTGCTGGTTTACCCATTATGAGCAGACTCAGAATCTGGTACAGATCAACAGGCACTAGGGACTCTGGTCTTTCAAAACAAATCTCTCTACAGTCAATGCATGGGTTGGTGGAAATCCCCGATGCTTTTCTGGCAGATGCACAAAGTGTTGTTACTGCATGAAAAATACTGAGATTCTCAAACTCATCATCAGGAAGCTCCAGATCTGACTCAATTGCTTCTTCCTGGACCTTTATTTGAAACTCAGCAGTCTTGTTGATTGTTTCTTTTAAATGAATTTTGTTACTATACACCAGCTCTGGTCTGTTTGCTGAATGAGGCTGATGGAATGTAACTGAACCTCCAAAGTGTCTAACAAGATGTTTCTTCAACTTTTTAGTACAATATGTCCCTGATTCAGCATAACCATATGTGTTCAAACATTCTCTTTATTTTGTCAACAGGAATATCACACCAGATGCCCTGCCTCATGTTAAGTCATCCTGAATGTGGTTTACAAGCATGTCAAATGCTCTTGTGAAGACATCGATGCTCTCTGCCTGTTCAGTGCTACTTTCACTGTTTCATCCAGTCCTTACCAGTATCTGAACTAGACAATTTTGTGGCACTTCGCCTCCTTGGCTATGAGATCTTGGCTTTGTACCTTTGTCAATAGATCTGTATCACTAAGAGACATGGCTGGTGACTGAATGTCCCTTTGCATTTTAAATGTTCTCACTTGGAAAAGATGTGAATCACCATGTTTCTTCACACAATTGCAGATGATACATTTGTTAGCTGCAAATGTTGTGGATGTAAGTCTTGTTCTCATAGCCAGCTCCTGGTTGCTTGTTCCAGGTTTTTCTGAGTCTAGATGACCTGCTTGTGGATTGTGTTTGTGTGAAAGATTTTCTTTGCTGGTGAATTTCTGATATCACCAGTGATGATAATGAATGGCAACAGTGAATCCTGTCTCATCCAGCACCCCTGATGATTTAACACTTCTATATGATTCCTCATCTGCTTCTCTCATACATCTGAACAGAGTTTCTTGACATCTGGCTCAGGCTGAAACAAGATTTTGTGAAGCATCTCAGTCCTGACAAATAGTACAAATAGTTGCCTAGTCTCACGCAACAAAAGTTTTTGCTGGAGATGGTACAAGTCCAATACCTTGTTTACCTGCAAGTTCCTGCAATCAAACAGAAAATATTTATTTTAAACATGCAATAACCTGAAAAGACATTGTTAGACTTCTACCACCAAACAACACATATCTTTAAACTTTTTGAGATTTTGATCCCCGAGTGCCAGTTAAGCCTCTCTCATTGGCAGTGCCAGATGTCACTTTCATGGGGTAGAGGTTCAACAATGATAGGCTTGAATCTCAGTACCTGCCATTGACCTATCACCACAACATATTTTTCCTGAAAGCTCAAAGTCATACCTAACTCATAAATATGACATGCCTTTTTTAATGGGGGGGTGCAACAAAAACCAAAAATAAAGCCCTTTTGAAAATTGGCTGCTAGACTACAGTCTTCTTTGACATCTTTCAGTACCTTTGGTACTTTGATTAATGATAGCACATGGGCTGTAAAAATGTACAGCATTTACACTTATGTGAGACACTTCCAGCTCACCTTACCTCCCCTCTCCCCTGCACACACACACACGCACAAGGATTTTCATACCCATGATGCTTAACACTTGGTTTTAGGATTTAAAATGCATGCATGCAGCTGTGAGAGGGATGCAAAAATCAAACAAATTGGTTCTTTTTTGTCTTCTTATACTAGCTTGCTACATACTGCCCTTGTTAGTCTACTGTATAGTGACCGTGTTCATAGACCATCTTCTTCAGCTGATGCACCTCATCAACCACACCCTCCTGTGCAGCAGTTGCCTAAGTATATAGGACTCTCTGCTCCTCCCTGCATTGCTGTATTCCCTAAGGTGTTGAACAGGTGTGATGCCATGCCCTCTACATAGAGAGACATAGCCTGAGGTAGCACCTGTGCTTATTCCAGTGGCTGCCCTTGTGCTGCAGGTGCTTGGACTTGCGGTTTTTTGGTACCACATTACAATTGCTAACATGACTATCTCCATAGCCAGCTTGTCTTTCACCAGTGTGTGGTAGGTCCACCTTTGCCTGGTGTCAATGTGTCTTCCTGACCATTTTTGCTGCTGGCCTGTGTGTGTGGCTGCTGACTGTCTGCAGGCAGTGGCAGTTGAATGCCATGTGTCTCACAAATCACTGCTCCCACTGCCTGCAGCATTGAATAGTGGATGTCAGAAATGATGCTGCTGTGACAAAACTGCATCATCAGAGTATACTAATATGTCAACCAAAATCATCTCCTGTGGCTCTGTGTCTGAAAACAATAGCAATATGTGCTCTTATTCTTGCTCCTGCCCTCCAGTGGAATGCTGCACCAAAGAACTATTCACAGTGAATAGTTGCTAGCTGCCCTCCTCACACTAAACATCTGCATCACTGCTGCTGTCGCTCTCTTCCACCATATATGCATCACAATAGACATGAAGGCACACAAGTATTGATATGTATTGACAGATCCGCAGACACCTCACAGTATGTAGGAGTACCACTGCCATGCACATCCATGTGTTAAAGTATCTGTTGCCAATATCCACATGTGCACTGCTGTGTACATTTGTTTTTATTTAGTTTTTGCAAACCATGTAGGTACACTAGGCAGAAATTGCCTGTTTTCAGGTATGAACCAGGAAAGTTACAACAAAGGCGATGCAACAACAGACAGTTTACAGTATACAGCAATAAACAACATATTCACAGAAGAAGGTAAACAACAGACAGTTTACAGTACACAGCAATAAACAACATATTCACAGAAGAAGGTAAACAACAGACAGTTTACAGTATACAGCAATAAACAACATATTCACACTAGTTAAACAACAGACAGTTTACAGTATACAGGAATAAACAACATATTCACAGAAGAAGGTAAACAACAGACTGTTTACAAACAATTAAAGACAATGTAAGCAAGAGTGGTGTACAGTGTGTATCACAACCACTAGGCAAAACATTAAATTCAATAGGGAGAGAGTCACACGGCAACAAAACATAATTCTTTATGCACATAGCATAAAACCATGTTACCATCAGTGGCAAAACAGCAAAATACCAATACTTTAGTGGCAAGCAGAATCAAGAATGGATTAGGGCCCCAGTAACCACTTCACCTCTTCGGGGAATATTTGCATATGGATGTACCTAGGAGGTGCTTGCAAGAGATTTTTTGAAACTCACTGCAGTGGCACAAGACCACATCTCAGCTGGGATATTGTTCCATAGATTTGGAAGCTAAGTCCTGGAATGCTGCTGACACAAGGTTAGTATTCAACTTAGGTACCACAAACAGGCCACAGTCTAAGGGTCTAAGTAAATTCGGACTGTGATGTGGCAGAAGCTACTCCACAATCCATTGCGGTTGCTGTTTTCTTAGCACATTGTAGACAATGGCCCAGATATTCAAACTGCGCCAGGCTGTGGCACAAGCTTGGGTGCAGCTCAACTTAGCTGCGCAGGGGTGTGGACTGGGTGACATTCAATGGAGCTGCATCATGGCACAGCATTGTTGAATATTGCACCCCGGCCACCCGCAGTGTGCATGGCGCATGTGGCACTGTGCCAGTGCAAGTGGCCAGAGTGGAGCATGGGGATGCGCTAGCGCAAGTTTCATTGCGCTATGCACAGCAACCGCAATATTCAAAACTTGACATGCAAATGGGGTCATAATGTATGCAAGGCTCAAATGGGGCCATTTGCATGTCATTATGGCCCCATTTGAATGCAGGTGTGCCTGGCGCCCTGCCAGGCAGCAGCCGTCAGGGACTGACAACCTCTGCAGCCGGCAATGTGCTCCACAGCCCAATCACAGGCTGCAGTAAAAAAAAAAAGGAAAATCACAAATCCCTGGTGGTCCAGTGGACTGCTGCCCGCCTGATTGAGGGCTAAGTAATAAAATTATATCCCCAAAATCCCTGGTGGTCCAGTGGACCTGCAAGCCCGATCACGGGCTATGTAAATAAATAAACCCCATCAAAATCTCTGGTGGTCCAGTGGACCCCCCACCTCACCCTCCCACTGAATCCCACCACCCTGCTCCCCCCTGGTCAGCAGCAGGCAGCAGCACCCCACCCGCCTGCTGCCCCGCTGCCCACTGACTGACAGCGTCAGTAGGGCTGTACACCCATTGGTCCTGGCGTGAGCCAATGGGCATGCAACCATACCATACTACATTCCAGATATGTGAATGGATCCATTCACATATCTGGAATGTCAATGCGAAATGGCATGCCTGTGGCTCACGCTGCAGAGCCTCGTGCGTGCAACCTACTGACGCAGACAATGACGGCGGCGCGTGTGGCAGAGGGTGGGTGCTGCACTCACCTGACTGGGGAGGAACAGGGCAGTGGATTCAGGGTGGGTGGGTGGGGTGGGGTCCACTGACCACCAGGACTTTGATGGGTTTATTCCTTTACGTAGTCAGTTGGGCTGGCAGGTCCACTGACCACCAGGATGATAGGGTTTTATTTTACAAATGTCCATGATGAGGCATGGGGGCGCGCCACCAGGTTCAGACGGAGCTCAGGTGGCCATCCTCAGGTGGCAGCTGCTGTGTTGCGCCTTGCAATGTGGCAGCTCACCTGTGGGTGGCCATCCATTGTTCCTTTTTTTTTGGATCAACTTTGTGCTGGCACAGGTAGGGGTTGTGCATGCATGGCTCTGCACATCCAGGGCTGAATATCAGGCTGTGCAGAGTATGCATGGGCACACCTCCCCACCTGCGTCTGCATACATTACTGATACGCTCCGGCACATCGGGATTTGTGCCGCCAAGACTTTCCCTTTTGGAATATCACCGCTACGATTGTGGGTTGCGCATGGCAACACTGTTGCACCATGCGCAACCTTGAAGATCTGGGCCAATGCTTCCTAGTGCATGGTCTCTTAAGACTTTGAGGGTAACCATTTTAATTTCTCATTTAATGTACAGTGGTGGACAACTCTTCTCTTGAAAAACACAAATTGCCATATTCTATTGTATGTGATATCCCATCTCCTCAGCGTAAGCTTAGATGCTGAGGGTGCATACACTACAACATTATACATAAGCTTTGTAAGCAGTATACCACATACAACTGCCGGTCAGGCATGGTGGGAAAGGTTTTGCCTAATTCTGTGGGACAGGCCCAATCTAGAGTTAATAGCTTTACATGTTTTTGATATATGCAGGTTAAAATCAAGTGTGGGATTCAAAGTAACTCCAAGATAGTTGAAAGACTGCACTGCCTCCAGCAAAGTGCCCTCCAGACAGGCAATCTGGAGGTTGGATTGGTGTTTCCTTATTTTAGGGGGAGAGACAAACAGCATGACTTGCATTTTAGCCACATCTATAATCAGCCTATTCTGTTGCGGAAAGGTTTGTATCTCTTACAGATTATGAAACAACAGCATGTTTATGTTGCTTATATTTTTGGAGCTGACAGTACAAATTCCTCCACATACAGTATAGGCGTACAGTATTTCAGACACTCATGCAGCCTGTTGATATTGATTGAGAACAGGAGGGGTCCCAATATAGAGCCTTGAGGGACTCCAATTTTGGAGGGCATAGGCTCAGAGAAAGTAGTTCTGAGTTTCACTAGCTGCTTCTATGATGGAGATAATTGGCAAACTAGCTATGGGAAGGGGCACCCGTCTGAGATCTATTAGCTTGTGGGTGAGCATAGCATGGTCCACAAGGTCAGAAACTTTGGTTAGGTGTATGAACACACTGCCTGTAATTTCCCCTCTGTCCATGGCAGAGGCAATGCAGTTGGTAAGTGATAGCAAGGCAGTAGAGGTACTGCAACCACTCCTATATCCATGCTGGTGGGGTGATAGTAGTTTGTATTTGGTCAAGTAATCAGTTAATTGAGTAGCTACCAATTTTTCCAGTCCATTTTTTCTATTTTGTTAAGCACAGGTAAGATAGAGATAGGCCTGCAGTTACTGAGGGTTTTAGGATCTCCCTTCTTAAAGACTGAGACAATGTGAGATCATTTCCAAGCAGAGGGAACTACTCCATTCTTAAGGGAGCAGTTGAACAGTCTGGTGACAGTGGGAGCAATTTCCAATGCAGCGAGCCAGAGCAGTTTTGGCTCAAGCCCATCAGAGCTGTCCATTTTGGAAATGGGTATGCCTATATGCAGTTTTTGTATTTCCAATACTTTAATTACTTTAAAAAAGAAGGGAGGGTGAGTAGCCTGATTATCAAATGGTTGATGGGGGAGGGGGGCTATCATTAGAGATAGATTCTGTGTGTGTAGACAGATCACAGCATTGTGCATTAAATGCATTAAATGCATTTGCTATTAACAATTTATGCAATTGACATTCAAATCAAGGGTACAGGGGAGTTATTTTTGCCAAGGATTGCCTTTATTTGTTTCCAGTAGCATTGAGAAGATCCCAGAGTGGAAGACAGGAGGTGTGTGTAATAGTTACTTTTACTCTGTTTTATGAATTTTTTACACTGGGTGTGGAGTTGCCTATATTTTGGCCAGCATTCATTGTTTCCTGTGGCCTTGAGTATCCCCCATTGTTTGTCTCTAGCTTTCATCATCGTGAGTACTGTTTGATCAATTTATTTGTTGACAAAAATCCTAATTCTCCCGGTTGTGACTGGTATGTACTTGTCTTGTACTCCTCAAAAGGTGGCATTAAAAATTCAACGTCATCATGAATATTATCAGTGGACCAGAGCTACAACCAGACAAGTTGCGCAAGGTCAAACATGAATACCATTTTGTCAAGTTTAGAGTAGTCTCAAAAACTTATTAGCCTTGGATGGGGAGATTGAATTTTAGCAGACCATACACAGAACGTTAGGGAATGGTCACTGATTGAATCAGGTTAAATACTACATCAAGGAATTCTGACATTTTCAGGTATAATTATCCATTCCAGTAAGGTAGCCATGACTCCACCCTTTGTCAGCCTGTAGGTTCCTCAATAATATGATAAGCATTTAATTTACTAAGATGATGTTCAGCAGATGTCCTTCGTTTGCCTAACCAGTCTATGTTAAAGTCCCCAAACATAATGAGTTTGTTGCCCTTAACATAATCAGTAACTATATCAGTAAAATACTTTTCCAGTTGTTTAACCAGGTGAGACACACTAAGCTGAAAGCTTGTTTACAGGTGCAACCTGGGAGCACAGGGAAGTTAAGTGACTTGCTCAGGGTCACACAGTATGCAAGTGGGTTCTGTGGGAGTCAAACCCAGGTCTCCAGATTTGCAGCTCAGAGACTTAAACCACTGCACTATACTGCCTCTTTAGTGCTGGATACCACCAGATGGGGGTTTATAAACACATGAAAGGTGAAGTTATTTTAGCTGTCCTAATTGGCACTTAATGTGACAATATTCCAGATCTATGTCAGCATTTGGTGAGTAGCAAGGCATCATTGATACATTCAAGTGGTTTTATATAGTTATTTGTTTATTGAACTCTTGGATTAAATACTTTTGAGCTCAATGGCTCATTTACAGAGATTCCACATTATACGAGTACAGACAGTTATAATAACGAGCAGGGTACAAAGACAATTGAACCAGGTTATAGGATATAGGATATAGGATAGGGTACCACTGCCCTGTTTAGATTTCTGTCTATCTTGATGAACACATGTATAGTCAGGCAGGGAGCACACACTATGAAGTATGGCGGGCTTAAGCCAGGTCTCAGTGAGCCCCAGAATGTCTGGCTGGCTGGTAGTGCTGAACCCAAGTAGTAAGCTCAATCAAGTTGGGGAGCAAACTCCTGATGTTAGTGTGGGCAATCTTAAGCCCTTTATTACCCACCCAGGGAGATGGATAGAGGCTAATAGATGGACATGAGGTGGGGCCTGGATTAGACTCAATGTCCCCTGTGGAAATCAACAGCAGCATGGCCAGTAAAATGAGGCAGCACCACCTAGGGCACTTTGGACCAGGGGCTATACTCCATTTAAATCTTTTGGCCACCCTTAAGGTAGTAGGTATTAGATTGAATATGGGAGGGATATTGTCCCACTGATTGTAAGTGGGTGACAAAAGCAGGTTGGGCAGAACAAAATTAGAACTATTTGCACAGGTAGTGACCTAAGGGTACAATGACTAGTATAGCTGATGTGACCAAAGCCTAATCAGAAATAAACAGACATAGCAATTTCACATACCTATATGTAAGCATTAATCCCTGACAAAGGAGGATTCTACTGGGGAATTAAAGGGGCACTGTCTGCTTTGCTGGGCAGTTTTTTTATGTATGAATGCAGTGTGCCTCCTGGCACACACATACAACTTATTGCTCCCAGTATGCCCTTATCAGTGTGAATCATCATAAACTTTTTTACTTTTGCTTATTTTTGAATTAAAAGCTGGTCGCTCGGACAGACATAAACTCACCCATGCGCTGGAAGCATTATCTCAATGAGACCGTGCGGCAGCTACATGCGCTGTCCCAAAGTGTGACATTTGGAGATATGAGGTGGAAAACACAATTTGTCTAGTAGATCTGCCATTATTTAACCCTCGCTGCTGCATACCATCATAAAACGAGCATGGAGAAAGGAGTAAATTGCTTTTTAAAACCACAACCAAAATCCAACACGTGCGCTAGAGTGGCATGCTCCTAAGCATGCCCAGGATCTTTACGCATGTCATGCTTGCGCATGTGTGGGATTTCGGTTGCAGTTTTTAAAAGCAATTTACTCCTCTCTCCATGCTCATTTTGTGATGGTATGCAGCAACAAGAGTCAAATAATGGCAGATCTAGTGAGCCGAATTGTGTTCCTCTCGTATCTCAAATATCACCGCCAGGACGCACTTGTAGCTGCTGCGGTCTCGTTTAGATAATGCTTCCGGTGCATGGGTGAGTTTATGTCATTTGGAGCAACCAGCTCCTAATTCAAAAATAAATAAAAGTAAAAAAGTTTATGATGATTCACACACATAAGGGCATACTGGGAGCAACAAGTTTTATGTGTGTCCCAGGAGGCACACTGCATTCATACATAAAAAAACTGCCCAGCAAAGCTGGCAGTGCCCCTTTAATGCTTGGTTGGGGGGGGTTGTGGCACGAGGCTAAAGGCTGAGTGCCTACAACCACCCAACCATGCATTAATTCCCCAGTAGAAGCCTCCTTCAGAGAGGATTAATGTGCTTGTAATATGGAAAGCGGTCTTAACAAAACTGTGTTATAACATACTAATTTCACTTACAATAGCTGTGAGGACAAACAGTGAATTTTATTATTTTGTCCACTTCTGCTGTTTTTCAAGTACAAGATTCCATATGGAACGCACGAGTGCACATTCTACACAGGACATGCATTAATGTAGTGTCCGTGGAATTATCTTTTTCTAATGCAGCAGTTGTACACCACAAACACAATACTTGATCCTAGCATTTCTCTGTTACTAAACATGCTATTTTCAGTGCTCTTTATCTTCATTTTCCTACTCAGTTACTGCTGCATTATGGGATATGTGCCAATACGTGTATGATCATATGCAATGGGTCGTCAGCAGCTGTTCCAAATAGATCAAGAGAGTACTGCACACTCCCAATAGCGCGGTTCTGTTGGAAGTACATGCCTGCTCCTCTATCTTGCTCATTTAGTGTGCTCTCGATGTCAGGCAGGGATTATTGCAATGTTGGAGTGGACATTACTGGCGAATTAATCCCCGCTCCAACTTTAGTCACCTGCTATGTTTCCTCCAGTCCCTTTCTGTTATTCTGGCTTGATGATTCTTGCCATGTTACAAATGTGGAATACTCCCCCCCCCATCATGCACTGCCCCTGTAACTGACAGGCAAGTGTGAATTAACAGCACCGTATGTGTACATGTGTTCTGATCATGTACTCACCATGTCGGTGAGTGCCTGCAGCACTGTCAGTAGCACCAAGTACAGTATCAACCTGCTAGAAGTTCAGGTTCTCTGTAAGGAGGTTCTCCTTTGAGATATGCACTGGGGATGTTGAGGGACTCCAACCAGTCCCAAGCATGCTCCTGCATGCAGCAGAAAAGTTTTCTCAGTTCTATCCAGTAGCACTTCATCACCTCTGCAACTGATCTGCCACAGACAGCATTTATGGCAACCATAACAGCCTTCCATGCATTGGCATGCATGGCTGCAGGGGCATTTTTCCTGCCCAAAACATCTTCCCTTGCCTTGTATTCCAGTCAAGGACTGCCTGCCCTTCAGCAAATAATTTTGGTTTCCTCTGTCTTCCAGAGTCAGTTGGCATGGACAGTCTAAATGACAATATGTAGCTCTGTGTCAGATAAACACACTGGGGCATTAACTGCATGGTGAGCACTGTGCAGTAATGAGAAATGTCACATGCATCTGTTTTGTTGGTAGACCACATTAAAAGCTAAAAGTTTGCTCCAAGCAGCAGCAACGGCAGCAGCAGCAGCAGTGCCATAGCATGTGTTAAGGGGTATGTCCTTCTATAATTAAATCATAAGAGGTCACAGTCAGTTTGTTAATGCTTTGTTTGTGCCTTGGCTAACAATGAGAATCATTAACATGTTTTGTATCATTATACAATGTCAAAAATAATCCCAGGAAGCTGAATGGCTGCCGTGCCGTAGAACCAGTGATGTTATTTGACGATAACATCACTGAATGTAGGGCAGGCACAGAAAACACTGCATCACAAGGTCAAAAATCACTCCCTGCTCTAGTGACTGAAAACCCAGCAACCATTAGAAATGAGCTAAGATATCAAGTGCACCCCCAAACACACACACACACACAAACACACACAGCCATCCTTGCTCCTCTATGCAGCTCAGTGTTGTGAAACTAAACATGAAAAAGACAATTTTTAGTTTCAGAAACAGCCACTGTGTGTGAGTGGCTTCAGTGCTGCTGGCTCCATGCCATAATTCAGTTTGAGCTAGCTGTCAGCCATTTCCACACAGAACCACACAAAACACCTGTTTAAGTACAAAAATCAGAGTTCCCTTGCAAAAAATCAGAGTTCCCTTGTAACAAAACCAGTTTAATTACTTGCCTTGATCCATTTGAGCAAGAGTAACTTCCCTCCACCACCATTTTTGCTTAACAAACAAATGAAAAAAAAAGCACACATCGTCTCCCAGTCCCGGGGAAGGCAGCAGGATGGGCTGAATTAAACTGATGGGGAAGCAACAGTTCCACAGTCAAAGAGAAGTAGAAGGGGCTGGCCCGGTGGCGCTGAGGGTTGAGGCACTGGATGCCACACCTCACGCCACACTGGCAACCTGGATTCAGGAGGAGGCTTGGGTCATCGGGGGTTGGAGGGGAAGGGGACGGATTGAGTGCCCAAGGCCTGCTCTCCTTCCCCGGGGTGGGGGGGGTTCTCTCAGCCGTAGCTCTGGCAAGTCCTGGTAGAGGCCGGGGGCACTGCAGAGCTCAGCAGCAACACTGCAGGGGATTGGAGCATCAGCAGATGTCCTCCTGGTGTGTGCAGGAGAGTGCACACGCAGGTCTGGATGTCATTGCACATCCAAGCTCCAGGGAGCGAAAAACATGGAAAAAATTCCCCTGCTGTCGGGTGAGGTGATGGTGAACATCTGTGGTCTGACCACACGCCCAATGCCAGCTGACTCTCTGGTTCTCCCTGGGGTCTGGGGCCTCTACATGGGGTGGGGAGAGCCCAGACCTCCTTTACCCGATGCAGTACTCGGGGATCAGTTCAGGTGAGTGGTTGAGTCAACAAGCCTCAGATGGGATCCCAAGAGATGCCCCAAAGGAAGGGAGTATAAACAGACTCTACAGAAAAAAAAAGAAAAGTAGGAGTGGAGGTGGGGGGAGGCAAAAAGCAGCAGCACCATCTACTGGGCAAACAATACAAAGCACTATTTTTCCTGTGTGTATACCTACCTAGTGCAAAAATGACTAAAAAGTATTTTTAAACATAATTTTAATGTTTTTTTAATTTTATTTTTCAAATAAGCCACTGTATAATAGCAATAAGGCACTCCAGGGTGTGTGTTATTGTGTAATATTGTCACTTCTTGGGTGTTGAACGCACTCTGCCTACAGCCTCGTGCTTCAGTCACCTGCCACATGAGGTTATCACACAATAACACACACCCAGGCATACCTTATTGCTTTGTATATTTGCACTGATCCCAAAGAAGGATTCCAGAAACTAACAGCATTTTATCAAATCAAATCAAATCATCTTTATTTACAAAGCGCCTTTCAAAACCAAGGTGCTGTACAATAAAATCACATATCACATCATATATACATATAAATTAAAATAATCATAAATTAGCAACCATAGCTAGGATATGCTAAACTGAATAGCACTGGGCATCATTAGTACACTGTGTAAGTGGATGCACAATTCAATTACATCATGACACATAGCGATGGCAAGAGTCCATCATGCAATTACACAATGCTATGCTTGCAAATTCTTGTCCTATAAAAGGCATTGTCATATCTGTTATACAAATCAGATAAAAACACAGTAGAAATTGCAAAATTGTTCTACCCAGTTGCAGGAGGTCGAAGACTGAGAGGGTAGACAGAGTAGGTTAGCAGCCTGGGAAACTATAAAAGAAAGGATGAACATATTAGCTGTACTGCCATCCACACCCCAAGGTGGTAGCTAAAATAGAGGCGCACTTAAAGACATAGTCCATACCCCAGTACACCAGATGCCCATAAATTACAAGTTAATGGATTGCTGAATTTATTTTCCTAAATACTGAGCCAGCCCAAAGGTGTGAAGAGTTAAGGTGCAGTTCATGTAGGGCTTTATAAGTCAGCAGATCAACTTTAAAGGTAATCCACCACCTAATCGTCAGCTACTGCAGATCGCGCAGCACAGGAGTAATATGGGATACTCGAGAAGCCCCATTTAACAGTCTTGCTTCTCCGTTCGGCATAAGCTGCAGATGGCAGATTTCAACCCCAGGAAGCCCTAAGTACAGGGAGTTACAATAATCAAGGCGCCAAGTCACAAAAGCATGGACCAATGTAGGCAAGTCCCCAGATGGAACCAGGTGCTTAATCATAGAGATATTCCTAAGATGATAAAAGGAAGACTTGACGATGGCCTAATAGTGATTTTTTTCTGTTTAGGTTCACTTTATTAGTGTGGCATTGGGAAGAAGTGTGGAGCCCACTGCTGCTATTTTGCAAGTTATTTGCCCCAACAACAAGGGCATACATTTTGGGGCAGGCAAGCATCTTTTATCTGTGAATCCTTACGGATCCTGGTGGAATTAGTATGGGATGCCAAGCGGAAGCAAATTGTACTTTCAAGAAAAAAAACCTGAGCAATAAGGGTTAATATTGCTCTGTTGAAACTAAGCTGCTTAATTTGGTTGCTCCTTGTATTATTTTATTCCGATTTGTTTTTCATTGCTCTATACACTTTTTTTATTTTGGTATTGACTCTGGTGATTTTAAATAAGTGCAACAGAGTCTTGCCTTTTAGAAATGGGCAGGAAAAAGAAAGACTCTCCAGTTAAAAACAAACTCTGGAAAACAAACAAAAAATCCAAAGAAGGTATTTTTGGGACAAAATATAAGAAAGTTACAAACTACTTTGTTACACCAGGTTCTAAGATGGATTTAATAAATAATTTATTTATTTATTTAGTTTTTGTTGACCGGGTAAGTGCGCTAGCCAACAAGTGACTATTTTCAGGCACAACCCGGGAGGTACAGTTACAGAACACAGTGATACATAAGAGATTACACAAAGCAGGATACATAAGAAATTACACAGAGCAGGATACATTTGCAAAGGACAAAGTCACACAGTGTAGTCAAGCATAGCAATAAGGATAAAATTACATGTATTCAGTTGTTGAGAACTAGGGGGAGAGGTGGTAGGGGACAGGTGTAAGGGTAGGGCAGGAGAGACGGAGACAGGGGGTGGTAGGGCGAATAGCAAAAAAGGGGAGGACAGGAGGGAGGTTAAGGCACCAAGTGCAGCATTAGCGGGAGAAGGTTACCACCTGTGGCGGGCGGTGGAACCAAGGAGTCAGCAAGAGAGATGGAGGTCGGGGAACAGGACAGTGAAGCTATGGGTGCAAAAATAGAGAGGGAGGGTGATGTGCAGGGAGGGCAGTGGGGGACTAGGTGCAAGGGTGAGGAGGGATTTGAACTAAAGGAATGGGGAGGGAAGGGTAGGGTGGGAAGGGCAGGGTATAGAGGAAAAAGGATGAAGGGCATGGAACAGATAGGAAATGAGTGGGGTGAGAGATAGAGTGCACCTAGTAAGGCGCAGCGGACAGAAGAAGGGAGGAGGACAAGAGGCGAAGCGGTGGCATGGCCGGGAGTAGAGTAGTAACCTCGGCCGAGCCGGTGGAACTCAGGCAGCGGAGAGAGAGTCCATAAGCTGGTGGGAGGAGCGTCAAATAGGAGAGGTGAGGACTGAGCAGGGAGAATAAAGAGAAAGCTGGGAGGGCGGGGTGAAAGAGTGGGAAGGGTGCTGAGTTGGCATTAGCGGTACAAGGTAGCAACCTGTGCAGACAGTGGAACAGGCGGCAGAGAGGGGGTGGAGGCGGTTGGGGGGAGTGGGCAAGAGCAGGAGAGGGGAGGGCAGGAAAAAGGGAGGGTAATGGCAGGGTACTGGAGAAATAGCTAAGTGGGAAGGGAAGAGGCGGGGCTGGGAAAGTAAGTGTTACAGGAACAGAGGGTGCAGGATAAGGAATGAAGGTGGGGAAAACAGCTCAGGAGGCGAGGGCAAGCTAAGTGACTAGGCAGTAATTAGAGAGCTTTACAATTGGCATCAGAACAACAATGTTATACAGTATCAACAAACATGAAACATAAAGCAAAAAAACAACCAAGAATAAAAAAGCAAAGTGCCTATAATACATAATAGGAGGAGGAGAACAGGTTAGAGCATGGGATTCAAGAGGGATCAAAACAAACACATTTGTCCATCGAGGTAAGGAAAGCTCTGAGATTGTGCTTAAATGCATCATGAGAAGGGCATTTCTTAGTCCCTGGGGCAGCAAGTTCCAAAAGTGAGGGCAGCATAACAAGGCTCCGAGCCCTTTTCGTCTTGACAGAGAGGAATATTCAATAAGGACTTGTCAGAGGATCTAAGGTCCGTGAAGGTATAACCGGTTGGAGTAGTTTTGAGAGCTCAGCTGGCTTTGATGCTCTGATGATGGTGTCGAAAGGTTGCAGAGGTAATATTGCCTGGTGGAGGAGGAGATAGCCAGCCCAGGTCTTTGTATAGCTGACAATGGTGCTTCAGGCGTGGTGCTTTAAGCCGCATACCTGCAAACATTGTTGAAGGTGGTGTCCCATTGGTGCAGAGCAGTTTTGCTGGCCATGGTTAGGATGGGAGCACCGTGAGGTGAGGGTTAGTAACAGGATTCCTCTGCAATTGCCAGTTTAGCGGCGGGGTAAGCAGGTAGTTAGTCCTGTAAGCAGCCCCTAGCTTACAATTGACAGATTTACAAGTTTCCTGGATGTGCAGCTTTGGGTCAAGATTTTGGTCAAGGTGAATGCCCAAGTAGCGAAAAGAGCTAACAGACTCCAGAGGTTACCATTAATGTCAGGCACAGAGAGAAGAAGAGCAGGTTCTTAATTTGTGTGGGGATCCAAATAGCATGGCTTTAGTTTTATGGAGTTAAGGACAAGGCGTTGGGTGTGTAGCCAGCGCTGCACCAAGTGGAAGTCTGTGGTAAGGGCAGCATTCAGGTTGGTGATATTGTCAGAGTGGGCATAGATGACCAGGTCATCAGCATCAAGTAGTGAGTGGCCAGAGGTTACTACATCGAGGAGATTGTTTACAAATAGTGAGAAGAGGAGAGACCGAGAATGGAGCCCTGAGGGATGCCAATATTGATAACAGCACTGTCAGAGATCGCAGGTTGAATTTCACTGCTTGAGTCCTGTTGGCAAGGTAGCTGCTGAACCAAATAGTGACAGGGTAGGAGAAGCCCAGATTTCTGAGGGAGGCAAGTAGTAAGGATGGTCAACAAGAGTCGACGCTTTGGTGAGGTCGATGAAAACAGCCCTGTTAGCTTCCCTTTGTCCATGTTGGTAAGAATGTCAAGGATAATTTTGCTAGTGCAGTCATGGTGCTGTGGTGTTTTCTAAAGCCGTGCTCTGCTGTATTGAGTAAGTTGGAGTTTTACAGAATTCGATAACTTGAATAGAGACTAATTTCTCAAGGATCTTGCTAAGGACTGATAGTATAACAATTGGTCTGTAGTTGGTCGTGTCATTTTGCTGCCTTTTTTAAACACGGGAGTAATTCTTGGCCTTCAGATTTCAGGGACAGAGCCATTGGAGAGGGATAGGGTGAAGATTCTAGCTATAGGTCCAGATATGAGGTGAGCAGCCATCTTTAATAGACGGGGTTCCATTCCATCAGAGCCGGGGCTGGTATTGTCAGAGATAGCCTTGAGCAGCTTGAAGACTTGATGCCTGGTGACTGCTTTGAAGTAGAATGGTTTAGATGAGGTAGGTGAATCGCCAGGGAATGTTGAGTTCAGTTGTGTAGCAGGAGATTGAAGGGAAGCTGTGTAGGCAGATAGGTCAGAAAACTGCTGGTTAAACGCGTTTGCAATAGTGAAGGAGTCATTACAGTGGACACCTTGCAGGACCATTTCTGAGGGGGTGACAGCTTGCGTAGATCCTAAAAAAGTTTTAATGTGGCTCCAAAATTTTCGAGGGTCGTTGGAGGAGTTAGTCAGCAGGTTTTGACAGTATATGCTTTTAGCCTGCCTGATGCGCCTTTTGCAATCATTTCTATACTGCTTGTACAGGATAAGATCCAGGGGGAGCCCAGATTTTTTGTATTGTTTCCATTGCTTATCTCGGACTTTTAACTTACATAGGAGTTCTTTATTTAGCCATCTTGACTGCTGACCTCTGACTCTTCTTTTTACCTTTGGGAGGTGTTTCTTTTGTACTTCGCCAAACCTGGTGAGAAATATGTTAAGGGCAGTGTCAACATTGGAGATGGAGAAAACGTCAGTCCAGTCTATGTCAGATATGTCAGATAAGAAGGCTTGTGTATCAAGGGCAGCATAGTTCATGAAGGTAATCAGTCGTGGTTGAGGAGCAAGCGGTGGGCAGGAGCGCCAGTGACAGAGCGTTGGTGAGTGATCTGTAAGTGAGTCAGCCAGGACGGTAGCTTTGGAAACATGATCCGGTCTATTTGTAAGGATCCAGTCCAGTAACGGCCCTGATAGTGAAGACGTGGTTCTAGTGCAGATAGTTATAAGTTGGTGAAAATTGTGCTTCTGGATCAAAGATGCAAGGAGATTGTGATGTGGGCCCAGCCAGTTCAGGTTCAAGTCACGAGGAGGTGTTTCATTTGTTTTACATTTTGAGAAACGTGCTGCAGTAGGTTCTGGAGCCGTTCAGCCCACTGGTTGGCGGGTTATACACACAAGCGATATGTAGGTGTTTCGACCTGAGTGTCAGGGTTGCATGCAGCGCTTCACATAGCATGGGGAATCAGGGTTAGGTAGGGCTAAGAGACAGATGACTTTTATAGTAAATAGCGACCCCACCCCCGCTCTTGCACCCAGATCGATCTCGCTGAAGAATATTATACCCAGGTAGAGGGCAGGAGGTATCGTATACAGTAGGTTTCAACCAGGTTTCAGTGAGGCATAGTATGTCAGGATCCACCAACTTAGCCCAGGCTTCAAGTTCAGCCAGGTGACTCAGGAGGCTTCTAATGTTCATATGGGCTAGTACCAGGCCTTTTTTAGTGCTAGTTGAAGTAGAGAGTGGGGTGCAGAGTTTGGGACCAGGGTTAGATTCAATATCACCAGATAGCAGGAGGAGCCTCTGAGCCAGGTGTATAAACATGTCTACAGGGAACATGCCTGGCTTAATTTTAGGTATGCGACTGCCCAAGAGATAGAAGTGGAGGGATAGGTAGGTACAACCCCTTTTGAGTAGTATAAGTACATAACAGGAGAGACAGGAGTATATACCTGGTGGTTAAGTCACAAGCCAAAAGAAATGATAATAATAATGATATAATCAGAATTAATAGTGCTTTATGCCTAAGATTGTCTCTTCATCTATTGTAGAGAAGGAAGGCAGTATAGCACAGTGGTTAAAGACTCTGAGCTGCAAACCTGGAGACCTGGGTTTGAATCCCACCACCCCCACTTGCATACTGTGTGACCCTGAGCAAGTCACTTAACTTCCTTGTGCTCCCAGGTAGCACTTGAAAACAAACTTCAGCTTAGTGTGTCTCGCCTGGTTAAAAAAAAAAAAAAAGAAATCTTTACCTATAAACCTCATCCCTCAATGACAGAAATTCAGGAATTAGAAAGGTCAAGTGATAGTGTAGTGGGAAACAAATCTATAGAGGAGGCTGCAATAAAATTGAGGAAAAGACAAATAACAAAAAAAAATCTACAGAAGGTTTTAGCAATAAAAATAGAAAAGAAAGGGGTAGAAAAATCACATGGCCAATTTCCAACCAAGTGAAGACAAAACAAACAAAAAACATCTGGACAGTTTAAACCCAAATGCCCCAAGATTTGAACCACTTAAAACCTCAACTAAGATGGACCCTGGTGTAGATATCCATGGAAAAAAATACATTTTTGGTTGATCTTGACAATACGTATGAACATACGAAATTGCCAGCAGATACAGGCCATATGGTCTATCTAGTCTGCTCGAGTATGCAGCACTTCAGCCCTTTAGACTGCAGTTGCTCCCCCTTCCATTAACACTTTCCTCCCCCAACTGCCCTCCTCGGCATGTACTTTCCCCTTGAATTTGTCCCACCCCCTCTTGAAGCACCCCACAGTCTGCACTGATACAAGTTACTCAGGCAGTGCATTCCACCCTGTTACCACTCTCTCAGTGAAGTAGTGCCTTCTCCTTTCCCTCCTGAATCTGCCCCCCCTTTAACTTCAAGGAGTGCCCTCTGGTATCTCTTCCATTCTGGAGAGTGAACCCACCCTGGAAGCCTACTCTGTTCATCCCCTTCAGGTACTTGAAGATCTCGATCATGTCCCCTCTCTCTCTTCTATCCTCCAGGGTATACATGTTGCATTCTTTTAGTCTTTCCTCATAAATTCTATCCCCCAACCCCTGGATCATCTTTGTTGCTCTTCGCTGCACTGCCTCCAGTAGTTTGATATCCCTTTTCAAGTATGGGCACCAGAACTGCAAGCAGTACTTCAACTGCGGCCTCACCAGAGACCTGTACAGGGGTAATATGACTTCGCTACATCTGGATGTAATCCCACTTGCTATGCACACTAGCATCCTGTTAGCCTTAGCCACTGCCTTCCTACACTGAGCCATGTGGTTTAATTCCTCAGTCATCAGTAGCCCCAGATCCTTCTCCTCGTTGGATGTGGACAGTTTGATACCATTCATCCAGTAGCTGTATCCTGGGTTTTTGGCTCTGAAATGCATCACCTTGCGCTTCTTGGCATTGAACCCAAGCTGACAGGTGTGTGACCACTCCTCAAGTATTGCCAAGTCCTCCTGCAGTAATTTGCTACCCTCCTCCCCATCTACCTCAGCACAGATCTTGGTGTCATTGGTGAAGAGGCTGATCTTATTCTTGATCCCAACTGCTATATCTGTGATGAAAATGTTAAACAGGACTAGTCCCAGTACTGATCCCTGTGGGACACCACTTGTCACTGCCCTGGGCTCTGATGCTTCTCCCCCACAACTACCCTCTGTTGCCTGTCCCTCAGCTAGTTTTCTACCCATCAGGCTAGCTTCCATCCTATATCAAGACTCCTCAACTTGCAGGTCTACCTTCTGTGTGGCACTGAATCGAAGGCCTTGCTGAAATCCAGGAAGACTATATCTACCGCATGGCCCTTGTCCAGTGCCCTCGTGACCCAGTCCAAATAATCCACCAAGTTTGTCTGCCAGGATCTGCCAGTGATGAACCCATGCTGTCTGTCGTCTTGCAGATCATTATCCACAAGAAACTGCACCAGCCTTTCTTTGAGGATAGATTCCATCAGTTTCCCCACAACTGTGGTGAGGCTTACTGGTCTGTCATTCCCCGGTTCATCCTTAGGCCCACTTTTGTGGAGAGGTACCATGTGTGCCTCCCTCCAATCTCTGAGCACATATCCCATATTTAGCGAGGTGTTGAACAGATCCACCAGTAGCTCTGCCAGGACTTCTGCCAGCTCCCTCAGCACTCTGGGATGTACCCCGTCTGGCCCAGGTGCCTTGTCTACCCTCATGGACCTAAGGCCCTCCAGCACCCTTTCCTCCATGTTGACCCTGTCTGTGGTTGTCTCACCACCCCCCCGATGCCTGCACCTTCTTTCCCTGCAAGGAATGGGTCCATCCCTCTCCCTTGTGAACACTGAACAGAAATACTCATTAAGTACTTCTGCCTTCTCGGCCCCCTTTGTCTGCCTACCCACTGCTTTTCCTGATCCTAACTATCTGATCTTTGCACTTTCTCTTTTCCTTGATATACCTGAATAAATCCTTTTCTCCTTCCTTAATACCCTGTGCTAATTTCCTTTCCCTGTCTGCCTTTGCAGTCCTGACCACTCTGCTGACTTCCCTGAATTTTCTCACATAGCTCTCCCTATCCTCTGCCCTGTTGGTTCTCTTGTAGGTTCAGAAGGCCCTTCTCTTATCCCTCACCTTCTCTGTTACCTCTCTTGTCATCCAGCATGGATGCTTGGCCCTTGATTTATTTTGCTGGCTCTTGACACAATCCTTAGTGGATTCAATCAGCCCTAGTTTTATGATCGCCCATTTCTGCTCTGTGACCATGTCAGGGTGGATGCCATCTATGTGTGATCTCATTAATTGCCCCATCCTGCCAAAGTCTGCCTTTCTGAAGTCCAAGACCTTTGTTTTTGTATCGTGGATCTCTCTACCCAAACTGATAGAGAACCACACTATGTGGTGATCGCTACCAGGCAGTCGTTCCTCCACCCTTATATCTGTGACCTGTTCTCCTTCCTCAAGGACCAGGTCTAGAATATTTTCTTCCCTTGTTGGCCCTGTCATCCTTTGGGTCAGAAAGCCATCCTGGATTGCTTCCAGGAGGATCTGCTCCCTGGCACATGTGGTGGCTGGGATGCTTCAATCCACCCCTGGTAAACTGAGGTCTCCCACCACCACAATGCTCCCTTTACCACAGAGTCTCCTTAGCTGCTCCCCTAGCTCTTGATCCATGTTCTCTTTCTGGGTTGGGGGCCTATAAACAACCCCCAATCGGACCCTAGCCCCCATTGGGGCATGGAGTTGTAGCCACATGACTTCTGACCTACCTTCCTCTCCCTCCTCAATGCATCCAATCCTTTCCCTTATGTAAATGGTTACTCCCACCATTACCTTTATCTCTGTCCCTCCTGAATAGTTTATATCCTGGGATGGCCAAGTCCCAGTCATGGTTTTGGGCTGCCCATGTCTCAGTGATGGCCACTATGTCCACCTCTCCTTCTGCCAGTAGTGCCTGCAGCTCTGCCATCTTATTCCCCAGGCTCCTAGCATTAGTGATACCACCCTCCACCCTGACTCTCTCCCAGCTGCCTCCTTACTCTCCCCTCCCTCCATACTAGACAAAGTAGTCCCTAGCATTGCTGTGGAGGGAGGTCCTCTGGACCTTCTCTCCTGATTCACTCCACCTCCCCAGCCCCCCCCCACAGCAAGTTTAAATTATACTTTGTGGTGATAAATTCCCTCAATCTCTGCTTTAACACCCACAAAACCTCCTTACTTAGATGTTGCCTGTCGCCTGCATACAGATCTGGGTTCTCCCATGTGTTGCCCCACTCTCCCATCCAGCCATACCCCATGGACTCACGCCATTCTCTCAACCACTTGCTGAAGTCCATGATTCTGCTTTTTCTGTCTGTACTTGCTCTTGGTACTGGCAGAACTTCTGAGAATGCCACTGTGCTTCTCTCCCCTCTGCATAGCTTTCCCACTCCTCTGAAGCTGTCCTGAACCTCCTCTTTCTGCCTTCCTTACAGATCATTTGTTCCCAGGTGTACAATGATGTGTGGTCCCCCCCACCTTCTGTACACACCTACCAATGTGCTGCTTCACCCTACCTGCTGTCATGCCAGGCATGCACTGTACCCAGATGCTGCTTTTCCTGGCCCCCTTCCCCCCATCTGACCCCCTTAACTATAGAGTCCCCCAAAATTATGACTGACTCCTTCATGTGCTCCCTCTCTTTTGCGGGCTCTTTTCCTTCCCCAAAATGCTCCCTTCCCCATCCCCCAGCTATTCCCCCTTCTGCCTCCTCCATTCTGTGTCCTGACTTATCCCCCTTGCCAACTATGGCTGCTGCATAAGTTTCACTTACTAGACCATTCCCCTTGTGCTCCCCTTACCTTCCCCCATGCTGTTTCCTCTGCCCCCCATCCTGCCACCCTCCCTACTATGGTTTTCCTGTGTTTTCCTTGAGTAACATGTGCCCCCTTCCCAAGGTTCTTCCTCAGCCTTGTTCCATCCTTATTCTTGCTGCCTCCTGTTTCTAGCTTCACTGCACCTCCCTGCTCCATTGTCCCTGGTTGTGCTTCCTTACCACCTTTCTGCTGCCCCTTGTCTCTAGGACTATAGGTAGTGCCTGCCACTTCTGTGATGCATCTTTTCTCCCTGGTGGCTACCCCCTCCTTGAACCTTCTCAGTGAGTACATTACCTTCCCCCTCTTGCTTCTTCCTGTTAGCCATGCCATTGACCTGATTTGCTCTGGCAATCCCCTTTCCCTGTTTTTTTCCAGCCCCCCTTTCCTGAGGGTTATGACCTTGCGCTGGCTCTGCTGTAGTCTTGTCTCTTCAACTACTCCAATCCTTGTCTCAACATCTTGCATATGACTGCACTGGATTTTGTAGCCCACCTCCTGATTCCTCAGGAATTTCCTCGTGGTGGCCGCTGGTGGCTGTATTGTGTGTCCCAACAGGTTCCTCTTATGACCCCAATCTTACCTACTTCAGCCTCCCCATGCCTACAGGTCCCTCCTCAGCCACCCAATTGCTTCCCTTATTTGCCCCATCTGCCAGCACACCAAGCATCCCCCAGCCCTCCATGCCACTGCCAGGAACATGGCTGCTCCGCATCCTTGGCAACAAACTACCCTCCCTAGCCCTTGATGGCTGCCAATCCTCTTCCTCCCTTCCCATTAATTGGATCCGCTTCTGTCCCGACCCTTCCCCCACACTGGCCTCCTCTCATCTATGTTGGTCACGTTCGCTCTTGTCACTCCCTGTAATTCCTACTTAGTCTATTCCTCTTCAGCCTTCCACACACTATGTCCTGCCTGCTCCCGTTCCTAGCTGAATACTACTAGTACTTGATATTGCCTAGTTGAAGCCCCCCCCCAAAATAGCCACCTATTTCTCCATATGTGGACAGGTTAAGTCTTGATCCTCCAGTTCAGCATCCTCTGGACAATCCTTATTTATGGCGACCAATTCAAGCAGAAAGTCCTGAGGAACAGAGTATACATTGAAATAACAGCTCCATTAGCCAAATACAACTGCCTGACAATCATGGTATGGCCTTAAAACAGATTTTATTTGGCCTACATCAAATAAAAATGGAGCTATATAGAGAATAATGGATAGGTGAGTGTGTGTTATGGATTTTTTTCACACACCCTCAGTGTGTGATGACCCATAAACTTTGCTCTCAAGAGGTTTATGTGGTCATCACACACCGAATGTATGTAAAAAAAATCCATGAACACACATTCACCTATCTTTTATTTTTTATAATCACTGATTCATGTACAGCATGGAGTGGAGGGCGGGTGACTTTAAATTTTCCTGAATAGGTAGCGTGACCAAGTGGTGTTCCATCTCATACACACTATGCCTCAAAAATTGCTAAAAACAGTAATCTCTATCTCTAAAATATGCTAGCAGCATTTCTTAATGTTACTTTTTCTTCTCTGTTTAAAAAGGAGCCACTTAGTGTTAAGTGTGAGAGCAAATGACTCGACGGCTTCAGAAGACCGCACGCAAGCATCCGCACTGATGCTTGCATGCAGTCTTCTGAAGCTGTTGAGTCACTTGCTGTCACATTTAACACTCAGTGGCCCCTTTTTGAACAGAGAAGGAAAACTAACATTGAGAAATGCTGCTAGCAAATTTTATATGTATAGAGATTACTGTTTTTAATCAAGTTTGTGGGCATTGTGTGTATGAGGTCAAACACTGCTTGGTCATACTACCTATTCAGGGAAAGTGAAAGTTGGTTGTAGAGCACTGTAGTAACTGAATTTCAGGCTATTATGGCATCAAGCATGTAATAACCGGACTTAGGGTGAGAGCAACCATAATCAGGCTGATAAATGTGGTCAACAGTAATTATAAAGCAATAATGACTTTCAGTGTCTAATAATTTACTACTCAAGCTTCTACTAGAAAATCTGATTAAAATTAATTTTGCTAGTAGGCCAGAAGGGGGAGCTGTTTCTAACAGTAAGGAGATTAAGAATTCTCCAGCTACAAGGGGTAAGAAGAAGGAATCAGTTTGAGAAATAAAGAAAAGAACTGCTGACAAAGTAGCAGTAGAAATATAGAAGGTGGTTAAGAAATTATAGAACAACAAAGGAAATAGTGAAAAAAACAGTGGCTTAGCAAAAAAAGTGCTGAACAACATAAACTGGTGAAAATGTGTCAATGTACTCACCATTGTGAAAAAAGGTATAGCTAGCGAGGAAAACAGGGCAAAAACTGGATGCAATAAAAAGGCAGCAAGACCTGCAAATAGTGATGAGGAAATGTTGCAGTCCTCCACTAATATGATGGAAGTAAGACCGTTAAATGAAATGCCCCCCCCCAAAAAAACAAATTGAGAGTGGAAGGAGGTTACCCTCACTGTTTATTAAGAGAACTCCCAAAGCAAAGAATAAGAACATCCCACCCTAAAAATCCTGACTTATAATATTTGCAAGGGGGAAGTAGGAAACAGATCTAAGTGGGCTGACATTAACACTGTCTAGAGATATAGAGTAGGGAAAATGAAAGGTGTTATCTGTTTGACCTTCATTTCAGCTTGAGCTATTAAATTAGTTCTTGAAGCCAGATCTTACTTCAGTGAGTTCAGAGCCTTACAACATACAATCATGATAAAGAGTGCTTTGGGTTTTAAAAACGATACCTGTAAACAAAATCACAAATTGTTAAGTCATGGGAGAAAAGGAGGTGGAAGATTCATACGTCAAAATAAAACTGACAAACACAAAAAACACATAACAGAATATATTAAACCAGTTGAATTGGAGTATTCTTTGGCTGAAGACAGTATGGCTTCAGTCCGAAAGCAAACAATGACCATTGGAGGGAGAAGACAAAAGGGGATTAGATTAAATTGCAAGGTGGCATTGGAGGAATGATCCCTAGAGGAATGATCCCTAAAGGAATCAGACTGCAACAGTCTTCTATCAGAAGATAGTACCTTGGAGTCTGACAGTGATTTGTCATCCAGCACATTTGTTTTGGACTCTGAATGACCAACAAAAGAGCAGGTTAAAGGTGTCCAAATCATTAGCTGGAACGTAGCTGGATACAAAACTAAAATTAAAGACTGGGGATGGTCTGAATTCATATCAAAATATGATCTATTTTTTCTTCAAGAAACATGGTTATGGAGGTGTTCACCTGTGTTAAAAGGTTACACTACCTGGTCATATGAGGATCAAAGAACCAGTAATGCTTGGTGAACATCCCATGCCATTAGTGCTTGTCCACTGCATCTGGTGTTCCTAGCTTTGTATTCCAATGAGTGTAGTATCTCATATGCACTTTCCTACACATCAGAAAGTAGTTTGTAACTTGCCATGTGATTCACTGTATGTTTCTACTTTGATCTCCTGTGTCATTACCCTCCTTTTTGCCTCATGTATGTATCCAATTTGATCTCTTGTCTTAATACTATATGAATGTACCTAATCAGACCTGTCGCTGCACTGCCCATGCTTGTACAATATTGTAATTTCATGTTTTCTCTTGAACTAAAATTGCCAGTAATTTTATGTTGTCTTTTGAACTCTGTATATTTGCCTGTAACTAAATCTGGGTCACCGCTGAAAAAGGGACTAGTGGTCTCAGTGGGCCTGCCCAGTTACTAAAATTCAATAACTAACAAACTACCTAAGTAACTGACTAAATTGATGAAGAGTGACAGGAGGTTTGGCTGCCATAGTTTCTACTGCCAAATTTCATAGTGGTTGCATGCTAAATATTGGATATCATTTTTTCTTGTGCGTGGCTCTGTTTTTCTGTACTCATTTAGAGCTGATTACTATTATTGTATACACACACCCTGTTTCCAAAATAATGCAATGTGAAGAAACACTAAGAACTCTAAAAGATTTACTAAAACTAATCTTAGAAGAGTACACTGGAGTCCCACTACTTTTAATGGGAGACTTTAACTCAAGAATTGGTGAGAAAATAAAAATATACAGCAATGAATGGCTCACTGATGATTGTTACCATATATCTACAAGATCATCAAAAGACAAAAAAGGTTTCTAGAAGAGGTTGTCATTTGGTGGATCTATTGGCTAATAATTTCCTTCACATTGTAAATGGCAGGATTTTTGGAGACAGGGCTAATGAAATTACATTTCCAGCCAAACATGGTGGTAGTGTACTAGATCATTGTATTATTTAAATTTTTCTTTCACTAACTTTGTTCAATTTGAAGTGTTAGATGTATGGGAATGTGACCACTGGCCCATAGCCTTATAAATGAATATACATGATTTTGGCATCATGTCACAGAAAGTAACTGACATCTTGGATGCCGATATGAACAAGGTTATTAAAAATAAGAAAGTGATAAAATAGGTGCCATACCCAGAATGTCAAATCTGTAAAATAATGGAGGAAATAAACATGTTATCTATTTGATCTAAGGATAACTATACATCTAACAATAGTGCTGATGCAGTGACCACTTCCACTTCCTCATATTTAGAAGTTTATACTAAGGAAATAGAGATTTTCAGAGAGAAATTGACTTACGATGACAGAATTCAGGATGGGAACAAATGCATTAAACAATGAACAGCAGTATGATGGAGAGTGTAAACAACTCTAAAAGGTAATTTATAAAATGGGCAGATTTGCTAGAAAATCAGTAGACGTAGCCCTATCAAATTGGAAGAGGAAATATGTTAATTTGATCTGAGCAAAAAAATTAAATTATAAACAGATTATGTGGAGAAAATTATAGGAAGCTATTTACAAAAAAAAAATAGTAGGGGCTTTTGAGATCTGGTGTCTTTTGACACTAACAACAAACATCTCAATACAATTTCAGTGATTAGTGGGGACGTATGGGAAATGTTTTTTAAAGAAAAATAGTACATGGATTTCAGTGAAGTTAATCTGGGAAGTTTATTATTAGATGGTGATACTAAATATACACTTCTGGGGTGGGATTCACAAAAGAAATGCGCACGACACATCCGAGATGTACCGGCACATCTCAGAGATGCACCATGGCATGATTCACAAAGGTCATAGATGCTCCAGCACATTTCAGATGCGCCATCATGGGTGCACTGGAGACAAATAATAATGATACACAATGCATCTGGAGGGGGCTTGTAGCTGTGTACATGGCGCATCCTCATTCACAAAGCAAAATGAATTCACAACCACAGCCCATACACAGTGCATCCACCCATATGCACTCTAAGGGATAAGTATAAAAAGAGTAGACTTAAGTGCAAGCCCCCAGCAGGCAGCTGTCAGGATAGCAATAGCAGCAGCAGAAGCATCAGAGAGGCCATAAACATGGATGGGGTACCATTCATGATGGTGGGCATACTAATGGTGTTGAGGAGATAGGCAGACCATCAACATGGCGGTGGCCTGCCCTGCAGTGGTACTGTGCCCAAGTCACACTTGAACAGCTGACCGACACAGAAACAGTGGGCTGATACCATCTGAACAGGGCAGTTCTGAGGCAGCTCTATGAACTGTGCCATAATGAAATGCAGGCACCCACCAGAAGGGGTCATGCCATATCTGTGGAGACCAAGGTGACAACAGCATTGTGCCTGCTCACCACGGGCACCTTCCAGAGGCAAGCTGATGATCACTGGCATATCCCAGCCATCCATATCCTGAATCCTCACCCAGTTCCTCACCACACTGCTCCCACATGCTTCGGAGTTCCTTCAATTCCCAAGCACACAGGCAGAGTGGACAGAAGCTATGTAGCAATTCCACAGGGTGACACCCATGCCAGGCATGATGGGGCCATTGACAGCACCTATGTGACAATTTGTGCACCACCTGGTGATGAGGCAATATCACACATGAACTGCAAGGGATTCTATTCCATCAACTGCCAGGCGATGAGCAATGCCACATGGTGCATCACCAATGTCTGTGCCACACACTCTGAGAGTACACACAATGCCTTCATATGGCACCAGTAAGCCCTGTGCTACTGGTTTGAGACTGGGGACATCCCCAGCAGCCACCTACTGGGTGAGTGGGGCATGGATACATGCCCACATAATGCACACAGTGGTGCCACATTTTTGGGGAGGTAGTGCATGGATGTGGGAGTAGTGATAGAGGCAGTGCAACGGCACATGCCCTTGTGGGACAGTGGAGGTGGGCACTCAATCGTGATGGTGCACACAAACAAGGGAACAGTGTTGCAGCACAGCACAGCATGGGTGGTGTAGTGGTGTGGAACAGCAGGCATGTGCAACAGGTTGGAAGGCGTTACATGCACTCAGACATGGGCAGCCACAGGGCAATGGAAGGTAACCATTGCTGGACAAGACAGGATCAGTCAGCCCCAGATGTGTGCATGGTCAGGTGCAGGGCATGAGAGGGCAGCCAGGACATTGCAGGTGGTGGTTAAGGCACAGATGCTGTGTCCCACTGTGGTGGTATAGGACTGCACCGGGAGGTGGGCCACAGGTACAGAGGTGGACAGGCAGAAGCTTCACATGGGTGCAATGATAGATGGGGGGCAATGAATCACAATGCACATGCATGCAAGAGTCTAACAGACTGCTTTATCCCCCCACAGGTGATGCTGCTTATCTAATTCACCCATGACTCCTCACCCCCTACCGACATCCAGGCAATGAGGCCGAGGAGCGTTACAACGAGACACACATCACTAAACGCACCATCATCGAGCGTGTGTTTGACATGCTGAAGATGCACTTCAGGTTTTTGGACAGGTCTGGTGGTGCCCTACAATACAGCCTAGAGAAGGCCTGTGGTATATTCCTGGTGTTTTGTATGCTACACAACGTGGCCATTGACTATGGAATACCTGTCCAGGCTGAGGAGGACAACAGTTCAGGAGAGGAGGAGGAGGAGGAGGTAGAGGATGAAACCCATGGTGGTGGTGGGCAGCCACTGCTGAAGCATAGGGACCCACTTCTGGCCACCAGGTCCCGGCAGCACAGGGACACCATAGTGGAGGAGCATTTTGGTGACTGAACTGAAGGTGAGTATCACAGGAGGGCAACACATGGCAGACACACACACACACACACACACACACAAAACACAGGTGTGGGTGGGGAATGACACACACATGCACAGACGACTACCACACAGCAGGTGCAGAGCGCACTCGAGAGGGGTGACAGACATGCACAGACACACACAGCAGGCTAGACATGGACAGGGGACACATGGGGTGGGATATTCAGAAGGGTTGTGCATGGTGCAACACAGTTGCACCATGTGCAACCCACTTATGTGCCCCGGCGCGATATTCAAAGGGGGATCGAGCCTGGCATAAATCCTGATGCGCCGGAGCGCATGAGTAATGTATGCGGAGCAGGTGGAGGGGTGTGCCCATGCATACTCTGCACATCCCGATATTCAGCCCGGGATGTGCTGAGTCCATGCATGCACAACCCCTACTTGTGCTGCACACAGGTGAGCCAATAAAAAAAGGAGCAACCGCTGACCACCCACAGGTGAGCTGCTGTATTGCAGGGCGCAGCACGGCAGCTGCCACCTGTGGGTGGTGACCCGAGCTCCGACGGCACCTTTGTGGTGGTGCCGCCCCATGCCTGATCACGGGCATATGTAGAAAAATAATAGTCCTATATCCCTGGTGGTCCAGTGGACCGCTCGCAGCCCGATTGCGAGCGTCAGTAATAAATAATGACACACCAATTCAACCCTGGTGGTCCAGTGGTACCCCCCTTCTAACACTCCCACTCGGCCCCACCACGATACCCCCCCACTCAGTGGCGGGCAGCTCCCCACCGCTTGCCGCCTCGCTGCCCACTGACTGACTCCATACGGTGGGGATGTATGCCCATTGGTCCACAGCATGAACCAATGGGCATGTTGCTACATACCATACACAGTCAGATATGGAGTTGGATCCATTCACATATCTGGATTAATAGATATAGTATAGGTCTACGCCATTGGCTCACACTGTGGACCAATGGGCGTCAGCCCCACGTATGGAGTCAGTCGGCGGGTGGGCGGAGGAAGCAGGTGGGGAGCTGCCGCCTGCCGCTGACTGGGGAGTGCGTGGGGCCCAGTGGGCGGGTGGGAGGGGAGTATAGCTGACCACCAGGGTTGGATTGGTGGGTCATTATTTATTACTGATGCCCGCAATCAGGCTATGAGTGGTCCACTGGACCACCAGGGATATAGGACTATTATAATTCAACATATGCCCGCGATCAGGCTGCGAGCGGTCCACTGGACCACCAGGGATATAGGACTATTATAATTCAATATATGCCCGTGATCAGGCTGCGAGTGGTCCACTGGACCACCAGGGACATAGGACTATTATAATTCAACATATGCCCACGATCGGGCTGTGAGCAGTCCACTGGACCACCAGGGATATAGGACTATTATTTTTCAACATATGCGCTTGATCAGGCTGCGAGTGGTCCACTGGACCACCAGGGATACCGGACGTTTGCATTTCATTCATATGCCCACTACGGGTGTGAATGTGTTGCTGCTTGTGCAGGGGGCGTCGGTCCCTGCTGTGGCTGCAGCCTGGCAGGGCACCCGGCGCACGTCGCCTGGGATAGGTGCACCTGCATGCAAATGGGACCATAATGACATGCAAATGGCCCCATTTATGCCTTGCATACATTATGTCCCCATTTGCATGTGCACTTTGGAGTATCGCGGTGGTTGCACCTATCGCAATGGCACTTGTGCTAGTGCATCCCTTTGCTCCACTCTGGCCACTGGCGCTGGTGCAGTGCCACTGTACCATGCACACTGCGGGTGGCCAAGGTGCGATATTCAATGATGCTGTGCCATGGCACAGCTCCATTGAATATCACCCTGTCCATGCCCCTGAGCATCCAAGTTGCGCTGCACCCAGGCTTGCGCCACAGCCTGGCGCAGTCTGAATATCCCGACCACAGTGTCAATGTAGAGTATGGCATGGATCAGTGTACATCTTCCAGCACACATGCACAGTGGACACAGGGCCACACTCATCATGCCCATGCCACACAGCAAAACACCAATGGCCCTGGTCATGCACAGTGCACCACACAGGTGTCCCATACAGGCATTGTCCCTGGGCAGACATGTGCCACAGCAAGCTGCCCCGGCTCTGTCAGCCTCGTGTGTGGGCCGCAATAGGTGCAGGTTATATGGGAGCAGGCTACTCAGGGGTCAGTGGGAGCCCCCATGGCCACCGCAGACATGTGGGCAGCCATGCCCTCACCTGGTGGTCACTGAGTCAGTGCCACTGGCCTCAAGGGGGAGTATCTACCACCCTGGCGGGGTACTGAAGTGAGACCATAAATGGGTACTCACTGGTGTGTTACTTCAGAGACCCAGGTTGGCTCCGTGGGTGTCAAGGATAGATAGGCATGGTGACAGCATCAGCAGCAATGGGTTCACCTGATGCTGTGACCTGGGGGGGTGTGAGGCACTCCCGGGAGTGTGGCTGATACCCTGCCTTCCACGTGGTGCAAGGTGAGCACTGATCACCTGGAGTGCAAGTGCCATCCTCTCTAGTGCAGTGGTCATGCCCACCCACAATTGGCAAACCTTGGCCAGCATCCAGGCGTGACACGCAGATGCCAACTTATACTCCATGAGCAACTGCATCTGAATGCCCCTGAGCTCCACCCTGAGGGACACCTGCCCATCCATGGTGTCTCGCAGGAGATGTGCATAGCCCTCCACCTAGTTGGTAGGGGATGCAACGGGGTAGGTGCAGATGAGCAGGTGAGATTCCAGCCTGCTATGCCACATTTACCATAAGTGGATGCCACACAACAATCCACTATATGGGGGGGACTGGGTGCAGGCAACCACTGCATGCCCAGGGATGCCTGCATCATGGTCCTGTGCCTCCTGCTTTTCCTCCACAGCACCCTGCCAGACAGTGGCAGCAGTCTCTGGCCCCACAGCATCACCAGACACATGGCCACCAACATCCACCACCGTGGGCAGTTGTGGTAGCCCTGTGGGGTTCATAAGGCCACAGGACTGCCAACACTGCGGTGCCACTTGTGCATGCACATGGGCCACTGCTGGGCCGATGGTGTCTGTGTCCCCCATTTGTGTGGTGTCAATATCACTGTCATCATATGCCCCCTCCATTCCAGATACCAGAACCAGCAGGTCATCCTCAATGTCAACCCTGTCCACAGGGTCCTTGTCAGCAAGACCCAGAAAGCTGATAAGCCATGTGGCACCAGCTGTGGAGGGGTCAGCTGGGCCTGCATCACCCTCTACCATGTCCGAGGCTTTGGAGGTGTTGGATGTACCAAGCACAGGCTCTGTCACAGCCCCAGCTGTGATGCGGTGTGATGGTCAGGGCTCCTCCCCTGCCTGGTCATTGAGGTGTTCCCCGGACCCTGCAGCACCCATGAAGTGTGACAGAGCTGAAAGAGAGAGAAGGGTAACATGATTAGTGACATATGTCAATGGTGTCTACAAACAGGTATGAGCAAGGAGCCATGCAAATATGCCATTGGTGCTCCTGACCTGCCACACAGGTGAGTGACACCCCTAGCAGCCACTGCCATGCACAGGCACCAGCGTTGCCGGCCATGCACTGAGGCCAGTGTTGCCACTCAGAGACATGTGTGGTACAGTGCACCGCTGTGAGTGCTGCCTCTCCCCAAAGCCCACCGCCCACTGTACCAACCTCCCAAGTCACTACCCATGCAATTTTTGACCACGCATATTTGTGCTCTTGGTCTTCTTGACCAGACACCCAGCAGAACCCCACTGAAAATAAGATGTTGCAACTAAAATAATCTGTCCTAGAGAAATACATTATAAAAGCTGGACCACACTGAAAATGAGATAATGTATCTAGAGCTGGGCAAAAGTTGTGAATTCGGCTTTAGCTGAACCTTTGCAAAATTTTGCAGCTTTCATGGAATTTTTTAAACTTCTGTCTTTGGTAAAAATGGAAATCTTCTGAACGTGTTTGGAGAATTTTTGCCCTGTTCCGCAATATTTTCGCACTGAACGGCAGAATAACACCCATGAATTGTGGAACTAATACAATAATCTCCATTTCATGTAACTATTCCTCAATTAAGTGATCAGTTCTGCACCGTCCCTGATAAATAGAAAAAACTTTACTTGGTGTCTAGTGGCATCCCCCACTCTCCGATCGCCAGCCCCCTATTAAATAAATATGTCCCTGGTGTCTAGAAGCATTCCCCACCCTCTGATCACCGGACCCCTATTAAATTAATGTTTCCCTGGTGTCTAGTGGCACCCCCTACCCTCCAATCAGTGGCCCCTATTAAATAAATACTTCCCTGGTGTCTAGTGGCACCCCCACCCTCAGATCCCTGGCCCCTATAATAAATGTTTCCCTGGTGTCTAGTGGCACCTCCACCCTCCGATCACTAGCCCCCTATAAAATAAATGTTTCCCTGGTGTCTAGTGGCAGCCCCACTCTCCGATCGCTCACTGTCATTTATCTCCCTGGTGTTTCGCAGTCCCCCCAACCCCCACACTGGGTTAATTACACCAACCTGACACCCCCCCTTTCCATAGTCTTCAGTGCCACAAGGAGCCCATATAGCCACTGGTACAGCCCTCTTCTCAGTACCTCAGCCAGCCCCATACACAATGAAAGGGAGCCAGTGAACAGAGGGTGGGGAGTGCCACTAGACACCAGGGAAACACTACATAAATACAGGGCCAGAAGGGAGGATGGGGAGTGCCATTAGACACCAGGGAGGGAAAAATTAAATTAATATGGTGCTGGTGACACACAATTCATATATTCATTCTGCAGTTCAGTGACTCACTGAACCAAGAAATAAATGTATGAATTGCAGATTCATGTTTTAAACTGCCCGAAAGAATTTCTGCAGAACTGGCCTCATACAATTATCAGTTTTGTGGAATTTTCTTCCACAGTTTAAAACATTAATACACAGTTAATACATTTATTCTGTTGTTCTAAGTCAGAATTTCCATCAAGTTAGCAAAAAGATTTCTGAACTTTCATGGAAGAAAAAGTCCGGCTTCCATGCAAATTCTGCTGGCAGAAGTTTTTTTTTTGCATAACACTAAACAAAAGACAAAAAACCAAAAATTTCATTTCCCAGTAAATTCTTTTTATTTTTATCTTATTTTTCCAACATCAACGCTCAAGCTAGGGGAAACAATAATATCCCACAAGTCAGTATGGATATTAGTGACTGCCATGAGTGTGGACCACTCTTCCTCAAAGAACTTCTCTGGAGAGCAGGGTACTGCCCCATATGTCGGACGCTTAAAGAACTGAAGAAGCAGCTGAAGGCAGCATGGAATTAGATATCTCAGCTGCAGCATGAACTTCATTGGAACATAAATTAAAATCTACACCATCGATTTCCAAAAAGCAGATCCCCCTAGAAGCCTACTCCCACAGAGATGATCCGGTCTAGGCTGAGGCGTCATGCCCATAGGGCCCGAGGGGGTATGTACCCTCCCAAAATTGTTGTGAGGGCTATACAAAAAATGGTGATTGTGAAGAGAGTTGCTACGCAAGCTGGCTGCTCTGTCTCTCTTCACAATCGCCGAGTAGACTTACTTCGGGGCTGAGCGTCTGTAAAATAGAGAGAGTGAGACAGTCACAACAGGCACTGTGATTGGTTGCTACCTGGCAGCTACCACCAATCAAGACAAGTGTCTGTACGTTGGAGGTGCGAAAAAGTAGCTCGCACTGCAAATTGGTTCCTCCATGATCCTCCGAGTCCTTCGGTTGAGCGGCGGCTGCGGCAAGCATTTTCAGTTCTGACCTCGGCTCACAAGCAGACACTCACAGACTCGCTATCAGTCTGTCGGCCGTAAGAGAGCCTAGCCAGCCCAGTGGTCAATCGGTGACTTTGTGTGAAATTTCTGGCTGCCTGCTGGATCGCTTCCTTCCATTCCTCGATTAAAAAGGTCAGTGTAGTACAGTAAGTTCAGGTAGCAAACCTACTGCTAAAACTGTACAAAGTGTACATGAAAAAAACAAAAACGGGTCTGCTCATGATAACAGAATGTTTTTGGTAGCTGAGTATGCCTTGATTTAGAGTACTTTTTATCTTCCTATGTTTCTTCTCATGTGCTTCCTTATTTTTTGTTTGCTGTACTTTATATATTGTTTTTAAGTTTCATGAATGGTGTTTTAGGACAATACCTAGTTTTTCAAGGCAATTACTTAAGAATCAATTACAACCTGAGGTGAGGGTACCATAAGTCATTCTACCCCTAGGGGAATCACAAGGCACAGCTTTAGATGCATCATGCAGCTAAGCACCTTGGCCCCAAGGATGACATCAACAATGGTAACCTATTCCTAGGGTGCCTAAACACTAGTATTAAACTGAAATATTTTTATTTTATTCTTTTAATTAATGCTGTTGTGATATGTCCTTCTGCTGTCACCACTTGCAGATTAGGTAACCTGACTACATACATTATATGAAGTTGGCAGTATAGCCTAGAGGTTAGAGTAATGAGCTGTGCATGAGCTTGCTCCATTCAGGAGACATGAGTTTGATTCCCACAATCTCCACTTGTATACTGTGCGACTCTGAGTAAGTTGCTTAACCACCCCAGTGCTTCTGGGTTGCCCCTGAAAACAGGCACTTGTGTCTAGTGGGTCTTACCTGGTTACCAGAAGATTCAAATAAATATCTTGTACTTTGACTACTTAAATATTCATGGCTCCTCTGCATTGTGATTCTATTGCTTCTAGTTTGCTGCCATCTTTGTGGCTCGGATTGTGTCCAAAAATGGTCCCATAGGACCAATGCACATTCTCGATAAAATAATTTAATAAATAAATAGTTTAAAGTAAAACTCTAAATGGAATTATTGAACATGACGGTTTCTAGCCATTAAAATATACTTTTAGAATGCATTTTAGTCAGTTAGAATGCTTCATTATTAGCCATTGTTTTATGATGGGGATCAGCATCCGGCTTTTTTAGCCAATCAGGTTGCAAGTTTCAGACACACTGTATACCGTTGTAACAGTGACACTTTTACAGTGATGCCATTACAGCAACACCTACTCATTGACACCCACAGTATCGACAGGGGTTGCAGGAGCAATGATCGTGCGTTCAACTCAGTCTCCCCAGACATCTGTCCCCCCCCAGAGTTGGAATCTATAGGTCTGGGGTGTGTGGGGGGGGCTCAGCCCCCCTTGCATGAACACTAAACAGGTGTCAGTGTGATCCCCGGTCGGGGTTGGGACCTGGTGGTGTCGAGGATGTTGGTGACCATGCGTTGCTGTGGGGGAGGTTGGTGACATTCTTGCCAACAGACACACTTGTGGTATTAAAGCAGTAGTGCAATGAAACAGGGCAAAAAAATTGACCCTACCTTTTTTCCACCATACTAGATTCCAGGCATTTTCCAATTTTATTGGGTCTCACACTTTTCTAATTTGACCAACATTTGAATATTTTATAAAAGTTTTAATTTAATTTTGTCTCAAAAAAAGCAAACAAACAAAAAAGATGGCTGCCACATTTTGCATAGTAATAACATTGCAGAGGTGGAAACTGTTAGGACTGAAAAAAAAAGACAGTGCACAGCAAAGAAGGTACTGAGACAAGTACATTTGACAGGAATACTAATACTTTTCTTAATTGTAGCTGAAACTAGCTTTTTTGAAGAACGTTTTTCTTGCACTGCTGCATTAAGTGCTACAATAAAATCAGAGCACCTGGTTTTCTGTTTTTTTTTATGTTTTTTTGATAGTTATACTCTTTATTCGTTTCCTCATTCTGAACTCAAATGCTGTGGATGCCTTGGCGTGTCCCCTTCTTCATCCATTGCTGGCTAGTGGGGGGGGGGAGCTGAATGCAAGTAAGTTTGCACATTCCTTTCCAAGAACTGGGTGTCTCTTTTTCATGATGTACCAACCCCAGCTGACCTCAAAGTGAAATTCCCAGAGCTCAAATGTCAACAGTGGTTATCCAGGTGGCAGTGTTGCATGCTACCTATGCACTGCTGGCCCACTTCTTTAATCCTGTGGCTTCAGCCCTGCCCAGTTTAGTCCCAACTGACTTTACTCTGCCCCCTGATTTACACTGAATCTTTACTTATTCTTTTGGTAAGTGGAAAAGGCCCACTAGGCACAAGTGCCTGTTTTCTGGGGCAACCCAGAAGCACTGGAAAGGTTAAGTGACTTGCTCAGGGTCACACAGTTTTCAGGTGGAGATTGTGGGACTCAAACCCAGGTCTGCTGGACGTACCAAGCTCATTTTGCCTGCCACTCCATTTGGCAAAATCTAAGTGTGGCTAAATTTGCTTTGTGGAGGGTTTTCCTGTGTCTGTGCGCGGGTGTATGAGTGCATGTATGTGTTAAGTTACATTATCGAACGGGTAAGAAAAATCCAAGAATCTGATTGGCAGCCATGTTTTGTGGTGGAAGATCATTTCTGGTTGTAGGGAGCTAACTGAAATGCCTGTGTTCCAAATGCCTATTGATCTGGTTTCCAGACACCTCACAGTCCTTTTTTTTAGCCATGTGTAAACCATATTTTACATATAAATAACAGCCAATCAGATTCCATGATTTTACCCTGCCATTTTATGTCATTTAGATGTCAATGGATCAGCTACAAGTGGACTAAGTAGTTATGTGATTACATATGATAAAACTGAACTTGTGCATTATGTGAGTCTTTTATGATAAAAGACTCGCAAAATGCACAAGTTCTGACTAAGTCTTAGAAAAAAAATACAACAGGTAACACTGTAAGTACAATGAACAAAGGACAAAAACAATTGATAATTTCTCTAACCTATATCAGTATTATGTCACTTAGCTTGTTGGGGAACAGCTTTCTGGGCTGCTAAAAGTCACCAAAATGCACCATTTGGCCTCAAGTTTTCTATATTTTCCCGGGGGGGCATGCCCCTGGACCCCCCCAGGAGAGATTGAGATTTTGTGCCCCTACAGAATTTCTGACTGCATGATGCCCCTGGGTCTAGGGGATGGAAGGTAGTGAAGAAAGGAGAAGGTAAAATCATCAGAAGGGACCAGATAAATCCCATGACCATCCCAAATGCAAATCGTTTTGCACCTTTAGCAGAGGATCTGGATCACAGTCACATGGAAGAGGACAGCAAACTAGTTGAGGGGACAAGACCGCAGTCAGAATCAACAAACAGTGGCATTGGAATAAATTATAATAAGAAAAGGACTAAAAAAGTACTCATTATGGGAGACTCCATGGTAAAGGGTGTAGAGATCCAACTGGATGATGGAGGGCAAACAGATGTGCTAATCAAATGCCTCCTTGTGGGGGGTAGGAAGAAATAGGCTGTTGGTTAACTAGGATCTGCGGCCTATCCTGTAGGTAGGGAAATGGGCAGACTAGATGGGCCAAGCGGTCCTTATCTGCCATCAAAGTCTATGTTTCTATGTCTATGTTTCTATGTTTCTCCTAGGTGCCTCAATGAAGTGCGATTCTGAACACATCAAAGGATAGTGGAGAAAGAGGGAGATGGCCTTAACATCCTGATACACCTTGGGATGAACAATCTGCCTAATCAGTCAGTAGAGGAAGCCAAACAGAATCTAATGAAATTATGTGAAAGACTGGCAACTCATTCGACCTCCCTGACCTTCTCAGAGGTTTTTCTAGTGGACGCATTTGTAAACGAGATTACTCATAGCAATTTGCTATGCAATAAACCTGAAATGAAGATAAATTAAATTGAAGCAGTGTGGGGCAAAGGTGGAAGAGCAGACAGGATCAGAAGAAGAAGAGCAGAGGAAGTGGTGGGGGCTGAAACAATCACAGGATTTAAGAATGCACGGGATAGACCTAAAAGAATTCTGGAGGTCAGAGGTAAGGGGCAACAGACTTCTAGGAAAACATAAAGTGAACTTACAAGCTCAAATGGGCAGACTGGGTGGGCCGTGGGCCCTTATCTGCTGACACTGTCTATGTATCTATGTAAGAAAGGAGATTGAAGAGTTTAACATATGGTTACAGAGCATATGTTACAGAGCTAGTGTCATGAAAAAGAGTTCCACTTCATAGGTGCTTTGGATGACTTCTGAGAAAGGGGCTTCTTCAGATACAATGGACTACACCTGACCAAGGAAGGAGTAAAAGCACTGGGACAGAAGTTCAACATTGACACCAGGTGTTTATACTAGGAGGAGGAAGTTAGAGGCTAAAGAACCTATCAAAGACACTTCAAGTGATAGAGATTTAGTCATCACTTCCCCACAAATAGAAGTACACACAGAAATAGAAACAAGGTAAACAAGTAAAAGAGAAGGAAAGACAAGGGTCAATCAGCAATCGGAGACAGAGAGGGATACTACATGTGCCAGGAGTAGGGACAGGAGGGGTAAAAAGCAGGAGTATAGAGACAGGAGGGGTAAAGGCAAGAGGGGAGGTAGCATAACTTGGAAAGACATGTGTACAAACACCCACAGCCAGGAAAATAAAATCTCGGACCTAGGGGCCTTAATGGCATTGGATGATCTGGACATTGTCGCAATCACCGAGACATGGTACACGGGAACTATGACTGGAACATGGCTATACCAAGGTATACACTATTCTGAAAAGATAGGGTGGGAAAGAAGGGAGGAGGAGTGGCTATCTACATTAGTTATGGAATTCATGCTACTGAGATTCAAGGAATGCAGGAAGGGGCAGATGCACTGTGGATCACCCTGGAAATGGGAAATGGCACCGCCATTTAGAGTGGGGTGATCTACAGACCACCTGCACAAGGGAAGAGATGGACAGGGTCCTGGTGAAGCCATCCTCAAAATGACAGCTAAAAGGGAAGTACACCTTGGGATGAATGATCTGTCTAATCAGTCGGTTTACATCTCCACCTTCAACTCCTGGTTGAAGGATTGGTGTGGAAGGGAAGGATTTGGCTTCATAGGGGACTGGGACCCAACCTGGGCAGATGTGAGCTTATATCAGGAGGATGGCCTGCATCTGTCTGGAAAGGGGGACCTCAGTCCTCAGTGAGAAGTTGGAAAGCTTCAGCAGAGAGCATTTAAACTGGCCAAGGGAGGATAGCCAGGAGAGACAGGCAGCTTAGGAACACCTCCCCCCCGTGAGAACATGCAAAAATACAAGTTGACAACAGAAACAACTGAAGTGAGCAGTGAGAGGCAGGCAGAGGAAAAATTTATATGGGGGGATAAAGGGGGAGAAGAGCACATGAGCATGAATACTGGGGCGGAGGGAAGAGGCAAAGTAGAGAAAACAGGAACAGAGGGAGGGCAGGGAGTAAAACATGGAAGGTCATGTTCCCAAATGCCCACAGTCTGGGACATAAGGTTCCAGACCTGGAAGCCTTGATGACAAATGCAGACCTTGACATAGTAGCAATAAGAAAGACATGGTATTCAGCTAATCACAGCTGAGACGTCAATGTACCAGGCTATACACTGTTTAAAAGGGACAGGGAAGGTAAAAAGAAAGGGGGGGGCCCTTGTACATCAGAGAAGGCATAAAGGCTACAATTGTACAGGAAAGGCAGGGGAGGCCGAGGCAATGTGGGTTACCCTTGACCCAGAAAATGGCACAGCAATATGTACAGGGGTGATCTATAGATCTCCAGCACAGAGGAAGGAAGTGGACATGGTACTAGTGGAGGAAATTCATGACATGACAGTTAAAGGTGAAATCCTGTTAATGGGAGATTTCAATATGCCAGATATAGATTGGACCACCCAGTCAGCTGCTTCAGCCAGAAGCACAGCCATCCTGGAATCCCTGAAGGGAGTTGGACTCAGACAGCTGGTGCATGAGCCCACCAGGGACAAATCCATTCTAGACCTGGTATGGGCCAATGGGAACAGAGTCAAAAGAATCCAGGTAGAAGGGCAGCTGGGATCCAGTGACCACCACATGGTGTGGTTTGACATGGAGACAGGGACTCAATTAAGCTACACAAGGGCAAAAGTATTAGATTTCAGGAGGCGGAGTTTAATGAAATGGATAGGTGTTTAAGAGCAGTCCTGGAGAAGGTAGAGGTAATGGAAGGGGGTGGAGGAACAGTGGGGGAGACTAAAAGGAGCCATTATGGAAGTAACTAACCATTACTTTAGGACAGTGGCCAAAGGGAAAAGTAGAAAGAAACCTCTATGGTTCTCTAAAGAGGTGAGAGACAAAGTAAGGGCAAAAAGAGCAAGTTTCAGGAAGTATAAGGAGACCCAAAGGGAGGAGGACAGAGAGGCGTACCTTGAATGTCTAAGAGAGGCAGCAAAGGCTGTTAGGAAAGCCAAGTCTTAGATAGAGGAGGGTTTAGCACGGACTAGGTAAAAAGGGGACAAGACATTCTATAGGTATATCAGCAATAGAAGAAAAAACAGGGGGGGATTGTGAGGCTTAAAGGGGAGGAGGGAGAGTGCAAGGAGGGAGATCTAGACAAGGCAGAAAAACTGAACAAATACTTCTGTTCAGTATTCACTGAGGAGGGAGAGGGTCAAGGACCACAGTTGGGGAGCACAGGCAATCGGGGGGGGGGGAGAAGGGGACACCAGTCCATTCACAGTGGAGAGAGTTCAGGAGGAACTCACAAAGTTGGAGGTGGATAAATCCATGGGGCCAGATGACATACACCCAAGGCTATTACGGGAGCTGTGGAGGGATCTAGCAGCGCCTCTGTCCACCCTGTTCACAGAGTCACTCAACACAGGTGTGGTTCCCGAGGACTGGAGGAGGGCCCATGCAGTCTCACTGCACAAAAGTGGCAGTAGGGTGGAAGCAGGGAACTACAAGCCAGTCAAACTCACCTCAGAGGTAGGGAAGATCAAGGAGACACTGCTGGAAGAAAGGATAGTGGCACACCTGGAATCCACTGGTGCCCAGGATCTGAGGCAGTATGGATTCACATCAGGATGGTCTTGTCAAACGAGTCTGGTAGATTTTTTTGATTGGGTGACTAGGGAAATGAATCAGGGGTGGGCTGTAGATGTTGCCTACCTGGATTTCAGCAAAGCCTTCGATACTGTCCCACACAGAAGGCTGGTTAACAAGATGAGTAGTCTGGGCATGGGGCATAAAGTGATACTGTGGGTTAGAAACTGACTAACAAACAGAAGGCAGCGGGTGGTGGTAAATGGGATCCAATCCAGGGAGAGAGAAGGATGACCAGCAGAGTGTAACAAAGATCAGTACTGGGACCAGTCATGTGCAGAGGGGCTGGAAGGAAAGGTCTGCCTATTTGCAGATGACACCAAGATCTGCAACAGTGTGGATACTCCAGAAGGGGTGCAGAAAATGAAGAGGGACCTGGAGAATCTTGAAAGATGGTCGGAGGTGTGGCAACTGAGGTTCAATGAAAAAAGTGCAAGATAATGCACCTGGGTAGGGGGAACCCTCGGGAGAGCTACAGGATGGGGGAAGGAGTTGCTGACCATCACCAAAGAGGAGAGGTACCTAGGGGTCATCATATCTGATTACCTTAAGGTATTAAAGCAGTGTACAAAGGCTACAAGGAGGGCCAGTGGCATGCTGTGGTGCATAGGCAGAGGTATTACCCAGTAGGAGGTGGGAAGTGGTGATGCCATTGTATAAAACACAGTTAAGGCCTCACCTGGGGTACTGCTTGCAGTACTGGAGACCACACATGCATAAGGACATAAACAAGGTGGAGGCTTTCCAGAGAATGGAGACAGAGATGGTGCATGGTTTGCACCACAAAACATATGAGGAGAGACTAAGAGACCTCAATATGTACTCGCTGGAGGAAAGGAGAGAAAGGGGTGACATGATAGCAACTTTTAAGTACCTCAAGGGCATAAACAAGGTGCAGGTGGGAGATCTTTTCCAATGTAGAAAATATACCAGAACGAGGGGGCACGATATGAAATTGGAGGGGGGGATTAAGAGATAATGTGGGGAAGTTTTTCTACACAGAGAGGGTGGTGAATGATTGGAATAACCTGCCACAAGAGGTGGTAGGGGCAAGCACAGAGGAGGGTTTTAAACATGTCTGGGACAAGCACTGAGAAACCTTGGGTGGGAAGGGGAGTGATGAAAAGTCATTGACCAATTAGGGTGAGTGGATGCATACATGTATAGGGCATACTAGCAGACTGGATGGGCCTAGAGGTCCTTATCTGCCGACAATGTCTATGTTTCTATGTACTGCTGGTAGGAGGAAGACTTCAGTTTGCACACTGTCAGTTGCACCACTAATGCTGCAGCCACAGCAAGGAGCAAAGACATCCTAGATGCCTTGCAGGAGGAGAGCCTCAGACAACTTGTGGTAGAGCCCACATATTGGACTTGGTGCTCACCAATGGGGACAGAGTCACAGATGTAGTAGCGGGTAGCCACCTGGGGTCCAGCTATCACTGAACCGGGTGGCTCAACATGAGGGCAGTACAGGAGTCGGACCACACGAAAGCACAGGTCCTGTATTTCAGACAGACTAACTCTGCAAAGTTGGGGGAATGTCTCAGGACAGCTGTGGTAGGGAAGGAGGAAAGAAGGGGTATAGAGGAACAGTGGGAAAATCGTAAAAGGGCCATAGCAGAAGCAACAAGCCTTAGTGTTAGACAAGTAAGTGAAGCAAATAAAAAAAACAGTATGGTTCTCTACAGAAGTGGCCAGAAAGGTGAGAGAAAATGGTTAGCTTTCAAGAGATACAAGGAAACACAGAGGGAGGAAGACAAGGGACTGTATCTGGAAAAACTAAGAGAGGCAGGTAAAGCAGTAAGGGGTACAATGGCACAAACAGAGGAAAGAATAGTACAGGCAATAAAGAGAGGGGCTTAGACCTTTTTAGGTATATCAGTAAAAGGAAAAAAGTCCAGAGTAGGGATTGTGAGACTAAAAGGGGAAGGTGGAGAGGTGCAGAAGGGGACCCAGAAAAGGCAGAAATCCTGAACAAATATTTTTGTTCAGTATTTACAAAAGAAGGGGAAGAGAAGGTACCACAGGTAAGGGATAGTAGCACCAAGGGAAAGGAGGTGGACACCAGTCCATTTATGGGGAGAGTTTCCTAAAGGAGCTAGTAAAACTGAAGGTAGACAAGGTAATGGGGCTGGACGGAATACACTCCAGAATACTAAAAGAACTCAGAAAGGAGCTGGCAGCACCTCTGATAGCTCTGTTCAACAAATAAATAGAAACAGGTGTAGTTCCAGTCCTCAGGTACCACATCATCCTCCCATGATTTATTAAAAAGGGTAATCAATGGTGTCATTAGTTCTCCCTTTAGTTCTATTAGAATTCTGGGGTGAATCCCATCAGGTCTCACTGCTTTGTCCAGGGGATTGGAGGAGGGAAAATGTGGTCATGCTCCACAAAAGTAGCAACAGGGAGGAGGCTGGCAACTACAGGCCAGTCAGCCTGACCTCGGTAGTGGGGAAACTGATGGAATCATTACTGAAAGAAAGAATTGTGACATATGTAGAGGACTGCGGGATACAGGATCCAAGGCAGCATGAGTTCACAGCAGGAAGGTCTTCTCAAACAAGTCTGATAGATTTCTTTGACTGGGTGACCAGGCAAGTTGATCAGAAAGGGGCAGTGGATGTGGTCTACCTGGATTTCAGCAAGGCTTTCAACACCATCCCACATAGGAGGCTTGTAAACAAGTTGGGTAGCCTGGTAGTGGGGACCAGGGTGGTTAAATTGTTCATAAATTGGTTAAGTGGAGACATAGAGGGTGGTGGTGAATGGAGTTCAGTCCGAGGAGAGAGATGGTGACCAGTGGGGTGCCACAGGGATTGGTATTGAAACCAATCCTCTTTAATGTCTTCGTAAGCGAATTGTAGAGGGGTTGGAAGGGAAGCTATGACTCTTTGTAGATGACACTAAGACGGGTGGACACTCTAGGGAGGGTGGAGAAAATTAAAAGGGACCCAAGAAAGCTTGAAGAGTGGTCAAGAGTGTGGCAGCACAGATTCAATGCAAAGAAATTAAAGATCATACATTTGGGGCACAGAAATCCAGGGGAGGAATACAGGATGGGAGGGAAGGTTCTGACAGTCACCAAATAGGAAAGGGACCAGGGTTAATTATATCTGACAACCTAAAGGTGAGCAGACAATGTAAGAAGGCTGTAGGGAAAGCCAGTGGGATGCTGGGTGCATAGGGAGAGGACTCACTAGCAGAAAAAAGGAGGTGGCAATGCCACTGTACAAATCTCTGGTGACACCTCATCTGGAGTACTATGTCCAGTTCTGGAGGCCACATCTTTGGAAAGACATAGACAGAATGGAAGCAGTACAGAGAAGGGCAACTAAAATGGTGAAGGGGTTGCATCAGAAGCCATATGAGGAGAGCCTGAAATACCTCAACACTTATTCACTGGAGGAGAGAAGAGAGAAGGGAGATATGATAGAGACTTTCAAGTACCTCAAGGGTATCAAAAAGGTATGAGATGGTAGCATCTTTCAGACAAGAAGAGGTTCAAGAACAAGGAGACATGATATGAGACTAGAGGGGAGTAGACACTGGGGAAACATGAGGAAGTATTTCTTCACAGAAGGGTTGATGGATACATGAAATAGCCTCCTGGAGGAGGCAGTGGGAGCAAAAATAGAGGGGGAATTCAAAAATGCATGGGACAAACATAAAGGAACACTAACAATAGGGAAGAAAGGGGAAGCTGCAGGTCAGGTAGGGAATACACTGGGTAGGAAAAATGGGTAAACTAGATGGGTCCAGCAGTCCTTATCTGCCATCATATTCTATGTTTCTATGTGTGTTTCTTTACAGGTAATAACGACAGCAGAAATAAGATTATAGACAAAGAAGCTGGAAACAAAATAAACAAGCACTGGGTCTTATGTAGTTCAAAACTAAGAATATTTCAGAATTGTTTTTGCATTGAACCTACCTAGAATTGCAACTATTACAGTGGGCAGTAAAGTTACCATTTTGCTCATTTGAAATTATCTGTTTTTTCTCCAATAATGATTCTTTTGTCTCACTTGTCCTGTGGTCTTTTTTGTTTAGTACTCTGCCAGCCTGCTCTTAGTCCCTCTTCTCCCAGAAGTATTTTCTAAAGGGTATCCTAGCCAAGCTTTAGAGTTGTGCAGATTTTTCAAATTCCACTTCTGACGGAATTCCCTTGAATTCTGAAAATTTCACCTAATCCTGTGGAATTCCATTAAAAGGGAAATTGAGAAATTTTAAAAGCAGTATGTAAACCATGGATTAGGAATTTGTGGTTTACAGAAACCATTCACATGTGCACTATTGTCTGTGTGCTGTTCTATTCTCTGCCAAGCCATGTTGCTGTGTGGCATGTTGCTATGCACACTTCTATGTTGGCCACATATGACACCCTGCTGATGGTGTAGTGCTATGTTTACCATATGCATTGCACACCTGTATGATTTCTACACTGACATATCATGCCATACCATTCTATCTTCTGTGTGCACATTCTGAAGATATTCTCTTGATTTCACACAGGTACAGACAGTACACTGTAAGACGGTGGTAGGGTGAGATCAGACAATGCCCCATGGAGCAGCACTTGGGTGAAGAGAATGAGAATGACATCCAAAGAGACAAAATCTGCAGGAACAAATAGACCACTCACCCAGATTTTTCATGATTTTATAATAAAACAGCTTAAATATTTCTCATAGGAACATGCAAAATGTCCCGTACACCACCAACATTTTTTTTTTGGGGGGGGGCCTTCCTCAGGGTGGATTAGGTACTCCTTAGACTGAATTTTCCTAATACAGCTCCCTTCCATAGTCTTTGAATTTTCTGTAATGTGGTCTCAGTCTAAGGTATATTGTGCTCTCTGCTTTTCATTGAGATTCAAAAGGCACCCTTGTGTGTCTCCCCTCTCACTTGCAGATGATGATGATGACCAATCAGGCTCATCACGTTCATAAAGCAGTTAGTACTTCTCACATAGCACTGTCATGGCTTGCTCTGTTACTGTATAATTCCTGCATTTCTATGACTGCGGGCAGAGCCAACAGGAGTAGTGCATGTTAGTCAATGGTTGCAGGGTACTATTTTCTTTCTTAAATGGGTGGTACAAGAACTGGAACCTGAGTAGTAGGAAGCAGCATTGTTTTTTGGGGGGAAGTAAGATCCACCCCACCTAGACCCAAGAAGCTCCAAAAGATCCATCCCACCTTTTTTTATTCTTGTGGGAAGGGCATGAGGTGGATCTACTATGCTGAAAGAAGACTCACTAGTTTGGGTTCTGGACCAAGGAACAGAACAAGTTTGTGGAGTCCCTGCATTTTGTTAAGGACTAGGAGAACAAACTGACTTAAAAACCCTTGGAACAAATGATTATCAGTCACCTGATGTCTCAAAAGGAAAGACTAAGAAGTGTCTGAAAACTACAGCAGCCAAGGAAAATAGACAGCATTCAGATATTTCTTAAACATTTATATACTAAAAACAAAGTTCAGCTTTTGGGATTAACAATATTTTTTACAATATTTTGTATATATATATATATATATATATATATATATATATACAGTATATATATATATATAGAGAGAGAGAGAGTTTGTCTTTTTATTAGTTTCAAAACTTGAAAGCATTGGTGCTAGTAATGCATTTAGAAATATATGTTTTAATTGTCTTTACAGATAAGTCATGCAGGTTCATGTGAGGGCACATTTTTGGGGGGAAGGAGTTCAAATTATTTTAATCATGAGCACAGTACTTGGTAAACACGGTCTGTGATGAAGTGTATTTTTCTTTTTAAGTCTGAGAAGTGGAGTTGACATGCACATGTTAAAAATACCAGCTGCAATTAAGAACTACTTGTAGAAACAAAACGCAGTTTTTTTTTCCTACTTACTTTTTTCTTGGCTCAGTTTATATCAGTGAAAAGAAAGACTGGAACAACTATCAGAGCTGCCATCCCCCTGGACAAGCTAAGTATCACTCATTTAAAATAACACAAATGTAGTTTCAGTGAGGGAAGCAAGAAGATGAACCAGCATGGTTAAAATATACATTCACTGACACCTGTGAATGAATGGGGAGGGGTAGGATTTTCTAAAATTATTGGTGAGTTTATACTCCTTGGAACCTGTTATTCCAGTTTTTATGAATGTGGGCAGAGCCAACAGGAGTATTGCATTCAGAAAAGGGATGATGTCATCTTTCCTACCAAACAACATGATAGCATGTTAAAAATAGATTCCTCAGCTGAAGCCTCATTACTATGCTGCCTGTCTGTGTATAGGAAGCTTTAGAGCACTAGTTTTCCTCTAGCTTGAGAAGTTAATTGAGCCCACAGAAAGTTAACTCATTATCTTTTGGGAGTCTTTATGTGTCAGATTACCAATGGATAGTACAGACATCATAGAAAGCTATTAGAAGTAGAATGGGTTAAACACTTCCTGGAACTTTCTGCATAACAAGTTCCCCATGGCACCTCACAGCACATCATTAAGACATTTAACACCACCATCCTATGAGCAGTCAGTGTGCTACTTTGCAAGACATTGCATAGCAAGAGACTCAGCCTTGCTTTTTTTCTAAATAATATACCAACTTTATTCTCAGGCAGGCAGTTCTGGGCTACTGTTTATATTCTACTGAATCTTCTTAACTTGCAGTTTGTGATTATAGGTGTTTACAACTGAATGATAATAACCACATTTGCTTCACTTGCAAATAGGTAGGCATTTGTGTGTTTAATTTCTGTTTGACTTACTTTAGGTTACACATATAATCTGAAAAATTCATAACATGTTGTATTGTGATTCAATGAACTGATAAATGGGGATTTCAGTTTCTTTTACAAATTCATTTTTCCTGACCGTGGACATACTAAAACAAAAATTTCTCAACAAAATGTTTTTAAATAAAGAGTTTAACAGTAAGTTAGTTGATATGGTGTAAGAGCTGCTCCCTGGAAAATTATCTGGTTGGGGGTCCTGCCACAAATGTTTTAAATAAAGAGTTTAGCAGTAATTTAGTTAATTCGGTGTAGAGTTGCTCCCTTGAAAATTATCTGGTTTGGGGGGGGCTGTCACAAGCAGAATGGGACTTCATAGATGGGGGAACTCACAGCAGCAGAAGAAGCATGTTGGCATTAAAAGCTTAGTGGCATGGATGTAGCGGCACCAGTATTTAACCACGACTTTGGTAGAGGATTAATTGTGACTGGAGGGTGAAGGAGGGAGTGAGTCTTAATATTTTTAGCATAATGGTTTTCTGAAACTTCAACCTTCAATGGGTTAGATTCTGCTGCCATCTGTACAGTACATCACTAAGCCACATGCAGTGTGGTATGGGTAAAACCCAGATCACCAGACCAGGACCAGAGCTGTAAAATCTGCACTGGGCACAGCTTGTGCAAATATTGCTGATCCAGTAGAGCAGCAATAAAGTATCACATTCAGAAAAGGGCTGATTTAATCTTTGCTACCAAAAAAACATAATAGTGTGTTAAAAATAGATTCCTCTGCTGAAGCCTCATTACTATGCTGCCTGTTTTGCCTTGCCTCATGCTTCAACCTACCCCAGGAGTGACATTATTTCATGATAACACACACCCTGTCATGCCTTATTGCTTAAAGATGCCCCTTTCTCAATGTACTGTACTTTGATTCAGTTAGTGTATGCAACAACCTTCATGTGAACACTCTGGGTGTCTCTTTGACTCCTGATGTCTATTTGCTTTAGCTACTGTATATTGTTTGAACTGCTTTGGCCTTCTTGATGTGGTGCCTGTTTGCCTAAACTATGTAATCTGTTTTATCTGCTGCTACCCATGTATCTCCAGTGAATGATTGTTATAACTGTCTGCTCTCCGAGCCATTGTTTTTGACTTAACTGTGCTGCCTTTGTATTAGTTTAGACGAGGTACCTTTGTAAATGAGTCTCTGACTCAAAGGTTTGTAAATCTGATAGAAACATCGAAACATAGAATTTGATGGCAGATAAGGACTGCTTGGCCCACCCAGTCTGCCCATTTCCCTACCTAATGGATAAGCTGCAGATCCTAGTTAACCAGCAGCCTACTTCTTCCTACCCCACCCCCTAGAATTGCCTTATGACTGTCCCATGCATGTTTGAATTCCACCACTGTTTTTGACTCCACAACCTCCTCCGGAAGGCCGTTCCATGCATCCACAACCCTCTTTGTGAAAAAATACTTCCTTAAATTATCTCTGAGTTGCCCCTCCTCTATCTTCAAATTGTACCCCCTTATTCTTGCACACCTCTTTTTTTGAAAGATGCTACCCTCTTGGACTTTGTTGATTCCCTTGAGGTATTTGAAGGTTTCTATCATGTCCCCCCTCTCCCTCCTTTCCTCGAGGCTATACATATTAAACTCCTTAAGTCTCTCTTCTTATGTCTTCCGGTGCAGACCCTGCACCATTTTAGTTGCCCTCCTCTGGACAGCTTCCATCCTGTCTATGTCTTTGCAGAGATTGGGTCTCCAGAACTGCACGCAGTACTCCAGATGGGGTCTCACCAGCTGTCTGTACAGAGGGATAATAACTTCTTGTTTTCTACTGGTGATGCCTCTCCCTATGCATCCCAGTATCTCCCCAGCCCCCTCCTTGCTGTCCTCTCACATTGCTTGCCCACCTTTAGGTCATCTGATATGACTACCCCCAGGTCCCTTTCCATTTTTGTTGTTGGTAGTATCTCACAGTATTTTGTTGTTGTTAGTATCTCATAAAATGTTTATGTTTAAGCCCTTGAAACACTCTTATCTAGTTAATGCATTCACAGTCATAGTGGCTCTGCCAGAGCTTGTTGTCTAGTGAGAATCATCATGCACAAGCCAAGGGCAGCCTATACTGCTCCTGTGTGGTGGTGGTTTGTATTGCCTGCACCATTTATTTTCCCCAGCAGTGACTTCAAAGGGGTGTCACATCAGTCAGTCCTGTCTGTGACAGTACTGTAGAGCTTGCAACATTACAACTACTGTATGTGTGGTCTTCACTGGCAGCTGGCAGTGATTATGCCATACCTGTACAGTACACAGAACTCACTCCTGACAATTGACACTATAGAATGCACTCCAGTGCACACCACAGAACATTTCGTGCTGATGTTACAGTATGCTGCACCTCTGCAGTCTTGCTGGCATAACACCACTGTACAGTGTATAGGTGTTTGTCCTGTCAGCTGTTGTTGATACACCTGTTATATAGTAAACTCAAGGATCTGAAGGTGCTGCTAATGTGCACAAATGGGCGCATGCTGTGTCACACTCCTTGTATGTGTGTATTATACCATCAGTACACACACTTTGCTAGTTTCATATCAGTACACACACTTTGCCAGTTTCATGTCAGCCACCTCTGTTCTGTGTAGTTTTGCCTCCATTTTGGAGTCTTCTTCTACAGGTTAACAGTATGTGTAGCTACCACTGTAATGGTGTGCTACTTCTCTTTCAGATGCTCAAAATCCCATTGCGCCCCCACCTAGACATGGCTGTCTCCTGCATTTGATGTTGCAAACACTACATTGTGTATGAGTGACACATGGCATGATGGGGAAGTTCTTACAGTTGCACTATGACCATTTCTCAGGTAGGGTCATAGGGCAACAGACTGCAGAGGCAATACAGCAACAGCATGCTGCACCTTTACTTGAAGGAACAGTTGCTACCATACAGTGGCATGTTATTTGATAGGATTGCTGTTCCTTGTCTGATGGGTTTTCAACGTGGAGTACTGGGTGCTCTTGAGTTATGTTTTACAACTGGCAGAATGCCATGTTGTTTTGTTGCTCATATTGCTGAGCAGTGTGTCAGAACACTAGTTATGTATACTTTTATGTGTGTTGACACCTGCAGCTGTGGTGTTGTTCACCTCTATGAGCCATTCCTTTGATCAGTAAAGACCTTTTGTTTTTATGTTTGCTTGCATGCATGTGCAAGAAACATAGTGCCATCATCCGAGTTTTCGTAGTTGTGGCACCCCTCTACCAATGCAGTCAGTGTGTTTGCAGGCACGGCCACAGTTTGCCAATGAATGCTGCAGCTGTCTATGACAGCAGTCAAATGCAGTGCTGTACAGTTGAAAGGCAGAGCTCCGCTTCAGTGAGCAGCGAGAAACTACTGCCTGCTCATGCGCTCCCCCCGTCAGCTGCCAAAACAGTTTAACACAGAACAAGCTAAAACATTTAGAAAGGAACTTTTTACAATCATCTTAATTACATTCATTTGAGGTTTAACAATTGCGAAGAGTGTGTTAGGGCTGTTATTTTAATTTACTGCCAAAAGTCTCTTAAAAACATTTGAAACATGAAGAACTGTGGGAAAAAGGGTAATTTGGAATATTTCAGTGGCAAATTCAATAGCAAACCATTTTATTTAAATCCCTTCTACTTATACCACCAAGTGCTTTCGGCCACCCCATCAGGTTATTTGAAACAGAACCGACAACATCTGCAGGTTATATTCAGAATAAATAACACCAATTCTATTGCCTTCCTAAAACCGAGTGAGTTGAGAGTGAGTCCTTGAGTCAGAAACCTGCCGATAGCCAAACTCTAAATTGAAATGGCATTTAGCTATGGGAGAAACACTCAACGTTTTTCTCAAAGACCATCTTTTAAATTTGTTGGGGAATAAACAGCTTTTATAATGATAATGTCCCGCTAAAGCTGTTTAAAAATGGATCGGGAATGCTGTTTGCAAATTTAGATAAAAATGTATATATATAGACAGACACATATGTAGACACATGTTGTATGTATGTATGTATGCACACATACATGTAGCATTCTGATGCAGTGTAGACTAGTGGTTAGAGCACTGGCTTTGAAAGGAGATTGCAAGTCTGAAAAAGGGTTATAGTGAAATACTCACTGTGTAACGTTTGGCAAGTCACTTAACTGCCAGGCCACCCGGCTGAGGAAATGGGTAGAAGAAGGACACAGCTGGGAACGAGATGTTGCATCTCAGCTAGGCTATTTTGGTAAATAAACTGTAACAAAAATATCACACCCTACACAAAACTTATTATATCTTGTTGTAACATGGTGTTACAGTTTCTTTCCATTCTCTTCCCCAGTTTTTGGTTTTGTCCCCTGGAGAAACCTGTAAAGCAGTTGTTTTCAACTGAAGGTGCCTATCTTTCTCTGTCTGTCTGCCGGTCTGCCGCTCTGTCTGCCTACCTAGTGTCTTTCTGATTGCTTACTTTCTCATAAATTGGCTCAATTAATCACCCCCTTCCCAAGAACACACAAGCCCTTTTTTAAGAACAGGTATTTATGCTGTGGGGATACCATTGTCATTTATTGAGCAAACCATAGCTTTGAAGTCCATAATTAGAATGGCATCCACAGGAGTGCTGGCATTCACATGAATGCTATACCAGCCAGATAATATATTACAAGTAATCAATGAGAAACACATAAACGGGTTTATAAATGGGAATAATCTGTAGTCTGCATCGTGTTACACAATGTTAACCGCTCTGTGTATCAAATATCAGATACCCATTTTAAAACGGAGCTGGGCCAAGTCCGTTTTAAAATGAGTATCTGATATTTGATGCAAAGAGTGGTTAACGCTGTGTAGCATATACCAGCCTGGAACACCATTTGCTGTGGTAGGGAGTGTCTAAATAACAATACATTGTTTTCCTTTAGACAATAATTTTTGGAGAACATAAACATAGAAGGAAAGTTGGTGATTTGACACATTTCGTGGAAAATCTACCAATCTATCTAAGGAGTCCCTTTAATCATATTAACATAACTTCTTTTTGGATGCCTATTAAACCCTTGTGTTTGCACAGGAAAACTAACTTAAAACCAAGATATTTACATTTAAAATATATTAATGACATGTGAGCTGTCGACATTGGACACACAGTCACGACTCATAGTTTATCTGTTTGGTGCACTTCTCTGACACATCTTTTTATTATCACAATATTTGCATGAAACCAGGAATTTTAGCTCTTAGACTATAGTTTTTGGGGTATGGTAGTATTACTCAGCTAAAAAGCCATAACATGTGCCATCATAGCCGTTTTCCTTGTCAGCAGACGATAATGTCATAAAGCAAGGGTTATAACTGCAAGTGTGGAATCCCCAGCTGGGGGGGTGGACGATAAAGTTCAAGGACTCAGTTATCATGCCAGTATACTTAATGGTAAAGAATAAGAGGAAGACACATTGAAAATACCTCAAGTCGCAATTTTGTCTAAATATTATGTCTGTTAAAGTATTCCTAAGCATCTGCTGCCCTTTCAATAACTTTTGCAACTTCAATATATTGCAGTTTTTAAGTAGGTGCAGGTATGGACCCTCTTCCCTGCCCATTTAAACCCACACCAACGGTCCTTTCACTGCTTGGCTCCAGATTAAACAATGTTCATTTAATGTACAGCAATGCAACATAGTCAGTACCTAAAAACTTAAAATATCCACAACCCGATTGCAATAACATTGCCATTTCAGTCCTATATTCTGCAGTTTGAATGAGTTCTTTTTCTAGAACCAGAATTGCCTAGTTTTCCGGGGGGCACACGTGATTATTACAATTTTCTGACTGAAAACACACATCATAAACCAGTTTGCCATGTTATGGACAGGTTGCTGTGTATCGGGAGTGTTCGGTTAGAGTGTAGAAGTCAACATCCCCATAATGATTTACCGTGCATCAAAACAAATTGAACCCTAACCAAAATACTAACAAGTCGCATCAATTATTGTGTGACATCAATTATCTAGTGAAAACGAGCAGCAGGCAGGATATTGCTCTGATACTGAGAGGTTTAGGAATTTGTTATATGTAGTGTGTGCATGTGTATAAGATACATATGATATATTACTGAATGTCATGTTGTACTTTTTTATTTTACAATGTGTTGGGCCTAAAAAAGGCACACTGAACTGAAACTAGTTTCCAGGTGCTTTCCAGGAGCACAGGGAGGTTAAGTGATTTGTTTAGGGTCACATAGTGGGCACCTGGAGGTTGTGAGACTGAACTGCAAGTCTACTGGATGTGTCAAGCACCTTCACAGCTCCTCGCTCTATCCACTAGCCCCCTTGTCTAAATGGTGTGTGTGTGTGTGTGTGTGTGTGTGTGTGTGTGTGTGTCCCTTTTGTGCATGTTATGTTGGAGATTATATAGCAAAAGGCAGATACAAAGTTTGGAATTCATATCACCTTGAGTGCTATTAAGCAACTGCAACATTTTTCTGTGTGCATGCAGTTTGTCTCTTTCAATTATATGTGTAACGTCTATCTGAATTTTACGTCTTTATACATATAAATGCATATTATTCTGGATGCCTTTCTACAATTATTGTGTGTCTTAAGTGTCTACACACACACTAAATTTTACAGGTCTTGCAAATAATCACAGACCGGAAAGTTATTAAACCAGCCAATAAACAGCAATGTTCTTTATACCTACTTTTTTGTTTGTTTGCATTAGTCTATTTCATTTTCTTATGGACGAAGGTGGACGCTGAAGCAGCATTGTTTGATGTGGCATTATATTCATAGATTGATGAAAAAAGTCCTAATAAGAATTAGGAGAAAGAGTCTCAAATCGGAATGATTTTTAGTAATGGACGTCTTTATTTGCAGAATCACAAATCATAGGATACAGTTTTGTTTTTTTTTAATAATTTTATTTTGGGGGGTTCAGCTAATCAACATTACAGAAGAACTGAGGAGTGAATGATGTGACATTAATATATTCTCATACCTCGGAACTATGTCTGTTACAAGAGGTAGTGTGACAGCTGTCATAATATACACATACATTAACGTCCGAGTACCTGGAATAAGGAGGGGGGCCCTGTTGTGATTATTAAACCTGCTGCAGTGAGTATATTGGTAATCTGGGGTCAGCTTTTGCTGGCAGCTCAGTGTAGTGGCTGTCATATCATGTCCTGTCTCCTACATGAGGCAGTTTTGATAGGGATCTAATGCAGACCAAGAGACTAAATGCAACCAACAATTACATATATACCACATACGAAACTAGGAAAAAAATAACTTTTGCCTACCCCAATTCAATGGACAACCGGCACAAAACCCATATTTCTTTGGTTGTTGTATATTATTTTTCTAATGCTTCATATCAAAACAACGGAATAAATCTTTCCAAAGATACACTTCAATTATGCTGAAAGTGCATGCTACGTTTTCACTACCGAAGATATGCATTTAAATATATCTTCTCTGTTTAAGTGAATGGTGCAATTAGCTTGATTCCGTTTTCATTTCTATAGTATATTATAACTGCAAATTTAATCTAATGTACCTGTTTGGTTATTTATCATTTTTACCGGTTTGTCTCAATAACTTTAACAGAAATATCTTACTCAAAAAGGATGAATCTCCAAAGCAAATTTGATCAAATAAGAGTGAGTCCTGGGTGGACTGCAAAATGATCAGTTGGATTTTTGGCTACGAGAAATACAACTACCATGTAGATAATAACGCAACAGGCCTAACAAGTGGGTTTTAGAATTATGGAAACCCAAGTATTTTTGTTACTACAAGAAAACATCACTATCAAAACAAAAGACAGTCAAATCAATGTAATCTCAGATTCAAAGTAGGCTCCGCGTCAGTGTAGCGAAATGCAAGGTGGGATCTTCCGGAAGAACAACAGAGTAGGACCACAAGCTGTTGTAGTCCACGAGGCATACCTCTCAGTCTTTTGTCGCTGAAATGAGGGACGCAGACATTCAAAATGTGGGACATTGTGGGACACTGCCCCCCATAAAGTGGGACACATCATCAGATGTGGAGATACAAGCTCTGAACACCTTATAAACCAATGCCATTAACTGTGTAAAGTTTGGACTCTGATTTGGCCAATATGCAAAAATGAGAGGAGGGAGGTGCTGTCTAACTACTGTCCCATTTCCCTTTTGACCCCTGTCTGGAAACTTCTGGACAGAATGGTACTTGACCAAGTAATGACTTATCTGGACCAACATAACGTGTTAATCAATGCTAAACATGTATTTGGATCCATCCACAACACAGAGACAGCCTTGGTGAGGTTCACCAGCTGTGGGCACAGTGCCATTGATAAAGGCACTGTGCTTCAGCAGTATTCATGGACCTCTCCAAGGCGTTCAGTCTGGTTGATCATGATTTATTATTGGTTTCTCTGTTTGACAGTAATTTTTATGTTTGCTTGCATGCATCTGCAAGAAACATAGTGCCATCATCCGAGTTTTCGTAGGTGTGGCACCCGTCTTCCAGTGCAGTCAGTGTGTTTTCAGGCATGGCCACAGTTCACCAATGAATGCTGCAGCTGTCTATGACAGCAGTTGAAAATGCAGTGCTGTACAGTTGAAAGGCAGAGCTCTGTTTCAGTGAGCAGTGAGAAGCTACTGCCTGTGCGTGCATTCCACCCTCCACACACACGCACGCATGCATATTGTGTGCTAATATGCTACCCCCCACACACTGCCACACTGGGAGCCCACCCCAGTGTGGCAACAGTCCATAAGGCCAATGGGGGTGCCCAATCCCCCATCAGCTCCACTGTTCCCCACCCCAAACAGCCTTCCAGTTGCCATGCTGGGAGCCCACCCCAGTGTGGCACAAGTCCCATGTCATCCAAGAAAAAAAAAAAGAAACCTGAAAGAGAAAACCTTCCCTCGCTGACTGTCCTGACCTCCGCTCCTCCACCCATGCCCACCCTCTGCGCACCCTGCCTCCCCACACCCCCCACCCCATACTTACCACTGGAGTCCAGCTTGATGATATTCGGTGGACCAGGAACACGTCTGCACTCTTCAAAGCCAACCGCGAACTGAGGAAATGCCAGTAAGCTGTATAATGTAATACATAGGGTTTTTTCAACTTTGTTTCATATCTCTGGCATTTTTGGGAATTTTTTCACCACATTTTCAAGATGGGGTTTTTGGGACCCCACCTCATGAATTCTGTTACTGTCATTTTGTTAATTGGCCCCGAAAGGTGATTTCACGGTCACTGCGGGGAACCACCTTTTGGGACCAATTTATGAAATGACAGTGTCACAGTTCATGAGGTAGGCCCCAAAAACCCTATGTTGAAAATTTGGTGACAGATTCCCCCAAATGACTGTTTTATGAGCATGCGTTGTGCAGTTCCTACGCACGCTCGCAAGTTTGTGAATTTTCACTCCAGATTTTCAACATTGCCATTTTACCACACCTCCTTATGAGCAGTATAGCTGTCATTTTTCACATCTTGCCCAAAACGTGTTTCCACGCATATAGTGCACAATGGCACAGTCAGTGGGCAAAATCAATGTTTGGGACAGATTAAGAAAATCACAGTGACACTGTTCGTGAGCAGAGATGTTACAATGGCTCTGTTAAAAATTTGGTGAAAAAAGTCCATAAAATGACTGTGTTACGAGCAACCACTGCACAGTTTCAATGCACCCTCATAAGTTCATGGATTTCTAATATTTTCAGTCCATATTTTCACCACTGGCATTTTTCAACACTTCCTTATGAACAGTACAGCTGTCATTTTTCATACCATGGCCGAAATGTGTTTTTGCACTTCCAGCACAGAAATGCGTGGTCGCTGTGGGAAATCACTGTTAGGGACAGATTAAGAAAATCACAGTGACACTGTTCATGAGCAGAGGTTCCAAAATGCCTGTGTTTACAATCTGCTGTAAAAAATTCCCAAACTAATTGCATTATGGATGTGCGTTGCGCAGTTTCTACACATGTTCGTGACTTCACCAGTTTTTTAATATTTTCACTGCAGATTTTCAACATTGCCATTTTTTCCACCTCCCCATGAACAGTTCAGCTGTCATTTTTCACATCCTGTTCAAAATGTGTTTTCGTACCTGTGGTGCCAAATGGCGTAGTCGCTGTGCAAAATCAGCTTTCAGCTAATGAACTGATATTGCCACTATTCATAAGGTGGGGGTCACAAAAAACCCATGTTGAAAATTTGGAGTGAAAATGCCAACGAATGCTTGAGATATTAGGGTTTCCGACCATAATGCCCCACCCTGTAGAGATTGACAGGCATCAGGGGTGTGACTTGGGATTCTCGCCTGTAATGCTCATACCATTCCACACCCTGCAGCCAGTGAGAAGCATTGAGGTGTTCCTTGGACTCTTCTGCCCCAAAGTTCACCCCATTCTCCTATACAGCACCCATCTCACCATATTTCCTGATGGAATGGGGTGAACATAAGGGCCAAAGATCCCAAGGCACACAATGACACTTGTCAGTGTCTGCAGGGCAGGGTGTGGTGAAATGGCATGGCCGTTATACCTGATGACCCAAAGGCACACCCAATGCCTGTCAGTCTCTGCAGGGTGGTGGCGGGGTTGGCTTCAGTTCAATACTTCACTGCCATTCCTATTATGCAGCTCTCTAACTCCTACACTACCAATGCCAATGCCAGCAAGCAAACATTCGGCATTGACAAATGCTTGTTTACTGTTGAGTCTGTGGCTTTGTCGATTAACTTGCTGCTGTCGCTTGCATACTGTGCTGGGTGGGTATGTTGTGTGTTACCTGCTGTTTTGTGTGACTCAATATTTATATTGCTGGTTATGGAATGCTGCCATTTTTTTCTGAGCATTCCATCATGTCCATGTCTTGCATTTTGTACCTCAGTTAGTGCTTGGCTCAAATATGCTGCCCCTATTTGAACTACAGTCCCTTGGTTCTCAAGCCCATGCTCTAGCCACCTGAACACACTGCTTTCTCATGTATGTTATGTTACAGCAAAATACGAAATGGGTTAGGAAATCCCTGTGTTCTGATTGGCCGAGACCTGTTTCTAGCCATTGCCTAAAGAAAGCACTACTAATGTCTAAACGCAAGTCCCTGTAAATGTGGGCAAAGGGTGTTCTATATTAATGTTCCAGACAGAATTTTCTTTTTTCAAATAGCAGGAATTTCTTTGTAAGCAATAAGACACGACGCGGTGTGCGTTAGACAGTTCTAATGCATAACTAGGGGGTGTAGTGAACTATCTATAAAACTATCTAACGCATACCCTGGAGTGTCTTATAGCACTTATAAAATGGGTCAGTATATTTTACATTCATGTAGAAATTTAAATTATTATGTTTTCATTGAAAAAGAGTTAAGTGTCTAATGAGTTTTGTTGTAAAATAGTTCCTCCACTTGCACAAGATTTCTGTTTTTTGAGTTGTTTTTTTTTTGCCAGTAGGACTTTTGTCCTTCTGTGGCCACCATTTCTGGAATATGTTGTCATGGTTACCCTTACACACACACACACACACACACACACATACATACACACACACGCATGCACACACACACACACACACACACACACTACTGTTTAGAGTCAGTGTATAGTTGTTTTTTTGTATTTCTGTTTGCTTTGGTTTTGGTACAGTGATATTAAGGGTAACTGGAGCAGATTAAGGAGCAGAGGGAGGAGTGGAGAGGAAAGAGAAGTGAGCAGTACCAAGCATGCTGTGAGAGCATCCATAAATAGGAGGAGGCAGAGGAGATGCCACTGATATGGACTAACTGTTCATTCAGTTTGTTTTCTTATTTAACTTTCAAGTGAAATTGTGAGCATGTGAGCTGGTGGCAAGCGAACAGCCATGGGGAAATCCACGAGCGTCAGACCTCAACAGAGAATTGGTAATGCAAGTTTGAAAAAAAAACACACACACACAGAAAAAGCTGAATAAAAACAACCATCATAACACTCACTGTAGTTTAAAAGAAAAAAGCCAGTTAAACTACAGGGAGTGCTTTGATGATTACGAGGTTACCGGTGTTACAGCGGTTTAGCAGTAAAAAAATGGCGGTGAGTAAAAATTAATATTCTATTTGGCTACATAATATTTAGTTTTTAAAATGTGGCTTATTTACCTGAACTTGTTGGTAGCTGTGCATTAGACACTTCTAATGCAGAGCAACCAGCCAATCAAAATACAGCATTTTTCCTGCCCATTTTATAAATAGTTAACGAGACATTTGCTTATTTGCAAACCTCTCACAAAACATACTGGTTTCAAAACAATTTGTAGTACATTTGTTTAGCATTTGCATGCCTTACTCTTTTTACAAATAATTTTTTAGATATATACATTTTATTTTGTCTGTGCATGGTCTACCCTTCTGTGCTGAATCTGATAAGCAGTGCTTACCCGCCTGTTTTCACTCCCACTTGCATATGCTTACAGTATCATGTACTTGCACTAACATTCAAACAATCTGGACCTGGTACAAATTTAAACTAATAAAAAAATGAAGGAATCTATTTTAGCTCTTCATTTTATATTTGTCAAACCTTTCTCCTAAGTAACATTCCAAGACATGAGCAAATTGAAGTGTCTCTCAGCTGGTAAGACTGCCTGCCAGCCCATTACCAATCATGAAAAAAATGCTCCTTTTCAAACACAGAGCTGATGCCGTACTCCAGCCCACCCTCCAGCACCCCAGAGCTGTCCTCTGACAGCACAACACATCAGCGACTGCAAGCACAAGTCTGACCAGAGTGTCACTGATATGGAGCCATCAGCACACCTCCCTCTACGGGGATGAAATTACAAAAATACCAGTGTTCTTATCCAGAGCTAGTTCTCTTAGAGCGCGGCTGGAGTTTGTTATAATTTGGTGAGGTTTATGCATTTTAATAAAAAACTAAAACACAGGTTTACTGAAACAAAAGTGAAAGGGCAGCAGTGTTCATTCAGTGAAATTATAAGACAATCAGGAACTCTGCTTGCATTAATTGTAGGGTGTAACCGGGATTATGTGGGGGGAAGAGCTCCTCCCCACAGCCTATTTATTTGAAGCAGCTGACTCCCGCGATGCTTAGAGCAAGTCTCAGTCACTCGTGGCGCTGCTGGTGCGTGGCTGCTTCCCCCCCATTCCTTCTCCTCCCTGCTTGTTCTTCTGTTTCTTTGCAGTTTTGTCCCCCCCCCTCCATTGTGTGCTGTTGTTTCTCTTTCACTTTGGGCATTCCCTCCTGCTGCCTTCCCTCCTCGTTGTTTGCCTATGCCCTGCTTTGCCTTTGCTTTCAGCAGCCGTTGCCCACGCTGTCGAGTACTTTACTCGTTTCACCTTACCTGCATTTGGATTCCTGCTTGCTGTCCCTCGCTACATCCTACACCTGACTACGTTTTTTCTGTGGGGGAACTCATGTAGCTACTCCAGCTTGCTTCTGACTCCTGCCTTCCTATGGACTTGAGGTGCACTTATTGCGGCCTTTTAGCTTGCTCATCAAACAGCCTTACCGGGGACTAGGATCGCCCCCTTTTTACCCTGGCATGTCAGACCAGGATACGGCTGGCTGTCGCATCATCTCTATTTCTTATTGCTCATTCACTGTAGCCATCCAGACCTGGTTCTAAGCCATAGCCCCTTATTTGGCATTTATTTACTTTAGGGGATACTCTGGCGATGCGAGTGTGCCAATGGAGAAATACAGCTGCATGCGCATTGCAGTCCCTGATATGTCACGCTCCCACAGACCAAAGGTACGGCTATCTCAAACTAAAGGGACTGTCTGGGACATTTATTTACTCACCATGGAGACCTCTGATTTGGAACGTTCGGTCTGAATAGCAAGACGTGTGTGAAAGGGCTGAGAGAAATGACGTCAGTGGGAGACTATATTACCGTAATCCACTGACATCACTATGTGTTCCCTACTCTAAATAATCGCCCCTTAATTCAGCCGAGCGTAGCAACTCCTCTTGATTCACCATGCTATTCGGTGTGCACCCATGGTTCACTACTTGCGTGCCATTCTCCCTTTCCTGTACTGACATCATATGCTCCCTGTTCAACGATAGTCCACTGCTGTCATCCTGCTTTCTTGGAGTTTTACTTAGATTCCCTCCTCAAGCAACCAAGGCAAGGTACTACTACTTTAATTGCTTCCTCAATATTTCACAAGGGCCACTGGATTTCCTACAAGTTATGGACCAATTACAATTACTGCATTCAATCTCATTTAAGGTAGTTCCTGTTTATTCAACTCTTTAGCCCTAGAGATGCTATGATGCTTACATGTTACACCATAGCTTTGGAGTGCCTCCTAGCTATCGCGCACTTATTCGGAATATCCTAGTTCTATGTCACTGCATTCTGATTTATTGCACCTGCCGTTTTCAGCTCGGAGTTCCTCCGACCGACTGCCATTCACTATTTATAGACACATACTTGTTTATAGTACTAATGTGCTGCTCATTCTAGCCTTGTTGATTCACACACCAGTGCATTGCTCTACAGCTGGGAGTTTGAGAGGTATGGCCATCCGTACAGCGCTCCCTCTATGACTGCATCCGCTGCTCCTCTGCCTGGCTACCCACTCTATTGGAGCACCTGCACTTCTAGGCATGGATGTGCAGGTACTACGATTGTTACCTTGTTTCTGCTTAGCCATGCTTGGTATCTATACCATTCTGGGCAATCCTGCTATGGCAACAGAACTTCCTATGCAACTTGGCTAGCAGCCGACGAAACCTTCCCACAGAGTCATAATTTCTCCCATCCCACATAACTGCACTGGACCCTATCCTGCCCTTGTGGCATACCTGCTCCTCATAGTTCTGACTTCTGGTCATGCTGCTAGCTGCTTGATTCAATTTGCTTGGCTGTCGTGGCCCTAATGCTGCTGACCAAGTCCACTCCTGCTTCCATTTGTTCACCTGATTTTGCTTTGGATAGCTCGATTTTTGCTACTCATCGTTGTGTTCCTTTTGCTCATCATGGAATTTCTGGACTATCACCATTGCAACTCATCATTTCAACTTTATTTTAACACGAATTCCACTATCTGACCATTCTGGCCTGCTCATGGATTTCTACCTTGGCATTTACCCAATGGATGCTTGCTCTGTTCACCTTCCTATCTCGATTACATACGCTTTCAGTTTTCCGTTTCTATGGATCTGATTCTGCTACTTGGGGTTTGGATTAGCCGATTACTTCAAACAATTTAAGATTACTCAAGCAGTGCGACATTCAGGTATCACATTTCGTCGGGCCTGTGTCCTACGGGCCTGGAGGTCCTCTCTTCCTATATGTTCCACGATCACCTGCTTCTAGGTCCTGCCTTTGCCCATTGGGCTGGGAGGTTTATTTACTAATCGCCTGCTTCTATCGCCTGCTTTCGCCCATCAGGCTGGGAGGTACCTACTCCTACTCTATGCCTGCCTCACTCAGCTCGGGGCCTGGAGATTTATGGATGCTATGACCTGCCTTCGCCCTTCAGGCTGGGAGGTTTATCTCCTTCTGCTTTATGCCTGCCTCATTCAGCTCGAGGCTTGGAGCTTCTCAGCTTCGACGACCTGCATTCACCCATCGGGCTGGGAGGTTTCCCTACTTCTGCTCTGCTTCTGCTTCCCCAGATCAAGGCCTGGAGATTCCTGCATTCTACTCTACACTTCCCTGCCATGTCATCCAGCTGGAAGCTCTTTCTGGATCCGCATCTGGCTGTTATTCGTTCCTCCTCTATTCTTGGATGCTTTGACCTGCTGCTTCAGCTGTGAGGACCTGCTGCTGATTCAGCCTTTCCAGGACACTTAGTTGCACCTCTCCTCCAGCCCTTATACTGATTGTGCTCTACAGCCTTTTCCTGTGATCACACTACTCCATTGACTCAGCCTTTTCAGTTTATCCATCCAGGACACTTCTGCTCGACTATTCTGGTCTCATCTCATTGTTGCTGCCTCAACCATTGCATATCTACAGTTTCGAATGTTACTCCTCGTCCAGTTGCCATTTCTATGCCATGGTCTCTTCAAGGAGATCCTGCCATCCTTGATCTAATGGATCCACCAGTCCTCAGTGCCCTTCCATTCTCTATGTCTGCCTTGCTAATGCAGTATTACTTTGTCATATACTGACTCAAGATACGTCTCCTGGAGGCTGTCTGCCATGCATTATTCCTGCTAGCTGCCTCCATAGGTCTGGCGGCATTTCCTATTGCCTGGAGCTCGTTGCCTCTCTAATTACCTCTCCAGCTGATGGAGAAGCTGCACTTCTCATCGACGGTCTGACTGCATGCTATATTCTACCAGCAGATTTCCATGGATCTGTCTGCACTTCTCATTCCTGGAATCAGCCACCTCTCTCTCTCCTACCTCACCAGCTGTCAGTTCAGCTGCGTTTCTTCAGGGGCTGATTGCCATGCCTTGTTCCTTCTCATCTGCCTTTGTAGGTGCACTCCCTGCACCTCATACCTCACTTTGGATTCACAGTCCACCTGTCTCGCTTTCTTTTGGGCTACCCATATTCTACTACTTGGATGCTTCATACCTCACATCAGTGTCTCCGATTATCCTCCACAACTTGCCATTATTTCAGCTCAGCTCTACAGCCGTTACCTTCATATCAATTCCTAAGACTATTCTTCACTTATCAGAACTGGATTCATCAGTCATTAGCCTGGCTACAAGCTTCCTTCATGACACATACTATACAAGCCCTCTATTACAAATCAGGACGTCATTCTACTTCTATTCATCCTGCCTCATTGATGTCAAAATTTGGATGCAACTATCTGCATCTGGTCTCCTGTACTGAATTAGTCAATCATCAACTTCATCTTCACCATCAGCAATTCCTGGATTATGCCCTATATCAACCGAAGTTCGGAAGAAGATTCTTCATTTATCCATTCTCCATCATTCAGAAGTATTATATATGGATTCTTGGATTTGGACTTTATTAGGAGGAAATTACTTCATTGGACTTTACAATCCAGTCTTTCTTAAGCTCCATTTATCTGGATTGAATTCTACAAATTAGAATTCAGATATTAGCTGAGTAATTTAGTTTAATTAGGATCTCTCTCTTTTAGTATGCCCAGAAGGACGGGCAGGTCAGCAGCCATGGGTCCTCAGAGGTTTCCCTCCAAGAGGGGTTTTCCTTTCCTGAGTGCTACTGGTCACACTCTCCGGAGTTGGAGGAGGTGATCATCTATTTCCTACTATCATTAGTAGTTGTCATGCACGACTTATTCAGCTTTCAGTTAAAGATCAATCGTTGATATATATTATTCTTTTGGGGCTTTCAAAATTCTAAACCAAGCTTCCTTCCTACAGGTAGGATACAGAGAAAGGCCAAAACCATCAAATATTATCAAACAACTCAATTCAAACATCCAAGTACCTAAGCACAAACATTCTATACTACTACCTAATAAACATTGTCCTCTAAATGCTGGCCTCTGTATCCAACAACCATCTACATCATTCCATTATATATGTTATTTAAGCATTGAGCTATGAACAACACATAATAGGTGGAGGAGCTATTTTACCTAATTCTTTAACCTTTAATATTAATTTCACCATGTTTTAAAATATATTACATGTATTGCTTTCCTTAAAATCTCATTATAACCCCATTTTATCTTGTTAGAGTTGAAAACTCACCACCTCAAAAGATGAAGACACCACAACTGCTCTGTTGTCTTATTTGACAATCAACAAGGCAAGCAGCTACTCTGTGCCCACCTGACATGTTTCAGACGCGATAAAGAACTGATGTCCAAAACGTGTCAGGCGGGCACAGAATGGTTGCTTGTGTTATTGATTGTCATTTTAAATAAATAAGACAATGGAGCAATTGTGGTGTCTTCATCTTTTGAGGTGATGAGTTTCCAACTTTAACAAGATAAAATGGGGTTGTAATGAGATTTTTACAGTGTGAAATAGCTATCATTGGTTGTGAGCACCACCAGCCCAGTGCACACTTTTTTGTTTTTGTGAAACCCATTTTTTGTAAGCAATAAGAAGCTCTGGGGGCATTGTTTGTACTGGGATTACCATACGCCAGAGGCTGAAGGCACTCAGCCTGTGACTTCATGCCTTACTATGCCCGTGGGTGTATAGAAAAACCTAGTACAACCAATGCCCCATCGTGCCTTATTAGTTAACAGAACAAAGAACTGTAGATGATGAGATACCATGGAGGTCCACCCAGGATTTACAGTAAATCAGCCTTATTATGCCCCATGATGACACAGCTATGCTCAAGTTATGGGTTATGGTTCTGAAACCAGCTTTGAATTTTCTGACTTTTTAGCACTATGCACATGAACCTTAACAATATTATTAACATATTTAGTGTGTCCTTAATTTAATTTTTCTAAAATTAAGGGATGGATTTTTAGTGGGTTCATTTCTGGAGCAATGCAGCATAGGTATGCCAAGAAAATACCACAGATATCATTTGTAGCACTCATAGGACATTTGCAAGAAAACAATTTTCATGAGAAAAAGCCATCAAGTGCTCGGTCAGAACCAAAACAACCATAATGGACCTATTGAATTTGACTGCATGTAGCAGACAAACTGGCTCTTAAAAGACACATCCTTCAACCTGCTAATTGTGGAGATGTTGTCTCTTAAAGGGAACCAATACTATTAAATGTATAACTCCCCCAAAATAAGAGGAAGCTCCCTTAGCTTTGCGGGAGTTCCTCTGGACAGAATGAAATTATGCCCCTGAGGGAAGAGAAGGGATCATAATTTGCCCCACACTTCTCTGTTGCTGGTCACGCACCATTTTATGATGTGGCAATAGGGAGAGTACAGGGGATTTGCTCCATTGAAGGGTACAGAACATGATTTTAAAGTACAGTTTTGGGCCATCTTGTTAGTTGAACCCTGGCCCCTTTTTTAACAAATGGCTACTTAAGTGGCCAGACATTGTATTTTAAAATCATGCTTCATACACATCAATGGATCATGCCCCACACTCCCTATTGTGGTGCCGTAAAACATCAGAGCACAGAGCCATGGCCAGCAGTAGGGAATGGAAAGGGATCATGTTGCTAGCCCCTCAGGGGCTATTTACAATCCCTTCCCATGGGGGCATCATTTAAAAATATGTTTTTTGTGCAGAGAAGCTCCAGCGGTGGTAAGGGAGCTTCCTCTTATTTTGGTGCAGCACCAAGAAAGGTGTTCTTTAAAGATCTGACCTCAATATTCCAGCTCGATTAACAACTGATATATTAAATGTGTTTTGTAAAGAAATGTTTGGTGACCCTTAACTGTACTTAAGAACATTGTTTACCATAACTTATTGGCTGGATTAATTTTGTAGAACCAGAAACAGAATTTGTTGGCAGAAAATGACTGCATGGCCCACCCAGTCTGCCCAGATGATCCCTGACTAATCTATCTCTACAGACCTTAACTGGTCTCTGTTTAGCCTCCCTGCCTATTTACTAATATTCTCCTATGCCCATCAGTTATCACACACATGCTTGAAACACTTCCACTGTTTTCACCTCCACCACTTCTGCTGGCAGACTTTACCAGGCATCTACCATGCTTTCAGTGAAGTAGAACTTTCTCACATCCCCCTTAACCCCCCTTCCCCGAGCTTCACTGCATTTCCCCTGTTCCTGGTGCTCTTCACATTTGAAGGAGACTCCCCTTCTGCTCCCTCTTCACTTCTGTGAGGTATTTGTAGGTCTCTGTTATGTCCCCTCTCACTCTTCTGCCTTTCAGGGTGCACATGTTGAGATTTCTCAGTGTCTCCTCATAAGGCTTCTCATTCACCACCTGCACCATTTTAGTTGCCCTTCTCTGGACTGCCTCCACCCTGTCTATATCCTTTCTAAGGTGCAGCTTTCAAAACTTTACACTGTACTCCAGGTATGGTCTCACCAGCAAGTGATATAGTGGCAACACCACCTCCCTTCTCCTGCTCAAGGTGTCCCTCCCTATGCACACAAGGAGCCCTACCCACTGCTTTGTCACACTGCCCTGCCATTTTGAGGTCATCAGTTATGATAACCCCAAGGTCCCTTTCCTGCTTAGTGACTTTCAATGGTTCCATGTGATAACGGAGATCATAGAAAGGTGATCGCCATTTGGGCAAGTGTACATGACCAAAAATCAATTTCGTCGATGTACACTCATGGTGCATAGCAAAAGGGCACCAAAGACTTAGATTTTTTTATTTATCCAGGGTTTGCACCCCCTGCTCCCCTCACTAAAGTATTCTCAACTCCAGGTGGGTGCATGTCGGGGGGGGTGCAAAAGAAAAACAATTTAAATCCCTGACAGGCGGAAAAAACGAGCGAGCCCAGAACTGAACCCGGCAGTCTCTCAACCCTAGCCTGCCACCAACCCACCACGCCAAACAGCCAGCTCAGCAGCCCACCACTGTACTACACCCCCACAAACCCTCCCTCCCCTTCCACCCATTGCATGGCGTGGTCCCTACCCACCCATCCACTCCCTGTGCGCGTACGGATATATAGTGACATCCTGTCACTGTATTCGCTGAACCCCCTATCCGGTTGCCCTCCCTGCTTGGTAGCCCTGTGCACAGGCTTTGTGATTAAGTCATCCTTTTTGAAAGTGCTCAACTGTGGTCACCATCATTACAGGCTACCCTTTCAGTACCCCACCGCACATCCTATACTCCACTTCTGGGTTCCTATGCCCCAGCTGCATGATTTTGCACTTTCTGACATTGAACCCCAGCTGTCATGCTATTGACCACTCCTTGAGTTTCCAAAGATCCCAGTGCATTCTCTACCCCCTCCTGAGTGCCTACTTTATTACAGATTTTGGTATTATCTGCAAAAAGGCATACCTTCCAATTCTTCTGCAATGTCACTTATGAAGACATTGAAGAGGACTGGTCCAAGTACTGAGCCCTGTGGTACCCTGCTGGTAACTCTTTCATCATCAGAGTGCAATTAACCACCACCATATTATCATGTTATGATGTTATTCATGTAATTTTACTCATTGTACTATGTTCTATATGATTTAATTTTGTGAGGAGCCCAGAGCCTCCGGGAATGGATGCCATAGAAATAAAACTTGCCTTGCCACCATCTGTCACCTTTCCGTTAACCAGTTTCTAACCCAGTTCAACACTTTGGATCATACCACTAGGCTGATCAATTTATTTATTAATCTCCTGCCTGGCACAGTGTTGAAGGCCCTGCAAAAGTCCAGACAGTCCATGTTTACTGCCCTCTCATGGTCTATTTCCTTGATCACCCAGCCAAAGAAATCCATCAGATATGTCTGGCATGCCCGCCCCCCATGAAACCATGCTGTCTGTGGTCTTACAACTCACTGGATTCATGATACTTTACCAGCCTTTCCTTAAGCAGGGTTTCCATTAATTTTCCCAACACGGAAATGAGATTGACTGGTCTGTATTTGCTAGGCTCATCCCTGTTGGCGTTCTTATGTAGAGGGACCATGTCTGCTCTTCTTCAGTCCTCCAGAACCATGCCTGTTTCCAAGGAACTGTTGAATAAGGCTATCAGTGGGGCAGCTAGCACCTCCCTTAGTTCATTTAGTACTCATAAGTGTATCCTCTCAAGTCCCACAGCCTTCTCCACCTTTAGAGCTGCAAGTCCCTTCAGGACTCTCTCCTCTGAAAATGGGTTTGCATCCACCTTGCCCTCACACCTTTGTTCCTCATACTCTGGGTGGTATGCCCCCTTCCTCCACTCTGAAGACTGAGCAGTGGTACCTGTTCAGGATGGCAGATTTTTCTTAGTCATCTTCTGCCAAATCTCCCCTGCCACCCTGCTTATGGTCACTATCACTCCCCTTGCTTTCCTCTTTTCGCTCATGTACCCGAAGAAAGACTTACACCCTTTAGCTACCCCTTTGGCTATCTTTTCCTCTGTCTGGGCCTTTGCTCTTCTCACCAGCTTACCTGCTTCTCTCTGTTTTACTTGGTATACCTCTCTGTTCTCACCCCTCTGTGTTTCCTTATACCTCCTGAATGTGACCCTTTTTTCTCTCACCACCTTGGCCACTTCCTTAGAGAACCATAATGATCACTTTTTCCTTCTGCTTTTAATCATTTACATGCAGAAGCTGGTTGACTTAAGTATGCCCTCCCTTACTGTTCCCCACTGTGATTCTATCTCTCCCTGACAATCACCCGCATGAGGCAGTTCCTGAGGCAGTCTCCCATTTCTGTAAAATCCACCCTCCTAAAGTCCAGGACCCTTGTCCTCATGTGGTTTGTCTCTGCTCCTGTCTTTATGTTAATCTATGCTATATGGTGATCACTGTTACCTAGGGGACTGCCCTCTGTGATATCTGCAATGCTGTCACTATTTGTAAACACCAGGTCCAGCACTGCCCTGTCACTAGAGGGTTCTTTGACTAGCTGACTAAGGAAAGCTTATTGGGAGTCAAGGATTGCTCTGCTCCTTGCTGAAACCACCATTGGAAGGCTCCACTCCATGTCTGACAAATTGTAGTCACCAGATAACACCATCTCCCTCTTACTTATCATTTTGATGATGGCTTCCAAGTGCCTTGTCCGTCTCCTCTCCATGTTTTGGAGGTCTGTACTCTACCCTGGTATGGATAGCATCCCCAGAGCCTGTCTCCAGGATGACCCACAGCACCTACAGCCCTTCCTTTTCTTCTGGGTGACCCACTACATCCATGGCCTGATTTCCCTACTCACATGTAGTGCAACCTCTCCTCCCTGCCATGTCCGTCCTGAACAGAGAGTAACCATGTATTGCCAAGTCTCCTTTGTGATGCTCAGTGTACCATGACTCTGTCATGGCCAACAAATCCAGGCTAGCTGCCTCCATGATAGCCGCCATGTCAGGAATTCTATTTCCCAGGCTCCCTGCATTGCCCCACATGGCTTTCCATTCCTTACTCCCTTCCTACCTGCTTCCCCCCTTCCTGTCTGTGCTGTCCCCTGAAGCTCCACCTGACCCACCTCTTTCCTTTTTACCTTGTCCGTTACCTGTCTCCTTTACTCCTTTTTTCTTACTTACCTGGTTTATACCCACTCTGCCTTATCCATACACCTGTCTTTTTGCTCCCCTGCCCCTGGGGAGTTTACTCCCCTTGGGCCCTCCCTCCATAATGCTCCATCATCCAGTGGGAGCAATTGTTGCCTCACTTGGTTTTACAGCCTCCCTCCCCAGCTAGTTTAAATGATCATCCAATTAGCATTTAAATCTCCCACTAATGACTGTGGTACCCTTCATGGAAGAATGCAGGCTGTCTCCCCTTTAGAGGTCCTAATCCTCCAAGGTTGCCTCCCAGTCCCCAATGTAGCCAAGACCTTCTTCCACGCACCATGCATTCAACAAATTGTTGATTGCCCTGGTGTGGAGTATGCATTTTTGTTCCTGGCTGTACACAGGTAACACCTAGGCAAAAGCCACTGTGCATGCCACCTGCTTGAGGCCCCTCTCCAGTTCCCTGAAATTATCCTACACTTTCCCTACCCTGTCCATTACCAGGTCATTTGTTCCTAGGTGGACAATGATGTCAAGCTCCCTCTCATCTTGTACAGTCCTTGTGATGCTTTGGCTATGCTCTCCATCCCTCCAAACTGAAGCACCTCTGAGGCACCTCATCTCCCCCTCCCTTGCTCCCCCTGCTCTGAAGTCCATCCCCTGAACAATAGAGTCCTTCACCAGTGGCTGCTTCCTCCTCAGGTGGGGGCCTCATCCTCCCTCAATGGGACCTCTCCTTCTGAGGACCCCCACTTCCTCCCTTTCCACTGCTCCAGGTGCCTCCTCTTGGCTGCACCATCCTGCCAGTATAGTGAAGGAACTCTGCAGTGGTACAGGCTAAAGGGTGGACACCCTTCTTGCCACCTCCACCTTCCTGGAGTCCACCAAGATCCAATTGCTCTGCCTCTGTCTAGGCATCCTCTAGGGGAACAGTGGCAGACTTGGTAGCCCCTAAATGGGCCAGAAGGTCCTCTGCACTCTTGCCAGTTTAGCCTGGCATCTAGAAACCTCTGACTTCAATCCAAACAAAGTGCCTCATGTTCGGAAAGACCCTGAATTTATTTCTTCCTTGAAGATTTCATCTGGGTGTAGCTATAAGAATAACACTATGTATAACAGAAGCCTCTTTGGTGCCTCCAGGTGTTTGCATTGCCCTGCTTGTAATATATTCCTTGTAGACCCGATGTACTGAACAGAGTGCACAGTAAAAGCAAAATAATATAGAATTATGTTCAACAATTATATTATAATATCAGCAATGCAAACAACCAAAATTGATGGCCAGGGCCCAGAATGATACCCCTCCCACACAAATAAAATCAACTTGCAAGCCAAGGCATGCACATGTCATATGCATTTCTAAACCCATGGACTTCATATTTTGCAACAGAGTTTTAACACTTGATGTTTCCTTTTGCTTTTACTAATTCTTATTTTTTGACTCACAACATTATCAAACTCTATTCACTGTCCACCATTTAATGATGAGTAAGTCCGGACACTGGAGAAAAGTGGCAATTGGGCAGAAACATTTGAACTGCTGATCATTCTATCTGGCATTAAAGAATAACCATCACGTTTAACGTAATCTTCCTGTGAGGCCAACAACAACTGAATGAAATTAGTCCTGTCTGGAAGTGACAGAGGCATGTACAAAGCATGATAATGCCAGTTTAAGACAGCTAAAATAGAAAAGGTCTCAACCTTGCAATGATTCTGGAGTGAAAAAAGAACTAATAACACAAGTCAAATGAGACACAGATGACAGCTAAAGATCTATAATTACACCCAACTTTCTGACTGAGGTGAAAATACCAAGGTACTGACCACTGGGGGGAAATGGAAAGTGGCAAGCAATCATCAAGCAACGTCTGGAGCCAATTACAAGGACATCCATTTTATTGGAGGTTAATGTCCGTCTGTTCACAGCTATCTAATATCAGATATCAATAAGACACTGGCAAAAAAAAACCAAAAAAATAGCAAACCCAACACTTGGCTGTTCAGGATGAGTAAGGTGAAACTCAGTGGTATCAGCACTACAAAGTGATGCAGGTTACCCCTAATAAATAATGAATCAACATCAGCATATAAGCAATGAAGAGACTGTGAGCCAGTGGGGGACCTTGAGGCTGACCACAGCAGATGCATTAGTAAGTGATGCGTAGATGCCCATAATAGGAATTTACCAGCCACTTAGGCCTAAACCAAGCAAGAACCATACAGGAAGAAACAGTCTCAAATTCCAATCATTCAAAAAGGATCTAGTGGTCGGTGTCTGATGCCAAAAAATGATCTAAACAAAATAAGCAAGGAAAAGCAGCACCAGACCCTATCAAGTATTGCCAAAGGTTGTTGAAAACCCTAAGCAGTGCTGTATCCCTCCTGTGATCCACCCTGAAACCAGATTGAACATTTTTAAAAGCTTGTAGTGCAGAAGTGAACTTTTAATTTGGCCACAGCTACATTTTCAATCCCCATCCTCAAAAACAGAAAAACAGACATCTCTTTTTTAATGATGATTTTTCTGCATTTACTTGCGCGTCTGCAAGGAACATCTTGGGGCTAAACAGGAAATGAGAGGTGTGTCACTGCCAAGCCAATTACAGCTGAAACTGCAATGGGTTTGGCAGTGCACACCAATGACAAGGCACTCTGGTCATGACAGCAGTTCAGCTTTGCTGACATGGTGTGGCTGGACTTCCAAGAAATGAACTGCTCCAATGGGAGTGCTTCATTTTTTTCTGTAGCCCAAACTCTGGCCATGTGCATTAGAATGCACACTGATGTGCATGGTCGGAGTTACAGCCTGTCTTCTCTCCTCTGACCTCTACCCAAAAAGCTTAAACTTTAGCCATGGTGCAGCTGTCTCTCCCAGTGCTCGCTTCTCGGCCCCCTCCCACCTCAACATTAGCCATGGTGCAGCTTTATTTTAAAGCCAACGTCAGGGTGCACAATTCTCATAACGGCAATTAAAAAAAAACAGCGCCATCACTGATTGACACTGTGAAGCTCACTCCCAGTGTCCCTATATCTTTACCCCCCAAAATACTCTGGGATAGTAGGAAGCCCACTCCCAGTATCCCCATAGTTATACCCCCCACCACTTAGAAATCACCAGACTGAATGCGCCAAGTAGTCCTTATCTGTTGTCAAAGTCTGTGCTAGGTTTACCCTGCAAAAAAGAAAATGGTCCCCCAACATTTATTTGTTTGCTTTTTATACCTGAAAAAAAGAAAACATTCCCTCATCATCTCTCCTGTCCCCCTCCCCCATCCTGGTCCTCACACTGCTCACCCACTTCACTGCACCCCCCCCGACCCCATACTTACCTCTAGAGGTCAGCGAGTGTCATCTTCTGTGGACTGGGACATGTCTGCACTCTTCAAAGCTGAACTGCGAACTGAAGAATGAAGGTAAGTGCAGTATAATGGCTGCCAATGGGGATATCAACTTATGTTGATATCCCAGCCATTTTTTTGAATTTTTGCCCCAAATTTTCAACATAGCCTTTTTGGGACCCCACCTCATGAACACTGGCAGTGTCATTTTGTTACACAGTCCCAAAAGGTGATTTTGCAGTTACTATGTGGACTCACCTTTTGGGACCTAGTCCAGCAGAGCACAGGTTAGAAAGAAAGAATGGGTGGGAGACAAAGTTGAAAGCCATAGTGAGGTTGATGAATATGGCCAAGGTGAGAAGTTCCTTATCCATGCTAGTCAGGATGGCGTCGGTGACTCGAAACAGGGAGGTCACAGTGGAGTGGTTTTTACAGAAGCCAGATTGAAAGGGGGATAGGATGTTTGATGAGGATAGGAAGTTGGAAAGCCTTTAGAGAATGAGGAGAAGATATGTAGGAGACAATATGACAAGTCAAAGAAGAGCAGTGCATTCAACTCCAGGGTCTGTGCTTGCACAAGTGCATAATTAGGCACCACCATAGGGTAGGTATCAGTTAAGTGTAATCCCAGTTTAATGTCATAGTTAATCTATCTTACTGTTTACATGTTTGATTATAATGCTAAATAGATGAGACTCTGGCTAAAAGAAGAAAACCAAACTAAAGCCTCACCCCCCTGCTCAACCCCTCACCCACCAGAGCCACTAGAGCTTATAGTACCTTGCAAGCTCCAGAGAGAAGATAGCCATTAGACACAGGCATCAATAAAACTGTCACTTTATTATCAATCAAGCAGCTGACCAAGTGGTGCAGAGGGTTGAGGCTTTAGATGCCACACCTCATGCTGCGCCGGTGACCTGGGTTCAAGAAAGAACCCAGGTTGTTAGGGATTGGTGGGGAGAGGAGAGGGGGAGGAGCAGGACTGAGCTGCCGTGAGGCAGCTCTCCTCTCCCAGGGAGGGATGAGGGGTTTCTCTGGCCCTTAGCTGACACTTGGTGGAAGACAGATGACAGTTCAGGCTATGGGGGAGCCTGTTGATAGTCAGGTGTGGGTCAGAAAGGGCTGAGCCAGTGTCTAGAGTGCATGTGCACCTCCATGTGCACACACTGCCATGTCTGTCAGGGTCCCAGGAATTACGGGCAGAAAACTGAGAAAAAATCGTAAATTGCATATTATCAATCAAGCAGTATCAATCAGTATTTCCAAATAAATTTCTTACAAATGCAAATAAAGTGTAACCACCCAAAATATTCAGCAGGAATGTCAATACAAAAACTAGACAGAAGGTTACAGGATCTTCATTTACCTCAGTAGGGAAAGTAACTTTAATTAATAAACAAACAGATTTACTAAAAAATCTGACTGTTTTACTCAATTGGAGGATCATCACAATGTCTGTCTGCCTGTCCCAGCCCAGTGACCACACTGCCACAAGCAAAAACTTTATTTCAGATCACCTTGTGCTCCAATAAAGTCTGTGAAAGAATTCATCAGAGAAGCTATAAAACTAAGTTCCCTTACAGCTGTGCTTCAAAGACTGTTCAGTTGATGATTTAAGACTTCATTAAAAAAAATCTTTGAAGACATTAAGAAGTATGGGAGCTGATTTCCCTCTCAATATGAAGTATGGAGCCTGAGGTCCCATGAGACCCCACAGGACTACACCCCTAGTAGGGCTGGAGATTTCCCTTCTTTAGAGGTTACTATTTAGCATAGAGGGTGTTGAATTCCCTGTGGTGGCTTAAGTTGGTGTGCACAAATCAAAGAGAGAATTAGTGCCAAGCCCTGTTTAAGCATTCTGCTCAGAACCAAGGTCCCAGGTCCCCTGCTGTCCCACACCACCATTTCATGCACACACAAGTCTTGGTGGAATTGCAATAAGTCATGCACATCTCACATCACTCCACCTCACCACGAGACACTTTGACTTGCATCTGGGGTAACTCTAATATCAGAGAAGGGGGAAGACCTATCTGCTGGCTGCTTCACCTGGGCAAACCAAGAGATTAGGTCCTGAAAAATATTGCAGACCAAATCTCCAACACAATACTGTCAATTCAGAAACTAGTACTAAATATAGCCTTTCCAGAACTAACTTCTGGTTCTACTTGCAACTGATATTATATTCCCTATTTAGAAACATAGAGATGCAGACTTTGATGCCAGATAAGGACCACTTGTCCAATCCAGTCTTTCCATTTTTTTCTACCCTGCAGTGTCACCGCAGACCCTACTTGATCTCTGGCTCTTCCCCCCCTTTCTTTTTCACTAAGATTCCCTTATGCCTATCCCATGCATTCTTGAACCCCACTACTTTTTCACCCCCATTACTGCACTAGAATAGTATTCCAGACATCCACCAGTCTTTCTGTGAAGTACAGTACTTCCTCACATCTCACCTAAGACTACCCCTCCAGCTTCATAGCATGTCCCCTTGATCTTGAGCATACTTTTTCTGATAAATACTGCCCTCCTGTACCTTATTTACTCCCATGAGGTATTTAAAGATATCTATCATATCCACCCTCTCCCTCCTCTCTTTCAGGGTGGATCCACATCCACCGCTCTACCCTGATATCATTCCCTGGTCACCCAGTCAAAGAAATCTATCAGATTTGTTTGATATTTCCTTGCCCCTTGAATCCATGCTGCTTTGGGTCTTATTGTCCATTGCGTTCAAGATATTCCAGAATCCTTTCCTTCAGCAATGATTCCATTAACTTTACCGCCACCGATGTCAGGCTGACTGATTCATAGTTGCCAGCCTCCCGCCTGATACCACTTTTGTGAAGTAGGACTATATCTGCCCTCCTCCAGTCCTTTGGAACCACTCCTGCTTTCAATGAGTTGTTCAGTAGGACAGTCAGAGGTACAGCCAGTACCTCCCTGAGCTTCCTTAATACTTTTGGATCTACCCATCTGGCCACATCACTTTCTCCACTTTTGGGACTCTCTCCTCCTTGTGTGAAATGTGCAAATCAAAGACTAAAAAAGTTCATTATGTTCAACAAATGCAACTTTTTATGGGGACACATTCTCAGACTCCAATAGAAATATTGCTTCCTACATCAGAGGTGAAACCACTGACCTTTTGCATCCTGCCATGACCTCCCATATGGAGGTGCCTATAAATAGTTTTCTTTTTTAGAATTCTTATTGCAATGGCTAAAACATAGACTAATGAGAGAAGTATAGATTTTTCACTACTCTTGACTTCATGTCAGGATTCAAATAAAGTCAAATCAAATCAACTTTATTTATAAAAAATAGCGCTGTTCCCCAAAGGATCACAGCACTGGTACAATGAACAATAAAAACCAGGTTAAAACACCATAAGAACCAGCCATAACACGCTTATATAATATCAGAAAAAAACAAGATTAAACAAGTGTGTTTTTAATGCAGATTTAAAACTCTCACCCATCAGGCACTGTCTTATCTGACGAGGTAGAGAATTCTACAGGGAAGAGGCCACAAATTTAAATGCTTGGGCAGCAGATGACTTTAAAAATGAACCCTGGGAATCTCTAGCAATCCATCTTCAGTGGAGCAAAGTGGCCGGGATGGGCAGTAGGGATGGAGAAGATCTTGCAGATTACCTGGACCAGATTAGTCACAGTGTGTATTTTCAAGGATATGACAGCATACTTCATTCATTTTTCTTAACTACCTTTTCACTTAGCCCTATTTTTGGGCACTTGTTATGTTTTATACCATATCTTTTGACATGTTTATGATGGTTTAACTATAGAAACCTAGTAATTTTAAGCATTTAGCAACTACTTTAATTCTCTGCATTATCTGTTTACCATGTTATCCATTTTATAGTATGCCCATACCTTTTAGTGCTCTGTTTCCCTATAAGCAGACTTATTTAATTGATTGTTTAATCATGCACTTTTTTTTATTGGTGGCACATAAAAGGAGAATGTGTTTGTGTAGTAAGTTATGCCCCCTGGAGGACCTTGTGATCGAGGCACTAGTGGCTTTTGTTCTGTATCTCTCAATGGATTAAAACTTCATCAAAGTACACTTGCATTCAAACTCCAGGAGTGTTGGCTCTTTCTGTATCAGAGGTGAAACCCCCTCCCACCATAATCAATATTTTTTTTCCATTTAATCCTTGTTTAGTGCATGCCTGGGTAAATTCTGGATGTATGAATACTATAGTTTAGTTCAAGTAGAAAAGAGAGGTAGATTTAGGACATATGGAATGTAAGAATGGTGATGTGCATGTAACCACCCAGTCCCCTGGGGTTACTAGAATCCCCATAGTATCAGTGCTAGGCAGGGAGAGGCAGCTGGTGATTAACAAGTTAAATGGCTTTTCACCTGCTCACTCTTCTGCTTACTTGGCCTCAGCTGAGATGGAAGTGATGAGCTCATTTGGAACTCTCGCAGCAGCATAACCTTTGTGCCACCTGTACAGAAGGGAATTTTAGAATGTTGAGATGGGGGTCAGTGTGAGTCAGCAGTGTAGAGTTGCAGTTTAAAGTTGGAGGAGTGATAACTGCTTAGCTGAGGGCTCTGAGTTGAGGGTCCTGCATGCTCACCTTAGTCCTGTTATTCTCCAGTTTGCCAAGAGAAGTAGTGGAGACCTTTTCTACAGCAGGATTTCCTGATTTTCATCCCAGGAGGGGTGAAAAGGACAGCTAGTGGATGGATCTAAGGGGTAATACCCTGTTTGATCCAGGATGTTTGAAGCTGTCTGAAATGTCTAACTGTGAGTAGGATCTGACTTTTGCTAAAGGAAGCAAGTACCTTTGCTGTTGGGTTCCCTGGCTAAAAGGCAAGGCACAACGTTCCTGTGAATTCAGAAATGTGAGACTGTTCTAATTTACAGTTGGCTGAAGTGTGTGATGTTCAGAGATTTGACTATATTCACATTGTTTGGGACTTTAACTCTTCCACTACCAGTCATAGTGATTTGAATGCTGGATGCCAAATTTAATTTGATAAGCATTTCCGAAGTGTGCTTCCAAATGTTTAAAGTGTAACTCTGAAAGAATGACTGAGTATGGATTTGAGATCAAAAGGATAGGCAGAACCCCATCTGGTGTAACCAGTTCAGGACTAACAGGTTTAGTAAGGGTGCCTGGTTACATTAGACAAATGGCCAAATGTCTAAAGAGAATTTTACTGTCTGAAGTGGGTCACAGTTTCTTCTGTGGTTATGAAGAATGGTGCTAGTGTTAGCAAATGTATTTTCAGTTGTGGCCAGTGCCACTGGAAGCAATGTTCTATGTCCTACGCTATGTGAGAATACAAGTGCAAGTGTCCTGTGTCCTGCTATGGTGGGAATACAAAGAGTTTCTGTCAGATACGTCAGTTTTGTTGTTCTGCAAGTTTCTAGTGCCACAATGTGTAAACCTTGGGGGTTCACCCTTGCTTTAGAGAACATCTTTTGGAATAAAGCCACACTCTAGAACTCCAACTATGGTCTGGAAATGTACATTACTGCTTCCTGTGTGGAGTTACAGGGTACCCCTCCAGAAGATGGGTCTACCATAGCCCTAGTGCCAGGGGTAGCTAACTGTATAAAGTAGTGGGGGGGTGTGGTTGCAAAAAAATTGGGGCTCATCTGGGATATGTTTTGGGGAGAGAACCAGAACTTTGCTGAGGGTATGTCTAGCAACTTTTTGTCTGGCAGTGGTCTAGCCCAAACAGAAAGGAAGCATTGGACAAATAATTTGTGCCAAGGAAAATGCCACCCAAATGTACTGCTTGTGTGCCTTCCAGTACAGTACAGTAAAGGAACAGAATGCTGTGTGTGTGTTTTCAACTAGTTAATGGACAATAAAGCATTGAAATGTGTGTCCTGGTCTCTGCATCAAAAAGTTCTTAAATAATTTTTAAAATGCAATATTCAAGTGCTAAAAGTATTGTGGACTTTTAGGAACAGACTTAGATATGTGCCCTGAAAGTTTCATGTGGTTAGTGTGAAAATTGGGGGAGTCACTAAACAAAATGTCCAGAACCTGTATAAAAAAATGGTCAAAATGGTGCTCCCACTGCTGAAAATTACAGCTCAGAAAAAAAGTTACAGCTTGCAGTTTAAATTTGCTTTTGCACGATGATCGCCATGAAGGAAGAGCAAGTGAGGACAGAGAAAGGCTCATTTGCATGGCGTCGAGTGATTGGTGCAGCTGCATCCATTCCTGCCCCCTGGCCAGCATCTGTGTGCTGCAGAGTGTTTGCAGAGGAGAGAGAGAGAGAGAGAGAGAGAGAGAGAGTGTGTGAGCTGGTTAGACCAGGATCAACCACTGAGGAGCTTGTGAGCATTCTAAACTTTCACAAACAGACATTTAAAGTGTAATTTCAAGCTCAACCCATATTCTGACTAACTGGAGAGTGATTGAAGTGATTGTGGCTATGATCAGTGACCTGTTTCACCCCAGAGGCCTTCCTTGAATTGGCAGCAGGCCAAGATTTTCCATCGGAGGGAACCAGCTACTGAATACAGTGAGTAAACAAGTGAACTATTCAAAAAAGACTGTGTGTGAATGCAAAGCCAGCTAAACCTGTGTGCAAACAGTGTGATCTATGTGCAAAGAAGGACTCTGAGTTGTGAAAGCAGGTGCAGCAAATAGTAAATTCTGAGCAATAGATTGTGAGAAATGAGAAATGAGTTCAGCAACAGTAGATTTCTAATTGGCAGGACTGTGAGTTGTATAGGAGGGATGCAGCAAACAGACAATTCTGAGCAAAGAAAAACTGTTGGGCTTGCAAGTGACTGAGCAATTGTAAATATGTAAATAGAACAGGAGCACAGCAGCTAACTTCGGGAGCCACAAGCAAGATATGGGTGGCTCAACCTGCAGCTACTACAGAGAATCATTTAAAGAGGGGTGTTTGCCCGTCGACACTACACATCAGCTGCTTCCCACCCCCTACCCTGGGTTGTCCCTACATTTATTGAGGAGTGCAGGTCATGTCACATGATGCCTCCCTGGAGTTTTAAGTGCCCAACCTGCCATTTGCAGCCTATACTTCCCTGCCACTAGGAGTTACTAGTGAGTCCTACAATTTCTCTCTCTCCCTAGGTGACTTCCCTTACCGTTTTCATCCTATCTCCCCACTTCTCCTTCTCTGCCCTCTAGTGAAACCATCTGGTATTCCCTTCAACTACCCTTATCCACTAGTTAACTGTTGTAAGCCTTGAATCCTCAACCCTCTACACCAAAGGCTAACCTTATACCGCTGTGCTATTCCTGCAGCCCTACTTCCATCTAATATTTTCCCAAACCTTATTTCTTCTCAACTTGTGTTGAAGGCCAGGAACTAACAGACCGCCCCTAGTGCCCCCCTCACCTCGGTGCACATGCTTCTTTTTTCCTCCTCTCCCAGTAGTACTGGCATACAATGTGCATCACAAAAGGATCTGCACTAACCTAACCTACAAAATGTGCAATCTTCCCCCAATGTTCTCCCTACTTTTAGTATTTGCTTTCCCACTCTGTGTTAATCCTACTCCTGATATGCTTAGGAATCTCACTACTGACACCCAGTCTCACCTATCCTGGGACTCCATGGGCAACCTAGGCTCTGCAACTGCTGTCTCCCTGCAGAATTCAGCAGGTTAAGGTGGTCTTCACATAAAAATAATAGCAATTACCTGCTCCCCCCCTGCACTACCAGACCTGTATATATTTTTTGACAATTTTGTGAAATCCAGAAACAACACTGTCACTCAAGCACAGGTTCACAAGCTCTTAAAACTGTAAGTCCTAAGACTAGCTTGGCTACTACTACTACTATCAGGCAACATTCATCCTAGCCCTGGCCCTGGACCAACCCTGTCTACACCACCTAAGAGGCCTGGTTCTCTAACTATCTCCTCGATGAACATCTGTAGTCTCATGGCAAAGTTCGACTCCCTGCAAGTCTGGATAGTCCAGCATAAATCTGACATTTTATCAGAAGTGGAAACCTGGCTTACCCCCAGAATCCCTGGTCTGGCTAGTCAACTAGAAGGTTTCACTTCCTTAGGTATGATAGATCTGGGAGGCGGGGGTGGCTGTATCATTTATGTTAGAGACACCCTTCAGGCTCAGGCTTTGCCTCGTCCCACCACTAGTGGTTACTTGCAAATCCTAGCAGCCCAGGTACAACTTTGAATTAAAGGAAAATGCCTCACCTTTGTCTCAATTTATATCCCACTGAAAGAACAATCACTGGATTTTGAAGCAACCCATGACTACCTCACTGGACTACGTGAAGACTCTGAGATACTAGTGCTTGGCGACTTAAATGTAAATTGGTTATCCCTGGAGGTGGTACCCTATCAGGATACCATCTTATCCCTCAACATGGCTCATCTTGTGGACTCCCCTCCCCATACAAACTACCGTACTCGTACCAGCATGCTTCACGATTGGTTAATAACCAGTCGCCCAGATAGAATAGCCAAGACAGTAGTGCTCTCTGATGGCATCAGTGACCACTCTCCTATCCTCGGCTACTGATCAAACAAGACTACCAAATCCCCTCCAAAAACTATCACAACTGGAGTCCTAAAGGTAGGACATCTGGAGCCACTCAAAACCCACCACAGGCAGAAGAACTGGTCAGTCATCTCCAACACCAATGATGTTGACTCAGCTCTAGAGTACTTCATGAGCTCTTTCAATGCTTCTTGCAGTATCTTTGCCCCCTTCAAAACACATAAAGTAAAGGGCTCAGCAAGTCCTAGATGACTCCTTCCCTTCTTGAACAAATGAAGGAAAGGGATAACCTCTGGTACAAGGCCAAGTGCTCCAGATAGCGGACTGATATCCAGAACTATAAAATTGCTCGTAACAAATGCACCTATGCCATCTGCTTAGCAAAAAGCCAGTACTTTCATGAAGAGCTAAATAGATCCTGGGGTAACTGTCATAACTTTTGGGACAACTTAAAAACCTTAACTGGTAAAGCTAACAAATCCCCTCCCGCTATGCTCAATGTGAATGGCAATCTGACTCAGGATGTACTAGAGATCTCCAACTCTTCAATGAGGCCTTTACAGACCTTAGTGGTGTGCTTCCCCCAGATTTCCTCAACCCCATTTGTAACTATAACCCTGTGCTCAAAGACATCTCTCATGAGCCAACCCCCCCTTCCCCCTTCCACCTCAAACTTGTCTCCAAACCTGAGGCTCGAAAATACCTCACAAAGGGTATTGGAAAATCTAGACATAGTGGAGACACACTGGACCTTAAACTCATCACTCTCACTCTGGATGAGGTCATTTCTCCTCTAACTTACATTCTGAATCTGTCCCTAACCAATGCCACATTCTCCAAGATGTGGAAAAAGGACATGGCCACTCTTGTCTTTAAAAGTGGTGACCGCACTAACTATGCAAATTACCACGCTATCTCAATACTCCCCCCACTGTCAAAAGCACTCAAAAGGATCGTCAGTGACCAACTAGTAGACTACCTAAACAAGTATAATCTCCAGTGTCAACAACAATATGGTTTTAGAAAACTGCACTGTACTACATCTGCCCTTATTGAGTTCACCAGCTTCATCCATGATGCCCTAGACCAAGGACTTATGGTTGGGGTTAGATATATAGACTTAAAAAAAATATTCAATACAGTCAACCATATTTTACTTCTAAACCAGTTGTCCGCTACCGGACTTTCCCCTGAATCAGTGGGGTGGTTCCGGAGCTAGCTTACCAGACGTTCCCAACATGTAAAAATCCTAGACATCCACTCTGATCAATGTTATGTCACATCAGGTGTCCCCCAGGGCTCAATCCTTGGACCACTACTTTTCTGCATATTCCTAAATAATCTACCATCCGCCTGTTTTGACCATGTCCTCTTATATGCGGATGATGCAGTACTGTTTTCTAGTAATGCCAAACCTGTCACCCTGGAGAAACAAATGCAAACTAACTTCTCTGAGGTGGAGTCATGGCTCCTAAACCACGCGCTTCTCCTAAATTACAAGAAGACCAAAACAATGCTCTTTGCCATCCCACAAAATAAACACAGAAATTATCAACTACAAATATTTAGTAACCACAATATTGCTTTGGAAATGGTAAATAATTTAAAATAATTTGGGGTCACACTTGATAGCTCCCTCTCCTTTTCACATCACATTGATATAGTTGCTAAGGCTGCCAACACAAGAATTGGCCTCCTCTACAAACACAAACACTGTCTAACCGTAGAGGCCCTCAAGCTTGCTGTAACCAGCTCTGTTCTGTCAGTTATCGACTATGGTCTAGTAGTCTATAGAGCTGCTACAGACTCAGCCTTAAACAGAATTGAAACAACCCTTAATAAAGCTGCAGGCTTATCCTTGACACCCACAGACTATCTCATACTTGTGAGCTTTATTCCCGGATGGGATGGCTCAACCTGGAATACAGGACCCAGTACCAAGTATGTCTGCTAGTGAAAAAGACTATTCTAGGCCTCGCCACCTCTGGTCTAAGCAGTCTTCTCTGTCCTAACAGCAAGATCAGATATACTAGGGGTGTAAGTAGTAAGTCCTTAAAAGTACCTTTCTGCTGGACATCACTAGGGCAAAGATCTTTTGGCTATAGGTCCCCTAAATGGCTAAACTCCCTAGACAGTGACCTTATGGCCTGCACTGATCTTGACCTATTTAAATCTCTCCTAAGAGCTCACCTGATGAGCAACAACATTAATTGCTACTGTGGCTCCTAAACTCCTCCCCCCCTCAGGATGCCTGGCCACTGTCTCACTCCTGCACTTATAACTTCCGTACTTCACTCCTCATTTCACACCCCTCCCTTCTCTCCCCCCTTAACTTGCTATCGCATCGACAGGGCTTGTTTTGAGCTGCCCCCTCTGCCTCTCTTCAGGCTATCTCACAATACCTAGGTCTGCTTGACCACTTATTCCTCATCTGTCTGCTTCTTTAATTGTATCCAATCCATGGTAAGTCCAAGTTCTTCTGACCCATGCTCTGTTACTTCAGCTGTGATGCAACTCTTTAGGACATTGTTTTGCCTAGTGTCTACTACATGCTGTCATTAAAAATATGACCATCATCAATGTCTTGCATTTGATTGTACTCAATTTTGTATATAATTACTCTCTGTAACTTATGTGCCTTCTGTCTTGAATGACATGGAGCCTTTGTAAATGAGCTTTTAGATCAAAGGTTGTTAATCAGAGATTTAAATATATAGATAAAAAATAAAAGAATTTTTTTGAGCTGTGCTGATCGCAAAGTCAAGTTACCAATGTTAAATCAACATAAATGTGCTGAGATATGCCATCAAAGACAATCGATTGCAGTTTAAAGTAATTTCAGTAGCCAGAAAGGTCGGAAACTCAGTTTTTGAGCAAGTTGAATAGACTGTGATGCATGAGAAAAGTTACAGACATCATGACAGGGCAGGGTCAGCAATGTAAACACAGCAGCAGGAAGCCATTTTTGAGACAATATGTGACTAGTGAGCAATTCAGTAATGAAAGGTTTGTGTGTTTGCTTTCAGACATATCTTCGGGAGCACCCCAATATCCCGATTATGCCTGTGCTATGATTGCCGAGGAGGGGGCAGCATTAAGAGAGGTAGAGAGAGCCTACTATAGTGAAAGGTTACTTCCAGAAGTAGAAATCCCTAGCTATCCAGTGAGACTGTGCATTGTGTATCAAAATGCTGTAAGGGATGTGTTTCTAATACCACACTGCTCAGACTGCACTGCAAAATTTGGAGTGAGCAGGGCTACAGCTTCAGAGAGGGCAACAGGAATTCAGTTGCCTCCTACGTGAACCCTAGCAGGGGACCCTGCTAGTAGCAGCACGCAGCACCAGGTTGATCTTGTTGGGGAAAGTTCTACTGCATGTGTTACAGAAAGAGCAAGTAAAGTTGATGTTGATCCACTGCAAAAGCAGGAACAGAGAGAGGTTTCCACATCTGTGTCCCTAATGGACAGTGCAAAAGAGGGATCAGTTGACACGTGGAGACAGAGTCCAAGTCCTAGCCTACTGGGGGAGGATGAAGTACAAGAGACATTGAATTGGGAGGTGTCCTCCTCCATGACCAGTGAGAAATGGATTGTCTCAGGAGTGAGGATGTTTGCTCACTCTTGGGCAAAGATCATGAGTGATGAGGAAGAGGAGGATGAAGAAGAGTATCTTCATGCTGAGGGCTACCATGAGTCACCCCAAGCTCTTGCCTCAAGGAAGCCAGTGACAGTTGAAGATGGCTCTAGCAACTTGCCCAAAGAAGTAGTGGAGGACAAGTTCTTTCATTCTTTAAGTATGAGACACTGGCTCAACCAGGACTGGCCAACCCAAGCCGGGCCATGGGCCACAGACTAATAAAGAGTAGTAAAGTGAGACTGATCTGTAGAAGGGCTGATGCCACATGTGGGATGTCCTATCCTACCTTTCCTCATCAAGTCTGGGAGGAGATCAAACAGAACAGGCAATCCTGGCTTATAGAGGAAGCAAGGAAAAATATGCATCCAGATGTGCCAGAATGTGTAAAGGATAAAAGTAGTAAAGACTGCCTTAAGTTTCTGAAGATTAGGCAGGACTCTGTTCATTGACACTGTATGAATTGTGGATGGCGCTGGGCTAGAGACATTTCACAACATCAACCTGGAGCACCCAGATGGGATTAAAGTCCTTGCCCCACACCCTGAGTGGTACTACCCTTAATGGTGACACTCCCTGAGAATATGCCCATCATGCCTTAAGGAAGAAAGCAGTGGCAGACCAAATGTCTGTCATCTGAAGCAGCAGTATTTATGGATGAAGATGCAGCTCTTCTGGTATTTCAGGATTTTTTTCAGGTGTATCCAGATTTGTCAGCCCAGCAGTTTTCCTGTTTCATTGTTTGGTTTCCAGAAACATCCACCCAGCAGTTTTCCTGTTTCATCGTTTGGTTTCCAGAAACATCCACCCAGCAGTTTTCCTGTTTCATTGTTTTGTTTTTCAGAAGCATCAGCCCAACAGTTTTCCTGTTTCATCATTTTTTTTCCAGAAGCATCAACCCAGCAGTTTTCCTGTTTCATCATTTAGTTTTCCGGAAGTATCATCCCAGCAGTTTTCCTGTTTCATCGTTTGGTTTCCAGAAGCATCAACCCAGCAGTTTTTCTGTTTCATTGTTTGGTTTCCAGAAGCAACATCCCAGCAGTTTTCCTGTTTCATCATTTAGTTTTCCGGCAGCATCAGCCCAGCAGTTTTCCAGTACCATCGTCTGGCCTTCCAGGACATCAACCCAGCAGTATATGAAGATTCCATCTGGTCTGAAGGCAGAAGGTCCTCAGCAAACAGAGTAAGAAAAATCTTTTTCATTCTTCAAGGAGCTTGTAAGACAAATTCTTTTTATTTACATTAACTGACTTTGCACAGCACATCCTACATTTGAAGACTATCCAAGAAACGTTAATCTTTTTATCAAAGACTCCCCCCCTGGATTGAAGTTCTGAACAGGGCCTGTCCTGTCCAAGAACTGTTCTTCAGCATGCTTTGTCCTAGGAGAGACTCTTTAATGAACAATGTCTACAGGCACCAGTGACACTGGTCCCTAGATTTGGACATTTTAGGGAATCCCATCCCCAACTGTGTTGCATAAATGTTTTCTTTCCATTTTTTTACTTTTATACTTTTATAAAAAAATTGTCTTTTGGGGTTCTTTAGTGTTGGGTGGAGGTTTAGGCACTGGGTTTGAATGTAGAATGTGTTTTTCTTCTCTTGCAGGTGTTCCTGAAGAAGAAAAGAAGAGGATGTTTGGAACTCATCTGGGTTCCTCTTTTCTTAGTGTTTTTAGAAATGTCTATGGTTAATAGGGTGTTAACATGTTTTTCTTCACAGGTGTGATTTTTGGGGGAAATGTAATGCAATGTAGTGTGTGTTTTCCTTTGTTATTCAAAGGTACCCTGGGAAGTGTGAGGGAAAGGTTTTCCCTGGTAGGTAGTTTAAGTGAGATAAATTTTCCCTAGAGGGCTGGCAGATGGACAGGCTGGATGTCTTAACTCGAGTACGGATTTTCAGTTCTGTCTGTCAGGGCATACTTCAAGCAGTTTTTCTTGGAGCCACTGAAAATCCATAGATAGATTGTAGGACAGGGGCTGAAAATTTCATCAGCCAGCCTCTGTTCCTTTAGTGTTACCTGCCTGTGCCTAGCACATGGTAGGGGAGGGCCTGATCACCCCTCCCCATAAGTAACACAGAGGTAGAATGGCCTTGTGCTGGATGGAGATATGACTGCAGACAGTTATTCGTCAGGTAGCAGTGAGTGTAACCACCCAGCCCCCTGGAGTTACTAGAATTCCCACAGTATCAGTGCTAGGCAGAGAGAAGCAGCTGGTGATTAACTAGTTAAATGGTTTTTCACCTGCTCACTCTTCTGTTTACTTGGCCTCAGCTGAGATGGAAGTGATGAGCTAATTTGGAACTCTCACAGTAGCATAACCTTTGTGCCAGCTGTAGAGAAGGTATTTTTAGAATGTTGAGATGACGCTCAGTGTGAGTCAGCAGTGTAGAGCTGCAGTTTGAAGTTGGAGGAGTGAGAACTGCTTAGCTGAGGGCTCTGAGTGGAGGGCCCTGCATTCTCACCTTAATCCTGTTATTCTCCAGTTTGCCAAGAGAAGTGGTGGAGACTTTTTCTACAGCAGGATTTCCTGATTTTCATCCCTGGAGGGGTGAAACATACCGCTAGTGGATGGATCAAAGGGGAAATCACCTGTTTGATCCAGGATGTTTGAAGCTGTCTGAAATGTCTAACTGTGAGTAGGATCTGACGTTTGCTAAAGGAAGCAAGTACCTGTGCTGTTGAGTTCCCTGACTAAAAGGGAAGGCACAACTTTTCTGTGAATTCAGAAGTGTGAGACTGTTCTAATTTAAAGTTGGCTGAAGTGTGTGATGTCCAGAGGTATGACTATATTCACATTGTTCAAGACTTTAACTCTTCCACTACCAATTGTAGTGATTTGAATGCTGGATGCCAAGTTTCACTCTATAAGCATTTCCAAAGTGTGTTTCCAAATGTTTAAGGTGTAATTCTGAAAGAATGGCTGAGTATGGATTTGGTAGCAAAGGTTGGGAAGAATCCCATCTGGATTAACCAGTTCAGGACTAACAGGTTCAGTAAGTGTGCCTGGTTACTTTAGACAAATGGCCAAATGTCTGAAGAGAATTTTACCCTCTGAAGTGGGTTACAGTTTCTTCTCTGGTTATGAAGAATGGTGCTAGTGTCAGCAAATGTGTTTTCAGTTGTGGCCAGTGCCACTGGAATCAATGTTCTATGTCCTACTCTATTTGGGAATACAAGTGCAAGTTTCCTAAGTCCTACAACGGTGGGAATACAAAGAGTTTCTGTCAGGTACAGTCAATTTTGTTGCTCTGCAAGTTCCTAGTGCCACGAGGTATAAACCTTGGGAGTCCACCTTTGCTTTAGAGAACATCTTTTGGAATAAAATCACACTCTAGAACCCCAACTATGGTCTGGACATTTACATTATTGCTTCCTGTGTGGAGTTACTGGGTACCCCTCCATAAGATGGGTCTAGCATAGCCCTAGCAAAAAGGTTCTCTCCCCACGATCTGGTTTTGTAAATACCAAATAGGATATTGCTTTAGTACACCCCACCACTTGATCTTTAGAAGAATGAGCCCAGTATATATATACTCAAAGCTAGGGGTAGTACCAATTGTCTAAATGTTTTTGAGTCTGTGCCCAGTATGGGTGCCAGGGGTAGCTAACTCTGTAAAGTAGTGTGGGTGGGGGAGCTATACTCAAAACCTGTCTTCCGTTAGAAACCTCTGCTTTCAATAATTAAAATGGGGTCAACAATATTTTTAATTTTTTATTTATTTTAATCTTTGGTAACTGGGTAAGGCCCACTAGGCACATGTGCCTGTTTTCAGGGGCGACCTGGGAGCACTGGGCGGTTAAGTGACTTGCTCAGAGTCACATAGTATGCAAGTGGAGGTTGTGAGAATCAAACTCAGGCCTGTTATGCTGGATGTATCATGCTTATTCACACCTCGTTCCTCTAACCTCTAGGCTATACTGCCAGCCCTATATATTGATAATGAGTATATATGAATATAGCAAGTGGGACTGGCCTAATTTTGCTGACAGTTATGTTTGCCACAAATTCAGAACCCTAACAACAGGCAAGGATCTTTGTGACACAAAATTCAGTGCCCTAACAATAGGCAAGGCTCTTTGTGCAAAACCTAAGTGTTGCTTCCATTCTATTAAGCATACTGTACCTTGTGTTGAAGGTCATTCCCACTTTCTGCCTTTCATTCTGTTCCAGGAACTACAGAAAATACCATTGATAACTAAAGAGTGAATAGCCATACAAAAACATATCAGAGCAAAATAATAATCTCAGCTAAGGTAGGCTGCCATTACAGTGGGCACCTCCGTTATCAATATAGGATGAGATTGGTACTAAAAGGACAGACTGTGATTACACCAGAGTTCATTTATTTATCTGGGTTGTAATTTTCTGCTAATTGCCATTGATCAAATCATGTTATAAAATGGGTAGGGATAGTGCTGCACTTCCATTTTTTTGCTTATACCACACAAAAAAATCTGAGGTCAGACCCAAGCTACAGTGGCATATATGTTTTCACTTTGGACCTAATAAAGTATTTTTCTACACTGGACTTGTAGTGCTGGTATTTGCTGTACTACTGTATGCTGGATTTGCAGTTACCAAGCACACTTTGCAGATGCGAGCTGTATTTTTGCACTGCTTAACAGGGTAGCAGAAGACCCTGAAGGAGAAGGAAGCAACTCCTGGTGGGGGACTCCATCATGGGAGGGATAGGTTTTGGGACAGAAAGGGAGCAAGAGAGGGAGGTTAGGTGCCTACCCAGTGCCACAATTTGGAGGAATGGAAAGCAGATCCTGGGGATCACTACAGCAGCAGGTCAGGAGGGGGAGCTAGATGTCATTGCCCACCTGGGGACAAATGACCTGGCTAGGGATGGGGAAATGATAGTTCAGGAGGAGTTCAGGGAGTGGGGGAGAGGTTTTAAGCAGGTAGCACGCTCAGTGGCCTTTTCTGAGGTTCTGCCTGTCTATGACGGGGGAGGATAGGGTACTCCATACCAGGAGCTTCAACCAGTGGTTGAAGGGATTGTACACAGAGGAGGGGTTTGGCTACACTGGGGACTGTGGTCATACCTGGAGGGAAAAAGGCCTGTACAGGGGAGATGGCCTGCATCCGTCCAGGAGGGGGACTGCAGTCCTCAGTGAACAGTTTACATGTTACATTACCAAATGTTTACACTGGCTGAGGGGGGTGGCAGAAGAAAGCAGGGAGACATAAACTACCCCACAACAAACTGGAGTAGCCAGCAGGGAGAACCCTAAGGGAGACAAATCCCCAAGGGTACCTAATAAAAAGAAAAAAGTTAGTAGTAATGAAGAGAGGTGGGAATGCGAACAGAAGCATTAAGGAGAGAAAGCAAAAGGGAATATGGGGGGTTGCCAAGCAGGGTAGCACTAGAAGTTGGAAGTCCATTCCGGACTGCTACGCCATTATGGCAGAGGCTAACCTGGACATTGTTGCCATTACAGAAACATGGTGCACTGAGAACCATGACTGGGATATAGTCATACCAGGCTATACTCTGTTCAGAAAGGACAGGGTGAGAAAAAAGGGGAAGGAGTTGCTCTTTATGTGAGAGATAGCATAAAAGTGACAGAGGTACAGGGAGGGGTGGCGGTACTGTGGGTTACCGTAGAGATGGGGAATGGAGTCACTAGTCACACTGGCATGATCTACAGACCTCCAACAAGGAGCAGGGTGGGGGGAGTTGGATATGGTTCTGGGGGAAGCCATTCAAAAGATGGCGAATAAGGAGGATGTGCTGCTGGTGAGAGACTTCAGTCTGGCAGATGTAGATTGGAGCATCCCAGCTGCAGCTACAGCTAGAAGCAGGGACATCCTGGACTCCCTACAGGAAGCATTCCTCAGGCAAATAGTTATGGAGCCCACTCTTGAGGGGGCAACACTGGACCTTGTACTAAATAACGGGGACAGTGTTGCAGATATCATGGTGGGTGGTCTACTGGGGACCAGTGATCACCGTGCTGTGTGTTTCAATGTAAGGACTGCGGCAGAATTGAGCCACACAAGGATATGGGTGCTGGACTTCAGGAGGGCCAATTTTAAAAAGATGGAGAGATGCATCAGGGATGCCCTGGCAGGGGAGAAGAACTTGCAGGGCCGTTGCCAGCCACGGTTCTTGAGGTTCAAATGAACCCCTCCCGCATTTTGAACCTCCTCTTTTTTTTTATTATTTATTCTGTTTGTACTATTGTCTCTTTAAAAATTGAATGTGGTGGTGCTTTAAGAGTGTGCCCAAATGTTCCCGAGTCTGACACGTGCCACCCCCCACACATGACACCACTGACAATCATTCTGTATATAAGGGAGGTGGTTGTTGTGAGCCTGTGACAAGCACCCCCCCCCGATCTGCCAATCAGCTCCTGACCCTGGCCTAGTGCCGAACTGCTCCTCAGTATTTTGCTCCATTGCCTTCGCCAGAGTAATTGGCTGGCCAATCAGTAGTGCAAGAGGCACATAAGCATGCCCAAAATGCAACTGTGTGCTGCCCAGAACTCACACTGCTCCACTGACTGCCAAGCTGCAAGATGAACCGAGCACGAGAGGTGAGGGAAGTTTCGGCTGTTGCCAAAAATAAACAAGAAAAGCAATGTGGCCACAGGGCCAAGTTGGGCTTATTACCGAGTATTTTCACTGCCAGTCAGGTAATAAGTGTTGCTGGTGGCTGCCGAATGATAGTTGCTAACATAATTCAGCAAGACAGTGCTGGGACTGCTCTTGATTGTCGAGGAAAGGTCAGGGCACAGACAAGTGGGGCTAGCAGAATGTGGTTCTTACAGAAATATGAAAAGAAAAAAGAAAAAGAATGAACTCCAGTCTGCCTCCTGTAAAATAATATGTGTTTTGAGCTCTCGAAAGCCTCATCATCCCTCTGTGTGGCTGCCTCAATTTTGCTCAGTCTCAGTCCAGTCTCTGCAGCAAAAGGGGATAGCAGCAAGTTCTGACAGAAATAAGAAAAAAACAGAAAAAGACTGAACTCCAGTCTGCATCCTGTAAAATAATCAGTGAGCTCGTGAGAGCCTCATCTTCCCTCTGTGTGGCTGCCTCAATTTTGTTCAGTCTCAGTCCAGCCTCTGCAGCTAAAGGGGATAGCAGCAAGTTCTGACAGAAATATGAAAAAAAAAACAAAATGACTGAACTCCAATCTGCCTCCTGTAAAATAATCTGTGAGCACTCAAGAAACTCATTATTCCTCTGTGTGGCTGCTGCAGCCACACAGAGAGATGATGAGGCTCTCTAGAGCTCACAGATTATTTTACAGGATGCAGACGGGAGTTCAGCCTTTTTCTTCTCTTCATAATTCTGTCAGAACTTGCTGCTATCCCCTTTTGCTGCAGAGACTGAACTGAGACTGAACAAAATCTATATGTAAAAGCAAAATAAGCTATAAATGCACAACAGAGCATATAGGAACCCTGGGCTTCTGACCCTCTGCTTTAAAAAAAAGTAAAAGCCTACAAAAAAAGAACCTTTGTAAAAAAAAATCCTGGTGAGGGCCTAGCAGCACCCAGATCCTATTATCTGGCTGGCTGCAGGGTGAATATATACTTGTATTCTGTATATGAGGTTAGCAATATGCTGACATTCATGGTCTGGCCTATGTCAGACCAACAGGTGACTACAGTGTCAGCATTTTGCTAACCTCACATACAGAATACTAGTATGTATCCACCCTGCGGCCTGACACCTCATCATTTTAGAGCAAGGGGGTGGAGGAGAGCTAAAATATGAGTTATTTAGCTTCAAAATAAGCCAGAAAATGTACCACAGAGCATATAGAACCTCTGAACTTCTGGGGGCCACCCACAACATTTTTGAAAAAGTCACATACTCCAAAAAAAGACCCCCCCTTCTAAAAATCCTGGCAATGGGCCTGACTTGTGTGGAGTGGAGGAACTTTGGGCAAAACTAAAAGGGGGCATAGAAAAGGCAACAGACCTCTGGTCAGTCTAGTAAGCAAAGGCAAGAGGAAAAAGAGACTGATATGGTTCCCTAAGGAGGTGGCTAGGAAAGTAAGGTCAAAAATGTTAGCATTCAGAAGGTATAAGAAGTCAAAGAAGGAGGAGGAGGAGGAGGAGGATAGGGTGCTGTATCTGGAGAAACAGATGAAGGCAGGGAAATCAGTTAGGGGTGCAAAGGCACAAACAGAGGAGAAAATAACACAGGAAATAAAGCAAGGGGACAAGATATTTTTTAGGTAGATAAGCACAAAGAACAAGACCAGGGGAAGGATTTTAAGACGAAGAGGGGAAGGGGAGGATTGTGTGGAGGGGGACCAAGAAAAAGCAGACATCTTGAACAAATACTTTTGTTCAGTGTTCACAGAAGAAGGGAAAGGGAAGGGGCCACAGAAAAGTGACAGAAACATTGAAGGAAGGGAGGTGGGCACTAGTCCATTTACAGAGGAGAGAGAGTCCTGAAGGAACTCACAAATCTGAAAGTGGTTAATGCAATGGGGCCAGAGCGGGTCCATCCGAGGATAATGAGAGAAATCAGGGAGGTGCTGGCTGCACTTCTGACAGTACTGTTCAGCCTCTCAATGGAGACGGGAGAGGTTCCGGGGGACTGGAGGAGGGCAGATATAGTACCGCATTACAAATGTGGTAGTAGGGAGGAGGCCAGCAACTACAGGCCAATCAGTCTGACTTCGGTGGTGGAGAGATTATTGGAATCACTACTGAATCATCGCCATAGTATCATAGATACATAGACAGTGTCGGCAGATAAGGGCCTATGGCTCACCCAGTCTGCCCATTTAAGTTTGTAAGTTCAGTTTATGTTTTCCAGGAAGTCTGTTGCCCCTTACCCCTGACCTCCAGAATTCCTTTATGTCTATCCCATGCATTCTTAAATCCTGTGATTGTTTCAGCCCCCACCACTTCCTCTGGCAGGGTGTTCCACTTGTCCACCACCCGTTCTGTGAAGAAATTCTTCCTCACGTTTCCTCTGAATCGTCCTCCCTCCAACTTCATCCCATGCCCTCTAGTCCTGGAACATCTTAAAAATAGTGCATTTCTGCACTCTGTTCCTCCCTGTAAGATACTTGTATGTCTCTATCATATCCCCTCTCTCCCTCCTCTCCTCCAGGGAGTACATGTTCAGTGCCTTCAACCTGTCCTCATAGGACTTGTGATGCAATCCATGCACCATCTTTGTTGCCCTCCTCTGAACCTTCTCTACCCTGTCTATGTCCTTACGTAGGTAAGGTCTCCAGAACTGCACAGTGTACTCCCGGTGCGGCCTCACTAGTGTCTTGTATAGTGGAATGATGACCTCTCTTTCCTGCTGGTGATGCCCTGCCTATGCATCCCAGCATCCTATTTGCTTTACCTGCTGCCTTGTCACACTGTTTCCCTGCCTTGAGGTCATCAGAGATGATAACTCCAAGATCCCTTTCCTGCTTGGTGCATGCTATATCCTCACCCCCAACTGATATATTGTGCCAGGGTTTTGTGCCCATATGCATTATCTTGCACTTCCTTGCATTGAATTTCAACTGCCAAACCCTGACCATTCTTCAAGTTTCTGCAGGTCCCTTCTCATTCTGTCTACACCTCTGGTGTGTCTACTCTGTTACAGAGCTTTGTGTCATCAGCTAACAGTGAAATTCTGCCTCTAGGTCCCGCGCAATGTCACTAATGAAGATATTGAATAGTACCGGTCCCAGCACTGATCCCTGTGGTACCCCACTGGTCACTCTTCCCTCTGTGGAGTGACAGCCATTTACTACCACCCTCTGTGTCCTGCTGCTCAGCCAGTTACCTACCCACTGCACTACTGTCCTGCCCACACCCATATTCCCCAGTTTGTGCAATAGACTTCTATGTGGCACAGTGTCAAAGGCCTTGCTGAAGTCCAGATAGGCCATGTCCACTGCCCTCCCCTGATCCACCTCCCTAGTCACCCAGTCAAAAAATTCAATGAGGTTGGTCTGACATGACCTTCCCCTGGTGAAACCATGCTGCCTTGGGTCATAGAAAGTGATGGCAGAAGGGGAGCACATGGTTCATCCAGTCTGCTCATGAACCTACACACCACCCTTAACTATTACTCAGTGTTATGATGCCTTTGTACCTGTCCCAGCCATTCTTGAAGAACTCTACTGTCTTTGCCTCCACCATTCCTTGGGGGAGGCTGTTCCATGAGTTGACCACCATCTCAGTGAAAAAGAGCTTATGAGTGTTGCTCCTGAACTTGCACCCCTTCCCCATTTGCATATCATGACCCCTAGTTCTCGTATTACTCTCTACCTGAAAGAGGTCCTGAACCTCTACTCTATTTAGTCCCTTCATGTATTTGAAGGTCTCAATCATGTCGCCCCTCTCCCTTCGTTGCTCCAAGGAATACATGTTGAGATTCCTCAGTCTCTCTTCATATGATTTTTGATGCAGGCCTTGTATCATCTTTGTAACTCTCCTTTGTATTGTTTCTTGCCTATCTATGCCCTTTCTGAGACATGGCCTCCAGAACTGGATGCAGTACTCTAGGTGTGGCCTCACCTGTGAGCTATACAGCAGCACCACAACCTCTCTTTTCCTACTGGTTATTCTCCTTCTTATGTATCCCAGCTTTCAATTCACCTTTTGCGCAGCCTTTTCGCACTGCTTTGTATTTTTTTAGGTCATCCGTCATAATCACTCCCAGGTCACTCTCTTCTTTTGTGGTGTCTAGTTTCTCATCTCCCATGTGGTATTCCTCTCTTGGATTGACTTTTCCTAGGTGCATGACCTTGCACTCCTTGGCGTTGAATTTAGTTGCCATGTTTTTGACCACCCTTCCAACCTTTCAAGATCTGCCTTCATTTTCTCTACCTCTCCAGGGGCATTGACCCTGTTGCATAGCTTTGTATTGTCAACAAACAGGCCTACCTTCCCATGCAAGCCCTCTCCTATGTTTCTAATGAAGACATTAAAGAGCATGGGACCCAACACTGACTCCTGTGACACACCACTAGTCACCCCCCTGTCCTCCGGTAAGGTGCTTTTTACAAGTACCCCGGGTTCTCCCACTCAACTAGTATCTAATCCAATTTACCACTTTCTACTATATTCCCAAGCTGGCAAGCTTGTTTAGCAGCCTTCTGGGTGGTACGGAGTCGAAGGCTTTGCTGAATTCCAGATATACTACATCCACAGCGCATCTTTGATCCACCATTTTGGTAACCCAGCTGAAGAAGTCAGTTAGGTTTGTCTGGGATGATCTTCCTGAGGTAAAACCATGTTGCTCTGTGTCTAGATTACCACTCTTCATTAGATAATTTAGAGAATGCTTTCCTTGAGTAGGGCTTCCATTGTTTTACACACAATCGAGGTGAAGCTAACTGAGCAATAGTTTCCTGCCACTTCCCTACTCCCATTTTTGTGAAGAGGGGCAACATTAGCCCTCCTCCAATCTTTTGGGACCGTCCCCATTCGAGTGATAGGTTAAATAGGTCATCCAGAGGTGCTGAGAGCTCCTCCCACATCTCCCTATCCTAGTGTGAATTTCATCCGGGCCCATTGCTTGTGCACCTTGAGTTTCAGCAGTTCATTAAGGACCCTTTCCCTTGTAAATGGTCTTGAGTTGGATTCACAAAGGAAAGGATAGTGGAATATCTTGAATACAATAGCTTATGCAGAACATGAGACAGCATGGATTCACGAAGGGGGGAGGTCTTGTCAAACAGATCTTATAGATTTCTTTGACTGGGTGACCAGGGAATTGGATCAGGGAGGAGCAGTGAATGTGGCCTACCTGTATTTCAGCAAGGCCTTCAACACCGTCCCACATAGAAGATTAGTAAACAAGCTGGATAACCTAGGAGTGGGACCAAAGGTGGTAAACTGGGTAAGAAATTTACTAAGGGATAGGAGATAGAGGGTGATGTTAACAGTGTTCACTCCGAGGAAGAGAGGGTGACCAGTGGGGTACCTCAGGGATCTGTACGGGGACCAGTCCTCTTTAATGCCTTTATTAGCTATACAGTAGAGGGGCTGGAGGGACAGGTCTGCCTGTTCATTGATGACACTAAAATCTGCAACAGGGTAGACACTTCAGGTGGTGGCGGAAAAAAATGAAAGGGGATCTGAAAAGGTCAGAGGATTGGTCAAGGGCGTGGCAACTGGGCTTCAGTGCAAAAAAGTGCAAAATCAAGCACTTAGGGCACAGAACCCCAGGGAGGGAATACACAATTGGAGGATAGGTATTGACTGCCAACAAACAGGAAAGAGACCAGGGAGTTATCATATCTGATGACCCAAAGATGGCTAGGCAGTTTAACAAGGCAGTCAGTAGAGTGAATGGGATGCTGGGGTGCATAGAGACGAGCATCGGCAGCAGAAAGAGGGAGGCGATGTTACCCCTGTATAGATCACTGGTGAAACCTCACCTGGAGTACTATGTCCAGTTCTGGAAATCTCATCTCCAGAAGGACATAGAAAGAGTGGAGGCGGTCCAGAGGAGGACAACCAAAATGGTGCCGGTTCTGCATCATAAGCCATATGAGGAAGACTGAAGGACCTTAATATGTGTACACTGGGGGAATGGAGGGAGAAGGGGGGATATGATAGAAACTTTCAAATACCTTACAGGTATACATAAGGTTCAAGAGGGAAGCATCTTTTAGAAAAAAGATGCTCAAGGAAAAGGGGTCATACTTTGAAGCTGGAGGGAGGTAGACTCAGGGGAGATGTGAGGAAGTACTTCTTCACGGAGGGGGTGGTGAATGCCTGGAACACCCTACCAGTGGAGGTGGTGGGGGAAAAACTGTAACAGGCTCAAGAAAGCATGGGATAGGCATAAGGGAACCTTAGTGATAAGACAAGGGGGGATAAACTAGAGATCAAGCAGGATCTGCAGTGATATAGTAAGTAGAGAAAACAAGCTGACTAGACCGGCCAAGTGGTCCTTATCTGCCATCAAATTCTATGTTTCTATGTTTGTATGAGTGCAAGAGATAGTGTCTGGAAGAGAGCAGATGGAAAGTTAAGTTAAATGCTTAAAAAAATAATATGCTGTAGTGCAAGTGAGGTAGTCAGTGAAGGAACTGATGAGTGAGGGAGTAGTGAAGAGAATGGGTGGGCAGCCAGTTGGCCAGTTGAGACTGGAGCAGAAATTTTAGTTAAAAAAATGTTCATTCAACAGTGGTATGTGGTATGATGCAAGAAGGACAAAGTTAGTGTGTGATGTTATAAGTAAGTAATAGATTATGAGGAGGCATGTGGGTGAGAGCAGGATATAAGTAGAAAAGACTGGCATCTAAAACTGAAGTGTGTACATGGAGCACATGGATATGAGTGGTAAAAGGGCATGCTAGTTCCGGATCTTTTGTTTTTGTGGTCAGTGTTGACACATGAATGTAGGAACTAGAATGCCATCAGCCAATCAGATTCAAATATTTTCCTAACTCATTTTCTAAAACCTTGCACATTAACGTAATATACTACAGAAGCAGCGCAGGTTACAGCAGTGCAAGTAGTCTTGAATGCTATGATGTCCCCAAATACACAGACACATGTAACACGTCGTGGTCGCCGCACGCACACACACACACACACACATACACTTATGTATATGTGCAAGCACAAAGCTTTTGCACTTATTCTGTTACTACAATTGCCTGTCCCTACAGAAAGAGCCTGGAATGAAAAATACTACAGTTGGTCTGGCCAAGTTGTTGCTGCTTGCATACAAAGCCCTCCCTTCCTGGTGGTGGCAACTGCAGGGACTGTCAAAGATTATGACAATGTTTTGTGCTGTAACGGGGCCTGTGTCTGTGTGTAGGGGCAATGTGTGTGTGTGTGTGTGTGTGTGTGTGTGTGTGTGTGTGTGTGTGTGTGTGTGTGGTTATCCTTTCATATGTCTGCCCCACTCCCATGTCTTAGTCCATTGAACAGGGTCCCAGAAACTAACACAGTTAAGCAACAACAGAAATCAGTGCACTCATGTAGACATCTCCAAATGATTGTGGTGTAGATATAATACAATATAAGTGACCTCCTGGAATTAAAATGTGTTGCAAAATAATTAGCTCTACTGCTGACCAGGACTGCCAAGCGGTTGTGATGACTGGCTGGAACATTCTGTGGCTTCCCACCCCAACAATCGCTGGAGCACACAATCAGCCTTAGCCATGAATGGGCCAATGGGATCAAGATTCGTAGCTGCCCCTCCTTCCACTCTAACAGCCAATCGGGTAGTCGGGTTTCAGAGAGTGGGTAGAACTTGAAAAGTCCACCAAAACTGAATAAAGAATCGATGTGGCATTTACTGGGCCACATATCTCCACTGCCATTTGGGACCGCCAAGGGGTCATGAGGGCTGGCTGGAACCTTCTGTTGCTTTCTCCCCCCCCCCAAAGAACACACAATCAGCCTTGTACTTACAAGGGGCCAACGAGACTGGGACTCATAGCTACACCTCCATCCAGTCCAACAGATAATCTGGTGGTCTGGTCTTGATCAGCAGGCAGAGCTTGAAAAGCCTGCTGAAATTGAACAAAATAATTGGTGTGGCCTTTGCTGGGCTGCATACCTCCACTGCCATTCATGACTACCATGGGGTCATGAGGGCTGGCTATAACCTTCTGTTGCCCTCCCCTCAACGATCACCATAGAACACAATCAGCCTTGCATGATAAGGGGCCTATGGGACTGGGACTCAGAGTTGCACCTGTCTCCACTCCAACAGTCAATGGGGCAGCCAGATATCTGTCAGCTTACAGACCTAAAAAAGGTTGCCAAAATTGAATAAAAGAATCAGTGTGGGATTTGCTGGACCACATATGTTCACTGCCATTCAAGGCTGCTAAAGGGCCATGGATGCTGGCTGGAACCTTCTGTTGCCCTCCTTCCCAATGATCACAGAAGCACAGAACCAGCCTTACCCACCAAGAGGCCAACTAGACCGGGACTCATAGCTGTGCCTTCCTCCACTTCAATAGCCAGTCAGGTAGCTGGGTTTTGGTTGGCAGGTGGAGGCTGAAAATCCTACTAAAACTGAATAAAAGAATCAACGTGATATTTGCTGGACCACATATCTTCACTTCTATTTAGGACTCCTAAGAGATCATGAGGGCTGGCTGGAGTCTTCTGTTTCCCTCCTTCTCAAAAATTATAGAAGCACATAATCAATCTTGCCCAAGATTAGGCCAATGGGAACCGGACCTTTGGCCTTGCCTCCCTCCACTCCAACAGTCAATCGGGTGTCCGGGTTTAGGGCGGTGGGTGGAGCTTGAAAAGCCCACCAAAACAAGAAAAGAATCAAAGCAGTGTTTGCTGGGCCACATACCTCCACTGCCATTTAGGACTGTCAGTGGGTGTTGAGGGTGGGCTGGAACCTTCTATTGCCCTTCCAAGTGATCACAGAAGCACCCAATCAGCCTTGCCCACTAAGGTGCAAATGGGACCAGGACTCATACCCATGGCTCCCTCCATTACAACAGCCAACTGGGTGGCTAGGTATTGGTCAGTCGATAGGGCTAGAAAAGTTCACCAAAGCTGAACACAAAAAATCAGTGCAGTGTTTCCTGGGCTGCATACCTCCACTGCTGTTCAGGACTGCCAAGTGGCCATGAGGACTGGCTAGACTCTTCTGTTGCCTTCACTCCCAATGATCACCGGAGCACACAATCAGCCTTGCCAATGAAGAGGAAAACAGGACCAGGACTCATAGCTATGCCTTCCTCCACTCCAACAGCCAATCAAATTGCTGGGTTTCAGTTGGCAGGAATAGCTTGAAAGCTTGCTGAAACTGAACAAAAGAAGTGATGCAATATTTCCTGGGCTGCATACCTCCACTGCCATTCCAGAGGGAATGCTAAGGAGTCATGAAGGCGGACTGGAACCTTTTGTTGTCTTCCTCCCAATGATCACCAGAGCACACAATCAGCCTTGACCACCAAGGGGCCATCAGGACAGGGACACAAAGCTGCACCTCCCTCCACTCTCACAGCCAATCAGGCAGCCATGTTTCAGTCAATGGGTGGTGTTTGAAAAGCCTACTGACGTTAAACGAAAGAATCAGTGCAGCGTTTGCTGGGCCACACACCTCCACTGCTGTTCAGGACTACCAAGGGATCATGAAGACTGGCTGTAACGTTCTGTTATCCTCCCCTCACTTATCTCAAGAGGACACAAGCAGTCTTCTTCTCCAAGGGTCCAATGGGACCAGAACTCAAAGCAATACCTCCCTCCACTCCAACAGCCAGTCAGGTGAGCTTGTCACTGTCTCTCTTTAGTCCTGTAACTGAAAGGTGCCTTCCAGCTGCAGGCCAGAGTAATGGGCATGGATAAGGGTGTCACACAGCAGTTGGTAGGAGACACTGCCCCCAGAACCCAACCCTATACCACCCTGACCATCCCTACAGGGACCTTCAGAATCAAATGAACAAGTTCTTGGGCATTTTTCAACTGCTGGATAGGATTTGGAATGTGCAGTCCATTGCCTGGGTAGGAGTACTCACTGCTGCTATAATTTCTACTGTGGTATGCCTTATACTGCTGTGCAGTTACTGCCTGCAGATGCTCGGTTACATATTTGCCTTTTAGTGTAGAGTACTTATAGCTCTGTTGTTACCAAGTTACTTAGAGCACTCTGTGACCTGCTAGTCAAACTGTTGGGCTGTTGTTCTTTTCTGGTTACCATACCCTCAAACCTGATTCACAGTGTATGCTCTTTACACTCCATCTGGGTTGTACAGAGATTTCCTTTTGGTGCTCCCATTGGATACGTTACTATGCCTACTGTATACCACTGTGGCATCCTATCTAGGTGATCTTGATTTTTCTGTTTTCTACTTAGCACTTTGTTGTGCCTCTACTTAACCTCATCAGGGTGGCCATATAGCCCAGCTCCCAGGTGGAGTTTATCAAACTCACAATGAGCCTTGCAGTGACAGCATTGGTTATGAGCTCCCTATTATTAGGGCTCTTCATTCTGTTGGACTGATGTGCTTATGCTCTGGCTCTCATCCAAGCTTTCCTATCTTATTTTACCATCTCCCCCATTGTATCCCTACCCCCACTGACTAGCCAGGAGCTTTTCTTTCATCTCTCACTTCATCTGGCTCTCTTAAAAAGTCAGAGTGTCTTCACCCGTGTGCTTTCTTATCCTCCCTAAGTGCCTAAGTGTGCAGAGCTAGCCTCTGCATAAACTAACCTTCCTAAGCTCCATGATCCCCCTAGTGCTACTACTACTGACAGGGGACATTGAAAGCAACCCAAGCCTAACTCCTTCCCCCTCTCCCACAATAACCCTGTATGGGCAAACAGGCACAAGCTAAAAATCGTGCGCATCAATGTCTACAGTCTCCAGCCTAGGTATCCTTGTACAACCCACATGTCATAAGAGTCCTTGAAACATGGTTAAAAGCCTCCATCCCAGACTCCAGCTGCCACATTAGGGGCTTTACTATGATCAGGCAGAATGGACAAGGGTCCAAGAGATGAGGTGGAGTTCTATTATATTTCAGAGATTCGCTAAGCGCAACCTTTATTTCTAGCAGTACCAATCACAATGCTGTCTGTGATTAGCTTATTACCAAACTCACACCAGGGACTGGCAAAAATTGTATATTGGGTGCTCTTAGAATCCACTCAAAGGTAGTCTAACTGGTCTAAACCAAGTAGTTCAGGACATTGGTCATTGCTTCTTCATGAGGGAGCTCATTATTTTAGGGGACTTCAACCTTAACTGGCTCCAAGGTACCCAGCTTGATTGTAATGCACTACTAAAGCAACTCAATCTCTCCCAACGTATCACTACCAACCACCCATCTAAACCATAGATCCTCAAACCACTCCCTTCTGGACTGGATCCTCACCAACCATGAAGACAGGGTCCTCCAGGCAGGAGTACTGTCTGACTCCACCAGTAGCCACCCTCAACATTTTACATCTGGTGCTGTAAGTACCCTCCCCTTCCCCTAATATCCTGTCCTTTAGGGAATTTTTTTTCTAATTATGACTTATCCCACTTGCTCTTGGACATCAGGGCAGTGGAATGGTCAGCCCTCCACACCCTGTCTGGTGTGAACTCAGCCCTAGGCTTCTTTACCTCTGCCCTATCATCCATCCAGGACAAGCACTTCCCCATCAACACCAGGAGAGTGTGGATGGAAAAGCCAGATAGTTATCAAAAGAACTGCTTAGAAAAATGGATGAGAGGGATGCCCTGAGGGCAACCTAGAAATCTGCTTCCTCACCCTGTTTCTGGAACAATTACCAAAGGCTGCACAACCTTCGTAAGCAACAGATTAAAACCCTAAAGACTAATTGTATTAAAATGAACAGCAAATTCAGACTGCTTCACTCACCCATCACATTTCTTTTTATTTTCAAGCCATTTAAAATCATGTTATTTATTATTTCAACGTTTCATAACTCAAAGAGTTACTTCTTTACGAAATAATGGCTTACTGTAGAATATATTAAAATAAACATTATTCAACAATTTTTTCTTAGTTCATCATGTTACTTTATTATAATTTAATATAAAACTTCTAGCAATTAAATAGACTTGCAAGAGGATCAATCTTGAGTCTGTAAAGTAGGTGTCTTAATGATGTCAAGTCAAGTCAAATTTATTTAAAAAGACACCCAATCCCAGAGGCTCTGGGCGCTGCACAAGAATTTTACAGCATTTCATACCACATGGATTATAGAGTAAAATTAATACATACATATAAACAAAATTACACCCCAAAAGCTTGCGAGAATAGGAAAGTCTTCAGGTGAACCTTAAAGGCAATTATAGTGGGGGCCTCCCTAACTACAGTTGGTAAGATGTTCCAAAAAGCGGGAGCGGCAACACTAAAAGCTCAGTCCCCCGCAGATTTTAATCTCTCTCTTGGAACAGTTAGGAGGCTGCCACTAGAGGAGTGGAGATTACGGGCAGAGGTGCAAGGTACCAGGAGATCTGACAGGTAACCAGGGCCCTTCCCGTGTAGGGCCTTATAGGTGAGAAAACCCAGCTTGAAGAGTACTCTCCATCTGACAGGCAGCCAGTGCAATTCACGCAATACAGGTGTAATATGACAGAATTTGCTTTGCCCGGTCAAAAGCCAGGCAGCAGCATTTTGCACTAGCTGCAGTCTATGAAGAGAACCCCCAGAGACTCCGAGATAGAGGGCATTACAGTAGTCAAGCCTAGAAGTGACTAAGGCATGTATGAAGGTAGGGAGGTCCAGAGACGGAACAAGGGGCTTAATCCTGGCAATTTTTCTAAGATGGAAAAAACAGGAATGAACCACGGAAGATATTTGAACCTCCATGGACAGGTTCCTGTCAAGAATCATACCAAGATTTCTCACCCAAGGGGAGGCCATCAATGACGCGGCCCCTAGCACAAGTCCAGTTCCAGAGTCAGAGGCCATCCCATCACGAACTCTGTTCGACTCCACTACCAGTACCTCAGTCTTGTCAGGGTTCAGTCGTAGCCAGCTGGAGGCCATCCAGTCATTAATCTCAGCCAGACAGATGTTTAGCACATCCACTGCATTTGATGTTCCTGGGGCAAAGGATAAGTATAGCTGAGTATCATCAGCATAGCAATGAAAACTCAGACCATACTTCCTAATGATCCCCCCCAGGAGCAGCATATATACTGCGAACAACATTGGGGCCAATACTTAACCCTGAGGGACTCCACACAAAAGGAGGCAGGGTGTTGATGAGAAATTTCCATCACAACCCGTTGCCTCCTATTGGTGAGAAAGGACTCAAAATACTTGATGACAGTACCGGTGAGTCCACATAACTCCCTCAGGTGGAGAATCAAGACACAATGGTCCACAGTATCAAATGCTGAGGAGAGGTCGTGGAGAACAAGAATTGTCCTGTCCCCCCGTCTCTAGCCCTGAGGAGGTCATTCTGCACCCGAACTAATGCAGTTTCAGTGCTATGTCTGGCCCAGAAAGCCGACTGGAAGGGATCATACAACTCGTGAGTCATGAGATGTTCCTCCAATTGAAGCGATACCACCTTCTCAACAATCTTCCCCAAAAATGAGAGATTGGAGATAGGACGATAATTTGCCCTGATCTCCGGGTCCAAAGAAGATTTCTTTAAAAGGGGTCTCACCAGAGCCTCCTTCAATGCATCTGGAAAGACACCCTGACTCAAGGAACACCGGACAATCAGGGCAAACACCGGGCCAACAGAGTCAATGCATCTCATTAAGAATCGCATTGGCACTGGGTCCAGTTCACAAAATGTATGCTTCAAATTGGCTGCCACCTCAATATCCTCACAAATCTCCACTGGTCTAAACTCTCCCCAACTAGACGGAGTGCACTTAGAACACAACTGGCGACCATTGTCAGCAATGGTATTGCTGGCTGAAGAAACCTCCCGCCGGATCAAAGACACCCTGTCCGAGAAAAAACGAGCAAAATCCTCACAGTCCTCATTTGAGGAAACTCTTCTAGGCTGAAGACAGACAGGATGGAGAAGTCTATCAACAGTCTGGAAGAGTGAGGCTGGTCGGTTTCTCCCGGCAGCAATCTCCCGAGACAAAAATATTGTCTTCCTTTAGTTGATTGCCTCCTGATATGCACAATAATGCGCACGCAGGACCAGTTTGTCCGTCTCCAGATGGGACTTCCTCCAGCGGCGCTCTAATCTCCAACCCAGCTTCATTTCCCTAAGAGCTCCATCATACCAAGGAGACCTCAGGTACGAAGTTCTGGGTTATACATGGATAGGTGCGAGGGAGTTGATGGTGTCAGATAGCACCTTATTATAGGTGTCTACCCCGACATCAACAGCTCCGATGCATGCATCACCCACACTAGATAAATCAACTGCCGACATAAAACCCTCAGGGGTAAGATCACGTAAAGGGCGGCAGCGAATCATCTCAGCAGGGGAAGAACTTATGACGGGAGCCCCAAGCGTGAACTTCACCATGCAATGATCAGACCAGAAAACCTGGTCAATCACAAGATCTACAATCTCAAGCCCCAGTGAGAACACCAGGTCCAATGTGTGGCCATCGTGGTGAGTGGGTTCACCAACAAACTGCATCAGCCCCAACAAGGACATACTCTGCAGAAATTCGCTGGCTCACTTTTGAACTTTGTCTTCGGCCCAAACGTTGAAATCCCCCAGGAAACACATGATGGCACACTATTGCATGCTTCAAATAGCAATTCTCTCTGTTAAGCAAAAACAGCACATTTTTAAGATGTCCAGTCATATGAATTCCTAGTAAACTAAATTTTTAATAATTTTTTTAATAAAAAAAATTGAGTGAACTTTTTTATAACCTCACCCACATGTATATACAGTAGGTTATTCACAATGGGTCCTATGCATTATCTACATGCAAAATGCATGTAACCCACCCGCACTGCCCTGCTAGAGAGATGCCAATGTTTAATTTAGCCAGTGAAGTTCTGGCAAAGTCGGCAATTATGGCCTGTGAAATATTTTGCGAATTTCAAGTGTTCCATGAAATATTTTGCGGGTGTAAATTTGCAAAACCCTGCCCAAAAAATGTGGACTTTTGCCCACAAAGTGCAGAATTTCACTGGCAAACAGCAGAATTTCACCTACAAATGGCAAAATTGCACCATTCATCGGCGAAATTCTGCACTTTGCGGCAAAATTCTACATTTCGCAGTCAGAATTTTGTACTTCGCTTCCACTAAACGTTTTATGAAATGTGCAAAATTCACAAAATATTTTGCAGAGCAGAGTTTGCTGACTTCACCCATCTCTAGGCCCTGCACCCACACTCAGGCAGGCGCAAGAAGCCATTCACAAAAGTTGGCCCTGCTACCGTGCTCCCAGCCTCCTAGCATGCAGTCGCATTGAAATGCGGCAGTACGGGGCCATGGGTGGCCATCTAATGGGTTGCCATCCCAGGTCCCCAAAGTGGATCCCTTGAACAGATGAGCAGGGACCCTGAGAAGGCATGAACCCACCCCAAGATCAAACAACAGGTATTTGCCCATACAGACACCCCCAGACTTCCTGGGTAGTACAGTGTGCTGGTGCTGCCAAGTGCAGGTAGATCACAGTGCTGCTGCATCCCACCATACATCTGTTGGGAGACACGTAACCACTTATGCCTTTGTCCAACCTGCTATAGATTTCCAGCCTCGGCCTGGCATACAAGTGTGTTAGTTCATACTTGCAGCTTGGACACCACCCTGACATGCCCATATCCTGCCCTCAACACAAAGCTGTGCAGCCAGCAAGGGGATCCCTCATGCAAGGTACAAGCATGCCTTTGATGAATGTCACGAGGAGTGCGCACAGCACCACTGCGTGGCATTTGGTATAGGAATCCTTATGCATTACCCTTATACAGCACATAGGCATTTATGCATAGACCCCAATGCTACTAGTTTCTTTAACTTTTCTTATACAGCTTCCCATACCAATGTATTCTCAACACTATATGCAAACAAATACAAACATTTATTTACTTATTTAAAAATTGGTAATCAGTAGATGCACACTGAGCAGAGGATCATTTTAGATGTGATCTGGGGGAATGGTGAAGGGGAGAAGCACAATTACAAACAATATACAATCAGTCAGATGATGTGGTTACAATGAGGTTGACATAAAGGGCATAAGTTAAGTGCCGTACAACCAAAATGACAAAACATTGCATAAGAGCAACAAGTGAATTAGCATACAAATCATCTGTGCAAACTGAGCAAACTCAAAATGCTGAGTGACAGAGTGAAGGGAGACTGAGTTGGTTCTGAAAGTAGGAGTCAAAAAAGGTTTATATACTTCAATAAGGTTGCCAGAAGAATGAGGTTGGGGAGGAAGAGGTAAGGGGTGGTCAAAAGCTAGGCAAGGTTAAGAAATGGTTCAGGAAGAGGAATGGCAGAAGGAAGGGGAAGGTGGAGGAGTTTTAGTTGTTGTCTAATGGAGGGAAGGGGGGAGAGTTGGATAGAGGAGGGTAGATGATACCAGAGGGAAGGGAGGTGGTATAAGAAAGTAGATCTCTCAGCTGAGAAGCATGGGTGTGGATGGGAGAATGTGCATGGGTCTCCTGAGCACAGGAAGTAAGAAGAGGAGGGGATTGGGAAGAGGAGGTGGGATAGGTATGAGGGGAGGGACCCAAATGACCCAAACTGGTATTTGGAGATGAGGGAAGCACAGTGGGACTGGTGACATGAGGGCCACGGTAGGATGGATATGGAGAAGTAAAGGGAGCAGAGGAGGGTGAGGAGGTAGCAAAGTGGCAGAAGGTATTGCCCAGGGTGTCCAGCCTGGCAAGGGAGGTGGAGGGGGTGGTGCCATAAACCACATCTGCATAGTCAAAAAAATGGGAGAACCATTTTAGTAACCCACTCCCGGTGGACCTGGGGAGAAAGGCAGTCCTTACTGCAGTACAGGACACTGAGTTTGGGGTGTAGTTCTGGCATGGATGGTGTCAATGTGGGCAGAGAAGTCAAGCCTGCTATCTAACCACACGCCAAGGTACTTAAAAGACGGGATTACTTTAAGCAGTGTGCCATCCCAAAAGAAGTTTCTTATTCTAAAACAGTTTCATTGTTTCTAAATTAATAAACTCTGAATAAATGAACATCTCCCGAGAGTTAAATTTTTATATACAGTATATTTGTAACATGTACTTATAGAAAATCATTTCAAAAATAAGTGAACTCAAAGTAAAAGATGCTGTCTCCTGCGACTTATTAAGGCTTTATCTAAACATCATACTGGTTAACATAGTAGCTCTGCGGTTTTTTTTCAGCTATTTAAGATAATTCCAACTCACTCCTGTAATGTATTATTATGTTCCCTTGCTCCTAGGGAAATGGGGGCTTGAACTCTGCAAATGAATATAGGATAATTCCCTTCAGTCTTGTTTTAAATTGTGAAATAAGTTCTGAAATTGCTCACTAATTATTGAAGCAATGTTCTATAGGCACATATTATGAATACAATTATGTGAAACTGTCAGGAGATAAGTTCATTTATTTAGAGTTTATTAATTCAGAAACAATGCTCTCTAAGCGTAAATCATGCACATACAATATATAATACATAGACAATGAAACTCTTTTGGATTTAATGACTTTTTTGTTTTTCTTTGCATATAGTGTTGAGAACAAACTGATATAGGAAGCTTTGTAAGAAAAGTAAAAAACACTAATAACATTTGACCCTATGCACTACTGTGTGGGAAATATGTGCGGAACGAATGTAACCCACACTGCTCTGCACCCCTACACAGACGTGCGCAAGCCAGCATTCACGATCGCTCCCACTCCCTCAGTGAGCAGCTGTGAGGTGGAGGAATGTGGCAGCATGTGGGCGGAGCCTGGGACACAGGTGGATATCTAATAGAATGCCCATGCTGGGACCTATAGTGGGTCCCTGTTCATGTGAAGGCATGGGGCATACAGTGCAGGGAAAAACACAAAGGGCATTTTCCCACCCCCAGCCCTCCCAGGCAGCCCTGAGTGCTGTGGCAACTGTATACGGGGGGGGATCCCAATGCTGCCACACTCCAATGGTGACTTGTAGAGGGGGTGCATAAATAGTTAAGGAAGGGTCACCCCCTCGCGTAGCTTTCCAAGCCCTATCCCAGCAAGCAGTGACATTGTGCATGGGCACAGTGTGGGGCACACCTCCGGCACAACCCAGGTGCAGCCAGCCATGGGATTCTATGTACAAGCTGCTAGTGCACCTATGGTGAATGCCTCCAGGGGTGTGCTGGACCCCACTGCGAGGCATTCAAATGTAGGAATGCCTACATGCTGCCCCTATGCAGTGCATAAGTATTCGTGCACAGGCCCCAAAGTGAATGAACTATACATCTGCAGGTAAGGACGTAAAAAATATTTTCAATGTATTTTTATAAAAAAAAAACATTAATAATTAGTTTCCTCAGAATTCATATAAGAGGACATCTTAATGGGACACTATCAACCTTTTGCGCATCACATTACTTCTAGTTAAGAACCCATATTTTATGATTGCTTACCTTCTCTAAAATTCATTGCTGTTTTATTTTCTCTGTCCTCTTGCTTAGTAGAACTGAAATGCATGCTGATGTATAGTTGGAACTAGAGATGCAAAAAATTTTAATTTCGCTGACGAAGTCACGGTGAAGTGGCTGATTTCACCGCATGGAGTAATCTGCCAAATTTCCCACATTTGATGAAATTTTGCCTTCCGTGAGTGAAATTTTGTCATTTTGTGGGTGAAATTTCACCATTCTGCAGGTGAAATTTTGCATTTTGACCCACAAAATGGGCGACATTCGCAGATTATTCCACATAGAGAAGTTTTGTCACTTCGCCCACCACTAGTTAGAACCAACTTTCTTTTGTTCCAGATCTTGGATTTATCCTTATTGCATACTTTTAGAACATTAGAAAACAGAAACAGTGCAATCACTGATGCAGTAGTCTTTTTTACTCCTCCTACTGCATAATGAGTGGCTAGACTGTGATGGAGGTGTTCATAAATCTGAAAAGATGCAGTTGGAGCTGATCAAGGGATGTAACCAAACATGTATTTGTGTGGTAACACCATTATGGTGGGCCATCTGTTTTTCACTTTTTAGAAGAAAAAAAGAATCAGACTCAGACATCCAGCTACATGAGCAGTCTCTACAGAATGTGAACAATCATAATATGTGTTTTTATGTTTGCTTGCGTGCATGTGCAAGAAACATTATGTGGGAGCTTAGGAGAGAAGCGGGTTTCGGAGGTGCAGCACTGTGGTAACCAATGCCACCACTGCATTCTTAGGCTTTGCCCTTGTTTCCCAATGTGGTGGCACACTGCTGCTGACACTAGTACAGCAAGCGTGCCACCAACTTGAAAGGAATTAGCTGCTGCAATGAGGGCGTGACCCATCATTGCAGGGCAGTGCCTTGCCTGGTATAACATTTCAAAAAAACATGGTGGCGGCTGTCACTGTCTGCCACTCACAGTCCCCATAAAAGCCAATGAGGGTGCCCAACCCCCCTGTCAGCATGTCCCTCCCCATTTCATTTGTCGATGAGGGGAGCCCAATCCCCATCAGTATAATGTCTCCTCATGTAATAGTTATAAATGCTGAGGGGGCGCCCAATCCCCCTCGGCATCATGCGCCCACCCCAAACAGACATGTTTTCTGTGCCGACGGGTGGCCTAATCCCCATTGGCTTCAGTCACCCTCTTCAGACAACACAGATGGCACACTGGGAGCCCACCCAAGCATGCCAAAAACAAATCCGTGAAGGAAAAACCTTCCCACATTTTTTTTTTTTACCCTGTGAAAAAAAAAATGGTCCCTCATTGTCTCTGGTGTCCCCACATCCAACCTGCACCCACCCTCTGCTCACCCGACCTCCCCCACACACCCCCTCACCCCCTACTTACCTCCGGAGCCTGGCACAACAATCTTCGGTAGACTGGGAGCACGTCTTCACTCTTCAAAGCCGACCACGAACTGAAGAAATACCGGTAAGCTGTATACTGTAATGGCATAAATGGGGGGGAATTCAACTTAAGTGGATATCTCAGCCATTTTTGTGACTTTTGGCTCCTAATTTTCAACATGGGGTTCTTGGGACCCCACCTCATGAATTCAGTCACTGTCATTTCGTTATTTGGCCCCGAAAGGTGATTTTGCCATCACTGTACGGAATCACCTTCTGGGACTGATTAATGAAACAACAGTCTCACTGTTCATGAGGTGGCCTCCCAAAAAGCCTATGCTGCAAGTTTGTTGAAAAAATTCCAAAAAATGACTGTTACAAGTGTGTGTTTCGCAGTTTCTATGCACACTTGTATCTTCGAGAATTTGTAATATTTTCACTCCAGATTTTCAGCATTGCCATTTTTTCACACCTCCCAAAAAGTGTATTTTCAAATATGTTGCACAATGGCGCTGTCGCTGTGGGAAATCAATGTTCAGGACAGAATAAGAAAATCACAGTGACACTGTTCATGAGTGGAGGTCCCAAAATGCCTATGTTGAAAATGTGGTGAGAAAATTTCAAAAAATGACTGTGTTACGAGCAGGCATTGTGCAGTTTCCATGCTCACTCGTAACTTGGAGAATTTTTAATATTTACGTCCAGATTTTTAACATTGGCATTTTTTCGCACCTCCTTATGAACAGCACAGCTGTCATTTGTCACATTCTGGCCAAAATGTGTTTTTGCACATTTAGCGTACAATGGCACGGTCGCTGTGGGAAATCAATGTCTGGGACAAATTAACAAAATCACAGTGACACTGTTCATGAGTGGAGGTCCCAAAATGCCTATGTTGAAAATTTGGTGACAAAATTCCACAAAATGACTATGTTATGAGCGTGCATTGCGCAGTTTCCACACTCACTCGTAACTTTGAGAATTTGTAATATTTTCACTCCAGATCTGCAACATTGCCATTTTTCACACCTCCTTATGAACAGTATAGCTGTCATTTTTCACATCCTGCCCAAACAATGGTTTTGCACATCTGGCGCAGAATGGAGCACTCACTGTGGGAAATCAACGTTTGGGACAGATTAACAAAATCACAGTGCCACTGTTCATGAGCAGAGGTCCCAAATGCTTTCATGAGGTGGGGTCACAAAACTGCCATGTTGAAAATTTGTAGTGCAAATACCAACAAATGTCTAGGGTGTTAGGGGTTTCCAACCATAACGTCCCAACCTATACAGACTGACAGATGTCAGGGGTGTGCCTTTGGATTGCCAGCTGTAATGCTCATGCCATTACACCCCCACCCTGTAGCCAGTGACAGGCATTGAGGTGTGCCTTGGACTCTTTGGCCCCAGAGTTCACTCCATTCTCCTATACTGCACCCATTTCAGCATATTTCCTTATGGAATGAGGTGACTGTAAAGCCAAACACCCCAAGGCACACCTCAACACTTGTCAGTGACTGCAGGATATGGTAAGTTGAAAAGGTGTGAGCATTATGGCGAATGACCTAAAGGCATACCCCAATGCCTGTCCATCTCTGCAGGGTGGAGGTGGGGTTGGCGTGAAGTTCAATACTTCACTGCCATTCCTATTCTGTATCTGTCTAGCTCCTGCACTTCTATTGCTATTATCAGCAAGCAAGCAAACATTCGGCATTGACAAATGTTTGTTTAAACTAGGGACACTTTGAGTCCTAGAGGGGTTGACAGTGTCCCTTTAAAAAATTTGTTGTTTTTGTGTAACAGAAAGAATTGATATTTAAAGCACGTAATAGTGTGCCATCCTTAAGGCACACACATTATAGATTAAAGATTGATACTCTTCTATGTATATTTAATTTCTGGAAGCCTTCCATTAAATTATACTAATATTGCAAAATATGGAACGATTGTTGATTAATGTTTAATATATTCTTCAGTAAACTGTTTTTCCAGAAGTATTATTGGAGTTATGAAACACTGAGGAAAAAAAAAAATTAACATGGCTTTGAGTGGCCTGAAAACTAAAACGTAATTTGATGTGTGAGTGAGGTGGTCCAAATTTGTTATTTTTTTCTGAAGAACTTCAGATCTAGGACTATCTCCACTGCATTGTAAGAAATTCTGCATGAATGTTACAGGATCCCTGGTTCCAGAGGTCCATTTGTGCTCTTTTTGAGAATTACAGTAAATGCATTAAAAACCTTCAGGTCAGGAATCTGGGAGACCCAAAAATGTTTTGGTCATCGGTAAACTCCCTTATCAAACCCAGGAATAAACAAAATACCATTATGTTATGCATTGAGGCTGGATCATGAACTGACCCCTTCCAGGTCACTGAGGCCCTCTACGCTAAATTCTCAGACCTGTCTGACTACAAGGGCAAGCTCCTGTCGAAGGCTTCTTCCTCAGCTCACAATAACTGTGTCATTGATGACCTCAGAATACCTACTTTCTACTTTAAGTTCACCCCCCCCCCCCGGGAGATACATTGCATCCTCAAGTCTCACCCTAACTATGGTAGTGCCAGCAGGGATGGTGTCTGCTTGAGGTTTCTCAAGCTTATGGCTGACTACATTGCTAAACCTCTCACTACCATCTTGAACCTGTCAATGACCTCCTTGTTGGTACTAGCATTATAGAAACAGGTCAGGGTAGTCCCTATGTTTAAATCTGGTGACCCTACCCTTCTCAAAAACTACTGTCCAGTTTCTGTTCTCTCCAACCTAAGCAAGATCTTTGAAATAGTTGTCTTCCAGCAAATATCAGAACATGTGTATAAATACAACTTGCTCTGTCCGCACCAACACAGATTAAGGAAGAGCCTTAGCACCACTACTATGTTAGCATGCTTCACTGGCCATGTTATCAAAGGAATGGATGAGGTTAAATTAACTAGTGCCATTTTCGTGGATCTTATAAAGGCTTTTGACATAGTAGACCACAGCATTATACCGGACAAGCTATACCTCACTAGTTCGCCACTGTGACCACATCATGGTTCTCCAGTAATCTTACAGGGAGAACCCAGGTGGTTTGTACAGGAGTGGCCACCTCCAGTGTACTAAGGTGTCATAAGTGGGGTCTGCAAGGATCAATATTAGGACCAATTCTGGTCTGTCTCTATTTGTCAGCTCCTTCCCAAAGGAATGCAGGGGTTGCAAGTTGCTCCTTAACACAGACGACTTGATTCTCTTTCATAGTGCCAAGACCCCAACTGAAATATCCGCAACCCTCACAGAGGAGCTTAACACCACCAGAGGTAGTTCCTCAATAACAGGCTCCTAATCAATGCTAACAAGTCTAAGGATATGCTATTTGTTCCAAATGTAGACTTAGCAAATGACCTGGAGGCCCAAAATACTTAAACCCCATAAACATACTGTCTCCATATAGGACCTCCTAGAACAGGTAAACACCTACAAATACCTAGGGATCACACTTGACCCCTCCATGACCTCATTGGATGGAATTGTTTAACCAGGAAAGGCACACTAAGCCGAAGCATGTTTCCAGGTGTGACCTGGGAGCACAAGGAAGTTAAGTGACTTGCTCAGAGTCACATAGTATGCAAGTGGGGGCTGTGGGATTCAAACCCAGGTTTCCAAGTTTGCAGTTCGGTGCCCTTAACCACTACACTATACTGCCTACAAGGAAGAGGAGGAAGGGTGAAATTGTCAGATCACAATGGCCTCACATTCTGGCATGTGAATCAGAAGTTGGGTGCCTGTTTCTCACTAAAAGACCTTATGATCCCCTGAAGTTTAATTGGCCATAGCGTACAGCATGCTTCTCCCCCCTCTGGACTATTGCCTCCATATCCAAACACCTTCATCCAACCTGCACATGCTCAACACTACATTCAACAGCATCTGTAGGTTTGCCTTACCAGCTCCTTTTTCAGTGCATTATTGCTCCCTTTACCAGACCCTAGGCTGGATTTTCCCATAAGCCCACCATGAGTATTTACTAGGTAGTCTTGTTGACAAATCCCTCCTGGAGAAAGGGTCTTCACCACTGTTACTTCTCTTCAAACCAAAGTCTTTCCCCAGAGACTCCAGTCTTCCTTGTATCTTCTACTAGAATATCCCCAAACTGCCACCTGCATGGATCTAAAGGCCTTCTCTATTGCTGGCCCGAGGCACTGGAAAAGCTTGTCGACTTCCCACTGTTCTCTTGACTCAAACTTCCTGTCTAAAGGAGAACTCCCTTGAATCTGTAAATCTGTGTTTTCTGAAGAAGTTGAGTTTCTAATACTGGTTCACATTCTGTTTTTGTTCCATCCATACTGGCTTTTTGGTAAATGCAGTTGGTGTTTAAGCTTCACACTCTGGTGGGCAGTAGCATTTTAGAACTGCATTATGTACTTTATGTCTTGTTAAAGAAATTACATTGTTTTCACAATGAATTTGTGTTCTGCTTTAGAACTCTGTGGTCCAAGTGGGACATAAAGTACACCATATAGTTTGAAGATGGCACTTATCACTAGTGTGTGAATCAGAAACACCCACTGAGGTAACTAAAAGGCCAGCAAAGACTGAACAATAAAGGAATGGGAAGCAATATATAAAAACACTTCTTCTGGGAAAAATATTTACAGGTTCAGCACAGTTATCCTAAGTTGCACTTTAGGACCACCCTCTCAGCTACTGTACCTCTGCTTGCATGTACCGCCCGATAGGGAGCTCAATGAATATCACAATTGGATATTTTCACCAGTCCTGTTTGTCTATTTTCCACTTTGTGTCAGTACCTTTGTGTTGCCTTGTTTATACTGTAACAGTATGTACTTTGTTCATTATTTGTTGCCAGGATCACATTCAAATTCCTGGTGAGAAATGTGCACATTTGCACTGGTATTTCTGCATTTATTGGTTGCTGCCTTGAACAACCCCTGTCTTGATTTTTTAGTGATATCATTCCATGCTTAAACTCTTGTAATGCATGTACTCTCATTGTTCACTATTTTGTGTTCGCATTGTTCACTGTTTTGTGGCACCTTGATGGCTTGGGTTGTGCCTGAAAATGGTCCCTGGGACCAGTGCACCTACCTAGTTAACAAAAAAATAAATACATTTAAATCTCTTTGAAAGGCTAAAGTTTATAGATAATCACATACTGCAACAACCACCAACAGCTTAATCTGGTTCAAGGTCAGTTGGCATTCATCTGTATCCCCCTCCCCCGGGTTGTGCCTGAAAATAGGCAGGATTTGTCTAGTGCACTTACCCGGTCAACAAAAACTAAATAAAATAAATAAACAATTGCTGGCTAGGTGTCCTGGTGCTTCGCTCATAATCAGCTACTACAGTTAGCATGACTGAGCTGTCTCTACTTGCATACAAAGCCCTATCTTCCCAGTGGGGGCTTCTGTGAGAACTGACTGTAGATCTGTCGTCAGGTAGTGCTGTCTGTGTGTAGTGGAAGGTGGGCTACTCTGTCTGTGTGAGAGGGAGGTAGGTTTCTGTGTGTGTATGTGAGTTATCCCTTCTTATGTTGGGCTGCACTCCCACGACTTGCCCTGACAACCAGGGCCTGGTCCTAGAAGCTATTACAGTTGTCCAGGTCTGCAGGGGCACCCAGGGAGACAAAACAGTAGGTCTGCCAGTGACGGGAGTCTGTGTTTGTGTGTGTGTGTGTGTGTGGTTGAGGCAGAGGTATAGGTGTCTGTGCATGTTTTGGAGGTGTCCATGTGTGTGTCTGAAGGAGGGTTGAGAGTTATCTATTCCAGTGTCAGACCTCACTATCCTCTATTTGACCTCTTCCCTGACTTCAATCAGACATACACAAACCCTGTTTGTAGGGGCAAGTAGTGGAAGAAACTTAATATAAATCATAGATTATGTAAAAAGTAAACAGAAATTCTAATGAGAAACAATGCAACCTAACTGGGAATTGAATTCTGACCAGTGAATTCCTTACTGGAGTGGTATTCAAGGGGCCTAAGTTACATTCTTAGTTTGGTCACATTTTTTTATGTTGGCTTGCACATGCACAAGCAACATCTTGTGGTAGTAGCACATTTCAGTGGTAATGTCAGAGTTGTGGTCAAGGCGGGGGACACTTTAGTGGGTGCGTCCCTCAGCCACCAATCAGTGAGCATGCTGGCGATGACAGCAGATTCAAAGAGAGTCAAAACCTTGAAAGAAATCTGCTGCTCCAATGAGGTGCAATTTACTCATTGCAGCAGCAGATGACAAGACTCCGGCCATGCGCATTACAGTACACAGTAATGCGCATGGCTAGAGTTACCAGCGGAGTTTCAATGTGCCTTTTGTGTTGTGCCTTGGGGTCATCGGGCCTTTTGCTCACCCCATTCCATAAGGAAGTACATTGAGATGGGTGCAGTATAGGAGAATGGGGTGAACTTTGGGGTCAAAGAGTCCAAGGCACACCTCGATGCCTGTCAGTGGCTGCAGGGTGGGGGTTGGGGTAGAATGGCATGAGCATTACAGCTGTCAATCCAAAGGCACATCCCTGAAGCCTGTCAGTCTGTACAGGGTGGGACATTATGGTTAGAAACCCTAACGCCCTGGGTGTTTGTTGGTATTTGCACTACAAATTTTCAACATGTCCTTTTTGTGACCCCACCTCATGAAAGCATTTGGGACCTTTGCTCATGAACAGTGGTACTGTGATTTTGTTAATTTGTCCCAAATTTTGATTTCCCACAGTGACCGTGCCATTCTGCACCAGATGTGTAAAAACACAGTTTGGGCAGGATGCGAAAAATGACAGCTGTACCATTCATAAGGAGGTGTGAAGAGATGGCAATGTTCAAAATCTGAAGTGAAAATATTAAAAATTCTCAAAGTTATGAGCTAGCATGAGCGTGGAAACTGTGCAATGCACCCTCATAACACAGTCATTTTGTGAAATTCTTTCACCAAACTTTCAACATAGGCATTTTTGGACCTCTGCTCATGAACATAGATACATAGACAGTGTCGGCAGATAAGGGCGTATGGCCCATCCAGTCTGCCCATTTGAGCTTGTAAGTTCAGTTTATGTTTTCCAAGAAGTCTGTTGCCCCTTACCCCTGACCTCCAGAATTCCTTTATGTCTATCTCATGCATTCTTAAATCCCGTGATTGTTTCAGCCCCCACCACTTCCTCTGGCAGGGTGTTCCACTTGTCCACCACTCGTTCTATGAAGAAATTCTTCCTCACATTTCCTCTGAATCGTCCTCCCTGGCAAAATCATTTCAAGTTGGTGGCACACTTTTGCACTGCTGTCATAGACAGAATGCTTTTTCATTCATGCCACAAAGCCCAGCCCGAAAAAGCAATGGCGCCACTTGCCACAACACAACTGCACCTCTAAAACCTGCTGTTACAATCTAACACAATATGTTGCTTGCGCATGCGCAAGACAACATAAAAAATATTTGAAACCGAAAAAAAAAAATACCTCCACCTATTTAGGTCCATTGTCACACACGGCATACCTCTCAACCTCCCCTCATAAATCAGGGACAAGGCTTAAAAAAATCAACTAAGAAAGAACAAGTCTGTAACTTTTATGTTTGATATTATTTTGTACTTATAACCCCACTGTTTAGTCACAGAAACACAATTTTAGGAGGGCAGAGTAAAATTTTTAGACAAATCACATCCCTGAAAATCAGGGACAGTTGAGAGGTATGCGTGACACACCTCTCCCACCAAATCCAAGCATTAAAAGTAACCACCACCTGTGCAGCACTAATACCTCGCTCTCCTGCCCCCAGTCCCAGTGTAGATACATTAAAAGCAATCCCCTCTCCTCACATTCAGTTTGCATATGCAGTTTTCCATGCCAACCACCTCACCCTCCTGACCCAGTAAAAGCACAAAACCTGCACCCCACCAGCCAATGAAAGATATGCTTTAAAATCATCTGACTGTTAATAACCTATACAATGAAAACAAACATTTTTCACTGCAGTGACCAGTCTGTTCTTCAGCTCTGGCATCAATAAATGAAACTGTTGCTCTGCTGTATTTTAACGCCTGATCAGTTGAGAGGCAGGTTAAAAGTCCTATATTTAAAAATCAGTCTGTAGCATTGTAAGCAGGTAATGTACTTTACAGTAACCAGGAGGTGCTATCTTGTGGACATGGGGGGGGGGGTACTCCCCTTCACCTTTAGTAATGCTTATGCTGCAGTGAGCATACTCCCCGTGGTTGCTCACAATCAGGATGGTGACTGCATAGATGTACATGTGCAACTGATCGGAAATAAAGCTTCCAACTCTTTGAGTCCTCTGTTTCTGTACACCACAATGGCAATGAGGAAAAAACTGCAACATGTCTCATGTGGAGATAGACATAATTTTTTTATAATGACTGCTGCTTATGGATAACTAGAGGAATAAATGCAGATCAGGAGGATTGTATTCACAATACAGAGAGACTCATGGTATTATCTTGAAAATCATATAGAAGATACCAACAAAAATGTGCTCTTTTGCTGAATGTCTGTGTGGCAAAACAACAACTGTATTAGAAGTTTGGTGGCTCCTTAGAAACCCAGTACTGTACCAAGTCCTTTACTGTGCTGGTTGAGGTAGTCATCAACCACTGTAACCTGAAGCCTTCAGCAGTTGTTCAAAGGTTTATGCTTCCTAATAGCAGCCCCATGAGCCAGTGATGTCAGTCACTGCATTTGTGGCAGATCTATGTTGTTTCTCAAAACATTGTGCTTTTGGTGATTATTTGGAAGGCATGCTGTGAGACAGGTTTGTCTGTGGCATTAATGATGAAAGAATCCAGAGATGTCTTTTAACAGAATCCATCCTCAATTTTAACAAAGTTTTAGAAATAGCCCAAGGCATAGAAGTTGCTGAGAAACATGCTTCTGACTTTCAGAGCAGCTTTAATCTACCTGCAGCCATAGGAGCCCCACACAAGCTTTCAAATACATCTTCAAAAACAAAGAAGTGCTCATGCAAGCAGGATCAACCCCTTGCTCCCAGTGATGAAAGAATCATGATTGGAAGTCATGTCATTGAGTGTTGGATTTGTCAGTAAAAAAGGTGATCTGGCAAAACTGTGCCATACCAAAGGTCATCAGGAAAGAGAAAAACCTTCCTACAAGAAAACAGCACACTTGAGGACAGAGGGAACTAAGGAGCAAGTTAGTGATGCTGAATATTCTACATTTATTCTCAGCAGTAAAAGGCAAATGGTCAAGCCACTGTGCACTAACATTGCCATAAACGGGCAAACTGTGACTATGGAGATGGACACAAGAGCCTCTGTTTCAGTCATCATTCAGCCCCCTTTCTGTATCCTAACAATACCCCCTCCTTGCTTCTGGTTTTCCTTAACATATCTGAAGAGTTGTTTTTCTCCACCTTTGATCCTCTCTGCAGTATACAGCTCCATGTCTGCCATCCTCTTAGCATCCCTAGTTCTCGTTTCGGCAATCTCCTCCTGCTTTTCCCTGTACCTGGTGAAAGTCTTTTTCTTGGCCCTCACTGCTTCCCTGACTCTTCCTGAGAGCCATATTGATTGTTTGTATTAGTTTCATTTTGTAACAATTCTCTTGCATAACTTTGTTGCCTCCAGAGATGTCCCCTTGATGCCTCCCATCTATTCTCTACACCTCTAATGTAGTCTACCCTGGTCAATTTGTCTAGGACCAGCTCCCTCATCCAGTTAAAGTCTGTTTTCATGTAATCTAGGACTTCAGTTTTTTTAATAGGGGCATTCTAGTCCTGAGTGCTAGCCTCAACCAAATGAAGTTATGGTCCCTGGACCCCAGTGGCTCCCCTACCCTCACTCCACCCACCATCACCAACTTGGTGAGCACCAAATCAAGAATGGCCACCTGTATTGTAGGTCCCTTAACAAGCTACACCAGCAGGCGATGCAACAGGGCTTGACTTCCAGTGCACCTGGCTACTAGAATGTCCCAGTCAGGCAGGTTCAGAATACCCACCACCAAAATGTTATCCTTCTTCACTTTCATTTCCAGCTCTTCCACAAGCTCCATTTTTCTCTCTTCCTCTTGTTCTGGTGGTCCAAAGATCACCCCCACCTGTGTTTTCTTGCCTAAGGGCATTGTGAGGTTTCCCCTTTGCTTCCCCTGATGTGTCCATTCTCTTTTACTTAAAAATGTTCTTGGTATACTGAAAGGTACAAAAGGCAAATTTTATGTGGACCCAGATGCCAGACCCCATTTTTTAAGCCCCAGCCAGTGCCTTATGCCGTGTGTCAAAAAAGTGGACCTGGAGCTGGAATACTAAAAGTCAACTGGTATAATTGAGCTTGTTCAGTTTACAAACTGGGCTGCCCTGAATGTACCAGTGTTAAAATCAGGCAGGTAAGCAAAAATATGTGGATACTATAATGTCATGGTGAAAAGAGTAGCAAAGTTATATTCATATCCACTTTCCAGAATTGAGAACCTGTACTCCATCTTGCATGGAGGACTAAGACATTCAAAAAATGTAACCTAAGCAATCCATTTTTCCAGATTCTTCTTGATAAACTGTCCAAGCCCTTTATGACAATTTACAGCCCTTGGGGTTGTTTCACTACAACTGGTTGCTTTTTTGAGTTTCGGCTGTACCAGGTGTTCATCAAAGAGCCATGTCTAACTTATTGCAGGGTATACCTAATATCTGTGTGTACCTTAATTATGGGAGAATCTGAGTTAGAACATTTACAAAATGTGTACGCAGCCCTACATAGGCTATCAGATGCTGTTTTGTGTCTAAAGAGGGATTGGTGTATTTTCTAGGTGCCAGAAGATACTTATCTGTCACAAAGAACTGATGCATCTGGTCTACATTCATTTGAAGGAGAGGTAAGTGCTGTTACAGAGATACCAGCACTGAAGGTGGTATCAGAACTAAAATCTTGTCTGGTCTTTCTAAGCTATTATGGTAGAGTATCACCTAATCTCACCTCAGTACTGACACCACTCCATAAGGTGCTGCAGAAGAATGTCAAATGACTTGGGGACAAGAACAAATCATAGCGTTGCCAAGGCTAAAAAACTGTTGCAGTCTTCTCACTTTTTGGTTCATTATGACAGCTAGCAAAAAAATCTACTGTCCTGCAATGCCTCTCACTATGTCGCTGGAGCAGTTCTCACTCAGTGAATGCCAGATGAATTTAAATATCCTATGTGATATGTATCAAGTTCATTACCACCAGCAAAACATAAAACAAAACAAAAATACTACCAGTTAGAAAGAGAAAGATTAGCTGCGATTTTTGGAGTAAAAAAAAAAATTACATTTTGAAAGACATTTCCCCTTAAACTGTGATCAAGAGCCACTGAAAGGTCTTTTCAGTGGAATAAACCTGTGCATACAATAACCTCTGGCAGAATTCAGCACTGAGTTCTCACCTTGGCAGCTTATGAAAGCATGTTTGAATATAAACCTGGGAAAGACATAGGACATGTGAATGCTGTAAGAAGACTTTCTTTAATCAATCAATCAATCAAAATCTTTATTTACCCAGGCAATCACCATTGAGCAAGCTCATTTACAAGGTGGACCTGCAGTTTGCAAGGACGAGGGTTCAGGATAGAGTACAAGTAAAATATACATAAAACAACAGTAGCAAGATGTATACAACAAAATTTATACAGTGTAGAAATAAAGGTCAATAAAATATACAGAGATGCCTTTATAATCCTATCCATCAATAACATGTTCACAGCCTGTAAAGGAGTCCCTGGGATATGGAAAAGTACAGGCATAGGAGGCAGGGACGCTGGCAGAAAGATTCTGGGATACTAAGCAGGTGGTATCAGGGCATAAGAGTGGGCAGTGGGGGGGTGTTGCAGTGAGTACATAGTACCGGTGGGACTGGAATGGACTGAGGTGAACCAGTAGTACCGGTGGGACTAGAATGGACTGAGGGAGGGGGGAGTAATCTTGGTAAGGGAACACTTAGTTTGAACGGGAAGGACTTAGATTGAGTGGAAACATCAGCTGGACAACTAGGAATGGTGGAAACAGTTACAGAGCTCCCCAAATGTTTTGGCATACAGCATCTTGAACATAGCAAGACTAGCAGGGGAGCTAAGTCTCAGCGATTTCTGTATCCTATTCCAAAGCGCGGGTAGGACAAAGCTTATGGCTGCTCTTCTAAAGTGGGTACTGACCCTAGGTACTTTCAGGGAAACCAGCGAGTGACTTCTCAGTCAGCAATGTATTGTAGGAGTTTTTTTTTTTTTTGTTAAAGTTCTTATTATTTTGTTAACAAAAAAAACAAACAGAATACACAGAACAGCATTAATCTCGGCTGTAGGCAACATAACAGCATGTTGTGGTGTATGAGGAATTGTTTGAATTACATCATAGTTCTAAAGGAAGAGTATAAGGAACCTGTTATGTCTAAGACCACCTACCTTAGTTCTTGTCAGTGAATCCAGAACCACGAGGAGGTACTACTGCAGAGTAAGACAAGGCTTCATGTATTACAGTAGCCGTACCTTCTTATGGGCGAATCTAAGGGAACATCTGAAAGATAAATAGGTATGGTGCCACAAAGTAACTAAGGGTGATTAAAATAATTTCTGACGCAGCAGGATACAGTGTACATCTCCCAGCCTTGCCTCCTATATATTAGACATAAAGTATAAGGAGAATGTACAAATAGCCTAACTATAACAGTGTGTAGTAACAGTAACAACTATTTACAGTGTCCTTCTTCATTAAGTAAGTGATACAAAGCGCATGCTGACAATAGTAGGGAGCAAAAAGAAAGGCTACGTTACATGGTCCCAATTCACTATACATCTTATTGGAAAATAGAGCTGTGTAATACCACAATGCACCAAGTCAACCAACACCTGCTCTGGAAGCCAGATATGCCATGTATGGAGCCCAGCAACAATGGTAAAGAAGCATTCGCCCTGTCATCAGGTGAGAGCGTCTATCTAATTTGGATATGTATGTAAGGGCGGATAGGATCTCCGTTATGTTAGGTATAATAGAGGATCTCCAGTTTTTAAGGATAGAACGCTTCACCTGCATGCTTAGGAGCATCAGCCATCTAAATGCATGGGAGTTGAGAGTGGGGGCTTCAGATGTAAGACCCAGCAGCATAAGGGAGGGGCTAAAAGGGATATTACATTGGAGGACTAGGTTTGCAGCATTAAGGGCAGATTTCCAAACACCTGTGATCAGGGGGCAGAGCCATAGAATGTGATAGAGGTCTCCTTCATGTGCTAGGCATCTCCAGCATTTATCATGAGGGAGCACTTTCATTTTTTTTAGCACTACAGGAGTTCTATACCAAGAGCGCATTATTTTATTATGAATCAGTCTGCTTCTAGCGTCCGTGAACACTTTTATGCCCTACCCTCCAGCATTGATTTCACTGGGATTCAGTCAGTGGCATTTTTAAGGCCTTCTCCCACTTATACCTTGAAGATTGATTTGAGTTAGGCAAAGTATCTCTAATTAGGGCATACATTGCACCTGCTGTTCCCTTCTGTAAAGCAAGTCACGAGTGCATTGGTGGTGAGAGGTCTTTAGAAGTGTCTGACTGTTGCAGTTTTTGTTTCATCACATCTCTGATCTGTAAATACCTCCAGAATTCAGAGCTTTGTAATTTCCATTTGTTTTGGAGTCGTTGAACTGTATCTACCACCAAAGAGCCCTTGACCAATAGGTCCTTTACAATTAAAATCCCTTTCCCCTGCCAAGTAGGCCATAACACAGATTTGTTCCCTATGGAGACATTAGGGTTAGACCACAGGGGAGTATATAGTATGGAAAGGGATGACACATTTAATTTTTTATGAAGGATTCGCCAATATTGAATAGAGGGGCCTATGGTGGGATGCGACAAAAGTTCCTTGGGGGATCCAGGCCACAGTAGTGTAGCTGCAACATGGGATCCACTAAGGCCTTGTTCAATTATTAGCCATTGGGGCGACTCTTCAGACTGTGGGTTAAACCATTTCAAGGTCTGTGTAGATTGATATGCAACTTTATAGCCCTCTATCCATGGGAGGCCCCATCCGCAGTATTTCCAATGCGCTCTTAATAAATTTTTGCCAAAACGAGGTTTAGTATTACCTCATAGGAAATATCCAATGATTTTTTCAAGTTTTTTAATCCATACCATAGGTAGAAATAAGGGAATGTGGGATAATACATAAGGATTTTAGGCGCGATTGACATTTTAAAAGCCGATATTTTCCCGGCTAGCGTAAGATTAAGATGAGACCAGCGATCCAGATCAGATCTGCAGCTAGATAATAAGGGGCCTAGATTGTAGTCCCACCACTTCCCAATATCATCACCCACTTTGATTCCCAAATATGTAATGGTGTGTTGTGCCCATTTAAGGCCAAAGTGGGACATGGTATGGGGGAGACATTTAGAGTTAAGTGGCAGAAACTCTGTTTTTGCCTGATTAATTTTGAGTCCAGAGATATGTGAAAAGATTTCTAGAAGGCTAAGAAGCGGTCGAATGACCTTAGGGGCATCTCCCAGTATAGCCAGCAAGTCATCAGCATACATAAGAGTGGTGGGTTGCGTCTGGCCCACAGTAATTGCAGCAAGAAGAGGGTGTTGTAGGATTGCAGCTGCCATAGGTTCCACCACTAAAAGAAACAGCAGCGGGGACAGGGGGAAGCCATGTCTAGTGCCTCTATGAAGTTGGACTGGGTTAGATAATACAGAGTTGGTGAGTACCTTAGCGCGTGGGCTCTATAGAGAGCTGTTATAGCAGCTCAAAAATGAGGGCGGAATCCGATATGCTGAAGGACAGTGTGAAGGTAGTCCCATTCCACAGAGTCGAACGCCTTCTCAAAGTCAATGGCCAATGCAACCGCGGGGATTGGAGCTGATTTGGCTCTGTGAATGAGATTGAGAAGAGTCCGCAAGTGGTCTGAACTGTATCTACCTTTCACAAATCCTACTTGGGATGGGTGTATCAAAAAGGGAAGTATAGGGTTGAGTCTGTTTGCCCACACCCTAGCATATATCTTACTGTCAGCGTTGATCAAGGAAATAGGGCGGTAGCTAGTGGGATCTTCAGGAGCTTTCCCCTGTTTAGGGAGGACAATTTTAGTGGCCTCTCTTAGGGTTTGAATTAGGATGCCCTTATCTTCTGCCTCCTTAAAGACCTGACATAACAGAGGGGAGATCATGGGAGACATTAGCTGAAGGAACTCTACAGGGTACCCATTGCCACCTGGTACTTTTCCTGATTTGAGAGCCATCAAAGCCACATTAACTTCTTGTGTTGTGAGGGGGGCTTCAAGGGTATCTATATGGGAGAGGGATAGTTTCGGTAGCTTAATAGATTGAAGGAATGCTTGAGTTGCAGAGATGTTTTTAGGTCTGGAGGAGGTGTAAAGTTGTGAGTAAAATAATGCCATAATTTCATTTACCCTTTGGGAGCTAGTTTGAACCTTACCGGTATTGGGGTTTCTCAAATCTGCTATATAGCAATGGGCTTGTTGCTTTCGGAGCTGATATGCTAAAACTTTCCCACTTTTGTCCCCCCCCCTTCCCAGTATGTGTGATGTATCCTAAGGAGTGCTAGATCAGCCTTCCTGGATAATAGTTTGTTCAGTTTAATATGGAGTTGTAAATCTTTCCTACCGGATACTGAGTGGGGTGATGGGTGGGGTAAGGCCTTATGCTCCCGTTCAGCTTTGACGAGTTCATTTTCGAGGAAGGTAAGTTCCTATTCTTTACATCTCCTTCTATGGGAGGCATATCCAATAATTTTACCCCGCATGGTGGCTTTATATGCTTCCCACGTGGTGGAGGCAGAAGTCTCCGACATGGGGTTCTCTTGCAGGAAAAGTTGAGTTTGTGTTTTGGCCCATTCCCTAAATTTTGGATCGTGCATAAGGAGAGGGTCCACTCTCCAGGCTGTTGACCGTGGTGTAAATGTTCCCCATTTTAGTGTCAGCTGCACCAGTGCACGATCTGAGATAACTGTGGGCAGGATATTGGTAGCTAAAACAAGTTTCATCAGAGACTGGGAGATTAGCCAAAAGTCAAGTCTGCTGGAGGAGCCATGCACCTTGGAATGAAAAGTATAGTCCCTATCTGAGGGGTTGACTAATCGCCAGATGTCCACCAGATGATATTCGGAACTAAGATTGAGTACGGCCTGTGCTCCTCGAGTATGATACTCTCTCCCATGTCCACTTCTATCTAATGCAGGGCAAAGCGTTAAGTTGAAATCCCCCCCCACTAGAATTGGTGTATCTGGTTTCAGCATCATCCCTAGTTTAGAACTGAGTTCTAGGAAAAAGGCTGGGTTATCTTCATTTGGTGCATATATATTAGCAATTAGTAGCTGCCCATGTCGGGTATCCACTAAGGCAATCACCCATCTTCCATGAGGGTTGGCTTTACTCTGCAGAATGGACCAAGGGAGTGATTTGTGCAATAAGATGACTACACCTCTCTTTTTTGTAGTAGCACTGGCATGGATTACTGATCCTACCCATTCCTTCACCAAATATATGTGATCCTGCTTGGTTAGTTTAGTCTCTTGCAAAAGAGCCACTTGGGCTTTAGTCCACTTTAGATGGGTTAAAACGTGTTTCCGTTTGGAGGGAGAATTCAAACCCCTGACACTCCATGTCACAAAGGTGATTTCATCCATGGTCAGACCAAAGGTGAGATATGATAACTGAAATGACCTTATATAAGAGGGAATTGTCAGGAGTATGATAGTGTAATGAGTCAGCCATTGTTCCTAGGTTCATACTGCGAGAGGTGATGGTTGGTCAGTCATATATACATATATATACATTGTACAGCATGCAATCCACGGATAATATTTGCAAAACTAGAAGAGACAGCAGTGATATACAGAGGCACGAAGTGCCTGAACTATATACAAAAAATATGCAACTTTGCGTGGTAATATGAGTGGGCATCAAGCGCCAAAGGTCAGGGACCTTATTGGCCCACCCACCTACCAGACTATGGGGGAGTAGACTATAGTCCCATTCACAAGGCTAGCTCAGGGCAGGGGGGAAAAATTAACAAAACAGAACGCATTTCCCCGGGGGGTGGTATGAGCATGGAGTCACTTGCTTGATAAGCTTCATGACCTTATGCCATCAAACCTAAACATTATACTGGAACCAGAATTGACCATGGGGTTACTAAATAATTCTGATAAAGTATAGGAAGGTTATTGCCCTGAAGGATGCATAGCCTTTGCTGGGTAACTAGCTTGGCCTATTAAATTCTTGAAATGTCCCTTCAACCTCGAAGGGGATAGCAACTTACATACACAGGGCCTGGGGCTCCCTTCAAGATTGCTAAATCATGCAACCGAGCACTGAGACATTATGACAGTACCCCCTAGTTTGAATCTAAATACAGTGCCTGTGCTCTCGAGCTTATCCCCTTCCCTTTAAACCATTTTTTACTACACTATTATGTCCTGCCTAGGCAGTGACTGGGATACCTGGTCTGTGATACTGAGAGAGAGAAAGGAAAGAAGTCCAGTATCAAGTCCAGGCGTTGCTTTCAGTCGCAGACCACCCTCCAAAAGTCACTGCCAAGTTAAATGTTAAAGTACAGTAAAGAGAAAAAAGAACAAGAGCACTTATCTAAGTCCATGCTCGGTAATCATCCATCTGCAGGAGCTCTGCATCTGAGGGGGCATGCGGAGACCATTCTTCGGCAGGGGTTGCAGCAGATGAAGATGAAAGATGCGGTGCCACATCCGTCGCAGCTGGAGATTGTTTGGGTGACGAAACTGTAGCCTGAGTTTGAGTTGAGGGTTCAGATTTAGCATTTTCCTGAGCCATTTCCTCCTCTGATTGGATACAAGAGTTAGCTGCAACTTCATCCAGCTCCTCAGGGGCTAAGACTGCAAAGCAGTTTGACATGGAAAATCAGTTACCAGATCCTCTGGGTTGTTTGATGGAGATCGGGGTGCACCTTCATTTCTGTCGTGTGGGTGTTCTCATCTTGGATGACTTCCAGATTGCTGCCGCTTGCGAGTTCTAACTGGAAGGGCTGGTTGGTAGCCATGAAATTGGAAGTTGGGGGGGTGGCGGTGATTTTGCAAGTGTTAGCCATCCTGCTCTGCCAGCTTTGTTCTGTTTCTGTCTGATGATTATTGTTTCGCTGTGATGGAGGTTGGGGAGGCCAGTTGGACTGAAGGTACTGCATTAGGCTGTCTGGTGTGTCAGAGGTTATGTGAGAGCCATTCACCTCTAGCCGCATAGTTGCTGGGTAACGCAGTGAAAACTTAATTTTAAGTGAGTGCATCAATTTCCTGGCCTCTGAATATTCTTTCTGTCTGGCAGCCAGTTCCCTAGAGTAGTCCTGAAAGATTAGGATTTATGGCCTTGCAAGGACAGACCTCCAAGCTCTCGCGCCCTTACAGTGATCCACTCCTTGTCTGCAAAGTTCAAGATGCGAGCCATGATGACCCTCGGTCTTTCCTCACCCTTCGGAGTCGGGCTGAGCGTTCTATGGGCTCTTTCTATTGTGAGCCCAGGCGGAATCTCACACTTCAACAGATCCGGCAAAACATCATGTAGAAAGTCTAAAGGATTGCCGTGTTCCACACCCTCAGGAAAGCTGAGGAACCGGAGGTTGTTCCGACGGCTTCTGTTCTCCATGTCATCCGATTTGCTTTGTAGTTGCTGTATCACTCTGCTTTGATCCCTGATTGTGGCGGTGAGTTTCTCTATTTCCATAGAGTTTTGAACTGATTTTTGCTCCTTGCGGTTTATATGTGCCTCAAGCTGTTGAATAGCTAGTGTAGTCTTATTAGATGCAAGAGTAACTTCTGCCATCTGCTTGAGTAGTGCTGTAAACATTTCGGTAGTCTGTAATGCTACTGACTCTGTCAAGGCCTCTGATTTTTTATGCTGCGCCATAGTGTTACGCCGATGTACAGTCTATAGAGGAGTTGTCGATGGTCAAGGTGTCTCTTTCGATTCCCAATGTGTTTAGCTGTGTTTTCCTGGTTGTCTCTGATCGATCGGCAGGTTTTTGGTGATGTAAAACTCGGAAGTTACCCGGAGTTATAGCGAGCGTTCATTTTAGGCAGCCATTGCATCCAGAGCCAAGCCACGCCCCATATTGTAGGAGTTTGTTGGTGATGGCTCGGAGCATCCAGAGGGCTGCATTTCTATACCGCCTGTGTTGAAGGGAGGGCCAACCCACAGCTGCATATAATGAACAGTGGTGGGTGGAAAAGAGGAGGCCTGTTATAAATCTCAGAGCTCTATGATACAGTACATCCAATTCAGAAAGGTGTGAGGCTGGGAACTGGCCATATATGAAGTCAGCATAGTCAATTAGTGAGAGCAACATGGATTGGATGAGCTGTCTTTTGGCGTCTGCGGTCAGGAGGCAATTTATTCTGAAGAAGAGTCCAAGCCTCTGCCTCAGCTTTTTCAGCAGTTCTTCTATATGTTCCACAAAGGAGAGTTTATTGTCTATCCAGACACCCAAATACTTGAATTTCGGTATGTATTGATGATGTTCACCTAGTAAGGTGGAGATAAAAGGTAATGGACCAGCAGCAGCAAAATATGCCCTCTGGCCAGTTGGTGAGAATAGCATCACCTTGGCTTTCTTGGCATTAAGTAGTAGTCTTTTACTGAGGAGCTGGTGCTGCAGGATGTTAAAGTCAGTTTGCAGGTCACCATAGGCAGCTTCAGGAGATTCACGGCTTATGTAGAGCACCGTGTCATCAGCAAACAGGTGAGTGCTTGCTTCCTTAATGCCTACATCCAGGCTATTTGATATAGATAGCAAACAGTAATGGTCCCAATATGGACCCCTGAGGTACACCTCTTTTTATCAGTTTAAGTGAAGAAAGCTCCCCTTCAGTCTTGATTTGTTGTTGCCTACCAGTGAGGTAGTCATGGAACCAACACAAGGAGGTTCAGTCTAGGCCTATTGTTTGTAAAGTGGAGAGAAGCAAACAGTGGTCGATGGTGTTGAAGGCCTTACTGAGATCCAGGAAAACTGCACAGATGAATTTTTTGTTGTCTAAGTCCTGTTGCCAGTCATTAGTTACTTTTGCCAGGGCTGTAATGGTACTGTGCTTTGTTTTGAAGCCTGACTGCATAGGGTTTAGTAAGTTTGAGTTGTCTATGAAAGATTTCAGCCTGGTATCCACAATTTTTTCTAGGAGCTTGGATAGTGTGGGGAGAAGGGAGATCAGCCTATAGTTATTTAGGTCACAAGCATCCCCTGATTTAAACAGGGGAATGACGTAAGCAACTTTCCATAACTGAGGGAAGGAACTTTGTGATAGGGACAGGTTGAATAAGTGAGAGATAGGTGTGGCAAGGATGTGATAAGCAATTTTCAAGTAATATGGGTCGAAGAAGTCAGCCCCAGCACTTTTTTTAGTGTCCAGTTTTAGGAGGAGATCTTCAACTTCCTTTACGGAGGTGGGTAAGAATGAGAAGGTTACGATATTGTTACTCGGTTCCGGGAGCTTAGTGTTGATCTGTGGGTGTAGTCTGCTTATCGGTGCATTATCAAATGCTAGGCCTGCAGTGGCAAAATGATTGTTGAAGGTCTGCAGGATCTCGTTTCTGTCATTGATTATAGCATTGTCAGTGGTAATTTTTGAGGGAAGCACATTTCCTGGAGAATGACCAGTCAGTTCTTTTAGTGTGGACCAGAACTTGTTAGGGCATTTCGACACAGAATCTAGCTCAGATCGGTAAATATTGACCTTGGCCTCTCTGACCATCTTAGTGCAGGCATTTCTAGCTGTCCTGAAGAGACACCAGTCTTCGTCTGTGTGTGATTTGCGAACCTTTTTCCAGAGTTGATCTCTTTTTAGTAAGGCAGCCTTGAGGTCCGCTGAGAACCAATGACATGTTCTAGCTTTTATATGTGCTTTTACCAGAGGAGCATGGTTATTTAGGGCACTGGTTATAATTTCATGGAAGATGTCGTAGGCATTACTCACCAATTTAGCAAGGTAAAAACTCTGCCAGTGCAAAGAGTTTTTTAATTCATTGAAGTATGTGAGAGGATCGAAGTTCCGTCTGGATCTTTTGGTGGAAAATTTAGATTTTGGTGAGGGTTTAGTGACTGTTCTTATACCAGCAATAAAGCAGAGATCACTAACATCAGCTGAAAAAATTCTGGCATGGGAAAAGGAATATGGTTTGCTTACGAGAAGGACATCCAATAGGGTGCTGTTCATTGGGTTTTTCTTGTTATTGCGAGTTGGCTCAGTAATAAGTTGCGTGAACTCATGGGAGTCAAAGAATTGCTTCAGGGGTAACGAGACCTTAGTCAACCAATCATAATTAAGGTCTCCTAGAATAATTGTTTCAATGGGAAGAGAGCCCATAATAGATGACAGATGGGACAGGAGCTGAGGCCCCATGGCTGGTGGTCTGAAACAGCCTATGACACGGAAAGCCATTGATGGGGAAAACTTCAACTTTAAGGGACAAACATTCGAATCCACCTGCAATAGAGGTAGAGTCTAAGATGGACACTGAAAATTTGTTTTTGACATAGATGACTACTCCGCCTCCCCCAGTCTGCCTATAGGCTCTAAATAGGAGGTAGTTAGGGATGTTAACCTGTCTATATGGGGTGGATGCCTGAAGCCAGGATTCAGAGAGCACAAGTACGTCTGGTATGGTATGAGTAATCCATGCCTGGACTGATATAAATTTCTTTAAAAGACTGCAAACATTTGCGTGCATAAAGCTGACTTCTTTCAGTCTTGTAAGGTCGGATGGAGATGAGAGAGCTTTTGTGGGATCAGGGTTGAGTTCAACATCACCTAAACACAAAAGTAGTAGGTACACAATTTTCCTTAGGGCAGTGAGGAGTAGTTTGAAAGCACAAATCTTTCTGCATCTAGTATAAGTTTGAGTGCGGGGGTCCGGAGTCCAAAGTTTCCCTTGTGCTGACCTAGGGACATGTAGTCTATGGTCCATGCAGTATAGCACCAAGACATGTAGGTTTTGTGTGGGTGGGGTGAGGGGCCACATATTGGTAACAAGATAGCGGTCCCACCTCAAGGAGATTCCACAAAGTGAGAAGGGTGCGGAGTCATGTGGTGGCAGCATAAGTTATACGTAGTATTAATATAAAGGCAGTCTAGCAGTGGGAGGCATGACTCTATGTTGGGGTCAATTCTGCTCGAATGGTCTGTCATGTGGGTTACTATACATAAGCAGGTAAGTAACTGAAATCACACGAGGACTGCCATGATTGCCCAATGTGTTAACAGGGTGCGAGTTGCACCAAGACTCACTAGTTAACTTCTATAAATCTCAAAGATCACTGCTCCATGTTAGACTAGATAAAAGAGACAGGGATTGATGGTATGCAAAGATACATGAAAACAGCCTGATGGCACAGATGTCTTAAGGATTTATCTTCAACAGGCAAGGGTATCCTACCGATTACACTTCATGAAGAATATCAGGGCATTGCTTAGATGAGACAAGTGAGCTCAAGAGAGGATCACCCCTCTAAGAAGTTACAGAAAACAGAGCCCCTTTAAGCAGTTGCTGTAGTTGACTAGTGTGAGGCCTCAGGGGGCGTGGATCACTGGGGAAGTGTACTTAATAAAGGAGGGAGGACGGGGTTGGGAGGTGGGCAAAAAAAATTGTCCAGAGAGCAGTACAGCAAGGCAGTGGCTGAGCTGTGTTTTGAAAAAGGTGCTTGTGTGCTTCCTTTCTCAGTAGGGATCTGCAGCATCCAATCGGGAAGCAGTCACCCTTCCCAGGAGCCAGTCCAATTACGGGGATTGAAGACTGACAGCTCAGAGCTAGGAGCTGACCAAACGTACCTGCTTTCTTTGGTCAGGGGGTGGTGGGCTGGATGCAGAGGTCCTGCCACCAGCAGGTAGCAGCGCCAGGGCCACTCAGCTAAAGTGGAGAGCCTTGTTTGGGCTTGTGTCTAAAATAGAGCAGAAAAAAAAGGTGGGCCGTTAGTTAAAAAGCCAGAGACAAAGGTCAAGTAAATTGGTGGGAGGGCCCTGGGCAATTTAATGCTCAGGGCAGGAGTAGGTACAAATAGTGGGAGAGAAAGGTTCCTGCAGAGAGGTCTGGTCAAAGGTGCCAGGTGGGAATTTAGCAAAACAAAAGGCTGATTCAGGAGGTTGGGGGGAGGCCCCTTCAATGGGACCAGGGAGAGCTGGGAAGGAGGAGTGTGGTGGAGACGGCTCAGGGTAGTCTGGAATGGGTAGAGAAGATGGTCCAAAATGCCAGGCAATATTTACAGAATGTGCTGGTTTAGGGGGGCATCAGGAGAGGGAATCAGGGGTCCAGTAGATGGCAAAGAAATATTGTGGGGAATAGGGATGAATGAGAGGAACTATGATGACAAAAGTGTGGCAGAGTAAACAGCAGCCAGTGGTCAGTTCTAGCTATTCTACAATACTGGGCAATTAGCAGAAAAAATTCAGTAGTGCAAGTAGTAAGCTATATAAACGTCAGGCAGTCAGTTAAAGTTCACTACAACTCTGCTAGGCAATTCTTACATGTACAGTGCAATAGTTTAAAGGTAAAATGTTTAAGCAAAAGAAATATTCAGTAGTGCAAGACATAAGCTGTATAGAAGTCAGGCAGTAAAGCGCAGTGGTCTAAGGCTCTGAGCTGCAAATTTGGTGACATCCAGCAGACCAGACTTGGGTTTGAATCCCACAACTTCCACTTGCATACTGTGTGACCCTGAGCAAGTCACTTAACCTCCTTGTGCTCCCAGGTCGCTCCTGTAAAAAAGCTTTCAGCTTAGTGTGCTATACCTGGTTAAACAACTAAATAAAAAAAAAAAAAAAGAAGTCAGGCCTAACTAATACAGCAGGCTAAACAGCTGAAAATTCCAGGAGGAGAGAAAAAAAAGAAACATGTGTGTGTGTGTATATATATATATATATATATATATATATATATATATACACATATATATAAATTAGAGGCAAAAAACTCAGTCTAATGCATTAGTTAGGGTTGTTCCACAGTGACAAAAGCAAGAAATTTGGTGTTAGGGGTTGAAAGACCCCAGGACCCGCCTATACCCCCAAACAGCATCAGTGCGACGTGCCGGCCCAACTCTCACCCCATCAGATGTGTGAAGAAGCAGAGGCATAGGAGAATGGGGTGAGAGTTAGACTGATAACCCTAATGAGCACCCCACGCCGGGTTAGTGTGGGCGTAGGTCCTAGGGGCCAACCCTAACACTGAATTTCCTCGCTTTTGTCACTGGGTGTCACTTTTTGTTAACTTTTCCCATTGACTTATAATGGAAACTTGTTTTTTGAATAACTTTCGAACCTTTTAGTATTTTTTCCCGTAATCTTCAAAAGGCACATTGGGGACCCCGGCTGCACGTTCCCTGAAGATTTCGGACTGATCGCACAAACTGTGCGACCTATAGAGACGACCAAAGAATTCCAAAAAAGCGTAAATGCGCGCAGATCACGCTTAATAACTCCACAGCCATATATCCGAACAGCACGGAAGTTGGCAGATCCCAAGATTTATAGTTCTTGATCATGTATTCCAAATTTCAGGCAAATCTGTTGAACAGTTGCAAAGTTATTAAGGTGCAAAATTTTAGGTTTAACATGTTTAACACTACCAGGCTACCATAATATATTTTCACATGAGCAGTAAATTAAGCAGAAAAAATTGTCCAGAGAGCAGTACAGCAAGGCAGTGGCCGAGCTGTGCTTTGAAAAAGGTGCCTTGTGTGCTTCCTTTCTCAGTGGGAATCTGCAGCATCCAATCGGGAAGCAGCCACAGTCCCCAGGAGCCAGTCCAATTACAGCTCCGAGCTAGGAGCTGACCAAACGTACCTGCTTTCCTTGGTCAGGGGGTGGCGGGCTGGATGCAGAGGTCCTGCCGACAGCAGGTAGTAGCACCAGGGCCACTTGGCTGAAGTGGAGAGCCTTGTTTGGGCTTGTGTCTGCTTTCCTTGGTCAGGGGGTGGCGGCTGAATGCAGAAGTCCTGCAGCCAGCAGGTAGCGGCACCAGGGCCACTCAGCTGAAGTGGAGAGCCTTGTTTGGGCTTGTGTCTACTTTCCTTGGTCAGGGGGTGGTGGGCTGGATGTAGAGGTCCTAACACCAACAGGTAGCAGTGCCAGGGCCACTCAGCTGAAGCAAATGTGCCTTGATCAGCAGAGGCTGTCCTGCATATTGAGTTACTGTTGACATCTTTAGTTGTTGTGGAGCACAATAAAAGATAAACAAGGACAGACTCTATGCTATCTAGAGTATGCAGATTTGTTAGACATAGTTGGCCTGAGACTGCAGGTTGAGAATTGCAACCTTATCATTCTCTATAGGTTGGAAGGTTACTATGGGGGTCAAGAGTGATCATACCCACTTCAGGGAGAGCAAATGTACTGCAGTTGTTCCATGAGGCTTACCAAGGTCTGGTGCACATGAAGAGTCTCACATACAGTTTTGTGTAGTGGCCAGGTCTGGATCAAGACATAGAAATGATAGTACATCACTGCACAGTATGTCAGTCAAATCGGTCAACACACACCACTAAAGATTCATATACACCCTTTGTTGTGGCCTCAGTGACCCTAGGTAAGACTTCTTGAAGACTATGCTGGTCTATTTATGTTCTTAGTGATAGCTGATGCAAATCCAAAATGGACTGAGGTGCGTGCCGTGATCAACTTAATTGCAGAAGTAACCAGATGATAAACTTGGACTCACATTTGCTACATTTGGTTTACCAGAAGTCCTAGTAATAGAAATTATTATGCTGTTTACAGGAGCAGTCTTTGTAGAGTCTGTGCACAAGAAGGGCATCAAGCACATTAAAACTGCACCATAATTTCACGTTTCAAATAACCTGGCCAAGTGGGCAGTACATACCACAAAAATAAGGATAAAGGAGATGATGGAAGGCAGTATAGAAGCCACATTAGCAAGGTTCCTATTCAAGCATCAGGTGATGATGCACATTACCACAGGAAAGTCACGTTCTCAGCTAGTAATAGCAAGAAAACAAATGATACATCCTGATGTGCTGCACCCTGATTAACTGCTAATGTGAGTGAAAAAGAGGCAGAACAAAAAAGGTAATGATGTACATATAAAGGCAAGAACACTGTGTGGGGATGACACAGCCTACACCCAGAAGTTTGGTACTGGCCCCTACTGGATGCCAAGAGTTATTGCAGCCAAGACAGGACCACTGTCTTATGTAATAGGGCTAAATGGTAGAAGGTCTGTTCAGGAACATCATGATCAGCGTTGTCTTCAGTTCAGTGAGGAGTTTTCTGCAGATTGGAGCCTGTAAGCTCCTCTGAGTCAAGGATGGCAAAAGTGGCAATGACCTACAGGACTGCCAAAGTACCCACTTAGTCTGTTTAGGATTCTGTGCTGAATAGCACCACTGAGCAAGAAATACAGATTAAAACATAGAAAAAGAGAAACATAGTCTTTGGTGGCAGATAAGGATCGCTTGGCCCACCCAGTCTGCCCATTTTCCTACCTATTAGATAAGCTGCAGATCTTAGTTAACCAACAGTCTACTTCCTCCTACCCCCCACCAAGAACTGCTTTATGTCTGTCCCATGCATTTTTGAATTCCCCCACTGTTTTTGACCCCATGACTGCCTCAGGAAGGCCATTCCATGTGTCCACCACCTTCTCTGTAAAAATTACTTCCTCATGTTGCCCCTGAGCTGCCCCCCCTTTTATCTACAAATTGTGCCCCCTTGTTCTTGCACATCTCGTTTCCTGAAATAAGCTACCCTCTTTAACTATGTTGATTCCCTTGAGGTACTTGAAAGTTTCTATCATGTCCTCCCTCTCCCACCTTTCCTTGATGGTACACATATTAAGCTTCTTTAGTCTCTCTTAGTATGGCTTCTGGTGCAGACCCTGCACCATTTTAGTTGCCCTCCTCTGGGCTGCCTCCATCCTGTCTATGTCCTTGCTGAGATGGGGTGTCTAGAACTGCATGGAGTACTCCAGATTGGGTCTCACCAACTGTCTGTACAGAGGGATAACAACCTCCTGTTTTCTACCGGTGATGCCTCTACCTTTGCATCCCGGTATCCCCCCAGCCCTCCCTTACTGCCTTCTTACATTGCTTGCCTATCTTTAGGTCATCTGATATGACTACCCCCAGGTCCCTTTCCATTGTTGTTGTTGTTAGTACCCCCCCCCATTGTGTAATCTTCCCCTGGGTTTTTGCTTCCTATGTGCATTACTTTGCACTTCTTTGCATTGAATCTAAGCTGCCATACTTTTGACCATTCCTCCAACCTTGTCAAGTCCCTTCTCATCCTTTCCACCCCCCCCTTGTGTATCAACCCTGTTGCAGATCTTTGTGTCATCTGCAAAATGCATACTTTCTCTTCCAGTCCCTCCACAATGTTACTTATGAAGACATTAAAGAGGACCAGTCCGGATACTGAACCCTGCCGTACCCCACTAGTAACCTCCCTTTCTTCATAATGGACTCCATTTACTATTGCCCTCTGTGTCCTGTTGTCCAGCTAATTTTTTTACCCAGGCTACCACCATGGGACTCACTCCCATGCTGACTAACTTGTTTATTAATCTTTTGTGTGGGACTGTGTCAAATGCCTTGCTAAAGTCTACATAGGCCACGTCCACAGCCCCTCCCTGGACTACTACTTTTGTCACCCAGTCAAAGAAATCTATGAGATTCGTCTGACATGACCTTCCCACTGTGAATCCATGCTGCCTTGGGTACTGTGCCCCACTGACCTCTAGGTACTCAACAATTCTTTCTTTCAGATGTGATTCCATTATTTTCCCTAACACTGAGGTCAAACTAACAGGTATGTAGTTTCCTGACTCTGCCTTGCTCCCACTTTTGTGAAGGGGAATCACATCTGCCCTCCTCCAATCTTCAGATACCACACCATCCTCCCATGATTTGTTAAAAGGGTAGTCAGTGGTGTCACTAGTTCTCCCCTTAATTCTTTTAGAATTCTGGGGTGAATCCTGTCAGGCCCCACTGCCTTGTCCACCTTGAGTTTTAGTTCTTTCAGGACCCTTTCTTCTGTGAATGAACTGGCATCGACCCCCCCCATCCAGAGTGCTTCTATTGATTACAGAGACTGTTGCTTAACCTGATAGCCAGACAGCACCTACTAGTGCCAAAGGTGTACTGAGTGGGTGGCTACACTATTCTAAACATACTTGCAGTTAGTGTGGCAATTATTTGAAAAGAGAAGTGCAGAATAATCCTGGCACTTGCAACTGCCAAGAGTTCAGGGTAGCCTATCCCTGTCCTTTAGTTATGATGTTCCTGTTACAGTACAGATTCTACAGGTATGTTTCCTGTGTTACATGTTTTGTTATAATGTTCAGGAGTATGCATATCCTAAATGACAAGGAATGTAATATTGTAAGCAGAGAAACAAAATTACAGTAACAAGGAGATGTCATCTTGTGGCTGTAGGGGGGATAACCACATTCACCTTGAGTAATGCTTATGCTGTAGGAAGTATGCACCAGGGGGTCAGAAAGAATCAAGATGTTTAAGAAATTCCAAATATAGCAAGCTCTAACCTTGTTTAGTTCAAAAGGCTCAAATCACTTTTCTCATCAAGGGTGCTACTGGGATAAGCCATTTATCAACAGAGTCCAATGCACCCCCCACGCCCATGGTAATTCTTTAAAAAAAGTTATTTTTTTCTACCTAAAGTGGCTATTTCCTCACTTTGTCTCCATTAAAAGGGTGTCTTTTAGTTTTCATATCAGAATTCTAATGTGAATTAAGCCAAACCACCCAGATGCCAAGGTAGACTTCCTCATTTTGGTCCTATCTAACAATAAACTATCGTTGCATTGCCTAAATTGGCTTCTTTTAAATATAGTGCTTCTGTTAAAATGGACAAGCTTTGCAAAGCTCTTCAGGGACAACCCTTTAAAGGTATAGCTCAAGTTGAAAAATGTAAGTTAATGCTGCCTATGTGTTCTGATTAAATGGTGGCTGAAGCCATAGAATGTCAATGTTGATTCATGGAAATAAAATAAAAATAAAAACAGTTTGTTTGTTTTTTTTTAAATCATAGGAATGGAATCTTCTGTTTGTGACTTTTTCTGATAATGGCCTGTTGAAATGCCAAGTGCACTCAGCTCTGCCTCATGACCTTTGCCATTTCAACAGGTCAGTTTTTCATTAGATAAGGATCTTAGCCTCACTTCTTGTTGCTTAGTTATACTGCTTTCTCAGCTGTATCTCAGCCCCTTCACGTTTTCAACAGGTTATTTTTTTACAAATAAGGACCTCAACCTCTGTCCCTCTTGTTTACTCCTGCTCCACACCAAACTGCTGCACTCGGCTACTCAATAGACATTGCATCGCAGTTTCAAATCTACCTCTCAGGTCAAACCCAAATGGTCAGCATCGAGCCTGCAACCTCACTACCTAGGATGGTGTCCACTGGTATCCCTCAGGGCTCCATCATTAGCCATCTACTAATTTCACTCTTCATTAACTCCCTACCTGTTGATTGCATCTCTTGTGAGGCCTTATTATATGCAGACAATCTCGTCCTTTTCCACAGTGACAAATCTCTGTCCACTCTTATCCACTACCCTCACCCAGAACTATGGAGCAACCCACAACTGGTTCTGGGCAAATAGACTCCTAGTGAGTGCAAAAAAAATTAAGGCCATGGTCCTGGGATCCGAACCCAATCTATCTAAACTCATTAAAACCAATTTATATCTCCAGAAGGCCCCCCACTGTAGAATGTCCCCTATTTTAAGAACTTGAGTGTCACTCTGGACCCCCCTCACTTTCAATGTCCACATCAACATCATAGTTAGACACATCAACCAGAAACTGGGGGTAGACTACTGACTAAAACACTGTCTGACCACAGAAGCATGCCTAGCCATTGCCCTAGGTAATCTCCTCCCCCAATTGACTCCTGTGCCCTGATCTATTCTAAAACATCTGCTAGCCTGCTCGCAAGACTCAGTATTATCTACAACAGCATCTGTAAGTTTGCGTTACTTGTTCCCCACTCCACTCACTATTGCACCTTGTATAAGTCCATCGGCTGGCTCCCACTACAAGCCAGGGACAACTACACACTAGAATGCTTAGTAGATAACACCACCAGGAATGGCAAACTGTCCCCTTACCACTCCCTGCTTAAACATAAATCCTCCTCTTGCACCTTCCGGCAGTCCTCTGTCCCTCCACTGGTAGTTCCAAGGGCTTCCCCCTGCCTGGGCAGCAATGCCTTCTCCATTGCTGCCCCCACCCTATGGAACAAACTCCCTACCTTCCTCCACTCCCTGGAGTTGCAAGCCTCCTTCAAGGTCCATTTCAAAACCTGGCTCCTGGCTGAATCCAATTGTCAGTGCCCGCCAAGGTGACTTAGCATAATGTGAGTCCTCTCTTCTTTCCTGACCAATGACAGGGCTGTCCGAAGTACCGTACCTCAATGTGCTATCTTTTGAATGCTTGCTGTAACCTGTTGTTACTGAACACTGCTCTTTAAATGTCATTTATTTTTTACCTATGTACCCTTGCACTCTATGTGTACTTTGTATTTCAACTACTGCTTCCGATGTAACCCAATGTAATCACTTTTGTTAACTATTCCAGTATGTAATTTTGAATTGTCTGTGTTTACCCCTGTCTGAATTATTCATATGCCAACTCTATGGCCCGAGTCATGTCTGAAAATGGTCCTTTTGAGCAGCGTACCTACCAGGTAAACAAATAAATAAATAAATACATATATAGGACTTAAACCAATGATACTGATTACTCATGCACCCTTCCTATTTCCAGTTTATTGTTGTTCCCCTTTTTTTCTGTTCCACCTCCCACTTATTATGGGTATTTCTATAATAATCCCATACACTGTTATGGGTTATTGTTTACTTAGTGTCTGTATCTCTTTCCGTGTCCCTGTCATAAAACATTTCCAAATCGCTTACCTTAGCACTTCAATGCAGTTCTCTCTCATCTGAATATTTTAGCACTTACCTTAAATGCTTTCTTTCTCTACTGATGGCCTGTTTCCTCTCTATTGTTTTTCCACCTTTCCAACTAAGACTTTTCACCTAACCTAAAGTCATTGACTATTGTGATACCTTTTACTGGATTAACAAAGACATTGTACATAGATGTTGAAGCACACAAGCTTTTGGGGCCACACAGGTCCCTTAATCAGGTTTGATTACACCTGTTAAAGGGACCTATTTGGCCCTGAGAGCATGTGTATTGCAACATCTTTTGTATTTACGGTGTCTCTGTTGGTCCAACAATAGATATTGCAACATTCAACAGCTCATATGTTCCAAGGACTAACATAGCTCTGAACATTTTTTTCTTACTCCTTACCTAATCTAACCTGTCATAAATTATCCTGACACAATGTCATGTTTAATGTAAACTCGGCTTCTCTTTGGAATTCTACTGCCCCTGACAAAGGGACCTGACTGGCCCTGAAAGCATATGCACAACACCATCTTTGTAAAAGACATATGATGGTCCAATACAGGGTATTCAAATACCCAGCTACTCTAGTGTAACCCAACATAAATAGATTCTTACTCTAGCTCACATGTAGAGAAGCCAAGCTGTCAGATAAGTCAAGGAGATTTGTGTAGTAAATCATTTAATAGTTTTTTTTTTTTTTTATGCTAAGGGAATTGTTTCATGTTGAGGAAATGGTATGAAACAATATGTAATCAGTTGCATGAATCACAAGTAATGGAGTGAGTACATCATCACCAGTGACCTTGAGGGGTCAAGTCTAAAAACTTAACCTCAGCTACACACTGTTTGTCAGCAGTGCACAAGCACACCATACCCATCATCAAACAAAATGGTTATTTCAGTCATTTGTCAACAATTCAGCTGATAGACAGACTGAAATAAAGAGTTTTCAATAACAGGAAATGTCACAAGGGCATTTTATTATAAGGTATCCTGTTATTTTAAAAAAAAATGTTGGCAACTGATTATAGCTACTGCCTTTTGGATATCCATGTTTCTGATACAACAGAGATGTAGGAGCACCTTTATGTCTACCTTCTAAAAGACTGTGTTGCTTGTTTGCCAGGTTTCCAGCCTTTACTAATAAAATGATATTACCGTAGTTGAATTTTATTTTGTTTCTTTTCCCTGCCATTTGACTTTGTCATGGCATTACTTTACTAAGATAATCGTTGTACATTACTGGAAACTTGATACAAAAAATGAGCTTCGCAGAATTGGTCACAGATGGCAGTTAAGAGGTTCATTCCTTGGGTGTCTGCTGCAGAATACCCCAATGACTGTGTGGTGTGTACCACCACAGTTTCTGCTGGATTCAGTTATAATCCAGTAGAAGCAAGCAACCTCCGAAGGCCTGATTAGAGAACTTTTCATACATCATAGTTTCTTGTAGGAATGGGTGAATTTCCTACCTTGCTATTATGTTAGGGTTTGGAGTTTTGTCAAACATCTCCAACTTATGAATAAACTAAACAAAGAAAACAAAAATGAAATTCAGCTGGTAATTAAAATTAAACACCCATTCCATGTTAACATGAATTGAGTTCTTGGCATGAACTGACAGGGACATTCTGGGCCTGCCACGGGTTAATTCACTTCACTTGATTCTGAGTCTGCCAGGCAGCCTTGTCATCAGCTACCATTAGGATCATGAAATATCAGTCGGCCCGGTGGCGCTGAGGATTGAGGCGCTGGACGCCACACCTCGCGTCCTGCTGGTGACTCGGGTTTGGGAATGGCCCCGGGTGGCCGGGGGTCGGCAGGGGAGGGAAGAGATTGAGCATCTGGAGCACTGCTCTCTCTTCCTTGGAGGGCTAGGGTAAGTGTTTCGCTCAACGAGCACTCTCTGGCAGAGGCTGGGGGGTTGCCGAACATAGCGTCGCTGGCGTATACCGGGGGTGGAGCCATGGCATGCATTGCTTAGGTAGCCGGGCTCCACAGGGAATGTAGACAAGAAGGAAACCTCCCCCCCCACCTCTGATAGGTGAAAGCACCTCCCTCACAGACCACCCTCCCAATCATGGGCTCAGTCCTCAGGCTATCCCCCTCCTCTCCGGCCCAGTGTCTCAACACTATGAGAAAGAGTGCCCTGGGCAGGGGTGGTCCTTCCCCAGAGGGTAGACCCAGGGGATGCCTGGAGCCGGAGAGGAGCCTGTAATTCCCGAGCCATGTGGGGGAGGTAGATACTGTGATCAGGAGGTAGCCAGAGAGAGATCAGAGGTGAGCGGAGCATAAACAGAATTAAAAAAAAAGGATCATGAAATATCAGTCAGACTAACATAGCACTAGAACTTAATCTCTGTAGCCAAGATTTCAACACTGTTCTCATTATTCTGGTACAGTAGGACAGCTACAATATGCATTTCATGATTTCAGGATAGCCTGAAAGGGGAAGAAAGTCTTCTTATGAGTCTCACTCTTATGATGGGCTGAGTGTGATATTTTTTGATTCACGATCAGGTTAGATTTTTAATCCATCCCTTAATTTCCACACAGATCCTTTGGTTCTGTTGTGACAAGTTGCTTGCCGTCTCATCCTCCCTTTTATATTTGTTTTTACTTGTCTTTTATCTTGTTACATTTTAATTATTAGTTTTATTTTTTTATATAGTACTTTATTTTACAGTTTTGTACAAACTCAGCAGTTATTCAAGCATATATATTGCACATCTGGCACACAAGGTGATTCCACCTGGTACACAGGGCCTTGGTTGACCTAGTATCAGAGCTGGCCTTATGTTTCTGGGCACCCCCAGCAGGATTAATCACTGGGAGCCCTTGAGTGTACCTTAGCAAGTATTCTTATGGCATTATAATGCACAGATGGATGGTTCTGCCCTGCTTAGTGATGCCCCTTGTGTGAGCTTTCAGCAGTACACAAGAAACAAAATAAATAAGTAAGCAATACGACACAATGGGTTGTGCACTAGACACTTGCAATGCATTTCCAGTGGTGTAATGAGGCACTGAGCCACAAGTTGACTGCCTTCAGTCCCTGGCCATGTGCTAGAAGTGTCTAGCAAACAACCTCAGAGTGTCCTACAGTATTATGTTTACGAAATGAACATGTGAATTGTATATGCATGTCAAAATTAAAATTAATAGGATTAAGTAAAAAAACTTCAATCTTTGTCTTTATGTTAAATAAAATAGTTTCTCTCCCTGCATGAGTTTGGTGTGTTTTTTGTGCTAAAGGACTTTTGTCCAACTATAGCTACTAAAATTGTAGTTTTCTTTTGTAGTGTTTGTCATGCCCCCCCCACACACTCAAATATTTCCATTATTCCATTATTAGATCCCCATCACATATTTCTATTAATAGATCCCCATTTCATGATAGTATAGCATGAACTGGAGTGGATTGGCAAGGAGTGAGTGAGCTTGTGGACCGGCGTAGCACCAGCTGCCAAGGAGTGAGTGTGCATGCTGTGAAAGTGGCAGCTACAAATAGAAATATGAGAGCTCTGAATGATGTTATTTTTTTATTTGTTTTTTACTTAAACTGAGTCTGAGGTGGGGGTTAAGAGAAAGGTGAATATCTGGCAGCCAGGTGAGAGTAAGTGAGTGAGACAACTGAGCGGATGGGTGAGTGACAGGAAGCCACTGTGGTGCAGCTGAGACACAAGCTGAAAAGTGTAGCAGTAAACTATAGAAAAATGATTTTAAAAAAATCATGCTAGTGATCTGCAGGCTCTGTTGCTTTGAGATGGCAAATTAATTGGAGGCAGCAGGCCCATTTCTATAAGCACCCCTATGCATGTTGCAAGTTGCGATGTGAGAGGGGTGCAGTTACACCAAGGACTCTGCGCCTGATTCTGCATGGAGCAGGGTCCCTGTGGCTAAGTCCTGCAACTTGTGACAATCTGACAGGTATGCCAAAGGAAGGACATACCTGAACAGGTTGGAGCAAGCAGCAGGACAGTACAACAAAGGGTGCAAGTGCCTCCCCATGCCCCAAATCCAACATGTAAAAGGAAAGCCCTGCAGGGCTATTATTGCACCCCCAATGCCCCAAGCAGCAAAATGTCATATCAAAGCAATGCAAGGATAATTACACCCCCCCCCCGCAATGTCCTGACCCTCAAATATTTGAAGTAAAGTTTGCAGGGCTAATCTTGCCCACTTCCCTCCACAATTGTTGGAAAACATATTATTAGCCTCACAGGGTAATCACACACCCCCAGCCCTGATCCCTATGCCAGCTATCTGCAAATGGCATCTCGTTACAGTAGCAAGCCACAAACTGCTATCCCTGGTAGTCTAGTGGCTCCCCACTCCCTCACCCAGCAGTGCCAGCCCATTCTGCACCCCTCCACCCCTACCCAGCTGGTGACTGGCACAGCCCACCTCTCACCTCCGCAGCCAGCCGCCAACTGAGCTCCATCTGAGTGGTACTACTGTCAATAGCATGTGCTCATTGAATGAACTGTCATTCATTCATTGAGTGCATACTATATACAGTATGCACTCAGACGAAGCTCAGTCAGTGGCTGGCCACAGAGGTGAGAGGTGGGCTGTGCCAATCACCAGCTGGGTAGGGATGGGGGATGCCGGGTGGTCTGGCACTGCTCAGTGGAGGGGACCTCTAGACTAGCAGGGATAGCAGTTTGTGGCTTGCTACTGTTTCAGGGTGCCATTTGTGAGAGGCTGGCATCGGGGATCGGTGGTTGGGGGTGGCCATGATTAGCACTATGGGGTTTTAATAATACGTTTTGCAGCTCAGGACATTGGGCAGTGGGCAGGACTAGCTTTGCAGGGCTTTACTTCAAATATTTGAAGGTTGGGGCATTGTGGGGGGGCATGAATAGCCCTGAGGGGCATGTAATTAACCCACTTGGGGATCGGAGCATTGGGGAACTATGGGGTTTCACGATTACCAAACAGGGATTAGGGCATTGGGGGACATAATGAGCCCTACCAGGCTTCATAGTACATTTAAAGGGATTGGGGTATTGGGGGGGAGGGTGACATGTCATGGGGGGATGGGCCGGCGGCACATACGTGCAACCCCTGGAGGGCATAAGTACACTTACACCAGCTAAAGGCTGGTGTAACTGTACTTTGCGGATGTCCTCCAGGGGTTGTTTGAGAAAAGCACCCTGAGGGACTTGGTTGCTGCCCTTCCAGAATAGGGAGCAACTGCTGCCATAAACCCCCTAGCACCATGTCGCAGTGGGTTTAGGGCATAACTGGTGGTGTATGTTCACTTTGGTGCAAGCAGCCTGCGACATCTCACAGGCTGCTTTGCAGAATACCATATGTTACAACTGCTGGCATAACTTGCTACTTGCGCCATTTATTTTGGTGCAAGTCAAGTTATGGTTGGTGTAACCTTCTGAGAATCAGGCCCAGCATTTGAGGACTGTTGGGAGTTTTGACTTGGGACTGGAATAACAAGCATTTGTCAATGCCGAATGTTTGCTTGCGGGCATTGGCAGTGGTAGTGTAGAAGTTACAGAGCTGCATAATAGAAATGGCAGTGAAGTATTGAACTGAAGCCAACCCCACCACCACCACCACCCTGCAGAGAGTGACAGGCATTGGGGTGTGCCTTTGGGTCGTCAGGCATAACGGCCATGCCATTTCACCACACCCTACCCTACAGACACCGACAAGTGTCACGGTGTGCCTTGGGGTCTTTGGCCCTTATGCGCACCCCATTCCATCAGGAAATACGGTGAGATGGGTGCGGTATAGGAGAATGGGGTGAACTTTGGGGCCAAAGAGTCCAAGGCATACCTCGATGCCTCTCACTGGCTGCAGGATGTGGAATGGTATGAGCATTACAGGCAAGAATCCCAAGTCACACCCCTGATGCCTGTCATTCTCTACAGGGTGGGGCGTTATGGTTGGAAAACCTAACACCTCAAGCATTCATTGGTATTTTCACTCCAAATTTTCAACATGTTTTTGTGACCCCCACCTCATGAACAGTGGCAATATCAGTTTGTTAGCCGAAAGCTGCTTATGCACAGCGACTACGGCATTTAGCACCACAGGTGCAAAAAACACATTCCGAACAGGATGTGAAAAATGACAGCTGTATAGTGTATGGTAGAGCGGCTGTTCCGCATGGAAATCCATACCTGGAACAGCGTTGTTTTCCCTGCACTTTCGATGCGTCGTCTTGTTGTGCTGCACGGCACGTCACGGTGCAGCACAACAAGATCAATACTATTTGCGCATGCGCAATTGAGTGGCGACGGCAACGCAGGAAGCGCAGGGGGGGCAGAAACTGAAGTAAGCCGCTTTTTTACAAAAGCTTGTCCCGTGTATCAGTATGGTTGCCCATACACTATAAAAGATTGTGTATGAGCAAGCATACACAAACAAGACAGTTGTGCGATCTTGAGGTTTCCGTGGTAACGGACCTCTCGAGCTACGCTCTCGAGGTCTCTGGTTACCACGGAAACCTCTCGATCGCAACTGCCTTGTTGTATATGCTTGCGCATACACAATCCTCTATATTGTTCATGGGGAGGTAAAATGGCAATGTTGCAAATCTGCAGTAAAAATATTAAAAAAACTGGTGAAGTCACGAGCGTACATAGAAACTGTGCAACGCACACCCGTAATATAATTAGGTTGGGGATTTTTTACAGCAGATTGTCAACACAGGCATTTTGGGACCTCCGATTATGAACAGTGTCACTGTGATTTTCTTTATCTGTCCTGAACAATGATTTCCCACAGCGACCACGCATCTCTGTGCTGAAAGTGTGAAAACACATTTTGGCCATGTTGTGAAAAATGACAGCTGTACTGTTCATAAGGAAGTGTGGAAAATGCAACTGGTGAAAATCTGGACTGAAAATATTACAAGTCATGAACTTACGAGGGTGCATGGAAACTGCACAATGCTCACTCGTAACACAGTCATTTTATGGACTTTTGTCACCAAATGTTCAACATAGTCATTTTAAGACCTCTGCTTATGAACAGTGTAACTGTGATTTCCTTAATCTGTTCCAAACATTGCTTTCGCACACTGACTGCACCATTGTGTGCTACATGTGCAGAAACACATTTGGGGTGAGATGTGAAAAATGGCAGCTGTACTGTTCAAAAGGAAGTGTAATAAAATGGTAATGTGGAAAATCTGGGTGAAAATATAGAAAATTCGCAAACTTACAGGCATGCGTAGGAACTCGCAATCTGCAGCTACAAAACAATCATTTTTAGAATTTTTCTCAATTTTCAACATAGCCATTTTAAGACCTCTGCTCATGACGGTGTCACTGTGATTTTCTTAATGTCCCATACATTGATTTCTCAGACAATCGACTGCACCATTGTGCGCCATATGGGCGGAAACACATTTTGGGCAAGATGTGGAAATGACAGCTGTACTGCTCATAAGGAAGTGTAATAAAATGTCAATGTTGAAAATCTGGTGAAAATATTGAAAATTCACAAACTTACGAGCGTGCGTAGGAACTGTGCAACGCGAGCTCATAAAACAGTCATTTTTAGGAATTTTTCCACCAAATTTTCAACATAGACTTTTTGAGAGCCTACCTTATGAACAGTAGCAGTGTCGTTTCATTACTCAGTCCCAAAAGGTGATTTTGTGCAGTGAATGTGAAATCACCCTTCGGGCCCAATGAATGCCATGACAGTGAGATCATTCATGAGAAGGGGTCCCAAAAACCCCATGTTGAAAATTTGGTGCAAAAATTCCAAAAAACGGCTGAGATATGCAAGCAAAGTTGAAAAAAACCCTATTCATTACATTATACAGCTTACTGACATTTCCTCAGTTCGCGGTCAGTTTTGAAGAGTGCAGACGTGTTCTCGGTCCAACAAAGATCGTCGCGCCAGAGTCCGGAGGTAAGTATGAGATGGGGGTGTGTGGGGAGGCAGGGTGTGCAGTGGGTGGTTGCGGGTTGTGGGAGGGGGGTAGAGAGAAGCGCCGAGGGACAGTTTTTTATTTGCAGTTTTTTTTTCTTTACATGATGACGTGGGACGTTTGCCACACTGGGGTGGGCTCCCAGCGTGGCACAAGGATGGCTGGTGGGGCAGGGGCATGGAGCCACGGGGATTGGGCACCCGTCGGCAATAGCATCTGCTGCCCGCTGGGGAAGCTCCAGCATGGCACCCTGTACTGGGAGGGGCAGTGGAGCCAGCGGGGTTAGCACCCGTCGGCTATACAATGTGCAGCCACGCTGGGTGGGCACCCCGTCGGCTACACAGTGTGTTCATGGGGGGCTGAGCACGCAGCATGTGTGTGTGTGCGTGTGTGTGTGTGTGTGTGTGTGTGTGTGTGTGTGTGTGCAGGGGAGCGCGCATGAGCAGGCGATATCTGATCGCTGCTCACTGAAGCGTAGCTCCCCCTTTCAACTGTACTCCACTGCATTTTGGAGCGGTCATAGACAGCTCCAGCAGGCATTGGAGAACTGTGGCTGCACCTGCAAACACATTGACTGGATTGGAAGAGGGCTGCCACACCACCGAAAACTCGGATGATGGCACTACATTTCTTGCACATGCGTGCAAGCAAACATAAAAATGATGGCTGCCATTAACATTCTAAATGTTTTAAAACATTCTGAATGAGCATTTGTTTGTTTGGTTGTTTTTTTGGTACTCTGTCCAGGCTGCCAGCATTTGATTTTAGCCATTCGCTAGATACTTTCTGCGCATGGCTATCAACCAATTAGAGGGCTCAAAATCTTAAGCCATTTCATAAATTGAAACAAACATGACATTTGAAAGACTGATAATGTGCACAGCTTCTGTCTGGGGATCCCTATCAGTAAGGACCCAGCAGACACTAGGACCAGGGGTTCCTAAGGCCAGCTCTGCCTAGCATGTATATTGACCCATGCCCTATCACTGGTAGTGGTGACATAGAAGCACTTTTAGCAGGTCAACCTCACACTTGCACTGAGGTCTATTCCTTTGAATCACCAATCAATGGTTTGTTTGGTGTAATACGGTTCTGACAACTCCTTGGTATCGCTGGAAATGTATTATTTAGTGCTTTTGGCATTTTGACATGTATATCTATTTATTTATTTGAAAATTGGTGGGAAGACACACTGAGCCATGGCTCATTTCCAGGTGTGACCTGGGGGAGAGGAGCAAAGGATAAAAACAGTATATAGGTGAGATAAATATAGTGTAACAAGAAGAGTGCAAAATCAGAACACACAGTGACCATGGAAAGTGCAAAACTGTTCAAACAAAAAGAAGGCAGTTAATCATTACACCAGCTGTAAAGGGACTGTTCAGAGGTGGGAAAGCAGGATCAAGGGAGAAGGGAAAGGAATCTCACTTGGTGTATGTGGGAGGCAGGACAGGCAGTGAAATGCAGGGAAGAAGGAAGTTTGTTCCAAAGTGAGGGGAGATGCTAGGCAAAGGCTTATTGGCCAACTAATGGTACGGGGATGTGGCAAAGCAAAGGTGCAATGGTCCCTGTTGTAGAAAGAGCAAGAGACAGAGGGAACAATTAAGAGGAGTGATGAGGGGTAGTAGGGAAGGGACCTAAACCAGCATTTAGTCATAAGGGAGACACAGTGAATCTGGTGACAGAATGGAATGGGAAAGATGGATAGAGACAAGTAAAGTGAGCAGTGATGAGTTTAAGAGGGTGAGCTGGTTGCAAAGTGACAGAAGGAGTTACAGATGGAATCCAGTCTGGTCAGGGAGGTGTAGGGGCAGACCCATAAACCATATTCACATAGTCAAAGACAAGGAACACCATTTTGGTGACAAGCTCACAATGAACCAGTAAGGAGAGACAATCTTTATTTCTATACAAGGCACAAAGTTTAGGATGGATCTTGGCATGGATGGCAGGTATGTGGACAGAGAAGTCAATCTTACTGTCAAGACACACACCAAGGTACTTTAAGGAAGGAACCACTTCAAGTAGAGAGCCATCCAAGGTGGAAACATGGGCACTGAGGTGAGTTTGGCCAGTTTTTGACTGGTGCCAAAGGTATGGTTACCATTTTTTTTAGTATTGACTTGAAGCTGGTTAGACTGGAACAATTATAAGATGTTGTGGAAGTCTAGCTGTAACAGACCTTCAGTGTCAATGGTCAAGGGTCCAGAAGTGTTGACAACTGCATCATCTACATACATGTGAATATACGAATTGGCACAGGCTGAAGGGAGGTCATTGATCAAAATGGAGAAGAGTATGATGCCCAGGGTAGAGGCCTGTTGGACCCTGCTTGAATGGGAAGAGGAGGTGACAGGGCCCTACCTACCTGTACAGACTTTACTCAGCCTGTGAGATATGAACAGAACCAATCTATGGCTGGAGCTAAGAGGCCAGCCATACCTAGCTTATTCAGAAGGAGAGGGTGAGACACTGAGTCAAAGGCTTTGGCCAGATCAATGAATATGGCTGCCGTGATGTGACCCTGATCTATACCTGAGAAGATGTAATCAGTTAAGTGAAACAGGGAGGAGACTGTGGAGGGATCTTTCCTGAACTAAGAATGGTAAGGGAAGAGGAAATCAGAGGAAGAGAGGAAGTCATAGAGTCTATGGTAGACAAGCTTCTCTAGTAGCTTTATATGATTATAGTGATGCGGTAGCACCATTATAGTTAGGGTTGAACAGGGGGTTGTATGTTAAATCTCAAACTTTGCACTTTAATATCTTTGCAACCATTTAATGGATTTGCACAAAAGTTTGCATTCACAGTCTTGGGGTAGATCTCTTGACATGCCAAGTTTTGTTCTTGTCAGATTTGTGAATTCTGAGATCAGGATAGTGAAAAAAGTTTAAAAAATTGCTGTTTTTTTGTCATTACATAGCACCCAGACAGTTTGGAAGTTTGTTCTGAAATTTTCAGAGTAGAAAGGGCTTGGCCCACAGATGTGCATTTCGCTGGTTCAGTGAAAAAAAATTAATCCATTCTAAAGTTATTAAATGTTTAAATTTAGATTCTGAATATGCTTAGTACAGTGTATTGGATAGCTACGTGGAATGAAAAAGGAGTATCGTCCATACGAAAAAGGATCCTTTTTCATATTGAGTAATCTTTTTTTGTGAGAAAAAAATATTTTTTTGTATGACTGTCTTCTTGTTTCTGTATTTTTTTTTCAAACCAAAATTCAAAATCCACAAAAATGATATCCTGCACACATGCCAACACATGTATCTTGCTAATCGGGACCCAGTTAGGTGGATTCTGCACTGTCCCCACATGGATTGTACATTTCCATGGTGTCTAGTGGCACACCCACTCTTCAATTGCCATACATTCATATGTTGTAAATTTCCCTGGCATCTAATTGCACTCCCCACCCTCCAAATGCTGTCCCCTCATGTGTTGTAAGTTTCCATTGGGTCTAGTGGCACCTCCACCCTCTGATCGCCATTCCCTTATGTGTTGCAGATTTCCCTGGTGTCTTGTGGCATTCTCCACCCTCCAATCACCGTCCCCTCATATTTTGTAGAATTTCTGGTTGTTTAATGGCACCCCCATCCTCCAACTGCCATCCCATTATGAATTGTAGGTTTCCCTGGTGTCTAGTGGCAACTGCCACCCTCAAGTCACCATCCCCATATCTACTGTAGGTTTTCTAGGTGTCTAATGGCATCCCCACCCTCCAGTCACCATCCCTTCATCTATTATACATTGTCCTGGTATCTATTGATGCCCCCACCCTCCAATCACCATCCCTGCATTAAAATTACTTGCAATAAAGAAAAATGTCCCTTGATGTTTTTTTTAACCGGTAAAAAAGAAAACTGCCCTTCTCAGATCTGATCCCACCACCCTGACCTCCCACTTAGCACTCACCACCAAACACCTTCACTACACTCCCCCCCCACATGCCTTCACTCTCCTGAACAGGTCCTAGGGTGACAATCCACTCTCTGATCGAAGATATGTCTTGCTGCTGGACCTGGTGACTGCAATATGAGAAATTAAGGTAAGTTAGATTCAATGTATTTCTATGAGGTTTTCAACTTTGGTGTGTAACTTTGCCAATTTTGCATGTTTTGACCCAATATTTTCAACATGGCCTTTTTGGGACCCCACCTCATGACCAGTAGCAATGGAATTAACACAAATCAGGTCCAAAAGGCAATTTTGTGGTTGCTTGGTGAAATCACCTGTTGGACAAGATTTGAACATTTTTACTGCCTTTGTTCATGAGGTGAGTGCTGAAAATTTGGAGTCAAAATTCAAAATATTTAAAAATGGCAAAGTTATGAGTGTGCATTGAAAGTTTATAACACAGGCTCATAACTTTGGTAGTTTTACACATTCTGACCCCAACTTTTCAACATAGCCATATTTTCACATCACCTTATAAATGTGACAACTGTCATTTTTCAAATCCTGGCCAAAATGTGTTTTCGCTCCTGTGGCAAAGACTGATGTTGTTGATGCATGAAATCGCCTTTTGAACGTGTTTTGAAAATTTTTTCCACCCTTGTTAATGAGGTGGCATCATAAGATGGCTATGTTGAAAATTTGGGGTACAAATTTTGCAAAACAACAGAGTTAAGAGCATACATTGACATTTTACAACACACGCTCATAACTTTGGTAAATTTAAATTTTTTACCCCAAATTTTAAACATTGCAATTTTTTCCCATCACCTCATGAAAGTAACAGCTATAATTTTTCAAAATCTGGCCAAAATGCATTTTCACACCTGTACAGTGGAATGAACATTGTATTTATTTATTTAAAGTTGATAACCAGGGAAGGTACACAGAGCCGAGGCTCGTTTCCAGGTGCAATCTGGGGGAGGGAGGAAAATTGGAGGTACAGTAAAAAACAAAAATATAACAATGATAATCAAACATTTGGGCTGAGATTTGACAGTATTCAAATGCCAGGTTCATGGGGTGGGTTCGTAACAAGTCTATGTTGACATTTTGAGGTTAAAATATTAAAAAACAACACAGTTATGAAGGTACATGGACTTTTTTTAGTGCACTTTCATAAGTTTGGTAACTTTTACATTAGATGCTACACAGAATGGTAGGGTCAGCATGGTCCTGCACTTCCGTAGGCCCTGTATATCTGCACCTGTTCATGTAGGTCCTGAAGGGATCTGTGCGAATGAAGATAGGATTCCACTATCTCAAAAAGAAGGGAAATTCTTTGCAAAAAACTGCATTAATGCACCAGTTAGGGCAACTTACACCACAAAAATAGGGAAATGTGGCATTGGAGTTTCCAACCCTAACTCCCCACCACCACCTGAAGCAACAAAAGGGGAAAAAATAGGGTTTGGGGTTTCCAGAGTCTTGGCAAATCAGTGGTCAATCCTAATGCTCACCTCTACCCCCAGCCCCTAGCCTCCAGTCCAAATCACAATATACAGCTCCAAGTCATTGCCTCACAATGATACACTCTTCAAAGGCAGAGAAGTATATCTCACTACAGGTTGCCAGCACAGTTTGTTGTACCTTTCTTCACACAAGGCCCTGTGTGCCTGTGTGAAGAAAAGAAATAATGTGCGATGAGTTTTATGTGATAAGGATGAAGGAAAATGGGTGAGAATGAAAAGGGTGAAGGGAAAACAGTGAGATCACATAGGGCAAATGGCAAGAACAGCGATTGCTGAAACAGCGGCAACAGTGCCACGATAACTTTTTGCCAGAGGCTTTACCCCCCTCACTCCCCTTTATGGGGTCATGAAGCCCCCTGCACCCCCCCTTACTAAATATAATCAAGTCCATGGGGATGCAACTCAGGGAGGGGGAGGGAAACAGGTTACCGTTTAGGCGATCGCTCTTTTTTCTCCACTTGCTCTATGTGGCTGCACTGTTTTCTGTTGCTCTTTTTGTCCTCACCCTTTTTGGTCTCACCCTCTTCATAGGATACCTGTGTGATGTTGTTTGCTCATGGAATGGAGTGGATATTAGAGCTGACAACCCCAAGGAAGATTCCACCACTGATTCGCCAAGACTCGGGACCCAAAACCCTAATGTTTTTTTCCCTTTGCTGCTTAAAGGGTGGGTGTGGGGTGTTACGCTTGGAAACTCTAATTCCACATTTCCCTACTTTTGTGACATTAAGTTACCCTAACTGGTGCATTAACAAAGTTTATTTTCAAAGAATATGATATGATATGATATGATATGATATGATATGATATGATATGATCCACATCATCTTTTTCAGAATACAAAGGATCCTAGTGTGTTGGCCATCTTTTAGATAGTTTTTTATTTTAATGGGTTCACCACAACATATCCAAGACACACTGTCTTAGGGTAGCTGGTCTATTCCACGGGGGTGTCAAACAGACGAAGCATACTGATGAGTCCTGGTAGGACGAAACACATGTCTATGTCATCTGTTAGCACCTTTGTAAACTGTGTGAGAGGGCCTTTCGCACCATGCAATTCTGCTTAAAGTTGAACCAGCTTAACATTCTGTGGTGATTTGCATATGCAGCCCATGATGCTTTGCATTGTGTGGGCATGTGTGATTTTGTATTTTCTTGAAACTTGGCTTCCCAGCCAAATGCCCTTTGGGGTAATCCTTGCCTCAGTGTTTGCGCACAGAGGTTCTTTGTCTTTTAAATAGTTTTTTATTTTAATGGGTTCACCACAACATACCCAAGACACACTGTCTTAGGGTAGCTGGTCTATTCCACTGGGGTGTCAAACAGACGAGGCATACTGATGAGTCCTTGTAGGACAAAGCACGTGTCTATGTCATCTGTTAGAACCCTTTGTAAACTGTGTGAGAGGCCTTTTGGCACCATGCAATTCTGCTTAAAGTTGAACCAGCTTAACATTGTGTGGTGATTTGCATATGCAGCCCATGATGCTTTGCATTGTGTGGGCATGTGTGATTTTGTATTTTCTCGAAACTTGGCTTCCCGGCCAAATGCCCTTTGGGGTAACCCTTGCCTTAGTGTTTGTGCACAGAGGTTCTTTGTCATTACAAGAGTGTGTAACTAGGGAAGTTCCAATACATGTGGCATTGTACAGTGTATGCCATGGTGCACATTTGATTAAAACCTGGAATTCAAAGGGTCATATTAGAGGGGGTGTGGTCTTATGAAATGACCCTTTACAGGAAAATGAGAACAGACTCAGCCTAATATCCAATAATCAACAAGGTAAGGGATGGCATCAGTCCATGGGCCTCGTCAGAGGTGAGAAGGTATGGGACAAAGCATTTTAAAGTGAGCAAGGGAGCTCAGGAGATATAACACGGGGAAGGAGGGATGGGGGAAAGCCATAGAGGGGTGAGAGGAAAGAGTGGAAGGGATCAAGAGGAAATGTGAAAGGAGAATGATTAGCAACTTAGAACAGTGATTTACATGCTGAGAACAGTTATGCATAAGGTCAGGATAGAATAAGGTTAGAATAAGTGCTGGTCACAAGAAGGACTGTTATTGTAAGCAGTCACAACTGGCATCAGCAACTAGCTGTTGCTTAAGTTTAACCTTGAAGGAGCTCAACCTACCTTCCTTCCTTCCTTCCTTCCTTCCTTCCTCCCTTTTTCTTTCTTCCTGCCTTTCTAATACAGATCACAGTGGTGCTCAGACAGCACCTCAATGTCGTGCTTGCACACTGGCACTCTTATGCATGCTGAGTGTAGAGCAGACAAAGACATGGGAGTAGGAAGTCACAGATTCCCCAGAGTGAAGCACCCCACTGGGTGTAGGCAGTTGTCACTCTTACCAGCACACTGGAGGCCTCACCAGTGTGTTATGACAAGACATTGAATCAATATGAGTACGTCAGTTACAGTGACTGCAACAGAGTGAATGTCTTTTTAGTGATATGGTTTTTATAGCAAGATTTTTTTTTTCAGTGAGGCAGTTCAGGAATACAGTGATATAGTTTGAGGGTTGTTGTATGCTCAGTAGTGAAATCAACTGCTGTGTGCTGAGCCATTAAGCTGCCAGCAAAGCCTAGAGATTAGAGTCATCAGCTGTGTGTCTGTTAGATTTGCCAGACATGGGTTCTAGGCTGGCTGTTCCTGGTGGTTTTTTTTTTAATTTTAAGTGTTGCATTGTGATTCACGTCTCCCTCCCCAGCAGAAAGTCATTGTGGCACTGTTTTTGCAATTTGCACCAACTGCTGTTATTTGCAGTCACTGTATGTGTACACACTATTTTTCAGTTACAATTTTTGTAGTTGCTGTTTTGACATGGAATCAACGGCCAGTATGGCCAGTCAGGGTTGGATGTTGGATGTCATGTCCACCCATATGGCATATTGGAAAGGCTTCTCATTGTATTGAACTCAGCTAAGTGACATTACAGACATCAGTTAATGGCCAGTTGATTGTGGGTCTGGGGAAGCAGGTCCTAGAGGTGTTCGTGCCATGTGCAGTCAATCAGTTGTACTTGGAGGTGGGGAAAGAAAGAAGGAAGGCCAGCAAAAGAGGTTAGGGGTGAGGGACACCTTACAAAGCTGCAGTACAGAGGGAGAACCCTCTTCTTTGATGCTGTATCTTTGTAGTAGATGATTCTCACCCACCCTGTATGGTAGACTGATTGAAATAGCTATCTGTCTTGGATTAGTGGTGAGGAGACCAGTTGTGAAGAAGGGATAACTGGAAGACTAGCTCAGTAGCCCACCCAGGATGGCCTAAGTGGTGACAATGATCATCGGTCTGGCAAAGGGGGCTGAGCCTGAGGTATGGTAAAGAATGTTGGTTTCGATGTTAGGTTTCTGCAATTCATGAAGGCTTTGATAAGCATTTGAGCCAAAGTTTTGTTTTGGCAATTGGTGGCCTGATCTCTCTCTCGTCAACTGGTTCTCTTTCTCCCATGGTATAAATATATGTGCAGAATATGAAATATGCTTTAATACAATCATAAATATGAATGTTGCAAGACCAGTGTTACATAAATAAAGCAGTTGTGCAACCCCTATGAGTCTTACTTAATGTCTATAAAGTGTGAGTGCATAGTGAGACAAGGAGTCATTTATTCTGTATGATTGACAGCCAAAATAGTGTCTCACAGAACATGATTATTTTATTGCTTTTATAAGCCAAAAGAAATATGCATAGAGAAGTGCTTATTTAGCATAGCTAATACTAAATTTACTCTTATACAGACAAAAACAGACTAGCACAGACAGCAAAATGAGATGTGAAATCTATAAAGCATTCAGGGACCCCTTTAGCTAAGGGAACATTCTGCTTAACAAGTCAAATGGACTTTTTGTAACCTCTAACTCTCTTAAAGATGTAATGCCCCTGACATTTTCATTTTTTTTCTGTTCTTCTTGATCTGAATCAGTCTAATCTTATCTCTGACTCTCTTTACTCTCACACTGATGCTCACTAGAACAAGCTGTTTGTAGCAAACCATAACGCGTGGTCTTTTCTGTTTGAATGTCTCTGTGCCAAGGGACAAATTGCAGTCCTCTTTAGTCCTGTGCACTCCCTCTTAAAATGGAGCACTGCTGCAGCCTTCCCCTCCGCTGATCCTTTACCCTGGTCCCAGTCCAGACTGCATCTGCAGGACCCGGGACTGGACTGGAGACTGTTATTTGTTCTTCAGGCCTGTTCAGTGCCCTTCTCATTGTGACCAGAGCACCACCACCTCTCTTCTCTCAACCAGCCCCTAGACTGCCTTCAGGTTAGGAAAGCCCACGGCATGGAGGTAACTCAGTATCGAGCAGCTCTCAAAGCTGCACAAAGTGCAAAGTCATTCCTCCCCTAGGAGCACAAAATTCAGAGACTAGTTCAGCTCTGCAAAGCAACTAAATTAGTACATCCTGTCCCTGTAAAACTGACATCAATTTGGAGCTCAGTTCTACAAAACAGCTCTGAATTGCAAGTTGGTACAGGACTTGTATTCATGTTTTCCCCCTGGAGATGACAGTCACTGAGAACCAGGGGTTTAGCTTAATGAACAATGCATGAGATGCTAGCCACTGATATTTAATCCCTGGATTTCTGCACGAGGGATAGATCCAAGTGCAATAGAGCAGATTGGTCTGTGAGAAATCTATGAGGAGAGGAGCGTGTTTGTGAATAGCTCCCAATTGCTATTCCTGTGTGACTATAACGTTTGTCCAAAAACAGACATGAGACCTTTCAGAAAGGGGGCTAATGCAGCTAGAGTACCAAGTGTGGGCTGTAGCAATGAATTAGATCAGGGGTTGCCTTAAAAGCTGCTTTGCATCTTGGAAGGTAGTGAGCCGTTGCATTCTTCTGCTGTTAGGATTTTATCCTGACAGTGGATCAGACTGGCTAAGGTACCAAGGGACTGCCTGCTTGTCAGGGTGGGTGAAGGCAAGTCCCCTTGTGAGGTGAAAAGGATCATCATTATCCAAGCCTTACAATCTGCACCCCTTGCTGAGTCACCAGTGGAAACATATTCGGTCTGCTTCACCTTTAACCAGCTTACAGAACAGAGCTCTCATCATCTAAAGTCATCATGGCCCATACCCTTCACCACCGGGACCATGTTGGGTGCATTGCACCAGTATCCAGCCTACAGAAAAGACACCACAGCCATCATCTGCCTAAGCAGAGGAGATGTTCCCATAGAAACAGCACCCGCTGGTCATCTAAAGGTCATGATTACTGGGTTTTACCCACAGAACTTATCATTCCTATTGTTTAGCTAGCTAGATACTTTCCAGGCATCAAGGCACAATCTTTGAATCAAGCCTACAGCTACAGATTACAGCCAGGAGCAATTGTTTTACTGTCTATCAAACTGTGCAATTTGCCAGTCAGCAGTTGTAGTCAATAACTGAATTTACACGGTACCACATCAAGGTCCAAGCATCACAGGCCTGCAACTTTGCATCTGTGTGTACATTCAGACAGTAATTGGGAGCTCCCATAGGACTGTGGGATTAACTGGTGCACCAGTGGGAGGAGAGGTGCTGAGACACACGTTTCTGAGAGGGTGAATGCAAACTGCTGTCTGTTTTTACTTTGCTTCCCTTGTCCCTTACTTGTTCTCAAACCCAGAGATAAACACATTGGTTATTTATTTGCAACTGCTGACATATTTTGACATTATTGCCTTGCTGTTTGTCTGCAGGCTTAGAGTGATAAGTGAGGAGGGGACTGTGTTGTTGCATTCCCTGTTACAGATGGTGGGGGTTGTATTTATTTCCTGTGGGGAAACACTGTGATAGTACTCTTTCATAAGGATCCCCATAGGTGAAGACACTATGCCACTTTCCAAGGCAACTTCTAACCATGAACTCAGGTGCCATTCACCTGAAGGCATAACAGACTTTGCCCTTTACCATCTCCAGGCTTAGCACACCTCGCCGGTGGGGGTGGTTGCACCTGTAGCTCCAAGTTCCATTTACATACTGTATAAACTATTCTGTGTCCCCACAAAATGGTTACTGCTCTGCTGATCCAGTCGAGTTCCACAGATTACCCAGGCATATGAAAATATGTCAGATAGGGCACCGGGCCCATATGTATCTTTTGCTACATGCATGCATACATGTATTCTCCATTGGGTTGAAATACCCACTGTGCCTGCATGCAAATATATGGCAAAAGTCAACAAAAATTAAAAATACTTTTATCTAGTTCTCTGAATCACAGGGCATCAGGTTTTGCAATCTGTAAACACCGTACCTTTATGTGACTGTAATTTAATGTAATTTAATTGCAACTAGGCCAAGGATATATTAGACTGGAAGTCAGATGACTGCAGGAGAAAAGAAAAACTAAGAGGGATACAGGGCTAACAAGTACCACCTGGAATGCAATTGTAGATCTGGTGGAAAGCAGGAAGATCTGTTGTGAATTTGTTTCCTCTCATGTCACCCAGCATGAGAAATAAACATAAGTAATGCCAAGAGTAGCTGAGAATTTATAAACTGTAGGGGCTGTGAACATATAGGACAGGGGTGACACCACATGATGCATACTGTACGATGCATACATGTGGAAAGAGTTACAAGTCACAAAAAACAGGTGAAAATCCCACCAAAAAGGGAGAACATTTAGGTAACGAGTTTTTGCTATTTGTAAAAGATGTAACAGGGATAGGTACTGAAGAAGAATCCACCCAGTACACACACAACAGAAGAAATGGCTGGATACCCTTTAATTTCTTTAATTTCCACAGATAAATATTGACAAAGCAGCCAGGATATTGGAAGCCTGTTAGCATGTGCAAAATAAGTTTGCATCTTGCTAACAGTGATTAGGACCCTAAAAGCAGGGGACTCGCTAAATGTGCAACGCTGGAAGGCACAGTTAGCAAAGTATTGATCCATCTAAAAGTGGCACTGACTGATGCCAAAGATCCTATACAAAGCAGCTGACTGGGATTGCAAATTGGCAAACTGACACATTAGAAGATTTGGAGAGATGCTTAATAGCCATTAGTACCTTGTTGCTTACTGCCTCCCCAAACCTGACCTTAGAGATGCTGCGCCTCCACCCCCATTGCCCGTCCATAGTGTATAAAATATTCCCTGGCATCTAGTTATTCCCCCACATGACACCTGTCCATAGCGTATACAATATTCCCTGGCATCTAGTGGTTCCCCCAACCCTCAATTGCCTGACAATAGCAAATATTGTGTTTCCTGGCATCGGCTGGTTCCTCCCTGATCAACTATCCATCTCACAAAGACTTATCCTTGGCATCTTGTGGTGCTCCAATCCCCCAATGCCCATTCCTTACAGGACACTATTATCTCTGGCATCTACTTGTCCATTCTCCCCTTGGGTAGGCATCAATGTAACCAGTAACCCACTGTTCACATCCCTAGCAAACATCCAAGTACCCTGCCACACATCCTGTAGTCTTATTACAGTATATTGTTACCAGACATGCTTTGTGTATAGTTCTAATTCCAATAAGGCTTAGGAAATATTCAATCAGTCATGCTCAACTTTTGCCAAGAACTATAGCACCATCAGGCTGACTTAGCTCAAACTTTAGGGAGGGTTGTCAGAACCCCCTACCTCATTGCCATATCTGTGGTGACAGGTAAAACCCACCTTAAACTGATATTTGCCCCCATGGGTTGGGGGGCACCATTAAACACCAGGGAATATTATATACACCAAGGATGGGTGGTCAGGGGTTGGGGACCACTACAATACCAGGAAATATTAAAAACAACACAGGCAGGCATGGGGAGGTATACTTCACATTTGCTCCTGGCCTATGAAGAGGCCTTAATGGAATTCAAATGACCCCATGGTGCCTTACCAATGCTATGGGGGTCATTTGCATAGGGATGTATGAATATGACAGATTGCCCCACAGGAGCAATCATTATCTGTGAGCCCTAACTGCTCGATTGCTCCTGCCAGCCCCATAACTCCCTATTGACCACATACCTCATGTGGCCAGTAGTGGGGATGCAGTTTGCGGTAGCAATTGGGATAGTGCCTGGCTCATTTGTGGGACAACCGAGATAGTGTCTGGCTGATTTTAAATAGCATATTGGAAAATGCCATTGGAACATGCCATTGGCACTTGTAATGTGCTTTGGGCACGTTCCAATATAAGAATAGTTTGCTCCAGACACTAATTTGCTCTTGGAGCAAACTTCTTGCTAGCATAATCCAGGATATTTGAATATCTGGCCCAGTGAGTCTAGTAAGCAGGAAAGTCAGACTTCCCTGTGTATTGTGTATGCCCTAGGGGTACTTCACCCCCAGAAGAAGCCACAGGGCATGGTGATACATGGGGAACCCAACTTTCCTGCTTACTAGATCAAATCTGTCATTATAATTTACTTGCTGTGATATATTTGTTGACAAATATATCACACTAGACACTTAATGAGCCTTTATGAAATACATTTTCAAAATAACAATTTGAGGAACTTTATGGGGGGGGAGGGCTCATTGTTCTCTTTGCTTAGTCTAGTGCCATTATAGTGACCACTCAGACTATATATTAAATCATTTGTGTAGCTCGCCATTTGCAGATCCACTAGCCTGATCTGAATTTTAATAGCCAGTGCCATTTATTTAATTGGTTTTATTTATTGATGTGTAACCTACGGCATTGTTTTAAATATAAGAACATAGATTAAACTTTCTTACAGAGCTTTTGAATTGTATCATATTGCTTTACACGGGTTTTGTTCACCTGTTGTATGATTTGTTGTTTGTCACGATGTGACCTGATGGTGGGTGTTTGAAAGGAAGATGAGTGAAGGCGGCACCTTTGAGCATTGTTTCCTGAAGAAGGAGCAGAGCTCCCTGAAGTGCTGAAGCTTTCATGCTTATGGGTCTGTTACTTGTTGCTTAAGGTCACTTTTTGCTCAGTGAATTCGAGTTTGTACACTCCTATGCACAGTGGCTTTGACGTCTCTTTGAATACTGTGGCTGGTTACAATGCAGCAAGTGATTTCCCCCAGAGTGGGAGAGTGCGTTTTTGTTTTGTTATGTTTTATGTGCGACATGTTTCAACAAGGTGTAGACTGAGAGGTGGGGTCCACTGCTGCATAAGCCAGATGCCATGTGAGTTAGTGGCAAGTGGTCCCAGTGGCAAACAAGAGTTTGCTAAAGTGAGTTGAGCTGAATGGAAGTGGGCCAGGGAGCTAACAGTGTCAGTTACCAGGGAAGATGGAATACAACTTAGATGGCTGCCAGTGTTGCACTGAGCATGCCATCCTGCTTGAAGGGGTCAGAGAGGATACATTTAAATCTGCTGTGAGCTGGTTGCTGCTTTGGAGAGTCGTAGTGCTAATCTGTAATGGCAATTGGCTGTGCAGTTGGGGCATGGGGAGAAGGGTTGGCTGCTGAGGAAAGTGACTCTAGGGGTGGAGTCTAGCATGAAGGACTCTGAAAGAGAAGCACATTTGGTGTTCTGCCAGGGCTGTGTGATGTACACCATCCTGCCTTTGGAGGGCAGTGGGGCATACATTTGTAGTCACTGGGAGGTGGTCAGTGCTCTTAAGAAGTGCATTGCCAGACTGGAGTTGCAGTGGGAAGAACAAAGGACTGTGGGCAAGCACTGAGGAGGATTGTAAAGAGAAGGCTTTCAGTATGCACACAAAGCCTCATGGGTGGGAGTAGTTCATAAGGACAGATAGGGTAGGAAGCAGGATGTCGTGGACTGTGATTGTTAGTGGTAGGGATGGTGATGGATCAGAGTGAAGAAGGGAGGCAGCAGGCATGGTCATAAGGGAGTACAATTACCAGTGGACACCATCAAGAGATATCAGATTCTGCATGACCAGTTTGAAGGAGGCAAACATGGAAAGCTTGCACACATAATACCAGTGGAAATAGATAAGTCTACAACACAAAAATGCAAGCAAAGAAGCTTTATTTGCTTACATTTGTACCAAAAATCTCATAAAGTGCTGGGCATATCGCCAAGGTGCTACAACCCCTCAGCCTGCAAAAATCATAGCAGCATTTTGTGCCAAAAGGCACTCTTTTAAGGGTAACAGGTTATCAGTCAGGTGTTCAGTTTAGACTGTGCTGAGGTATAATGTCACTACACCAACCATTATGTGTTAAAGTGATCAGTGCAACACATAAAAAGAAAAAAATCATCTAGTGAAATACCAAGAAAATTAATTAAACACTGCTTTGGTCTTTACCGTGTATGCACATCAATTCTGATATAATTGCAATGGTTTACTGTTATTACCAAATATTACTCTGATTTCTTACACTGCCAGTGCTAGAGAGAAATCCCTTCCTAAGGATATGCTCTCCACCCTCCCACTCTTGTTTCCTGCCCCTGACTACCTGACTTGCCTGGGTCAACAGACTCCTGCATTTTGGTCATGACTTCCTCCAGACAATGACCTTGCTGGGGCTTGCACAAGCTGTTGCTTCTGCAATCTACAGCTGTGACTCACTTTAGATGTGGTATTCTCACTGGGGCTTGAGGTCACTGATCTCAAGATTGATTCAGTCATTTGGTCCAGTCATTGCATGGTGGAGTTGTCATTTGGGGCTCCCCCTGTTAGTTCCTCCCTTGTTGAGATGGTCTGCTGCTGCCCATTGAAGGGGTTGTGCCCAGAGAGACTGTTGTCGGCAATGGATTTTTCTGGTGTAGAAGCTGCTTGTGCCGCGGGTGCGGCTGAGGCAGTACAGCCTATAATAGTGGTGTCGATAAGGGGCTCAACTCCATTGCACCAGTCTGTATACAACCCAGGTTATCTTGCTTGAGTTGTCTGTGGTTTGATGGGGCTCTGAAGGAGAAGAAGACCAGGGGTCAGAGGTTGGAATGATACTGGCGGAGAACCCAGTCCGAGGAGGACAAACTGCCTTTGAGAATTCACTACAGTGAATATTACAGGGCAATCAACCATAAGAAGGCAGTGTTCCTGTTCAGTGAGACTGCTGCAGGGAGAAACAGACTGCCTTTGCTGTTTCAGACTGTAGACAGGCTTCTTCATCCTGCCTGTCTGCAGTGGAAAACAGCAAATTCAGTTGCTCTGTGGGAGGAGTTTGCTTAGTTCTTCTCTGACAGGGTATTCATCATTAGGACTGGGATCAGTGTTGGGCCTCCTATTGTTTGGGGTGAGTTTAGGCTGGTGGGAATGGCAGAGGTTGTTAAGGTAGTCTCAAAGCTGAGGCTCACATTTTGTGAACTGGACCCAGGCCCGACGTGTCTCTTAATGGGATGTGTTGAATCTGTTTGTCTAGTGTTCACTAAGATTGTCCAGTGCTCACTCTTGGAAGGATCTTTTCCAGATGCATTAAAAGAGGCTCTGGTGATGTCCCTACTGAAGAAACCATCACTCGATCCTAATGTCTTGGCAAATTATCGACCTATCTCCAACCTCCCATTTCTGGATAAGGTTGTCGAGAAAGTGGTGGCTCTGCAGCGTGAGACACATCTTGTAGCCAATTACATCTATGAGTCATTAAAGTCTGGATTTTGGTCTAGGCATACCACTGAAACAGCATTAGTCAGGGTGCAAAATTATCTCCTCAGGGTGAGAGATAAAGGAGACTGGTCAATACTCATTCTTCTTAGTCTCTCCTCAGCTTTTCACACTGTGGATCATGCAGTGCTGCTGGATCACCTCAGGGAACTCTGTGGACTCACTGGTACTGTCATCAATTGGTTTGAGTCCTTACTCACGGGAAGGATGCAGAGTGTAGTGTTGGGGAATTTCTCCTCCTGCCTATAGCACCTGCCATGTGGAGTTCCCCAGGGGTCAATCCTGTCGCCTGTGTTGTTCACAATGTACATGTTTCCCCTGGGTGAGATCATTATATGATGCAGTCTGGGTATTCACTGCTGTGCAGATGACACCCAGCTGTATGTGTCGTTTGCTACCAGGACATGTGATGCTGTTGAAGTGCTAATTAAATGTCTGGCAGAGATCCAAGACTGGACATCCTCTAACTGGCTGAGACACAGCCCTGACTAGATAGAGGTACTGGTGGCAGATCCTGGTCGCTGGCATGATGGGGATGCTGCTGGGATGGGAACAGTTCATTTCCTGGACTCTACCCTGTTGGCAGCTTCCACTAGGGTGAAAAATATGGGCATCATCCTTGACGACGACTGACACTTGAGGTTCAGGTGTCATCCATTGTCTGGTGTGGTATCTACCACTTAAGGAATGTCACCCAGATTAAAGCCTTAATTCTGCCTGGTGACCTGCCCTCACTAGTTCATACTTTTGTTACGTAATGCTCTATACTTTGGGGTCACTGGAGGAGTTCTCCCCTGCCTGCAGTTGGTGCAGAACACAGCAGCCAGGTTGCTGATGGGTCTCACGAGGTTCTGTCATGTGACCCCCATCCTGAATGACCTTCACTGGCTGCCAGTGAGGTAGAGGATTACCTTCAAGGCAGACTTACTCACCTACAAAGCCCTATGCGGTTTGGGTCCTGGCTATCTGAGTGACCTCCTGTTTCTTGTCCACCCTGAGTGCTCACTCTGCTCCTCCACTGAGGGCCTCCTAGTGGTTTAAAGGGGCAGGACAAAAACTTCAGGTAATCATGCATTTGAGGTGACCAGCCCGGCCCTTTCGAACTCACTTCCAAGATCATTGAGGCAGGCGCTGTCAGCGGCATTCAAGCGGGATCTAAAGGCACATCTTTTCAGAAAAGCCTTTAGAACCCAGCTAAAGTTTTATTTTACTGCTGAATTGTTTTATTATGATTTAATTATTTATTGAGTTTATCTATAGATTATTCTTATGACCGTTTTGACTGTTTTAAAATTGTTGTGTTGTATGTTTATTGCACCTTACCTTTGTAAAGTACCCAGAGCCTCTGGGATTGGGTCCTGAAGAAATAAATTTTACTTATTTATATATTTCAGCGTAGAATTAACTGAGGACTGAAATGGATGGGTTGAGTAGACTGTATCCACCGAGACCCCCCTCCCCTTCCAAGGAGCTCCTGATCACAATTTTCAGCATTTTCCTCAGTCCCAGCACTGCAGAAGTGCAGTTGGGGAAACTGGAGAAACAAACCCCAGGACCGGCAGCCAATCTCTGTCATCCTCAGCCTTTAGTGTGCACATGCCCCAGCAGTCCTCCACACTAGCGGTCCAGAGCACTTAGGGCAGGAGAGACAAGGGTGTCATACTGCACGTGTCAGCTGTGGGGGTTGGCCTTTGGCTAGCCACACTGCCCGCAGCGTCACCCAAGATTTCAGAGCCGGAATTAACTGATACTGTACCATCATGGACTACAGTGCTACATTAGCAAACAACTAACTAAGAACTGTATGTAGACTCAATGGGTATCATATAGCTAACCTCAGCTAATCATTTCCATAGAGTTATCAGTCCTATAACTGCTCAAAGACAATCAGGTAATGCCCCTGAGTTTGGTATTGGTCTTATGATGGTGGCATAGATTACTGCCCAGGTGACTGCTCTGTTATTATATTGTTCCCAGCTGTGTAGCATTTCCTATTGATCTCCCAAAGTTCTAGTGTTTCCACCCCTGACAATAATTCACCCCAGTCTACCGTGCAGCTACTTTGGGTACTGAAGATATTAACCCCTAGGCAAATGTATATTGTTATTGCAAAAAAAGGACTACTGCTTGGGTACCAGTCAGTGTTTAATTTGTCTGATTACTGCTTAGAATTGAACTATCTCCTTTGCATTGGTCTGTTTGCTCTTTACAAATCATAGAACTAAGGGAAAAATATGGTAATGCTATAGAGCAGCTACCTGCCTCACAATGTAGCAGAACACTACCAGAAACCAGGGAATTTTACTTGTTAAATACTGTAACTGCACAACTTAAGCATGGTACAGGGACCAATACTTGCTGCCCTATATATTCTGGTAGTGTTGAGCTCTGACCATATCCTGCATCAAATATGCCAGGAATTTGAGCCAAGTGGTGACCCTCTGCAACATCAGAACTTGTCAGACCTATCCTCTGATATATTTGAGTACTCCATCATTAATTTGCAAGGCCTTAAGCAACATTGGAACCTATACAATATAATGGCATATTGTGTAGCCCACAAACACTAGACCTCCCTCCTGTTACACGAGGTCCCTGTACCCTAATTGATACCCTCAGAGGTATACCGTAGACAGCTAATGCTTAAGCAATAGGTTATACTAATATATAGGGCTAAGGGCATCTACCGTATAAGAGTAGATGTCAGGATATGAATGCATAATGTTGTAATCCACTTTGCTTGCTAATGCACACATATTTTACCATGTATTTTCTGTCTATTTCTTACTTGTCAGATGCCAAGACACCTGTCCTTGAAGTAATTATAATATGTAAGGCAACATTGTCATCCTTTGGTGATGTGCACCACTACATTTGGTTATGTAAGACTCTGTATAAGAACTTTGTTCTAAAACTGATGACTTTACAGAATCATATAATGTTATCTTGGACAGTGGAGCCACCTCTAATTTAGCCAATAGGGCTCATCTCTGTAACTAGAAATGTTTCTATCTTTTGGTAACCATAGTAATTATCATAGGTATATAATGTTATGTGCAAGCTTTACACCTCGGAGACCTGAGAGACCCCAAGAGACTACAGAGAAACCTCGAGGTGTAGGGAACACTTAGCATTGGCTCCCAGTTCGTATTGGTAAGAACTGCTTAGGGCAACTGTGATTTATCCCTTTTGTAGTAATAAACTTGTTTATTACTCTAATGCAATGTGTTTGTGATTGCTTGTATTCCCAATATCGTCAAGAATCTGAAAGTGAGGTTTACAACTCTTGATAAATTGGCGACCGTGTACAGGCGATATTTGGTGTTTATACTGTAAGTTTTCACTTGTTGCTTAAACTTTTACCCTTTCCCACGGGGACAGTAGGTGTACACTCCCGTATAACCTCTCCTGTTTTAAAAACAAGTTTGTAGTAACTTTCAAAGTCTGGCTGAAGTTTTGGGTGTGGTAGATGCCGTCTCGACCCATTCCATAGCAGCTTTGAATTGCAAGCCTACAACTAATACAGTAGCCCAGCTGTGTTTAAAGTACTCATGCTGTGGATCGATATGCAGCACGCTGTCATTTTCACAGTTTGAATTTTCGTTCCCTCCCACGTAATGGCCACAGTATCAGATATCTGTGCAGAACTGAGACACGATGTCTCATATTTCCTTGTCTCCCATGGAGGATGGGCTGACTTCGTGCAGGACGCAAGTCAATCCAAAAACCATGTACTGGGGATTTCAACCCAGTACGCAGAGACGCGACAATCAACCAACGAGCAGCATGCTAAAGGGTTGATGGTCGCCGCTCTCTACGCTGCTTTGGAAGCCTCCGAAGTGAGGTTTCGAACCCATGATCTGCAGATTTCATCTCTTAAACAAGAGATGGGTTTGCAGGAAACAGAATGTATTAGATTGTAGCAGAACTTGGAGTTTGAACTCCAAACTCTGCAGAATGAAAAGGATTCACTATTGCATCATTCAGCCCAGGCTGGTGAACAAGAATTATGTATGTTGAAGCAGGAGTGTGAAAGTTTGAGACAGGATACGAGTCAGGTTGTGCAAATGAATGATTTGCTGAGTGCTGTGAATGCTCAGTTGAGTGACAAAATGGGAGAGCTCCAGGATGAGATCAACCAGGTACGTAATGACTTAGAAGTAGCTTACAGGGACAATCGCGAATTGAGTGCCGCATATCGAGTTTTGCAGAAGCAAAAGCAAGAACAGGTTGATATGGATGTTGCAAGTGTGAATCATGATGAATGTAGAACTAAGATGGTGACACTGCGCCATCACCGATAGGTTCTGGCTGGACATGTTAAGGCGATGTGAGGCGTAGCCCCTGCCTTTCATTCATCATCAGAAGGGGAGTTATCTGATGATGACGTTTCACAGTACAATGCCCAGTCACACCCCTACTATGGCCCAGACTCCCCACCCAGCCATCCACAGCATGGCAGGTCCCCGCCCCAACCCCGCAGGTCACACATCAACGATGTCGTGACGCTCATCATGGGAAATGCCAACATGGTGGCACCCATGATGGGGGGGAGCAGGCTCAAGCCTGGTCCTGATAGCACCTCTGGTAGCCATTATTAATGTGGAAGACAGGCAAGAGATAGAAACCATGACTGACAGAGCATTAGGCAATGTTCCTCTTCCTGAAAGAAGCATGAAAGCTATTAGAAGTCAGATTAGACAGATTCTCCAAGAAGCTGGCACCCAGAACGGTATTGGCCACACTGCAGCTGAAGCTGCAGCTCTTGCAGCCTTGGATGGTGTGTGAGACACCCTACCTTTGCCTGATCAACCACCTATTAATCCCCTACAAATGGCCTACTCTGTCCAGCAAATTGCTGACAGCATCGGTCGGATGAGCCCGTCAGACAACCTCAGCTGTCACTTGGAAAAGGTGCCTTCTAAATGCGAGATGCTTAGCCTTGCTGCAGAATACCAGGTCCAAATACTACGCCACACCATCGATCCTGGTTTATGGGCCAAACTCCCTGAAGCTGTCCGCCAGGATGGGAACGCTACCTTTGACGAGGTTGCAGCTGAGCTCATTTCTGCTCACAGCCCAGGTGTAGTAGGATTGATGCTTGCATATCCTGTGAAGCAGAATGCAAAAGAAAGTCCAGCAACTTACCACCAGAGACTCTGGATGGCCTACCGAGCAGGAAAACACCTGGCACAAGAAGTTGCAGATGTAGATCTTATTGAATATAAGACCTTGTTCCTTAGGAACATGATTCCAGCAGTACGAGAAAAGGTAGAGCAAACCACTTACCCAAATATGGATAGGTTTGCCGATATTCTTCGAAAAACCGAGAGGGTATATCAACTGTATATCCGTGATTTGGGTTCCAGTTCCAAGAAGGTAGCTGCCGTGGAACCCACTTCTGGGACCAAACACATTACACAGTGGAAGGGCAGGCTCAACACCAACAGGCTCAGCATTCGCCAGCCCCTCCAGCAGGTAACCAACACCCACAACAGGCCCAACAACAACCACATCAACAACAGCAATGGGGTGGGAACCGGAATTGGCACAAGAACATAAAGCATAAGGGTAGAGGTAAATCACAACAGAGGACAGGTCCTTCATATAGGGAGATAGCTGAAGAAAATCGAAAATTTAGAGAGCTCCTGGGACAAGTGTGCTCTGTGGTGGATACTGTCCCTGCTCAGACCTTGCGGCAGTACAACCGGCAGCCCAGGCCACAACTGGCCATGGAGACACTGGAGGTACAGGACCTCAGGCCCATACAGGCCTGAACCCAGAAGCTCCTCCCTATATAGCATCAGTACAGCACTGTGAAGTCATTCATGCAAGTCAGGCCCAACCTCTGCATGTGTCCAGCAATACTGATTGACAATTACAGGCCCCAGTCTGTATTGTAAACAAGCTGGTCTTGGATACAGACGGAAGGCCCTGCACCGAGGCCGAGGTCGGGGGCCACCAACTGGTAGTTTTGCGAGATATAGGTGCAGCTGTATCTGTGCTACATGACGAACACCTAGAGATGTCCCCTTGGTCTACCGGATGGAAGACCAATATGTCAGGAGTCAATGGTACTAGGCTGACTGCATACCATTCTCCACCTTTACCGGTAGAATTAGGCCACTGGAAGGTCTCACACACTTTCCAACTGATGGTATTGCATGATCATCCTAGTATTACAGGAGTCGACTTCCTTGCACCACACGGCTGTGTGGTGGACCTAGCTAATATGCTACTGATACAGATTCAAGGTCAATACCATACCATATTGATTCCTGACTCATATGTGGTGGCAACGATATCTGCCAATGACAAAGAGTATGACATCATAGATTTGTTCAAGAATCATGAACTTTTCCCAAAACTCCTACCTATTCTGCAACGACATTCAGAAGCATTTGCAATTACAAACATGACTGTGGTAGAATGCACACCATCATTTAAGTGCCAGGCCTGGCACATGGGAGGAAAAGGCAGTATCTTTTCCCAGCTGAGGCCTTGCCTTCCCTTCGGGAAACAATCAAGTCACTCCTCAAGCAAGGAGTAATCATAACTTGTGTTTCCACTGCTAACTCCCTAGTATGGCCCATGAAGAAACCCACAGGCACTTGGAGACTTACTATTGACTACAGGAAACTGAATCAGGTCACTCCCAGTTGTTCCCCAACTGTGGCATCAGCACCAGATGTGCTCTGACTTCTAACCCCTGACCAGAAATGGTTCAGTGCCCTGGACATTTCCAATGGTTTTTGGTCATTGCCATTGGCCCTGAAGAGTCAATATAGGTTTGCCTTCACCTTTGAAGGAAGACAGTATACGTGGACTTACTTGCCACAAGGATTCCATAACAGTCCATCCCTTTTCCATCTCCATATGATGGATGCCCTAGAGAGTTTCTCTGCCCCCCAATGTCTCTTACAGTATGTGGCCAACCTGTTGCTGGCCACAGCCACACAGGAACAACATCTGGATCTCTTGGACGAACTATTGACTCTCATTCAGAAAGCAGGCCTGAAGTGTAACCCAGCAAAAGCACAATTGTGTCAGAAAGTACTCTTTCTGGGTCTGAAGATAACTGACCAAGGTCGAAGCCCTACCTGGAAGAAGGTACAGGGATTGCAAGACTTGCCATTACCTACCAATGTGGCAACTCTTCGAAGGTTCCTAGGTATGGTAAACTATTCAAGAGATTTCATTTGTGATTTTGCTCAGAAAGCTGCTCCTCTGTATGAATTACTCAAAAAGGATGTACCATGGACTTGGGGCCCTAGTCACACCCAGGCTGTGACATCACTGAAGCAGGCCTTGGCCCCGCCCCAGCACTGGTTAACCCTAATCCAGCACTACCATTCCATCTGGAGTGTGCCACCTCTGACATTGCCATGTCAGCAGTGCTGGCCCAGAAGGTGCATGGCACCTTGAGACCCATTGCATATGTCTCACAGCTCTTGATCCCAGTGGAACAGAAGTATGGCCTTTGCAAAAGGAACCTTCTGGCTACCTACTGGGCTGTCAAGCACTTCCTGTATATCATTGGGTACTCACCACTGATCATTAAAACTAACCATACACCGACTACTTTTTTGCTATCAGACAGAGTGAAGGATGGATCAGTCTCTAACACCAGGCTGACACACTGGTCACTTCTTCTCCAGGACAGGGACATACAGGTCCACCCAACTGAAGTTCCATCTATGCTAGCTCATGGTCTCCTTTTCCAGGGAGAACCCCATGACTGTACACTACAGTCACCTGATCTTCCAGATCCAGGTCCTTTGTTCCCTGCCACGCCACAAGTGCTTGAGACTACTTCCTTGTGCCGTATTTTTACTGATGGTTCAGCATCCTACTAACAGGGAGAACAGATTGCAGGGATGGGTATTTTGGTGATCTACCATTATGGGAACACTGTCAAGATATCTAAATGCTGTAGTATTGCTTCATCACAATACACAGAGATAGCAGTGGTGGCCTGTGCCCTTGCGTTAATCCAACATGGAACCCAGGATACCATCATTTTTACAGACTCTAATTGGGTTTGTTGTTCCCTTACAGAATGTCTTCCCTTCTGGCAGAAGAACTCCTTCCTCTCTTCTGATGGCAGTCCAGTGAAGTACAAAGAATTGGTAATATACATACATGCACTAGCACAGAACTTTGTGCACAAACTTTATGTACACAAGGTCAAAGCCCATGCTCTCCATGACTCCTATCATGCCTTCAATGACACCGCAGACACACTCGCTAGGGAAGGGGCCCAAGGGGGGGATGTTTGGATGATGGAACATCCAGAGGCTAATGCAGCTGTACACATTGCAGCACTCAAGAAGAAATCTGAATCTTTTCCCCCCTTGGACCTCTCCACAGCCCAACAGCTGGACACTGAACTGAAAGAAGTGTTCAGATTCCTTGATAAAGGTACTGAAGAAAAACTTCCTACACATAACTCTTATCGGAGGCATGAAGGTAAGCTATGCCTGTCACCAGATGACAAGCTCATTTGGTTTCAACCAGATGATTCTACCACCAAGTTGTGGGTAGTCCCCAGACACCTAAGATCTGAATTCTTGCACCAAGTGCATGATACTCCTACTGGTGGACACCAGGGAGCAGAAAATACCCTCCAGTGACTCAAGACCACCGCTTGGTGGCCTGGTATCACCAAAGATGTTAAACAATATATAGACAACTGCCTTGTTTGTGCACAAAACAACCCCATCCAAACCAAATGAAATGCCAAGCTCTTACCACAAAGACATTCTGGCTCTTGGCATGCCATCCAAATTGATTTCATTGGCCCTCTGACCAATACTAGCAGAAATAATAAGTATGCTCTTGTGGTAACAGACCTTTTCTCAAAGTGGGTGGAGACTTTCCCTACTAAGACATGTACAGCGAAGACTACTGCCAAAATCCTGATGAAACAGATTTTCTCCAGGTGGGGTCTACCCCTTAAGGTAGACTCTGACAAAGGAACCAGCTTTACAGGTGAGTTGATGAAAGAATCCCTTGAACTCCTTGGAGAGCAGCAGAAGTTCCACATACTTTACCATCCCCAATCTTCAGGTCAAGTAGAAAGAGCCAACAGACGGATTAAGCAAATGCTTTCCAAATTCATTGAGGACAGTCCCAAAACCTGGGATTCCCTATTGCCTTTACTCCTTATGGCAATAAGGGACACACCCTCAGCCACCATCCAGCTCCACACCCTTCGAGGTGATGACTGGTAGATAGATGAGATTACCTGAACACCTGTTGTTTGACCTGCACACCCCCACTCCAGACCGTGTGTCTGTGGATCAGTATGTGGAAAAACTCAGAAAAGACCTTACATACACACACTTGTATGCTGCAAACTGCATGGGAAAAGCCCAGCAACAATCCAAGATACAATTTGACAAACATGCTCAAGAAGTGGATTGGCAAGTTGGAGATCAGGTAATGGTACTTCGATTAGCACATCCCACCCATTCCTTCTCCAATAAGTGGGAAGGCCCATACCCTAATGTCAACACGCTCAGTCCAGCAGTCTATCAGGTTAGACTTCTTCACAACAACAAATTGACTGACAAATGGTTACATGCAAACCAGCTAAAACTGTATAAAGGAGCTTAACTTACTTTTCCTCACCCCATTGGGTGGAATTGTACTAACACACTAATCTTTGATCTTCCTTTTCAGATACACTGACAAGATGGCTATCATGTTCCATTATTTCCTCCTTTCAGGAGTGATCCCCTGCATCCAAGGCATGGTACCGGACCTCCTACGCCACCTCGACCCTCCAGCACCTCCTTCAGAGGGAGTATCCATCAATATAACAGATAGCATGATCACTGTCCAGGAAGGTTCTGATGCTTACCTCACTGCCTCGGTTGTTGCTCCTGATAAATCTACCCTTCAAATTGAGTGGCAAACCACATCACAAGAACAAATTCTCCCTGTAGCCAAACTCTCCAAAGAAACTTTCCAGGGTTGGCCCAAGGTTAAATTATCCCCAGATGGTTCTCTGTCCTTGTTACAAACTGCATTAAGACATTCTGGTTTGTACAATATAACTGCTTTAATAGATCCTTCTTACTGTAATTCTTTGTCCAAAGATTCTGCTCACAGATTTTGTGCTATACACCACATGGCCTCTGCAGACATTTACCTCTTTGTATTACCACCCACTGATAAACAGCTTTTGGAATGTCCCAAGCATAGCCCTGGTCCCCATAGTGGTCTCACAGCCACTGCCATCCCAGGTTCTTTGATTAATAACTTACAGTTTATGCATATGCCTGTTTTGTTTAATCTTACTTACTGGAATATGAAAGAGTTTGGTGTCACAATACTAATACATCAGCATTTTATAGTACATTATTGCTTGATAGTTTAGCTGCATTTCAGATTCGTACGCAAGATCCTTTTGCTGGGGTCTACTCTACTGAACATAGAGGCAACTTCAGGAGAAAGCCCTCTCCTGATCATTTGAATCATAAACGTAACAAACGAGAAGTTGACAGTTCTGATGTTACAGGTGCCACAGGTACTGTCACAGGTCTTTTTGGTACAGCTACGTCTATCTGGAATAAAGCAGACATTGCTGCTATCAAAAGCCATTCTGCTAAGTTTTCCTCTGGCTTGGTTAATAATGTCTTACCTCCATTATTGCATGGTGTGGATGGCCTTAGTCAGGAAGAAAGATACACTGTATACAACATGCGTGACATTGCTAAAGCATTCACTGATTCTAAAGATAAGATTAATGCACTCATACAGCAGAACAATAGAGCAGCAGATAAACAATATATTGCTAGGGAAATACTCTGCTCTGCTTATGGCTCCTACATTATTACTACCATCAACAACCTCTTCCCTGATTTAGAATCTGGAAGAATTCCTGACATCATACATGATAGACGCCTTTCCAAATGGTATTGTCCACAATGTAAAACCTCTAGCTGTGTTTTCATATGTATGCAACAGACTTTGTCTATTCCTCTCTCCACGGCTAGGAATTTGGGGTTTGTGACCAGACACCCTAATACTGGTCCTTGTTTTACTACTAAGAAATGTTCTATAACAGATACCATGTTTGTTTCTTTCACTGTCTCCTTACCACATTTTGATCCTACTACAGCTTTGTTTGACAAGCTTGCACTGGTACATTCAATAGGGCATTTGGATAAAGACATCTACAGAGAACGCCTGGATCTTCCACCTCTACTGGTCTACCACTCTTTCCTGGATGCCTGGGTGGCTCCGCATACGGACTGCTGTGCTAAAAAGCAATACATCTATCTGTGCCGCTGTGATGTGTTTGATGTTATACACCCTGTTTGTGGCTAGTCTCCGGAGAGCATTAATTGGACTTTCACTATGGATGATGACATCACGGAGAATGGCACCAACTCTTTCGACTCAGCTCTGGCTCTGGATCAGCTGTACCAATCCTATCATGAGGAAGCTCATCACCTGTCAACATGGATTTCCAAGACGACCTACACCTGCCCTGTTCAGTTGCAAAAGTTGAGACTGCCTACTGTGCATTCACAGTATAACTCTGATGGCGAGTACTGTGTGGTTACTAATTACAAGACTTATACATATGGTTTTGTTACATGTGCTATTGAATACTCCAATTTCTGTTTTGTTCCCCACCAGAAACTGTTATTGTACATACTGTTATAAGCCCCGTCCCCCTTATGGATGCAGATATTATTGATGGTAACCCAGATTATCTACTCACACTGTCAGAATACTTGCCATATTTTAATGTACACATAGACCCACTTACACTTACACTGAAATCACTTTTAGAGAGCAATAATATCACCAAAGCCAATGAAGCTTTTCATGACTTGATTAATGATGGAGATATAAATAACGCCTTGACTAACACCTGGTTAGAAATTACTTTTAAAGGTTTTGTTATTATACAAGCATTTTTGATTTTCACTTTGATTATGATGCTTTGCTGCCTACGACGTACACTATGCCAACACCGTGAGCAGCTAGATTTCCTTTACAAGGCTCGCGTGTCGGGATTGTAAACGACCACTGCTCCTGTTCTTTCCCTAGACATTTTCCTGTGTTGCCCTTAGAGGCAACAAGGGGGAAGGATTGTTACATGAGGTCTCTGCACCCTAATTGATACCCTCAGAGGTACACCGTAGACAGCTAATGCTTAAGCAATAGGTTATACTAATATATAGGGCTAAAGGCATCTACCGTATAAGAGTAGATGTCAGGATATGAATGCATATTGTTGTAATCCACTTTGCTTGCTAATGCACACATATTTTACCATGTACAGTATTTTCTGTCTATTTCTTACTTGTCAGATGCCACGACACCTGTCCTTGAAGTAATTATAATATGTAAGGCAACATTGCCATCCTTTGGTGATGTGTACCACTACACTTGGTTATGTAAGACTCTGTATAAGAACTTCTTTGTTCTAAAACTGATGACTTTACAGAATCATATAATGTTATCTTGGACCATGGAGCCACCTTTAATTTAGCCAATAGGGCTCATCTCTGTAATTAGAAATGTTTCTATCTTTTGGTAACCATAGTAATTATCATAGGTATATAATGTTATGTGCAAGCTTTACATCTCAGAGACCCGAGAGACCCCAAGAGACTACAGAGAAACCTCAAGGTGTAGGGAACACTTGGCATTGGCTCCCAGTTCGTATTGGTAAGAACTGCTTAGGGCAACTGTGATTTATCCCTTTTGTAGTAATAAACTTGTTTATTACTCTAATGCAATGTGTTTGTGATTGCTTGTATTCCCAATATCATCAAGAAACTGAAAGTGAGGTTTAGACCTCTTGACACTCCCAATGCCTCGGTCTTTAGTTAAGTTCATTATGTGTATAAAGCTACTGTTTGGAGGTGATATAGAGAAAAATCCTGGCCCCCCCCTAAATCAATACTCATATTGCAACCTCCAACAGATCTGAATAAGATATCGTAGAAGGTCTAAAAATAATGCACATAAATATCAATTGTTAAAGGCCTAAAATGCATGAGCTGGAGGTCTGGGTGAGCCTTTATTCCCCAGATCTAATTGCCATCAGTGAAACCTGGCTCAAACTCCATATACAAGACCATGAGGTTAACCTAAATGGCTATAGGTTTTTTAGACAGGACAGGTTAAGAAAAAAGGGGGTGGTGTACTAATCTACGTAAAATCAGCCCTTAATATCTCACTTGTCACGACACCTGACCTCAGCCACTCTGAATGTGAAGCGGTATTCATAAGACTTCTACTAGGCAGGACTAAGCTGCTGATCACTGGGTCTGTGTACAACCCTTCCAAGACTGCCACTGAATCCTTAGAGGCCCTTATAGCTATACTACCTACTCTCCCCAGGGTGAAAAAGTTATACTGGGGGATTTCAACATACATTTTGGATGCCACACCAATAACAATCTTAAATCCTCCGTACCAGAGGCAGAATTGACTCAAATAATACAAGAACTGACCAGACTAAATATGAAAACCAATAACCACACCACATTGGACTGGATCTTAGTCACCAATCCAAGCAGAACCAAACTGGCCGGCACCTTTGCAGACTCATTGAGTGACCACTCCCCTATGTACTGTTTATGGAAAAATGACTTCCCTACCCTGCCCCCTAGAATATTCTGGACCCACAACTACTCTAAATCTGACCAGCGCTCCTTTCTCAAAACCCTGGATGAAGTCAACTGGCTGCAAATTAAGCTAGCTCCAGACCTTGTTGCAGCCCTAGAATACTACATTAATAATTTCCTCTCAGCAGCCAACAAGCATGCTGCACTAAAGCAACTCAAGGTCAAAGGACTAGAAGCCAGGTGGATCTCCCAGAACCTAAGGAAACTCATGAGGGAAAGAGATAGAGTGTGGGGTACATTTTAATCTTCAGGTCAGACTATAGACAGGCAGAGATTCAGGGAACTTAGAAATAAATGCAAAACTGAGTTAAGAAGGGCTAGAAAACAGCATTATGCAGACATTCAGAAAAAGAACCTCTCCGACCCAAAAACATTCTGGGCACAAATCAATGCTCTCATTAAGGGCCGTAACAAACTAGAAGGAGGGGGCATAGTAGCAAATGGGGTTCATCACATGAACCCTACAGATGCCTCCAATGTGATCAACAAATTCTTCACAGATCTTGAAAAATTCAAGTTGCACCACCCTGAGCCACCTCAACCACCCCAATTACTAGCAAAGGTATCCATGACATCGCGGACTTTCATTTCAAACTAATCTCCAGAAAAGAAGTCCTAAAATTACTCAAGGGGATCAAAACACATGGAACAGCTGGGTATAATAAACTTGAACCCAAGCTACTAAATATGGCAGCCCCAGTCATTGTCACCCCAGTCACATGGCTATTCAACCACTCCCTCCTTGAAGGGAAAGTTCCTGTGCTCTGGAATGTGGCCTTGGTCTCACCCATTCACAAAGGTGGGTCACAGGATCAGGTGGAAAACTACAACCCAATATCTCTCCTGTCCATACTAAGCAAAGTATTGGAGAGGGCTGTGTACAGCCAGGTGGTGGACTACGTTGAGCGACACAAATTATTGACTATCCAACAGCATGGTTTCAGTATGAACCGTGGAACAAATACTGCCCTAGTACATCTCACCACCGATATACTTTCTGCTTTGGACAAGGGCATGTGCACTGGTGCGGTCTTCATCGACCTCACCAAGACATTCAACTTGGTAAACCATCAATTGCTCCTTGCAAAATTGAAACAGGTCAGCCTAGACAACCTGGCTGTAAAATGGTTCGCCAACTATCTCCAAGAAAGGTCCCAACAAGTCATATGGCAGAGTGCCACTTCAGATAATTGTCAGATACTAGAAGGTGTCCCCCAGTGATCAATCCTTGGGCCTCTGCTCTTTTCCTTATTTATAAAAGACATGCCTACATACAGTACTGTGGCGAGGCTAAGCTCACCTCGTATGCAGATGATGCGGTACTATACAGGTCCACTGATGACACCAACGCCTTGAATGAACTACTATCAAAGGATCTGCTGTTGCTTGAAGGATGGCTGAATAATAATAACAAGCTGTTCATTAGTGGTATAAAAACTAAGGCTATATTATTCAGTCCAAAAAATCTGGGACCTGATAGGTCTAAAAGACTGGCACTCTCCCTATCTACTGGAGCAAGGGTAGAGGTAGTTGAGGTCATAAAGTACCTGGGATTCACCATTGGCCAGAACCTCACCTTTAAGGCCCATATTGACATGCTCATTAGGTCTATGAACCAGAAGCTTGGACTTCTATACCAGCTAAGTCCCTATCTAACACATGACACCCAGCGCAAGGTTCCAGAAGGCATCCTTTTATCCACCCTATTTTATGGTTCACCAGTACTGTTCAGTATAAAAAAATACCAAGATGCAGAAGCTCAGAATGCTTTACCATAGGATCTGTAGATTCGCAGCAGGTGCCCCCTCCAGAGAACACCATTATTTGGTCCTCCAAGCACTAAACTGGCCCACTCTGGAAGGCAGACTAAAATACCTCTCTCTCTCTCTCTACCTCTCTACTTGGCATATAAGCTCAGGCAGCCCAATACCCCCCCCCCCAAGTTTAGCTGAGGTGCTGTTAATGAAAACAAACAGTAGGACACTTAGGTCCTCTAGCAGAAAGCTCCTCATGATTTCCAAAGCGAAATCTGCCCAAGGATCTCGGGCTTTTTCGGCTTTCATTCCCCCCTCTTTGGAACGCACTCCCAAGAAACCTGCAGGAGTGCAACTCACTAGGGGGATTTAAAAGGGGGCTTAAGGTCCACCTGCTTGAGCTTAACCAATGCACCTGTAATCAGTGATGTCTCAACTGTGTACTTCTGGGTCCAGTTAACTGTATCCATTGAGTTGCTGTAAATGTAAATGTACTTAATGTGTTATTAACAAGAGTTGTAAACTGTCGGAGTGTTGTAATTCAATGTACCTTAGTATGTGATTGTAAACTACTGTCCCTTATCTATAAAAGTGTTACTCTTTATGTGTTGTACTATCTGTAATTAATTCCGGATTGCACCTGAAAAAGGGACCGTGACCAGGCTCAGTGGACCTACCCGGTTAACAAGATTAAAATAAATAAAAATATTTACTCCTTTTCTTTCTCTGTTTCTTCCACTCCCTCCCCTTTTTTACCCCCTTCCCCTTTCCCTTGCGATGTTATGCAGGGATATTGCACACCTGTTACTTGCTGTATGACTATTTTATCTACTCTGTTCAAATTCTCTGTCTGTTTTCACATGTGACGTGGATATTGTACTTGTTATTTATTAGTCATGATCAGATTACACTGTCATAATATTTTCTGCATATACAATTTATACCTCTACAGGTCGAACATCATGCCATCATAGACAGAAGCATAATTAAATGTTTGTCTTGGCATTCATATGCCCTTTGGATTTGCCTTCTAGAATAAGATTGTATCTGCAGTTGCCTAATAGCAATGATAGACTTCTTCCTTGAACTCTGTTCTCTCGGCACGCTCGCTCTCTATGTTCTTTCTGTTTAAATCAGCTACTGAGTAGCTTTCTCTAAAAACTAGTATTTTTGTGCTGTAGTTCAGGTAATCTGCAGCTGCCTAAAAATAACAACCAGTGCCCCTCCCACCACCATCCCCAGTAGCCTGTTTTCCTCGTGTGCTTTCCATTTATATAAACTCCACAGCTTTTTCTAAAACTAGCATTATCTTATGCTGAATTATAAATGACTATGCTATAAATCTGTACTTATTGTATTGTTTTTATATCCTATGTAGGATCATTTCTTGTATGTGTTTTTATGAATCGCATTGGAAAAAATCCCTCCAAGAGTATATGGACCTGGCAGCACAAGAGGTTTCAAGTTGGGATTCCAGCTCAAGTCCTGTTACTGGCATTAAGTTACAGATGAATGTGGGTATCTTGTGGAGTGGATGTTTGTATTCAACTCCTGACTGGTGGGTTCTATGTCATAACAGTGATCACAGAATAGCGATCACCATTATGGCGAGTGTACATCACCGAAAATGAATTTCGGCTATGCACACTCATGGCGAGAAGAAAGAGGGCACCCAAGACCTACTTTTTTTTTATGTGGAGGGCTGTGCCCCGCGCACCCCTATCCCACTAATGAATTCTCAAGTCCAGGGGGGTGCATGTCGGGGGGGGTTAAAAATTTGCAAAATGAAAGCTGCCTGCCACAAAAAAAAAAAAAAACACACCATGTCAGACCCAAACCCTGCACCCTGCATCTCCCAATCAACCACACTCCCCACCACGCTAGTGGACCAGCTTAGCAGCTGCCCACCACACCCCCTCCCACATACCATCCCTCCCCTGCCTCCTTTCCTCATGTATATGCTCATACTTCCTGTGGCCACATGTCGCCAACACTAGTATCTGATTGCCCCCCCCCCCGACAGGTAGCTCTGAACACAGGCGCAATAACTGAGTAGCCATTTTTGTAGGTGCTCAATTGTGGTTTCCTTGTTTACGGGTTACCTGACTGGTGCTACTACTCAAAGCCTCTGAAACAACAAGCTGGGTTTCGAGTCCCACCACAAGCATCAAGCTGAAACTTTAAAAGTTGCTAATTTCTGGACTTTTAATCTGTTTACTCAGACATTTACCTTGGATTGTTTCCTACTGTACATTTTATATTCTGTTATATTATATATCTGGAGATTAATTTTCTTGGTATTTCACTCAATGAGTTTTTTATATATTGCATTGGTCCAGGGCCAGCTTCAGGATTTTGTGGGCACTGGGCAATGGACCTCCAGTGGGCTCCCCTTAACTTGACACCCAAACCAAAAACATGTTTTTTTTAAGTTTTCTTAGTTTGTAACTGAAAAAAACAATAACGACAGTGAAATAAGAATTAAGTTAGACACATGTAATATAGTAAACCTATAAATTCCCACATTATTCTATTAATTAATAATCAAAATATCAAGACTTTCCATCTTGATTTTTCAAAGGCAAATTTGTAAATAATTTTGTCAAAGCTCACAAGTTCAGCTTCTTTCCATTGAATCTACAGAACAGCTAAGGCATTCAATCGATCTTGTGACATCTGCGACAGGAGATCATTCTTAATAAGCTTTAACTTGCAGAAACTCCTTTCTGCTGAGGTAACTGATACTGGCAGCAGCAGTATTTGGAAAAGCAGAGTACAGTGCTCGAGAAATAAGAAACTGCAGGGTTCCTAGAGGTGACAGATGATCAGGCAGCATTCTCGCCAGTGTCTGCAGTTCTTGAAACATTTCCATCCCAGACAGATCTTCACCTGCAAGAACTGAGAAATCCATGCATTGCTTCTAAAACTCTGCAATATCAGAAGCTATTTTTTTTTTTTTGCATTATCTATTTAGTCCCCCACCAGCTTAGCCACCCACTCCTTTGGGCGGCCAAGCCCTCCACACCACTCCTTCTGATGGCTGTCCTCTGCCCCTCAACATGCCACCCTTGACCATCTTGATGTATCCCTTCATCGGGGGGGGCACTCCGATGAGAGGTACCAGGAGGGAGACGGTCTTGTGCCCATAGGCACTTTCTTCAATCCTGGCAGGGGCTGCGAGGGTGCAACACAGGCATCCTGGGTTTCACAGCAATGGGAGGGTGGACCACTGTCATCTGGGTGGCATAGGCAGCCATTTCCTTTTTTTCATTCCCCTTGCCCACTGGAATGCATGTTACGGCATCTTGGTGTGATCACGCATATGATGTGTAGTCACTTACGCCACAAAGCCCAATGCCGAACCAGCCACCAGGAGCCACCAAAGGGCAATGTATTCTTGACTCCCCCCACCGTGAGAATAGTATCCAAGGGATGCTCTTGAGCCCTCCCTGCGGACCTCTACTCCTCTTGTCCTGGGCTCTGATGCAAACCTGGGTCGCTAGCATGCCAGGTGATCCCCCATCACTCAGCACCATGGGGCTGCAGAAGCAATTTTTTTTTGTCAAAAAGGAATCCATAATTAGAACAACATTTTTGCAGGAAGTCAAACCTTGTTTCAATTTGGGCCAGGACTGTTTCAAGCAGGGACTTAAGAATATTTGCTCAAATTTGGTTATAGAATTACTGTACAGAACAACAGCATCTACTTTCTGGCAAAAAGCTTCTTCACAATCTTTGTCTGAACATTTTTTAGATCTTTTATGGATTCTGTGAATGGGGTATTCAGCTGGAATATCCAGTTGTTGACAGACTTCTGCAGCTTAAGCGTCAGCCTTTTGAAGTCCAGACAACAAATAATCCTGGAAGTCTGACATCACAGCTTGAACCAAAGGAATTGCTCTGAGGATGTCCATCTTTTTGGATAGTAGAAACAATGCTAATTCTGTTGATTTCTGACAAAATGTCATACAAGATAATTAGTGAAACAACAAACTTGTACAGTATGAGGAAAGTTGAGCCGTCAGAGACTGTGGTTCAAAAAAAGCTTCAGTTTTGTGAATGTTGCCATGCAAAAGCTGCTCGAAGAATTCAGTAAGCTGAGGCAATTGAAGGACAACTGATCTAACTAAATCTAGGCAAGCATTCCAATGTGTTTCAAAGAGCCCTTTCATGGTGAGATTAGTCAAATGCTGAGAAGCAACTTCCCATCACTTTGTGGATGCAGCAAAGAATGTATAAATTCTCTGCAAAATTCCAAACAACGACTTTGCTTGAGTGGAACTTTCAGCAGCATGTACAATTACAAGATTCTAACTGTGGGGGGACCAGGGAATAAAGAAAGCCAGAGGGTTCTTTTCAGTAATGATGTCTTGCATACCATTGTACTGTCCCCTCATGTTAGCACCATTGTCGTAACACTGGTCACGAAGACCAGAGATCTACTATCCATAATTGGTCAGGCAATCTAACACAACAGTGGCAAGCCCTTTTCAAATTGTGTCCTTGACATGTAGAAATTCCAAAAAGCTCTCCTTAATTTCAACAGTTTTGTTAGTTTCCTCAGTTTCAGCATAGCGGAGCACTAGCAACAGCTGTTCCTGTTTAGAATTGTCCGGTGTACAGTCCACTAGCAAGCTGAAATACTTTGCTTTCTTGACTTTAGCAGTATTATCCAGCACAGCATCTGCTAAAAAACTGAGAAACTCATTTTGCATGTCTTTGCTGAGATAATGTGTATTGGTCTTCTCGCTAGCTCGTCGCAAGTGGTCCATCAAAACTGGATCATAGTTAGACATTTGTTAGAGTTGCTGCAGAAAAATGCCATTGTTCTCTATGAAAACCAGGTCAGAAGATCCATGAAAGGGCAAATTGTTTTTAGCTAGCCATTGAATCACTTCTAACAAATGATTCAATACCCAACGCCATGATTCCTTCTCTGATTCTAACTTTATGAGCATTTCTTTGTTGATTGTCACATTTGACTTAAGAGCTAACTCCAGTTCTTTCCACTTCAATTAATTGTCAACATGAGGATCAGAAATTTCATGCACATGCAAGGACCCATTAATGCAGATGTTTCCAGTCATGAAAGCCTGTCTAACTAGAGAAAGTCAACTACTCATCATGATCAAATAGCAAACAGCAGAAGCAGAATACAAAATCAGTCAATTTTGAGTAGACTAGCCAATCTCTTTTGATTTTAGTACTGTTGCCTAATTTCTGATACTAGTGAGCAGAAGCAAATCATCCCTTGGTGCCGTCAGGATATTTGGTCACTGGAAAATCTCCCTATAACATATCTGACCCTTTTAGCTGCATAGGTCCTCTCAAGACTGCTTGACTTCACAAGGAATGAATAATTTTGTCTGGCCACTCAGCAGGATCTTTACTGAGATCTGGTAGTGGATCAGAAAGTTGGAAAGAATCACGATGGTGGTGGTCACCACTAGGTTGAGCTTCTGCAGCTGCTGGCTCAAACTGACCTCCTTGAACCCTGAGAATTAAGTGAGGTAAACAAGCTATGAGGGTACTGCCTGGAAAAGAGCTATAAGTTGCTTTAGTGCTGGCATATATCACCTCAACATCTATTCTAAATAAATGACAATTGCAGTGCCAGAAAACAATGCATATTGAAAGCCTGAAGTCAGACTCTGGAAGGCAGCAAGAGGAGTCAGGACCACCTAACAACACCCATGCACCCCACCACCATCCACCCCAGCCCAGCTCAGCAGCAACTTCCAAGCTACTCTCTACAGTAGCTCATATTCCAAACTGAGTGTCTCATTGACAAGAAGACAGGTCATTTTAAAGACACAGAAAGGTGATTTAAATTTTACAATGACAAATGCAGAAGAGGTACACTATGTAGCCTGAGACCTGGAGTAATGGCTGCAGTGCTGCATGATGCTTCACTGCCTCTGGAATATGAGTCACATAGACAGAACAACAGAAAGAAGCATGAAATAGAGGCAGGCACTACAGGCACACATCTGACTCAAAGGGTGCATTATGCTTACTTAGCTTTTGGCAGCCAGTAGTGCCAGCCCTCAAAAGACTGACCCCTCCCCCCCCCCAAGGTCAGGGTCAGGGCCCCGAGAATTAAAAAGTACTCAACATGTAAAAAAACTCACAGATTGGGAGTGGTGCTCATTAGTGTTATTCAGCTGTCCTGGCTCATCTTTGTTCTTGGACCCGGTTGCTGCTGCTGCTGTAGCGGCAGTGCTGTAGCTGTAGTTGTTTCCCCTTCAGGTGTGTTGGTTGTCTCACTAGACTGACTGCCCAAACTTGGCTGCAGAAATCACTTGATCAATGATCTAGCTTGCAGTTTTTTTTAGGTTTTCTTCTTTTGCAGTCTTTTCCTTCTACATTTGATATCCATATTTGAGTTTCTTCTTTGGATATTCTGGTTCTGGATCAGCAGGTTTCTCTTTTTCTGCTGGTGGCTGGCTGGTACCTCTGGTAGGCACTTAATAATGAGTCGCTATAGCTAAGTTTCACCACCAGTTTGTGTCAGCATAAGCATTAAACACACTACAACTGCTGCTGACTGCTGCTGCTGCTGCTGGATATTCCTCAATGAGATTCTGGGTTATTATTATAATTAAAAAAAAATCTTCCTCCAACTAAGCTCAGCTCCTCCAATTTCCTGCACGGTGAGGTGTCCCCACCCTTTGTGAGCAAACAGGAAGGCTCTGCAAACTCCCATTTGCTGGCCACCCAGAAGAATAATGAAATACCACTGGCCTGGCTACCATGGCTGGGTGCCTCTTGGATCAGGATCTTCATGTCATATCCATGATCACTGGCTAGCAGCCAGCACAAAAGATGGCAAAATCGGGTCAGACCAATAGGATTGATTATTAATTATTTGATTAGATGTGGATCATGTGGTCAACCGACCAGTGCTTTGCAATGGGTTTTCTGTAGCAGAAAGGATAACACCACACATTTAAAATTATATATGCAGCAGCACAGTGCACCCCCCCAAAAAAAAAAAAAAAAAACTGCAGTAATATCATCAACACAAATTATTTTATTGTCAGCTGCAGTTATGGTAGGGTAAAAAAAAATATGACTAGTGGGTCACTTTAAAACTTAATGGTGGTATGATGACATCATGCCTCAGACAGCAAAAATGAAACACCTGACTGATAACCTGTTACCCTTGAAAAAGTTCCTTTTGGAACAAAATGCTGTCAGGTTGATTTTTATAGGCTGAGTGGTTGCAACTCCTTGACTATCTGCCCAGAAATGTATGAGGACTTTGGTAGAAATGTAAGAGTATTACATCATAAGAGTGTCCCAAAATGAGTGACTAGAAATATAGAGACTCATTTTGGGTGCTTTCATGGTGGGCTACCATACAGAATAGCGAGGGTATGGGATAGCGACCAGGGGGAAGGGTGAAAAGAAGGGAGGAATAGCAAGAGAAAGGGGAGAGAGAGGGAAGGGGTTTTCAGGGACTGCTGTACCTGCTGCTGCCGAGCTAGCTGGTGGCATGGTGGTGTGGGAGGCTTGCTCTGGCAGAGCAGGTACTGGGTTCAAGACCAGGAGAGGGTTACATTTTGCCAAAACTGCGACCTGTGGCACTTAAATTTTGACAAGATCTAGATTTTTGCCCCCTTCTCGATATGCACTCCCCTGGAATTGAGAATCCTTAGTAAGGGGGGTGTTGGGGGCACAACCCCCCACAAAAACATTGTTTTAAATTCCCGATGCCAGCTCTCCCTGAAGTGTATATCACCATTTTGCTTTTCGGCAATATACACTTGCCATAATAGCAATCACTGTTTTGCGTTCACTATTATGAGGCGGAACCAAATGTAAGTAAATAAAGATTCTTTGCTTGCATTTTGTGTCATAGTCTTATCTCTTTCCATTGGTGTTGTGTGTGCAAGGTTTTCATGCTTACCTTGTGATTCAGTTTTACAATACATATCATTTCATCCCTACGTGGCCCCTTCTCTGCACAGTAGCTGTTTGAGGAAGGCCTATGGGTGGTGCAGGCTGGTGGGAGCAAGCTGGTGCCAGGATACACAGCCTGCCAAGGAGGAAGAAAAAAAGAAAAGTTTGGGAAGAGGAGCAGGAAGGTAATAGTCACTGAGGGCTCGAGTCTCAAGGCAGTGAGTAAGCTGGAGAGGACATGACTGGACCAGAATGGTAGCTAAGGAGAGATGGTTTGCTTGCCTGGAGTGCAGGTTGAGTGAGTGCTATCCAGGGCCAAGCAATGCAGCTGGTGGAAGGAGCAGACCATCATCTTCCATGTCAGCACAAACAATGTCGAAAGCCCAAGTTCTAAGGACATGAGGAGGACACTCATAGAACTAGGGATGTTCCTACAGGGAAAGATATCCTGGGTAATCTTTCCTGAGAGCCTCATGGTGTTTGGAGCTAGGGAGGAGTAGCAGCAGACCATTAGGCTGACTAACACTTGTCTAAGGGTCTGATGGAGGAGAAAGGGTTTGTTTTTGTAGCCAACTGATGGACCTTATGTGGTAAGAGATGACTTTACATCCAGGATGGGTTGCACCTGCGCCCACAGGGATTAAGGTTACAAGGCTGTCATTCTCACTGGACCCCCAAATTTCCATCCAGGTGTTGCTTTTTGGACTAAGAAAGGGCTGTAAAGGTATAATTTTGTGCCCTCCCTTGATTCATTTTTGATTGCGTCACCCCTCATTGATTATCTTGTCATGATGTCTCTGTTGCCTGCAGAATAGATAGGTCAGTTAGTGGCAATTTTAACTAGAAGACAGAGGAGAAAGGGTTGGTGCTGGGTATCACCCTGGACAGAAGGGAAACACAGGGATTCTAGGGAGAAGGACAGCAAAGCAGTCTAGCATTAGAAGAAGAGACCAACTGGGTTATAAAGAGAGACTGGAGTGGCAACTATCCTCACTTGCCTTCAGGCCAACAGGATGAGTTAACCGAGCAAAATGGTTGAGACTGAGGGCTTAATTTACTTCAATGCCAAGACTTTGTTTGTTTGTTTGTTGTTTGTTTTGTTTATTTAATCTGGTAGGTCCATGGACCAAAGACCCATTTTCAGGGGCTACCAGAGTATATAACAACATACATATACATAATACATAATAATACATAACACAGGGCACTTAAAATACATAATTACAAATAGAAGCAAATGGGGGTTGCCCGCCTGGTGGACCGACCCAGAGCCTGGGCATCGTGAGTTGGTGTGAGGGGCAAGGGCAGAGCTCCACTTGGAATTGAGAGCTGGACCCCCCAAAAAAAATATAACATTTGCATTCACTTTCTGAGAACAAATAGTTTCTCAAAACCTGTCTAAAATGAGGCATAGCAACTTCAAAGCATTCAAGCTTTGTCAAAAGTGCGTTAAAAACTATTGGTAGATTGTAAAGCAGAGTTTTCTGACCAACTGATGTTTTTGTTCTTGGGACAGAAAAATAATGGTAAGCAGACTTAGTGGTTTTGCCCTCATCAAGACTTGGTTGGGGGAAGAAATTGACTAAGCATCAGAATACAGGGGTGTGGACTATTGGAGTGACAGGCTTGACAGGAAGGGAATTTGGTTGTTCTCTTCAAAACAGAGGGGGTCACTGTGCAGGGTAAGAAGGAGATCAAGATTAAACAGTCACAGAGTCCATCTGGGTCAAGCTAGAGAAAAAGGGAAGCAGAATCATTATCCTAGGGGTGGGCTATTGGACCCCAACCAGCTCAGTTGAACATGATGTCCACTGGTCAGGTAAATTATGAGAGCAGCCAAAATCAGATGCAGTGGTCATTCAGGGGGACGTCAGTCTCCTGGGCATAGACTGGACTCTTGAATGGGCTAACAGTAGGTCTGAGACTGAATTCCTGTCCATTTCAAGGACAGCTTCCTATAAGAGCATGCTCAGCAGGTTATTAGGTTTGAGGCCAACATTGACTTTGTTCTCAACCATGGGAATGAGATCATATCCATTGTAAAAGTCAATTAATCTGTGGGAGAGTTGGCTCATCAGCTCAGTCATAGCTGTACCACTTGTGACACTAGGGACCTGTGTTCAGAAATGTCAAGAGCCATTGGGGCTGGCCAGGGGAAGTTGAATTAAGTATCCCAGCAGATGCTCTCCTCCTCTGGGGGTAGGTGACACAGACTGCAGTGTGAGCACTACCTGGGTGACAACAGATAGTGAGGTAGGTGGCTCTGCTGGAGAGGACAGATGTTGGCTAGTGCTGTGCAGGCGCTTGTGTGTGAGCACATGCTCACCATTAGCCACCAATGTCCTGTAGGAGTGGGACCAGAAATAGCTGGAAAAACTCTGACCACAGCAGGATGGCTGGTGATACTCCATAGGCTTCTCACTATCCACTTGGTACCCCTTCAACACCTTAATTTCAATTTCACTGGGGCTTTAGAGCACCCCTACAGCCTGACCTGTAAGGGTAACCCCTTAAGCAGCCATGGAGTGGGTAAGTCTGGGAGACAATGGGTGATGGGGCTCAGGGATCACCGTGATGGGGTCTGGTTGGTGATACAGAGGCAAAAAGTGTAAATGAAAAAAAAAGGCAAAAGGAGCCAGTGGAAGGCAGGGACAATAATTAGGTAAACTTCTCCCTGTTGATAGGGAAAACTAGTTGAAATTCAGCTGCCAGGGCAAAAGAAAGGCAGCCTTTGCCATGATGAAGGACCTAATGTCAAATGGTCTGGAACAGCTGCATGAAGCTAGTAACGCAGTGCACTTGTGGTGTTCATTGATGACAGTTCTCAAAGTAGCTGTAGCAGTCTGCATTCCTGTAAGCAGTAAGGGAAAAGGCCAAAACATGGCCCTCATAGCTCAACAGATACCTAAGGCAACTAATTTTAAACAAAAGGCAGGTCTGTTTTGACTAGAAAAAGACAAGGAGTACAGAGAAGCACTGAGGGACTGCACAACTAGAAATAAAACAGTTAAGGAAGGGCTAGAAGCCAGGACAGCAGCAGGAGCTGCAGCCAGATACAAATTTATTTACTTATTTTAGTGTTGCTCAGATAGTATCCTACCAGGTTGGATACCATCAGATACCCTCATTTTGGTTGGATATCAAATAGCGTCAGACAGCATAGACATCTGATCAAGGATTTGACCTCCCAGAGTCCACTGTAAGTATCTGAGGTATCCGTGCATCCAGCCTGGATCCAATGGAACCAACCATCATATCCAATTACCTGAGATTGGATCCGAAGGATCTGCCCATCAGATCCAATATCCAAGGCTGCATTTGATGGCACCAACCTCGGATCCATTGACTGGATCCTAGGTCAGACACCAGCACTATCTGACTGAGGATAGTCGGATCCACAAAAACACTGTCCAAGCAACACCAACTTATTTATTTATTTTAAAAGTTCTACCAGAAAAACATAAGGAGCTAACAGTTTGTCTCCAGATGCATCCTGGGTGGAGGGAAGAAACAGAACAATAAGGTACAATAGGTACAAGTAAAACAGGTGCAATAAATGCATAAATGAACAAGGACTAGGTGCCGGGAAGCACAATACAATTAGATGCTGATGGACAGCAAAATTTGCAGTTGTACGAAAAGGTAAAATATAAAGTTCAGACTAGGATCAATGGCTGTAATCTGGGGAGGGAGGAGGGGGGGCTGCACTATGAAAGTGCTGAGCATAGGGATAACAGCGACAGGAGGGTGGTGGACAACAGCTCATGGCCCAGAATTAGGAGCAACTGCAGGAGTGAGTAGTGAAGTTAAAGTGGAGAGATCTGAATGAGTGGAGGGAAGCGGCAGAGTGGATGTTCAGGGTAGAAAACCCCAGAATTTAAGGGACATGAAAGGAGAAGGCAGCTTGACCAGCAGTGGTTTTCATTGTAGGGAGTGAAATGGAGCAAGAGTTACAAAAGGAGTATGAGTTAGTAGGGAGAATCAGAGGAGGCAGGTAAGGTATGAAGGAGGGAGCCAAGCCACAATTAGAAGATACAAAGAGCACAATGGGTGAGGCAATTATCATCAAAGGAGGAGAGGTACAGGCAGAAGTACAGTGAGCAGTGTGGGGGGGGGGGGGGGAGCCCTGGCCAAAGCAGAAGAAAGAGTGAAAGAGGGGATCTAGTCTGGCAAGAGTGAACTTTAAAGTGGCACTGCATATTATGTTACCATAATTAAAGATGAGAGGACCCTTTGGGAATGGGGATGATTGAGGCTGGTGATAACAAAAGATTGAGGATATATGTGATAGGAATAGCAATGGCAACAGCAGACAGGAGCAGTAGTTTGGGGTCAGGCCATTAGGACCTAACCCCTTTAGAGGTATTAGGGCCTTCAGTTATGCAGCAGTAGTGGGCATGAATGAGACAGTGAAGGAGGGAGTGAAGGGAGGTGAGGAGTGGGAGGAGCTGGGAAAGAAGTAGGGGAGGAGGAAAGGAGGCTTCAAGCACAGAAGGGGGATAAGGAGTTGAAGGAAGTAATGACTTCACTAAGGTCAAAGACAGAGGAGTTATCAAGTTTGAAGATGGGGAAGGAGGCTGGAAGGGGAGAATAAGGAGTGGATGACGGATGACCTTCCTGAACTTAGAGGGATGGCTTAGATGGTTCTGCAGGGTGGATGCAAAATATTCACATTTCACAAGCCTGGTTGCTTTGGTACAGATGCTGTGAAAGGTCTGATGATTAAACAAGCCATCAGGTGAGCCAGAGGCCTTGAGAACCCACACACTAGGTCCCTTGTGAAGAAACAGACAAGCAGCTCAGCTGAAATACATAGGAGGTGGGAACCTTTAACACTTGTCATTCTAAAGGAGGCATGGTAGTCACAGAGCACCATACATTTAGAATGGAAAATTTAGGGGGCACAGTTAATGTAATTGGCTGCAGGGGTCAGAGTCCAATCAGTAGAGAGAAGGTCAGCTTGGAGAGAAGACAATCCAGTGACCTGAAGGAGCAGATATTGATAATTCTGGATTGGGGGGCATTGAACCGACAAATTGTGTGCATGCAGTAGACCATATAATGATCACAGAGGGTGCCCGGGAGTGTACCTACATTCATGATACAGTGGGGGAAGAGGAGAGTTCCAAGTCAAGGACAGAATGGTTTAGAGTCAAACTTCTAAGATTAAGGTATGTGGGGTCAGAGATAAGCTAAGAGAGTTGTACATATTTTATGTTTAAGATGTAGCTTATTGATGTCTTATAGGCATAAGAGAGTAATACAGTTGAGTATGAATAGATAGGCCATTGACAGAGTACAGGCCTATAGCACATTCATAAGGTAGAAAAAAATGGGCAGACTGGATGGGCCTTGCGGTCTTTATTGGACGTCAGCTTCTATGTTTCTATATTATATGTTGCTGTGTAAAGAATAGCTTGTCTGAGGTAGAGTGAGAGGAGATGGTATAAAGCAGCTCAGTAAAAGTGGTGGGGAAGATTCAGGGCACAGTAGATCCCAGTGATGAAGACAGGAATGGAGAAAGGAAGGAGAAGTTTGTGAATGTGCAGCTTATAAGTGGAGGGAAAGGAGACTGAAGTACTTGCTTGAACTGGATGCAAGTGGAAGTGCAGACAGCCACTCTGCTTCATAGAAACATAGACAATGGAAACAGAAAAAGACCATTGGGTAGGCTAGTCTGTCTATAACACCCTGTCATACCACAAGACCTTTTGTCAATATGGGGTCTTTGTCTACACTATCCATGCCTTTGCTTCCTTCCTTACTACTACCCCACTGGGTAACTACTGAACCCTTTACTCTATCCCAGCCATGTTTGAAACCATTAATGGTTTTGGTACCCATCGCCTCTGCTGGCAGGCTGTTCCATGGCTCAACCACTCTCTCTGTAAAATAAAACTTCCTCACATCCTTCCTAAACCTCCCCAGCTTCACTTGTGGCTTTGTGTTCTAGATTCACAACTCTTGTTTAACAGTTCCTCATAGTTCACTTTGTTCATTCCTTTCAGGAACTTGAAAGCCCCTGTCATATCACCTCTCTCTCATGTGGCATCAAATGAGTACATATTCAGTGCCCTAAGCTGATTAGAGATGTGGCGAAATTAAATTTCACGGGCAAAATTCCCATGAAATCTGCAATTTTACCATGTGAAACATTTCCCAGAATAAGGCTGTTCTGCGAAATATTTTGCTAGTGTGAAATTCCACCCGCGATATGTGAAATTCTGCCCGAAAATGATACAATTCTGCCTGCAAGTGGTGAAATTTTGCAGTTTCGCAGGTGAAATTCCATGCACCATGGGCAAAATTTCACACCGCTCGTGAAATTCTGCATTTCACACCCATAAAAATTTTTGCAAAATGTGTGAATTTCACGTAATGTTTGTGGAATGAAATTTGCTAATTTCACGCATCTCTAAAGCCGATCCTTGTAGGATTCACCCTGCTGGTGCTGAATCATTTTGGTAACACTATGCTGCACTGTCTCAAGCCTGTCTTTTGCATTCCTTAGGTGAAGACTCCAGAACTTGACACAGTACTCTGGGTGTGGTCTAACCAGTGATCTGTACCGAGGTAATAATAGCTTTTTCCTCCTGTTGTCAAAACCCCTCTCAATAAACCCTTGCATGCTGTTTACCTTACTGCAGGCCATGTTACACTGTCTAGATTGTTTAAGGGTGTCACTTATGATGACTTATAGGCCCTGTTCCTCAGAAGTCATGACCAGCTTAACCCCTTCAATTCAATACTCCATTTTGGGGTTCTTGTCCCCTTTGTGCATCTCCTTGCATTTTGTGGCACTGGATTTCTGCGGTCAATCCCTGGATCATCTCTGTAGGTTTTGCAAGTCCCCCTGCATCACCCTCCTCACTGTCTACCCTAACACAGAGCACAGTGTCATCTGCACACAGACTCATCTTGCTCTGTCGTCCTTCCCCTATTACACTGTTGAACATGTTGAAAAGGACTGGATCCAGGACTGATCCCTATTCCACTCCACTGGTGACCTCCTTCTCCTCAGATCTGATGCTGTTTACCACTACCCTCTGCTGTTTCCCTTCCAACCAACTTGCCACCTATCTGCCTTTATCCTTTGCTGCACCCAGATTCTATAGCTTCTTCAGCAACCTTCTGTGTGATAGCTTGCTAAATGCCTTGCTGAAGTCGAAGTCCATTGCATGCCCCTTGTCCACTGTCCTAGTTACTCAGTCAAATAATATCATTAGGTAGAATTGGCGAGATCTCCCTGCCATAAATCCATGTTGTTTACTATCATGGAGCCCATTTTTCTCCAAGCAGTCCACTAGGTCCTCTTTGACTAGTATCTCCAACAGTTCACCCAAAATGAAAGCAAGATGGACAAGTCTGTAGTTACCCATCTGCTCTTTGTCCCCACCCTTGTGTAGCGGAGTTACGTCTGATATCCTTCCAGTTTTACAGAACCACCCCTTTCTGAATAGATCTTTTAAATAGTCCTGCCAGAGTTTTGGCTAATTCTGATACCAGTTCCTTGAGCACCCTTGGGTACATCCCATCTGGCCCTAGGACCTTATCTATATTCAGGGTTGCTATCCCTTTTCTGACCCTTTCATTAGTAAATATCTGTTGTCTCATTTACACAAACCCTTTTTCAGCAGCATATACAGTATGCTGCTTTCTAGAAAAGCCTCGCTGTGCTCTCTAGTGAATAATGAACAGAAGTTGTCATTCAGAATAGCTGCATTCTACTCATCCTCCTCCAGCACCCTGCCTTCCTCAGTTAGCCTGACAATTCCCTAGCCCATCTTTCATTTTTCCCTTATGTACCTGAAAAACTATTTTTCCCCACTAGGGCTGGGCAAAATTTTTTCCACCAGCAAAATTCTGGTAAAATTCTGATTTTGCTTCCATGAAATTTCACATTTCCATGAAAATGTCATGAAATGTTACCAAAATTGTTATTTCAGTAATTTACATATAATTTAAAATGTATTTGTACAAATTGCACCACATTTGGCATGCTATTACCAAGCTTCATACAGAGATATTCCAAGTGTCAGTTCTCAATCTTAAACAGTGACTGAGTTATAAGCCTTCAAACATTGGGGAATTTTAAAATTGCATTTCACAATTATGTAAATTAAGGCCCAGATATTCAAACTGCTCCCAAAATGTGCGCAACAGCAGGAACAAGCACAATCAATTGCGCATATGCGCAACAGGTGCGATATTCAAACATGGAGCAGAGCAAATTGTGCAAGCAACCAACATCTCAATATCGCACATACTGCGCCATCGCGCAACCAGGAAGGAGAAGCTGAGCAAAATGCTGCGCTATGGCACAACCATGGAAGCTCAGCCCCAGGCATTCTGGAAACTGCCATAAGCGCCAAACACAGCCCCCCCAAGAGCAATGGAACTGCACATCCAGGGAGGCAGGCTGGGGCCCACCGCCAGCCATGCCACACATGGGCACAGGAACTCACTGCAGAACCCACACCACCGGCACACCCCAAGCACAGCATCACTGGGGTGGGACGGATGATCCATGCCCATGGGGACAAGCCAACTAAAGCATAGCAGGGCCATGACACCCCAGCACAACCACTGGCAGGCAGAGAGTGCCACACAGGGGTTGACAACCACAGTGCACATCAGTCCCCCGTACGCACAGCACAGCGTGCACCGTGCCCCAAGACACCGCTCATGTGCAGTGACAGGCACTGCAGGAAACACCATGCACCCCGTTGCCACACGTCCAACCCCATGCTGCAGAAAGCATACAGCCAGACCACCCTGTGCACCCAGCAGTGGGTGGCAGCAGATGGCAAGAGCAACAGAAAGGCAATGCTATGCTGGTGATACTCCCCATGGACACACACACACGCACACATATATACCCAGGACCATAGCAGCCCAGATGGCATGTACAACTCTGCAACGGAGCACCCATAGCCAGTTGCAAAGCAGACACCAGCACAGCAGTTGTATCAAAATAGAATGTATATTTCCAAAACAACAGATAAACAATAACAGGTGAAACTATGTACAAGTTAGGGGGACGGGTAAAAGGCAGGGGTGTTCAAGGGGGAAGGAATAAAAACTTGGAGAGGGAAGGCAGGGTGAAAGGGATGGGAGAAGTGGGAACGGAATGTGGGCTACGGCCCAGCTGGCTCCTGGTCCTCCCCCTGCTGGCGTCCCCTCCTGTGCTGCCGCCGCCGTTCACCCTGGCGCTGTATGGCCTGCAGGAGCTCCCGGTTTTCAAGTCCGACCTGGGTCAGGCGCCGCAGATCCTGCGACATGCGTCTCAGCACCCCGAGGCCTAGGAAAATGGGAACACAGTCAATGGCTGAGACTGACCACAACCCTGAACACCACCCAACCTGCAACCCATATAACCCAATGTCCTGCACCTGTGATGGCATGCACCCACCCACAGTGAACATGCACATGGCCATCACAAACAGGCGTCACCAGCTAGCACCACCACCACTGACACTGCCCACATCAATCACAGTACAAACTAGGCTGTCAAGTGATGTGGCAACGTGGTGCAATGCCAGTTACACAGCTATGTGCCCAGTGCATGCCTGGACCACCTGTGATGCTTACACAGACGTGTCGTGATGCTGCACTGTGATGCAGGTCACCTGTGTCATGCCTACATACATGGATACATAGACAGTGTCGGCAGATAAGGGCCTATGGGACACCCAGTCTGGCCATTTGGCCTTGTACGTTCACTCTGTTGTCCTATAAGTCCGTTCCCCCTCACCCCTGACCTCCAGAATTCCTTCATGGCTAACCCACGCATACATAAATCCCGTAACCAAGTCAGCCCCCACCACATCCTCTGGCAGGGTGTTCCACTTGTCCACCACCCATTCTGTGAAGAAATACTTTCTCATGTTTCCTCTTAAACGAGCCCCCTCCAACTGCATCCCATGCCCTCTAGTCCTGGAACATCCTTTACGCTTACAAATATTGTTTTCCTGCACTCTGTTCCCCCCTGTACAATACTTGTATGTCCCCATCATATCCCCACACCCTCCTCCCCTCCCGGGAGTACATGTTCAGTTCCGTCAACCTGTCTGCATAGGACTTGTGATGCAATCCATGCACCATCCATGTCGCCCTCCTGTGAACCCTCTCACCCAGTCCATGTCCATACGCGGGTATGGTCTCGAACTGTACACTGTACTCCAGTGTGGGGACTCACTAGTGTTTAGGTATAGTGGAACTATGACCTCCCTTTGGTTGTGTCCAGCATGGTTGGTGGTCTTGCCCCCAGCATGCAGCACCCATGCGTAATGATACTCACACTCCTCCAGCAGCTCGGTCTGGCGCTGCTGATGCTGCTGCTGCTGCTGTGGCACGACATCCCGTGGCACGGGGCCCTGGCATGGCCCACATCCCGTGGTCTGGTGTCCTCACAATCTGGCCTGTGGGAGACATTGGTGAGACAAACATCAGTGTGACTCAAAGCAAGTGCCCCTGCCCCAGTGAGAGTGCCTGCCCACACAGCCATAACCATCCATCGCACAGCTGCACACACTGACACACCTATGCACAGCCACCCAAGCACACACACATCCCTACAGAGAATATGGGTGCATAGATGACAACACGCGTGGCCTAGGCACCAGGCCCGCCTGCACGTGAATGCAGCGCGTCAACAGGTCCGGCTCCCTCCGCGGAGGTCACTGTACCGGTGCCGGCACTGCTCAGCGACCGCCCCGGGCCAGTGACCCCACCAGGTCAGTGGCCACTTGCTGCCACACATGGGTCCTAGGCATGGTGAGGGGCCTCACCATACAGTGCCTCACAGTGGGGCTCCACAGGGCCACCAGGTTGGCCTCAAGCGGGCTCCAGGATACCGCCTCCTCCTAGCCATGGCACCAACTTTACAGCAGGAAATATGGTGCCCGCTGCTTGCTAACCCCACGTGGAGTTGTTGCGCAATGAACCCAGCACAGGCTCCAATCGCTGTTCGAACAAGCGCCCGTCACTTACATAAGCTGTCACCAGACAGCGCCAATAAGGAAGCACACATGGCATGCCAACAGCGCCAGGGGTCAGAGGGCATACACAAGGTCACGCAATGACGCAGGCTACGCTGGCGCCATAGGATGTATAGGCATCCTCTTGCGACTGCTAAGCAGAGCACCAGTGCCACAGTGGACTATCGCGCAGAAGTGCCACAGCGCCATATAGTGCCCAGTGATGTAGCACCACTGGCACAATGGTGGCTACGTGGCCTGAATCGCCTGCTCGCGCTCTTCAGGTCTGCCAGCGATCGGCGCATGCGTAACCTGTCTGGGCATGCGCAATGCAGTGGCAACACACAGCCACAAACATCGCCATCGGCTCAGCCGGACCTTCCGTGTGCGCTAGCGCAAATAAGCGATATTCAACCCGACATATCCGTCAGTCGATCCAGCCATTCAAAGGCACAGTGGCGCGATTAGCATGTCATTAAAGTGCGCCACACCTCATTTGCATGTGTTGCACTATAAAACTGCGACACTGGGTTGTGGTGGCCAGATTTGGTTGTTGCAGGTGAGAGTGAGTTACATGCTGTGTGATGCTCAGGACAATGCTCATGGGCAGGGTGCTGGAGGATGATATGGTTGAGGGGCTGAGCATGATGAGGGCACTAGAAAGGGTGGAGGGCACCCTTTCCATCAGTATCTGCCATGCGGAGAGGAAGGGGGCTTCTTCCCGGCCGCAGCTATGCTCATGGGGAAATGCTGTGGACTGCACAGTGACTGGTGTCCACTTCCACCCACACAGATCACCATGACTGATGAGAACCAGGCTGAGGCTGTGGACGGCAGGCATAGGAGGAGGCCGAACTTCACCACGGCAGAGACTGAGGCCCTCTTCCAAGCCTACCTGGAGGATGAGCCACTTTTGAGTGGGCGGAGGGGCACCCCTCAGCAGCGTGCAGCTGCATGGGAGGGGGTAGCTCTGGCCGTCAACCTGCATGGAAGCCACCAGCGCTCCTTGCAGGAATGCCGGAAAAAGATGGGGACTGACCACAGGAGGCTGAAGGAGAAGGTGGCAGCCTTCAGGGTGGCACGTGCTGCCACTGGTGGGGGACCACCAGTGGTGTTGCAGCTGACCCCGACTGAGGAGACACTGGTCGCGGCCATGCAGCCGAATGCCATTGCGGGTGTTCCAGGCGGAGGATTCCAGACAGGTGGAAGCCCATCACTGCACGGTATGACATGGTGATGTTGTGGGGGGGGGCTGTTGTTCACATGCACTCACATGTACTCTCTTTCTGTTACAGATCCTGTTCGTCTGCAGGAGACTGTGGTGGTGGTGGGTGCTGACAGTGAGGCAGACCTGCTGGACCTGGAGGAGGGACCATCCACTTCCGCCAGCAGCCTGCAGGCACTGCAGCAGCATGCAGGCTGGCCCAACAACTCTGGCGGCAGTGATACAGGTGCAGAAGTGCACAGCCATGTCACAGCAGTCTGGCATGCAGGTATGCCAGCATGCTGTGCCTATGGCAGTGGCACGCACCGGCACTATTGATGATAGCAGGCCTGCAATGGCCAGTGATAGGTGTGTGTCCCACGACGACACATGGCAGGCCAGCATGTGCCCTGGGCCATCCTGCTCACACCTGTGTACCAGCATGCTGGCACAGTCACAGGCTGTTCCTGTCAGCACGGTGGGGCAGCATCGGTGGCTGAGCAGGTGTCTGGCACTGTTGACAGCACAGGGTGGAAACAGGTGGACCTGGGGCTCAGCAGTTGGAGGGCAGCAGCAGCAGTTGCACACCAGGCCTGGGGGACAGCGTCAAGCAGTGGCACTTGTCCACGCCCTTGAGATCCGCCCATACCTGGTCCTGATGAACAGCGGCCACCCTCAAGGGGTGCTGTGCACCAGGACCATCCACCTGGGGTCACGATGCCATTGGGGCACAGTACCCATTGGATGTGCACACCCGCCTGCTGCAGGAGTCGGTACAGCTGCAGGGGCGGGTTGCAAGGTCCGTGGAGGCACTGTCTTGTGTCCATGGAGCGCATAGCAGGGAGTGTGCGTGATCGAGCCAAGATGGTCCTATGCGGGACGGATGTGACCGCTGCCATTGACAGGCTGACCCAGGCAGTGGTATCTGTGGCGACCGCATTGACCACACTGTCTGGTGCCCTGTACCATGCACCCCACACAGTGCGCACTCCACTCCCTGTTCCCGGCATCGTGCGACACCAGGCCTGTCGACGCCGGGTTCTGCTGTGGGCATCCCGAGCACCCCTGGTACAAGTTTGTTTGGCGGGATGCAGAACCCTGTGCGGGCAAGGTCGCGGTCGTGCACTGGGACCCCTGGTGGTGCACTAGCGCCACCCGATGTGGCCCCTGCTCAGCCTGCCAGTGCTGCTAGGCCACGGCGGGGCTGCCCACGCATCCGTGGTGGCCGTGGGACAGTGCTCCCTGACTGAGCTGTCTCCCAATGCAGGCCCTTGTGGTGCTGCCCTGTGTGCAATGTGTGTCATGGTGGGCAGTGCACTGCTGGGTGCTCTGCTCACCAAGCTACACACGGACCACCTGCACTCTCCCAACTGCTGTCCACAGGTGCGTGTGGATGATGATGCCTGCATTGCACTGTACACCAAGGTGCAAGGTTGCCTGGGTCCTGACACACGTACGTGGACAGTCCAGGTGGTGGGGTGGTTGGTGGTGCTGTGTGTTGGCGATGTCATTTCCGCAGTGCTGTGCTGCTGCCCTGTATGCTGCCTGGTGTGTGTGTGTCCATATGAGTGCTCACCCCTCTCTGATGGTGTGTTGGTATGCCTGGACCTTCAACTCCCTGACCTTCATGCGGTGTGTTCCCCTGTGTGCCTGTGGTTTGCGCATGGACAGTGTTGCCTGCACATGTCCCCTTGACTTACCTGTGTTGTGCGTGGTGCTCTTCTGCAATGGTGTCCCGGTGCAGCTGGGCCTGCCGTGTCAGTCGGGGTCCCTCCGTCCTAGGGGCTGCTCATCACCCATCACCGGCGCCACTGGTGTCCCCATCGCTGTCCCCCTCTTGGACCTGTACGGCTATCCCATGGTCTTTGGCCATGTTGTGCAGGATGCAACAGGCCAGGAATATCCCACAGGCCTTTTGGGGGCTGTACTGTAGGGCTCCGCCAGAGGTGTCCAGGCATCGGAAGCGTGCCTTGAGTATCCCAAACACCCGCTCTATGATGTTCCGTGTTGCGGCATGTGCCTCATTGAAACCGTGCTGCGCTGGGGTCGTGGGGTGCCGGTATGGTGTGAGCAGCCAGGGACGGAGTGGGTATCCACAGTCACCTGTGTGGAGATAGTGGAGATCAGTGTCATGTCAGGTCCATATTGCCCATATCCTTGTGTGCCACTACCATGGCACCTGTGTCATTCCCACCCTTGCACAGAGTTTGCATTCCATACATGTGTACTCACCCACTAGATGACCCGTGGGGATGTTCCCACTCTTGAATCGATGGCACAGTGCAGATTGGTGCCATATGAAGGCATCATGTGCTCCACCAGGGTGTGTGGCACAGACATTGATGATGCGCCCAGTGGCATCACACACCACCTGGCAGTTGACACTGGAAAAGCCCTTTCGATTCCGATATGCATGGCCGTCAGGGCCAGGTGGCGTGCGAATGGCCACATGGGTGCAGTCTATGGCCCCTAGCACGCCAGGCATATGTGCTACCCTGTGGAACTCCTGCATGTTTGCTGTACGCTCTGCCGCGGTGCTGGGGAAATGGATGTACTCCGCAGCATGAGGCAGCAGTGCGCTGAGGAATTGGGTGAGGATGCGTGACGTGGCAGACTGTGTAATGCCTGTGGTGTCCCCTGTCAGCCTCTGGAAGGTGCCGTGGCGAGCAGGTACATGCAGGCTGTCACCTTGGTCTCCACGGACAGAGCATGACTCCGTCGTGAGGGTGCCTGCATCACATCACTGCACAGCTCGCTGAGCCGTCTCAGTATTGCCCTGTTCAGGTGGTACCGGGCCACAATCTTGACATCTGTGTACAGCTCGTAGCTGATGCGGCGCGATACCGCCTGTCGGGGCGATACCGACGGGCCCCTCCACGACCACGCCCCTGCAGCATGCTGTCTCACCCCCTCATTACAGCTTCCATGTGGAAGCTGACACTGTCCATCTCCTGGCTTCTGCCCCCAGCTGCTGTTCCTGTGTTACCCCACTGCCCCCACTGCTGCTTCCACTGCACCGGCACCCCACTGGCCTCTCTGTCCTCCAGGACCCACTGTCCCTCTCTGCCCTTCCTGCTCCTGTCTCTCTCTCTCTCTGTCTCTGTCTCTCTCTCCCCCAGTTTGCGGCCTGCTGGGGTTCTTGCTCCGCTCCCTTGAGCCTTTTATTTTGGCTCACATCCGTATTCCGCATCCTCCGGCTGAGCCACTCTTGCGCATGCGCCAGAGTGTTCCAGATATCGCAGTCGCACTTGGTCGTGGACCCGCCTCTGCCGCGCTAGCATGCCTTCATTTCCATTGCTGTTGCTCAGCATGTTTTCCGTGGTGCAACTGGCCCCTTCTCAATATCGCAGAATGGCGCATTTTTGGAGTTGCGCACGCGCAACCCTTTTGAATATCCAGGCCTAAGTGTATTTGCCAAAACTGCACCAAATTTGACATGATGACTTTTCCAAGGTCCATAGAGGTGTACCAAGCTGCAGATCTTGTCTTGAAAGTTGATAGAGTTATACACCTCCAAACTCTCAGAATATTTAAAATTACATTTTGCAATTATGTAAACTGCAGAATTTTAAGGCCCTATAACTTTAGGACTAAAGAACAGAATATCACAATTTTGTTAGGCATTGACCATAAATATTAAACTTTGAGGCCACCCCCATAGCCCAGCAGCAGAGCATCATGCTGACATGCTAATGACCCAGATTTGGAAGCGTACCCAGGAAATTATGTTGGGAGGCAGGCCATGGGTAAGACAGCTGCCACTCAGCAGTGCATCTCGGTTGGGGAAAGGTTTGCAGTGGGTCCCACCAACACAGCAACCCTTGTGGCTGAGCCAGGGAACTTGCTCCTGTCACCGGAGAATCTGTGGCTGCACAAGACTGACAAATGCACCACCCCCAACAGGAGAAATGGGAGGGAAAATGTTGACGAAAAACCTGGTAGCCAACTGAACAATGGCTGGATTCAGCCTGATCAGGGTATATCCCTAAGAGACAAGCTGCCAGCCAGGAAAAAAAACAATATGGAAAAAAAAGAAGTTGTGTGTGTGTCAACTATCTAATATCTTGCTCAAAGGCTGGCCAAGTTTTAAGCAGCTAAAGATTCCAAAATAACATCAGTAATTAATGTTGAATTTCTTAAGCTTTTGTGACATTGTAGAATGCTGTGGTACTTTTGTTACAGCCATCTCCATACATTTTGGCCAGTCATACACTTGAGTTGTCATTGTAGAGAAAGATAAAGGCTGGGTAAAATGGCAATAAGGTTGCATTTATAGGAGTCTCCATAACAAAAGTATAGCAATGTCAAGTGTCAGCTCACTATCGTGAGTGATGAACCATGAAGAATAGTCATGGACATCAGTGTGCACTAGCATGAATTCTTGCAATATGCCAGAAAACCACTAGAGCACACTGACTTAATGACTTGTGGAAGCACATGCACTTGCTGCATTGATTCTGTACAATACCACCTGCTGACACTTTAACAATACTGTAGATAACAATGTAGACACTGTGCTGCCTCACCTTGTGGCAGTCTTTCCTCAGGTGTGGGCTCCAGTACCTTGCACAGTATTCCAGGTGTTGCCACACTGTACTGCCTCCACCTTGTAGCAGTCCTTCCTCCGGTGTGGGCTCCAGTACCTTGCATAGTATTGGTGTGGCCGCACTGTACTGCCTCCGCCTTTTAGCAGTCCTTCCTCAGGTGTGGGCTCCAATACCTTGCACAGTATTCCAGATGTGACCGCACTGTACTGACTCCACCTTGTAGCAGGCTTTCAGAGGCCTACTATAGTGGACCTTGCTTCAGTGACTGCACTCATCCTCATTCTGCTCCAGAACCAGTGTTCTCAGCCCAACGTAACTGAGGGTGGAGCTGTATGCTACTGAACTGTGGAATGAGTTCAGGGATCAAGACCTGCTCAAAAGCCTTCTTTTCATTAATGAAAGGTATGCCACCATTGTTTAAACTCAGCGGGTCTTTCCAGTAAATCTTGTGCCCCCCCCCAGATGGGCTGTCGTTTTCAGGTGTTCTCCGTTTTCTTGCAGGAGGAAAGTCATTGGTGGAGACTGGATGCCTGGAAGCAGGAGGACCCTTCAGGAAGGCCCAAGTCTGCAGCTCCAGCCCATGTACAGAGAGAGAGAGAGAGAGCAAGGAGACAATGAAATTCAAGGATATAGAGTCAAAATTTTAACAATAAATCAATGGTCTTAAATGGTCTTATGGAAGGAGAGAGGAAGAGAGGGAGAGAGGAAAGAAGAGTGCAGAGCGGAGCTGGAGTTTGATATCAGACGGCATGCTGACAGCACGCTGACACTAAGAGCTTTGCAAGATTGAACTGATTTCAAGCTAGTAGAAACGGCTTGGAAATAGTAAAAAGTTTATTTAAAATAAGTTGCTATTTGCCTCTCAATACTTCTCCGGAGTGAGCGAATTAAGGGGACTTAAATTTTAAACTCCTCTCACCATCTGTTGCCTGTTGCTTGTTGCGTTTGTGTAAAAAAAAACATTTAAAATGATGAAAATGTATTTTACATTTTTTAAAATAGAGGGCTACTGAGGGAGGAAGTAGTTGGTGAATTCTAGGCATTCTGTCATTTGCAGTTCAGGATCATGTGACTCAGTACTTAAAACCCAGGTCCCTGAGCCTATAAGTTACACACTCATTTGTCTCGGGAGAGCAACCATGTGGAGGTCCTGAAACTGCAGTTTGAGAACTTTGCTTGAGAGAGGCCTGTACAAAAGACGCTTTCTTTTTCGCCTGTAGCACATGCTGATTTAGCTTATTTTTTGCTTTATTTTATTTCCTTGGTGCATCTGCTGTCTTTAGTTGGTGCGTCTAGCCATAATTACATTAGCTGTGTCGGTAAACATTTGCAGTTATAGCTTTTATACCTGGAGGATATCGTGTTCAACTGCCTTTGAGATCGTGCTGAGGCTTCATTGTTAAACCCTGATAGATCACCTTCAGCTCAATGGTAATTTAGTTTTATTAAGCCATTGCGTTTTTATTTACTCGACCTAGGTCTGAACCAGGTCCTCTCCTTAGGAAAGGGAATTTGGATTTTCAATCACTGAAACACATACAAAATTAAGCTATCTATGATACTTTATGGAATCTGTTTTTTTTTGTCATATAGTTTTATTTGACCATTGCAGATTTTAGTGGCATACTAAATAGTATAGTTCAATGTGTGTATTTCTCTTAGGAACTGATTTTATAAGCAAGTGTATGTTTATATTTTTCAGGGTTTTTTTAAGTTTTTTTTAGCTTATTTAGTTAAACAAATTTTTATTACTATAAAATCATATTTTATCTACACCTTTTATCCATTTGTTTTAGTGGCATCTGAATTCTGGGATACTTGGAGACTGAAGCAAGGCTTAAAAGGGAGAAAGGGTGAAAGAACTCTAGAACACTTTTGATATTGTCCAAAGAATAAAGAAATCTTCACTAAAGAAAAGAAGGGCTTAAAGAAAGAAAGCGTGTAGCTGGCACTTTCCATAGAATGACTAGTGTCAGATGTGTGGTATCTATAGACAATATGGACTATAAATTTAAAAAATCTAGAATTCCAGAACTAAGTGAATTTGCTTTCTCTAGATAAAAGCAGAGGCCTGTTTCCTGGACTTCTACCTCAAATTAATTTCAGTTTACACAGAAACTGAGATATGTCCAACAGCAGAGTTTTATTAATTTGTTGATTTCAGCCTAACTTTTAACACATTTTTTTTTCCAAAAATGTCTTTGTCCTTATCTTCTAATGTCATGGCAACAAGAAGCAGCAGGGTACTTGTTAAAGATTCTAAAGAACTCAAAAAGGTATTAGAAACCAAGGGTTTGATGGGTAAGAATCGAAGAGTTAAACACACTGATAAAGTGGATTCACAGGTTATATCTAAAGAACTTATAAAAAATAAGGCTAAATATAGGGGAAACATGAAGATTAGAAATGGCTCCATCTGTTCCCAAAATCTTCAAATTACCACATCTACCCTGACCTCACAAGGCATTAATATGACAAGTGTTAATAAAGTGATAACCTTAGGGGATAGCAACCAGGAGCATTTACACCTTGCTCCACCTACCACATCTTACCGTAACCTATCAAGTAGTGATGATATCAGAAATAGCCAAAGAATCTTAGGTTTCCCTTCAGTATTACCAGTGGATAGAAGTTTGTACTCACTTCAACAAACAAATCAAGCTAACATTACAGATTATTATTTGTATAAAAAACTTCATTCAGTAATTATCACGCCAGAAATTCAGAACTATAGGTATAATCTAAACTCTCTTGGTGTGTAGGGTAAATAATAATAATACAGATTCTTGTGTCTTGGAGTCTGCCAAGAAACATTCATAAACAAGCAAGGAGTACTAATAAAGTTTATTATACTACTTACGCCAAGCATGTGACAGAGAAAATCACAAGGGAGATGAGTTTCTCACCACTAGTCTGAAAAATGTACATAATCTCCAGGATTGTAGATCTTAGGTTCTCTAAGGTCTTGTCTCTCTCCTTGCTCTTCTGGAGCACTACAGTGGTTTGGAGACAACTATATACTACAGATAACAGCATAGCAACAGCGATTACCTCATAGTTACAAATATGAGGGACAATATGTATTGGTCCTAAGTCATTCTCCATTGGAGAATGACTTAGGAGACAGAATTACTAATGAGTATCATATGAGACAGATTATGCTTCCATTGGCATTATAGCTTAGACAAAAGAAATTCTGACAGGTTCAAACTACATGTGCCATTTCTTGCTTACATACAATATAACACATGAAGACATGAAGACATAACAAAGGCATTCACTCTGTGTCAGCTTACTTAGACAAAGAGAACTGCTGGCAGGTCCCTATTGCATGTGGCATATCTGCCTGAGTGTAAAATACACACTACATGTAATTATATGAGAATATAAGTATACAATAATCACTGATGATCCCTCAGAGTCATCATATCAGTGATTAGGTAGATTGTATATGGAATATCTATGAAAGACAAACTAATCTAGATAAATGTATTATAGTGAGGTATAATGAATCATGCATGACAATATTAGCATATCTTAGCAGCAAAGCACATTCCTATCACTCATGCTTATACGACGGGTGCCCATATCTACAATGTTAGTGCAAAATAGCAGTATCACAGTACAATAGATGAGTAATACAGTGTGAGGTGTATGTGAGGTGTATGTGGGACGATAGGGGGCATAACCCAGGCATAACATAGGGACAGTGTAGTAGGGGTAATAGGTGATATTCCCACTTCTCCTAGTATTATACAGGATGATCTAATTTCTAAGGGGGAAGGTATCTCCTTTTGCCCATCTAGATTGGCTGTTTTTAGCCCACTGGATTTTTCCAGTGGGCAGAACAGTTCTGGATCAGTCAAAAATGAGAGTATGGAGGGAACTCTTGCAGGTTCCCCAGCTGAAGTCTTTGAGAGAATGGACAAAGAAGTTGAAAACATACAATTTGATCAGGACTTTTTAGTTCAGTGTCCTGATACAATATCTAAATACACCATTAAGGCCTTTGCCCATCCATTCATGCCCACCATTGTACTATGGGAAGCCTATAAAGGCATTAAATCTGCCTTAGAAAGATCATCATTTCTCTGCTTGGAGAGATTGTCCCTCCTAGATCAATGAATTACAGAGATAGTTAAGGAGTTTGATGATACTAATAGTAAGTAGAATGTATCTTTCTCCACATTGATAATCCCTGATACACCAAAAGGTAAAGCTAAAGGGAAAAACAGGTTGAATATAAACAAAAATCCTAAGGATGTGAATAAAACTGGGTGAATTAAAAACAACATGCCCAGGAAAAATAATAATAAAAAAACAGGCAGAATTGAAATGAAGGGAGGGGGTACTTCAAATATTCCAGATGATAATGGGTTTTGCACCTTAGGAACTTTAAATGATGCTGAGGGGAAGGTTCAAACTCAGAAAAGTTGAAAGTAAATAATAAAGATGTGAGTTGTGCTTCCCATAAGGAACAGGAAACTCAGGAACCCTGTAAGGATTCTACCCCTCCCTGACCCCACCCTATAGATATCACAGAGGAGAACCTCTTGGAGGAATCTCTTATTCTAACTCAAGCACCATCCCCACTTAGAACTCACTCACCATTACTGCTGGAGAATTCTCAGCTTTTAGTCCAGGAAGATGCTACTCAATATCAATAATTCTTACGGGCCATGAAGCAGTGTTCAAATCAGACAAAATGTTCCCCAAATCATATGAAACTAATAGATCTTTGATGGATCTGATTGTTCGTTTGTTCAGGGCTGAATTGAAGTTACCAAAGGTAGTTAGTTCTGTTAATTTTTATTTAGCAACTGGTTAAATTCTACCCATTCAGTTTATATTATGCTACCTAATATGGAAACTGCCAAGCAGGTTTGGGCAAAGCAAGGAGTAATAAATACATTGAGGCTTTTGATTTCATCACCAGTTAACTGGCCTACTATTTGGAAACATACCTTTCAAGGGGTTAAAACTGAAAAGATCTTATCACATGAAATGTTCGTCTCTACACTAACACAACTTAATTGGGACTTTGGAGTAAACCCCTCATCGTACTTGTTGTCCATTTTTGGAATAGACACATTTGAAGGGAAAAAGCTAGTAACTTAGCCTCTTACCTTAGGGTGATTTTATCAACTATTACCAAAATTCAGATCCATACAAAGGAATTAGTGCAAGCAGAAAGGGTTTTTGAAGGTAGTCGGGGAACTGAGATTAACTGTCATATATCTTCAGCAGAATTATTTTCATTACTTGTAGAAAGGAGTTACATGCTGGATGAATTACATATTTGCCTGGTTTAACCAAATGAGTGGAATACTCAGGACCAGACTTTGCATCGGGATACATGACTACATATATCATCTAGTTCTGAAGGAGAACTAATTATGCCCTGCATTTGGCAGAGGCTGAAACTTTCTTAATGGAAACATAGCAGTGTTAGCTAATAAATATGCGGACCATCAATGGGTTGATTTTGTCTCAGGATTTGAAGTCATTACACTTCAGGAAACATGGGCAGTAACTCAACCCTACCTGAATGAGTTTCAATCATGCTGTGCTCCAGCAGTGAAAATTCATGGGAGGTGTAGGGGTGGATTAGCCACCATGATTAGAATTAAGGATGGTCTAAGGGTACTTATGAATTATTCACCAACACCTGAGGTTCTTCTTTCTTTAGTTTCTTGGGATGATATTTTAGTACTGATTGTGAATGTTCATATTCCCCCGAGTTTCCATTATTATCCAGCATATGACATCTGGTCAAAATTAACTATGGAAATAGAGGCAATGACACAGCAAGATAAGGTCAACACTGTAACTGTTGCAGGAGATTTTAATTCTAGAATAGTGAATTTTGATCATTTATCTTTTTTACAAGAACAACTATACATGGTGGACCTCGAACCTAGAATTACATCTGATATTGTGTTCAATGATGCAGGGAGATGTTTTCAAAGCTTTATCACAAATAATAATCTTCTAATCTTAAATGGAAGAGTAGAAGGAGATTTCGAGGACACAGGTATTTTTTTCCACTATGGGAAAAAGTGTTATCGATTTTGTACTTTGCACACCTCATAGTTATAATTATTTCAAGAGATTGGAGGTAGTTATCCTTCCAGAAAGTGACCATGCAGCTATATTAATGTAATTTCTGACCCAGAGCTCTAAAAATGCTACGCCAAACAGTATACTAGCGGCACTGGAAATACAAGGTAAATCAAGGTTTGATTATAAATATTAAAACTATGGATAGGATTATTAGTTTAATGTATTTTCCAACCTTCTTAAAATTATTTTTGTCCTTAGACAATGACCCGAATCTTGAACAAATTAATCAACAAATAGATATATGTTATCAGCAAATAAATAATAAGCTTTACTGTAACAACAATAGAAGCTATAAATCATCAACATGGTTTAACCTCCAATGTGTAAGGGAAAAAAGATTCTTGGGAATGCTTATTAGACAAACCCAAAAAAATTACCATCAAAAAGTGGGTTCCTTAAATGAAATAAAGCACATAGGGAATATAAAAAATGTCTCACACAAAAAAAGTTGAATTTATGCATAAACAATGGGACACTATGTATAATGCTATTAAAACCAATGACACTAAACTCTTTTGGGTATTAGTTGCAAAAGGATAAAAAAAATCAGGGGGCAAACCTTTCAGTATATATTCCCAAAGAGACATGGGTATCATACTATAACTCATTATTAAATAAGGATAGAGACAGTGGGACTGAAATTTCGGATATTCTTCATATTGTCAAGGATCAGTATATACCACTGGTACTTACATTTTCAGAGGCTGAAAAAGCAATAATGGATCTACCAAATAATAAAGCTCCGGGAACTGACACCATACCTAGAGAAGTTTTTAAGCACATTTAAATTACTGGGTAATTTTTTTCAGAAATGTCTTTAATATCTGCTTAGAGATATGTTCCACCATCCTGGACAAAAAATATAATAGTACTGATTCACAAGAAAGGATATTATCATATGCCATCTAATTATCATCCAATTAGTTTATTAGATATTAGTGGTAAAATATTCACTAAGATACTTTTACAAAAATTACAGATTTGGACAGTAAATATTTCTCCCTTATCAATTTACCAAGCAGGTTTTCAACATAATTTCTCGACTATAGATAATATTTTTATCCTTTCTCACTTAGTAGAAAATTATAAGTTATTTAGAAAAATTAAGTTATATGTTCTTTTTATCAATTTTGCAGCAACTTTTGACTCAGTAAAGAGAAGTAAACTTTGGTAAACATTACTTGTCAGAGGCCTTCCCGTGAGTCTTTTGGTTCCAATATACTTACTGCATACTCATACCTCATCTGCTGTTAGATATGATAATAGTGGCAATGTCTCAGAGTATTTCCAAACTACTACTGGGGTAGAACAAGGATGCTTTTTGGCACCTCTTTTATTTAGTTTGTATATTGATTCCCTACTGGCTTATAATGAGCTAGTTAATCTGGACTCTCCTAAAACTATTAATTTTGCAATTCATACTCTTGTGTATGCAAATGATTTGATACTATTAGCATTAAATAGGCAAGGTCTTCAAAATAAAATACTACAACTCAATACTAAGTGTGAACAACTGGATTTATCGATGAATCTTAAGAAAACCAAAATAATGATTTTTGGTCCTCAGTCTGTAAAAACATCAATCGCAAGAGTACTAAAATGGTAAACTCATATAAATTGTTACCTCATATGTATATTTAGGAGTAAAGTTTTCTACAATTGGATTATGGACAGCACACTGGAAGGATCAAGCCGTTAGGGCAAAATTAATGGCTAAAGTCATTTTATGCTTCAGTATTAAATACGGAAGACACTCAGTCCTACCTGCCCTGGTGGTAGGAGAAGCCAAAATTGATCCCATTCTCATGTATGGTGCTGAGGTATGGGAAGCTTATAACTCCCCATGCCTAGAAATCCCACTTTCTATGTTCTGTAAATCATTATTACAGGTCCCAATGGCCATGTCAAATGCTGTAGTAAGGGCCGAACTGGGAAGAGTTCCTATTTATACAATAATTGATTAGCAATTGGTTGGATACTGGTTAAAAATTATTAAGAATCAGAGTAATGTCCTGCACTTACTTTGAGAGAAAAGATCACATAGTACAAGCAAAATTACACTTCTTTGTGGTTAAAAACCCTTAAACATATTTTGATGAGTACTTCTATGCAACATTTCTGGTTAGATTTTGATAAATCTATTGTAATCTCACCATTATCTAAGGGGATTGTTAAGCAGAAGTTGATTATGCTTGCTAAAATGAAACAAATGGAGCAGGTTAGAAGTCAATGTCAGGCTACTTGGTTAGGCTGTAATAAAATTGACTCTCCAATAGAGAATTATTTAATTCTTCCTCTGACCCCCTTACATTGAAAAAACATCACTTGGGCAAGGATGGGAATTATATCTTCTAAATATGCTTATTTTAATAGATGTACCTCTGAAGGACTTAATACTAATTTTTGCAGATGTAACAAGGGCTTTTTGGAAACTATTTATCATGTCACGGTATAATGTCCATTATATAATTCTGCATGGAATAGGATACTGAATAATTTTGTTCTGAGATATTTGGAGGCGGATTATGATCCGTTGTTTGTTCTTCTCCACCGTATTACTATAGAAGATGCAGAAATGGCTGCAAAATTTTTCTGTGAAGTGAAAAAGACTAAAAGAAAACATCTTCCTGGTTAGCAATAGCAATTGTGTTAGTGAACTGTGAACTTATGTATTGTACTGCTGCTATATGATAGTTTGGATATTTCATAATTTCATGCTATATTAATAATGTACGTCTCTCTGGGATGTTGCTATAAGAAATTCCTGTCTTTCATTGTGTCTATGTGCAATGGATAGTGAAATTGAATTTTTAAAAATGGTATTATAAGATGTGCATATATTTATATGTATTTTTTCTATGATTGTAATATCCATATTTTTTTTTATGGAAGAACAATAAACTATAATGATGATGATGATAACAATGTACATGTTTGCTATTTGAAAACAATGCACCAAGTGACACCAAGCCTCAAGCCTTACAACTAGCAGTGACTTAGGCCATTGTGATAGAAGTATCTGAATATCTTCAGTCATGATGGAGCATGAAGCTAGGCATCACTGTCACAAGAGTGTAGGAGGGGCGTTGCAGTGCCATGATGCTAGTGGAGGCAAGGTAATTCAGTGGTGATAAGCACTTTGTGAACATTAAATTCCACAAGTGGAAATTTTAGTGGTATTTCCTCTTATGCAACCACGAACATTTGGGCACATTTTGCTAATTAGTAATCTCTAAAGTATCCACGACAAATGTTAACCTACATAACTACATTTATTCAGCTTAACTAGATTCCATGACATATTTACTTTGGAATGCATGCCAAATCTTGAGTGTACTCCTGCAATAGGAGTGGAGCTATAATCATTCAAATATTTTGAACATTTTCACACACTTTAACAAATAAATTGTGAAATTTTGAACTCCTGTAACATACCATTTACACAGCCAACTACCTCTCTATTTAGTAGTGCTGTGCAGAATTTTAAAATTCCAGCGGAACAAAATTCCCCAAAATTTTCAAAATTCCACTGAAATTCCATCAAATTTTGCCACCAATGGAATGGTGAAATTCTGCAGTAGAAACTAGTTGCAGAATATTTTTCCACAAAAAAAATGCTGTTCCATGGAATATTATTCTGTGGGTCTCAATATTTTTCACAGCAACTGTTGCAGAATGAGAATATTATTCCGTGGATCACAGTAGGTGGAATTCTGCTGAAGAACCAGCAAAATTCTGGTGGAAATTCACTGGCATAATGGCCATTCCATGCTAATTCTTCCAGCTGAATTCAGCATTCCACACATCGCTACTGTTTAGCAGTTTTCATGATTATTTCAAGAAAGTATGCATATGAATTTTTCAATTATCTTACTCCAAAGATGGCTAAGTTGTAAGCATAGAAATACTTTCAGAAATGTTCACATGAATAATAAACTGCCAGACTTTGCACCCCTATGATGTCCCCCCATCCAAATGTCATGGTTCCTCTCTTAACAATATGCATGCCAAATTTCAAATTTTTAGCTACAAAATGACTAAGGTATAACCAATTAAAGAAATTTTGGAAAATGTTGCAAAAGTTCATAAACTTTCACAGAATTTCATGAAATTTCATGGAATTTCATGAAATTTCTGCAAAATCAGAATTTGCTAATTTCACCCAGTCCTATTTCCCACCTTTGACCCCCTCTGCAATATGCAGTTTTGTGTCTGATTCTTTATTCTGTGACTGCCCACTTGAACTCCTTAGTTCTTTCTTGGTACTCCCTTCATTCTTCATCCCCCTGCTTCCCTTTATACCTACTGAGACCCTTTTATTGACCCTCATTTCCTCCCTGACATTTTCAGAGAAACACACTGGTCTCTTGTATGTGTTTCTCTTGGTAACCATTCTCATGCATGTCTTTGTTGCCTTGAGAATGGCCCCTTTTATCTCTCCCCATCTTTCGTTCACTTTCTTGATACTAACCAATCCAATTAAATGGTCACAGACTAACTTCTTCAACTGGTTAAAGTCTTCTCTTTGGAAATCCAGAATGTTAGCCTACTGGACCCCAGTGGTTTCCCAACTTGCACTCCACTCACCCTTTTCAAGTTGGTAAGCACCACATTGAGAATAACAGTCTGCCTTGTGGGTTAATTGACTAGCTGCACAGCATGCAGTCCTGCAATGTACTGTATGACACAGTAACATTTATTTTGCTCTCCAGCTCCTGCTGACCTGATTGTGTAAATTCAGTGTTCTCACCTATCACTTGCTAACAATGCTGTAATACCATAATTCACTCAGTTTACTCACTCAGCTTAGTATTTTGTCATAGAGATATTTGATCGGTGAGAACAATCACAAAAAAATTGTATAGAAAGCACTGCTGAATCCTTCTATCTTACCATACATTTTGGCTGTGGCACCCCATGGATTTGGTCTGGATGTGCAATATGGTTTTCACATTCTCTGCTGTGACTGTTTTTTAAATCCCTCCCATTCTGTGGTCCTTTGAAAATCAAAGGTACATAGCATTAAAATAATTTATAATTAAATTACTACTGGTGCCCTTAATGCCCTAATAAACTCAAGTAGGCAGTGTACCTGGTGCACTGGTGTGAGCGAGTAATGACACAATGAGAAGCCAGCTGCAAAAGGTGGAAGTCAATGGTTGGCAGCAGGCATTAACAAAATGTGTAACTCTTTAGCCTTTTTTCATATTAGCAATTAATGGTTCTGTTGTTTACAGGTCAAAATGCAAGTGGACTGAGACTGATGGGGAATTTGTTAGTTGGCAGATTACCATGTTTGAGTGAGCCTGACAATCAGCTGATCAGATGCTGCCCACAAAGGCAGAAGTCAGCAGCGACCACTAACAGAATGTGTGGCTCCTTTTCTTTCAAACTCAGCTTAGAAACATAAAAACATAGACTTTGACAGCTGATAAGGACTGCTTAGCCCACCTAGTCTGCCCATTGCCTACTTATCTGATAAGCTGCAGATTCCAGTTACCCAACACCCTACTTCCTCCTACACCTCACTAAAATTGCCTTATGTCTCTCCTATGCATTCTTGAATTCCTCCACTGCTTTTGACCCCACAACCTCCTCAGGAAGGTGATTTCATGTGTCCACCACCCTCTCTGTGAAAAAGTACTTCCTTATGTTGCCCCTGAGCCATCCCCCCTCGATCTTCAACTTGTGCCCCCTTGTTCTTGTACATCTCATTTTCTAAAAGATGCTTTCATCTTGGACTTTGTTTATTCTCCTGAGGTACTTGAAAGTTTCTATCTTGCCCCCCCCCCTTCCTCAAGGGTATACATATTAAGCACTTTTAGTCTCTTTTCATATGGCTTCTCTTGCAGATCCTGCACCATTTTTGTTGCCCTCCTCTGGACTGCCTCCATCCTATGTCCCTGCCAAGATGGGGTTTCCAGAACTGGATGCAGTACTCCAGATGGGGTCTCACCAACTCTCTGTACAGAGGGATAACAACTTCCTGTTTTCTACTGGTAATGCCTCTCCTTATACATCCTAGTATCACCCCAGCCCTCCTTACTACCTTCTCACATTGCTTACCTACCTTAAGGTCATTTGATATGACTACCCCCAGGTTCCTTTCCATTTGTGTTGTTGTTATTACCTCCTCCCTCCTTGTGTACTCTTCCCATGGATTTTTGTTTCCCAGGTGCATTATTTTGAATTTTTTTGCATTGAATCTAAGCTGCCATATTTTTGACCATTCCTCCAATCCTGCCAAGTCACTTCTCATCCTTTGCACCCCTTTTTGTGTATCAACTCTGTTGCAGATCTTTGTGTCATCTGCAAAGAGGCATACTTTTCTTTCCAACCCCTCTGCAATGTCACCTATAAAGACATTAAAGAGGACCTATCCCAATACTGAACCCTGTGGTACCCCATTTGTGACCCCCCTTTCTTCAGAGTGTACTCTGTTTACTATTACCCTCTGGGTTCTGTTGTCCAGCCAGCTTATAACCCAGGCTACCACCCTGGGACCTACTCCCAGGCTGGCTAACTTGTTTATTAATATTTTGTGTGGGACTGTGTCAAATGTCTTGCTAAACTCTAGGTAGGCCATATCCACAGCTCATCCCTGGTCCATTACTTTGGTTACCCAGTCAAACAAATCTATTAGATTCATCTGACATGGTCTTCCCACTGTGAATCCATGCTGCCTTGGGTCCTGTGCACTGCTGGCCTCTAGGTACTCAACAATTCATTCTTTTACAAGTGATTCCATCATTTTCCCTACCACAAAGGTCAAGCTAACAGGTTTATAGTTTCCTGCCTCTGCCTTGCTCCCGCATTTGTGAAGAGGAATTGCATCTGCCCTCCTCCAGTCCTCTGGTACCACACCATCCTCCCATGATTTTTAAAAAGGGTAGTCAGTGGTGTCACTAGTTCTCCCCTTAGTTCTTTCAGAATTCTGGGGTGAATCCCATCAGACCCTATTGCTTTGTCCACTTTGAGTTTTAGGAGTTTGTTCATTACACTTTCTTCTGTGAATGGACCGATGTTGATTCCCCTGTCCAGAGTGCTTTTACTGTTTGGTTTCAGTACCTTCTTCTTTTGTGAATACTGAGCTAAAAATATTTGTTCAGTATTCTCTGCCTTTTCACAGCCACCCTCTGTCCAACCCCTTCCCCTTTTCTAAGCCTCACTATCCTTCCCTTGGTCTTCCTTTGCTCCCTGATGTACCTATAAAAGGTTTTATCCCCCTTCTTAACTGAGTTGGCTATCTTTTCCTTGGTTTGGGCCTTCGCTATTCTGACTGCCTTCCCTGCTTCCTTCTACTTTAACTGATACATTTCTCTGTCCTGCTCCTTCTGTGATTCCTTGTACTTCTTGAATGCTATCTTTTCTCCCTAACCATCCCTGCCACCTCCTTTGAGAACCATAGTCATTTTTTACTTTGTTTTGTTTTGTTTATTTGCTTCACACATAGGCTTGTTGCCTCTGTGATGGCAACAATTTATTCAAGTTATTGCAAATTACAGTACTAGTACATTTTTTGTCTGAATGTGAGAGGAGTTTCTTCAGAGGGTTTTCTTGTAGTGGCAGGGGTCTGTATTCTTGACATTGGGATTATTGGCACCAGTTAAAATCAGCACATGGAACACAATTTTCACTGTAGAGATATTTTCATGAACAGGCACTCTCCTGTGAATATAGTGAAAATATTTTTACAGCAAACAGTTCCTGTTCTACAGTATCTAGCAGGGCCTGGCTTCTGGCACTCCTAGCTGCTGGAATGTCCAAGTCAACATCTGGCAGGTTGAGATCTCCCACAACTACCATCTCCCCCTTTGCTGCCCCTTCTCTACTTCTGCCCTAGATCACTGTCACTGTCATCCCCATGCCCTAGTGATTTATATACCACCCTCATGTGCAATTTCTTACCTGATGTCTCAGTGAGCTGAATCCTCAGTGATTTTATTACCCAACTCTCTCCTCTGATGGATCCAACCTTCACTGCCTCAATTTCTTCCCTGACATGGAGTGCTCCTCCTCCTCCTTTACCTTCATCCATCATGCCTACACATGGTATAGCCTGAGACTGTGTGGTCCAAGCCATTTGTTATCTGTGGCCCACGTTTCTGTAATGGCAATGACATCCAGTCCAGCATCTGCTAACATCACCTGGAGCTCACTGATTTTGTTTCCCAGGCTCCTGATATTAAGGCAGACCACCTTCCATGTTGTGCCTACACCACCTTTGTTTATTACATGACCTCCCCCTTCATTGTTCCATTCATTTTTCTCTAGTCTCCTTAATTTCTAATTTTTCCCAATTTTTTGAAGGCATACTAAGCCCCCCCAGCATCATTGTCAGCCCTTTATGAACTCTTGCCTTGCTGTCCCCCTCCAATGATTTTAGCCCCCAGATCAGGGGGCCTAGTTAGGTCTCCAATCCCTGACCCTTCTCAGTAGTATCTATAGCCTCAGCCTCCCCTGCAATCAGTTTCACTGTCCACCAATGTAGACATCAAACATTTACCTAAGTGCACTGGTCCTTTCTCTTGTTAACTGAAGGCCATCACCCTTGAAGAGCCTCCTGTCCCCCAGTCCCCATAAAGTGATACCCCTTCTTCTGACTCTGTCCCTTCAACCACCTATTAAACTTCTCAGTCTCCTCCTTACTCAATCTGTCACTCCCATTCCCACTGCCCCCCACAGGGACACACTCAGAATAGGCCAGGGAAGTCAAGTGTGCCTTCAATCTATCTCCCAGCATTTAAAAGTTCCACTTCACTGTCTCTACAGCATGTTTTGCCAGATAATTGGTACTCAAGTATATCAGCATCCCCAGCTCCACCGCACCCTCTTTTACTATCTACCATATCTTATTCATGTCCTAGATCACTGATGCACCAGAAAGGCATCTGACCACCCCTCTTTCCTTTCCTCATCAATTCATCACCTTCTCCATCCCTTTAATTATTGAGTCCTCTACAACTAAGATGATCCTTGAAGACTTCCTCCTGGTTGCACACTTGGTTGCCACCAAGTCAACCTACATTTCTTCCTGACTGACTCAGAGCACCTATTTTTGCTCAGAACTTGCCTGGGGGTAGAACAGATGGGGAGAGCAATGAAGGCATCAGGAACCTTGGCCAAGAGCAAAGAATACAAAATTACTAGGACATTCAGTTGGAGGTTGAGCATCAAGGGTTGCAACTGATCCAACCTAGGGAGAAGGCTGTAGATGCTTACTGTAGGTGTGCCACTCTCAAGACTTTTGGAAGCTGAGTGGATGTAGTGAGGGGGGGGGGAGAAGGCAAGAGTAAGCTCAATGTCACCTGCCACCCCAAGCATCAGAGAAATGAGAAGTGTAAGTATACCTTTAAGCTGCTTAGGGAAAGGGGAAGGGATCAGGGGTCAAAGGGAAGGGGGAGGATAGGGAGGGGAGGCACCAGAGGGCTTCAAGGTGTAGACAAGTAAATTGTAGGAGGCTGTGGAGAAGGGGGAGGAAGTAGCAGAAGGACAGACTAACAGAAGAGACTGGAGAGGATGGAGAGGGTAAAAAAGGAAGAGGAGAAAGGATAAAGTAACATAGTGAGGATGATGGCAAGGGACAGCAGGGTTAGCAATAGCATTCTGAGGAAATGCTAATAACTGCTTTGAAGAAATTACAGTTGACATCCAGATATCGAGACAGTCAGGTAGGCTGCAGCAGCTAGTAATGAAAAAACAGGCCTTATCAAGATAGGAAGTCAACCGTGGAGCCAGCTGTATCTAGAATGGGAGTATTGGCTTCACTCAGATAGGAAGTCAACCAGGGAGATGGCAGCAACTAGTAATGGGGAAATAGGCTTCAACCAGATAATGGGATCAGCCAGGATGCTAACAAGGGGTTTGGGGAGATGGTAAGTCAATTAACAGAACAATATCAGAAACAGTCACAAGTACATTACAATCAGTTATTATGTATTTGTAATTACTGCAACTGGGGCAATCCATGAAATGCAGTATTTTGTTTTTATGGCAGTGCTAGGGAGGGTAGCAACAGTCAGCAGGATAACATAGTCCAGCAGGAATAGATACATATACAGTAGGTTAAAATATAGACAGAAAAAACAAACAAGCTCTAAAGGTAAGTACAAACAAACAGTAATCAAAACAAACTAACAAAATGAGGTTACAGAAAACAAAGTGCATGAAAATTGTTATGAAACATAATCATGGTTATTTAGATGGCCCCAGTGATTAGACCAGTGTTCGTAGCTATGTGGAGATCATTGGTGATCATTAACAATGAAGATATGGTGGAATGCCCCTTCCAGAAGCCAGAGTGCATGGTAGAGAGCAGATTGTGCAATTTGAAATCAACAGGCAGCTGTGAGCGAACACACTTTTCAAGAACCTTGGAGAGGGCAGAAAAGATTGAAATGTGTCTGCATTTATTCAAATTCTGTTTAGCTCCTTCTTTATGGAAGGTCAAAACTCTAGCACATTTCCAGACAGTAGGTATCTCGCCAGACATAAGGGAGATGTTTAATAGCATGGCAATGAGGGCACAAATATGATATGCTGCAAGGTAGAGAAGCTTCAAGCCAAATGAGCTGGCACTGGCAAGTTTTTTTTGGGCCGCAGCCTTTTAGTACTTTGAGGAACTCTGCTGTAGTGATTTATCAGAAATTAAAGTTTGGCAGATCATGTGAGTTAGGCTCTGGGCACCTTAATGAGAAACAAACCATGGGTGATATTAAGTAGTTCTGGGGCTTTGTGGAGATGCTGAGATCAGTGAAGTGGGTGGTAAAGGCATTCACAATGTCTGAAAGACAGGTGACAAGTCTGGCTAAGTGTTCCAGATGTGAGCAATTTGTTCATGATGATTCATTTTAAATAGTTTTTTAGCCCCTGACCAGAATAATATCGAATGATGTTCATTTTCCTTACAGAAGATGTGGTAGTAGGTCACTTTTGCTTTAACTGCTACTGATTTACTTAGACTCTGAAATTTTCTGTAATATTGTCTGTCATTAAGGGATCTGTTTTTTTCTAAATATAGCCCAATCAGCATTCATTTGTGAGAACAATTCATTAATTTCCTTAGAAATCCAGGGGCAAAGGTGTCCTTTGACCATGTATGATCTGCTTGGATCATGTTTCTTGCAGACACTAAGAAATTCACTGGCAAAGAAATCCCAGGCATCAGCTACTGAAGGAATAAGGTTGATACCATCTTATCTTATAGCAGAAAAGTCTACATAGAAGTCCTCCAATATGAAGCATCTATATGGGTGAGCTGTGATTAATTTTGGAGAGGAATTTTTGCTACAAATTTTCCGTACACAGAAGGTGATGGAATGATCACTGAAGCAATCGGAAAGTACACCAGCACTTGAAAATATATTAGGGTGGTTAACAAGAATCCAGTCTAGAAGGCTGTGGTTGTTTGTGGCATGGTTGAATCTTGTGGGTAGTGTGATTAGTGTGATAATTTAGGAGAGATTTAAATTGAAAAGACCATGTTTGTATTTGAATGAGTCCTTTCCCCAACAGCTGATATTAAGGTCACCGAGCAGAAACATCTCAAGGTTGTACCTACCAATAGTACAGCCAAGTGCACCCATAAAGAAATCCCTTTGGTGGTCTATAAACACAGCCTACAAGTGTAGCCTTTGTGGTGTTAAGATATGCTTTCTTGTAGAAGGCTTCCATATTATCAGATGTATCACTCACTGCTTCAGAAACTGTAGGATTGTCCGTGATATAGAGAACGATACCACCCCCATGCTTGTTTCTATCATATCACCTAAAGAAAGATAATAACATGCTGGAGACAGTGCAACATAGGCTGACCAAAATGATTCAGGGCTGGCTACGAAGACTGGCTCATGGCATTGAACACGTACTCACTGGAGGACAAACAAGAGAGGGGAGATATGATACAGATCTTCAAGTTCCTGAAAGGAATGAATGTGTTAAACTGGGAGGAACTATTTACCATAAGTAGTGCATCAAGAATACAGGTCATGAGAGGAAACTGATTGAGGGGGAGATTCAAGAAGGAAAGGAGAAAGTGTTATTTTACAGAAAGGGTGATGGAGCCATTGAACAATCTGTTGGTTGATGTAGTGAGTATCAAAACTATCAATGGTTTTAAACATGGCTGGGACTGAGTGAAGGGCATAGTGGTTGCTCAGGGTGATAGTTTTAGGGTGGGCAGCAATGGGGTAGATAGCATGGGTTAGAACCGTGTATGGACAATAGGTTCCAAGTTTGTTAGGGTTTATGGGCAGACTCGATGGACCAGTGGTTCTTTTTCTGCCATCATTGTCTATGTTTCTATGTCTGTACATTGAGAATTCTTGTACTGTCTATGACTGCATGAATCAGGGAATTTTAAGCCACATTTCTAACAATGCCATGATATTGAGCTTATAGATGGTGAACCAGGCTCTCAGCATATCCAGCTTAGGTACCTCACTCTTGATATTAATATAGAAAAGCTTAAGACCTTTTCATGTAGAAGGAGTGCTAGAGCCATGTGGGGTGACATGAATTGTGTTTGAGAAGGAAGATAAAAGCCAGAATTCCTCTTAATGTCACCACATAGTAGGTGAAGATAGACCAAGACACATTTAAGGGGTCTCAGCTCATACTGAACACATTTTGCAGCACATGTTTATCACCAGATAAGATCATGCAGGCGCTTGTTCAGCATAAACACATGAACCAACTAGTCCTAAATGGCACCAGAACCTCTGTAGGGGGGGTGGAGTTTCAAATGCTAAGGTGGGGCTGAAGAACAGGTTGAGGATAGGAAATGCAATCACAGGGCAATGTGGTAACAATTGGGGTAAGATGTATTGAGTTGTTTGAGGCCACCCTATGTGTTGTGAATGGTAGTGGAGGTGGAATCAGGGCAAATGAAAAACAGAGCAACAATAGTAATATATTTTAGTAACAGGTGCCAGGTTATTTAGGCAGTTAACATATGCAAATAAAGGTGATAAGACAAGTTCTAACAAATACATTTTGATCATAATAGTAACAGACTATGCTAGTTTCAAAGATATGAAGTCATTCAGACTATGTGGAGCACTAACAGGAATGCATAGGGATGAAGCTGCCAGAGTTGTTATAAACACACCAAGCAGAGCAACTAACTAACATGCAAAAGCACTACAGCTTAAAAACCAATGGCACTCACCATGGCAATAAGACCCAGAAGTTCAGGGCCACTGACATATATATCCATATGAAGGTTAAAAGAAGTAGTCGGTAAACACTACACAGGACAGAAGTATCTCCAGATAAGGTGTTCTGCAGCTGGGAATAATGGAGATCAATGTAAAGGGGGTGGGGTGGGGGCTAGTGAGGTAACACCTCGGTGAGCCTTTTCACCATGCACCAGAAATGCCAGTAACTAAGCACTCTGTCAAACACAATAGTAGGTGAACTATTTCAGGGAATGTAAGTCCAGATACTGTATGTAATAAACTGCCTGTTAGGCCTGTCTAAACTCTTACATCACACTGAGAGCAAATGCAGGGACCCACAGGCATGGATTACAATGAGGCATTCCAAACAGAATAGTAAGCAGCACAACAGGAGAGATTAGTAGGTGCTTACCAGGGCAGGGGCAGGTGCTCCCTGTTGGGACAGTGTGGCCTACTGAAAAGCTGACTCCACAGCTGACACCTGCAGTGAGACACCTTTAAGATACACAGTGAGACATGCTTAAGCTGCACAGCGAAACACCTTTTAACTACACAGTGAGACACCCATATGATACAGCCCTTGCACTATGGGTCACAGTTTAGAAGACCATTATAAAACAACTGCGACACATACAAGAAGTGACACGCCCCCTCACTGTTCAGTGGAACAACATTGAAGCCAACAGTTGACCGACGGACCCTCACTAGCTGGAGAGTGATGGGAAAATGCAGCGCATGTATAAATATGTAACATAGAAACATAGAAGTTGATGGCAGATAAGGACCACAAGGCCCATCCAGTCTGCCCATTTCTTTTTCTCCCTTATAAATGTGCCATCGGCCTTTGCTCTGTCAATGGCCTATCTATTCATACTTATCTGTAGTGCTCCCTTATGTCTATCCCATGCCTGTTTGAAGCCCTGCACTGTACTCATATCCACCACTTCCTGAGGTAGGCCGTTCCATGCATCCACCACTCTTTCTGTGAAAAAGAACTTCCTCACATTACCCCTTAATTGACCTCCCTCTAATCTCATGCTGTGTCCTCTTGTCCTGCTATTTTTCTTATATTGAAACATTGTTAGACTCTTTCACCTTGTTAATGCCCTTAAGGTGTTTGAATGTTTAGATCATATCACCTCTCTCCCTCCTTTGCTCTAGGGTATACATACGGAGAGTCGGGCTTCATCCTGCGGAGATTCAGGTTTCATCCTGCAGCCAGAGAGTTGATTTTCTCCTCCATTTTCTCTCTGATCCTTGTTGCTGGGGCACACACACACACCAGATGTGCGTGCGTGGCGATGTGTGCACATCCATGGAAGTCCTGAATGCTTTTAACTTGAAAAGAAAAGTAGGCACAAATATATAACAGGTGAGGTTACTTTTATGACAGCAAATAATTTAGGCTATATGCTAGCTGTGGCACTAACATTTTGATTCATCTTTGTAGTCCAGCACAATTAATCCAAGTGACCTGACTGGCCTGCTACACCTCCTCCATCACTCTCCCTGATTTGAATAGCTGATGGGCAAAATTACAGTTCATGAGCGCTACTTTGAAAAGTGCTATCTAGAGTGATACACCTGCTCACTGTTTACTGCTCCTGATTAAAACCAACAGATAACCAATAGTCAGGCATTTGCCCCCAAAAAGTACTTTTGTTCACCCATACATGATTTTTCTACTAAGTTGGTCCTCCCCCCACCCTTGGTTCATTCTTGATTTCTGCCCGCCCCCTTGACAGTGGCTCTTTACAACATGCCATGCTTTACCTCCTTGCCGATTATGACCAATTCACAAGTGTAGCACCTTGCATTTAGCTGCACTGAATCTGAGATTCCAGGAGTCTGACCAATTATCCAGCTTACTCAGGTCCTCCTATAGTTTGTCCCAGTCTTCAAGGGATTCCACCCTCTCAGCCAGCTTAGTATGCCGGTATGAGACCTCTGCTTTAAGGTCATTTGTGAAAATCCTGAACAGCAGAGATCACAGCTCTGATCCTTGAGGGACACAACTGACACATCTCTGCATTCAGAGTACTGCATAATGCTTTTAATTTTTATTTTTCCATATTCTATTTATGCTTCTGTCCTCCATGTCCTCTTCAGACTGACCCTCCCAGCTCAACATCCCAGAATTACCTAGGCTTGCCTTTCTTCCCAGCCTGGGAGCAGAGCCTGTGGAGAGTCAGGCTTCATCCTACGGCCAGAGGGTTGATTTTCTTCTCCTTTTTCTCCCTGATCCTTGTTGCTAGGGCACACACACACCAGATGTACGTGCATGGAGGTGTGTGCATGTCCATGGAAGTCCGGCGGCACCTACCCCTTCTGTGCACCCTACAGACTAGCACTTTCCCAAGGCCTCCACCTGGGGGCAGTCATTCAGCAGGAGTGTAACCTCTCCCCTCCCAGGAGAAGAGAGCTGTCCTCCAGATGCTCAATCCTCTCCCTCCTTACTGACCCCCGATGGCCCAGGCTCGTTCCCGAACATGGTTCACCTGCATGGTATGAAGTGTGGTGTCCAGCACCTCAGTTTTCAGCATCACTGGACTGGCTTACTGCACAATGCTTTTAACTTGAAAAGAAAAATAGGCACAAATATATAACAGGTGAGGTTACTTTTATGACAGCAAATAACTTTGGCTATATGCTAGCTGTGGCACTAACATTTTGATTCATCTTTGTAGCTTCTTGGAAAACTAATTTACTTGACATATGTTTGAGATCTGAAAAAAAGACATAGCAAATTCACAATCTTCTAAAACATGTGCAACAACATATTGGAAGCCCAAGCAAACTGTTACTCAGAGGATTGTATGTCTGTGCTAATTTTCACAAGGCACAATAGGAGATACTCTGGAAACCTGGTGTTAATGCTCTGGCTGTGCAAGGAGGTTCCCAGTACACCTCTAGTTAGCATGGTGTAGAACAAAGCCATTGGGGCATTTGTTTGGTGTTGTCCAGTTTATTTTCTATAGAGGTTCACAATATGCTACAAATAAATAATCTTTATATAGCCACCTGCATTTCTTGTGATTCCCCGAGTACATCTGCTGGTTCCTAGAACAGAGCTTTAACCCTGATCTAAGCACAAACCAGAGGTAAAACCACATAAACTGGACAGTTTGCAAGGTACAAATACCATGGCACTGAAGCACTTGTTAAGCACAAAACAGGTAAAACAGTGCTAATGACACTACTCAGTATGCATGGTGCTACAACCCCCTTACCAGACATTTAGTATTTACTATTTCACGAATCCATTTAAAAAATTACACTGGAGTCTGCTCTTTCTCTGCATGTCCTCTCCATGTTTGACTTGTTAGAACCCTCCCCGGGCCCTTCAGATCCCATTAAAGTATTAGGTTGTGTCCACTGGTACTCCTTCTTCTTCCTGAAAAAGTACCCCCATTGTATCTAGTGGTCTCACTCCATCTCCCAATCCCTGTTAAAGTATTCCGTGGTATCTGGTGGTCCACCCTCCTATTTCTGATGCCAGAACCTCAATTCCTGGTGTCTGGTGCCCCCTCCTTTCAGTCCAGAGACAGTGGCTGGCACACACCTCCACTCACCCCCATGGCTGGCTGCCATCTATCTCATGCAAGCACTGCTGAGAGGTACAAGAAGGTGCATTGCTATAGTACTTGAGGGACATAAATGAAAATTATGGAGCTGTTGTAAGTACAGCATTAACTATTCAACTAAGGCACAAACCTCAATTTTAAAAGAGCAAAGCCTGTATGTGTAGCACTAAAGCTACCAATATTCTGCCCCTTCACTTATCATAAAATAGAAAACACATTGTTGTAGATAAGTTAAATTTACAATCAAAATATGGTACAAGTTCATCTAGGGTATCACAGTTTTGCCATCCACCCAATGTAAAATCTCTCAGCAAAGATACGTATAAGGGGTATTTTGTACTTTGATTCAGAGTCCGACTTTTGTTTCCTTGAGATGGACAACTTAAATAAGACATCAATGTCTGCATGTTTACAGTGGGTTGATAATGAATATAATACCTAGTGGCTGAAATGATTTGCAAAGATCGCTGCATTGTTGCAGCCAGCAGGGAAGGAATTCCATTCTTGGGACCCATGTTTGTAATAATTGATTATGATGTGTTGTGAGAATGCACTGGGGGGGGGGGGACCTCACCCAGTAATTAAGCAAAGCCAGAAATGAGTGCATCTCTGTTACATTTTGTGGAATATAAGCTTTTATAGAAACACAAAACCACACATGCCCAATAAAGCAAAGCAACATGGGGAGTATATGCAAATCACCATAAAATAATTTAGTCTGATTCTGCTTTAAGCAGGAATGTAAGGTCCTCATCATTGTGCTGATGAGACATACTAATGAGTCCTGAAAAGAATGAAACACATGTTGGTGGCTTTTGTTTTCAGCCTTTGCAGCCTGTGTGAGAGGTCATTTGGCACCATGTACTCCTGCTTAAAAAGAAACCAGTCTAGATTCTTACACAGTGATTTGCATATACTTCCCATGATGATTTGCATTATTGGGGTATGTGTGATTCTGTGTTTCTTTCAAGTCTGGCTTTATTGCCAATGCCCTTCCAGGGTAACCGTTGCTTCAATGCTTTTATGCTGCTGCTCTTTGTTTCTCAGATTAGCTTTTGTATTTGCATTTAATTTCTTGTTATTAGGATGAGTTCCTTCAGAAATCACAAGATACACTAAGTTATACTGTTCTGAATATTGTACTTTTTTGTCATTAAATTATGATACCCTCTTTTCCTAGTATTTTAGGACTAACTCCGGATGTCTGAGGTGTCCTTGTTATGAGACACCTGATAGAAAACTAGAACTCACACTTGCAAGGATGTACCAACATGATGAGGACAGTCAGAATGTAATATATCATCTGTAGCTCTGTAAAGCACAGCTGGCATTTTCTTTAGTGAGGTGAGGCTGGAAATGTTTTTTATCTTGTCTTCTTCATTAGTCCTTGATGCATGGACATGAAATTAGGACAGGGTGATGTTCTGAAATCAAATTAGGCTGACCTCCACATGAGCACCAAAGGAGGCTTGTGGTATAATTGTCTTTAGATCACCATAAATGCATGGTGTTATCAATGATGACAGTACAATGAACCATTTCCCTCACTTTTTCTACAGTATTTATTTCAGACTTAACCAGATAACATCTTTCCCACTCCACATTTAGGGACTGGAGGAAGACCTTGGCTAATTTTTTGTTCAGTGGGAAATGGTCACAGATCAAATTTTAAATGCTGCAATTGCCTAAGGAGGTGGTTTGCTGAAAACCCTTTGGCAGTTGAAGTTGGGGTGCCACTTTTCTCTCACTTTTCTGTCAACTAAATGTGAACAAACTATCACTGGCATGTTTGAAATGTGTATAAACTACCATGGGCATGTCTAAAATGTAGATAACTAACTATGGAAGTGGTTGTTGTATTTTTGGGGGTATTATATTACTCTATGTTCCTTTATTCTGATTAGCTTACAATCGATAAAAGTCATATCTACTCTGAGATGCAGTGCTCAAAAGTTGCAGACTTGGCAGAGGACTATCCATCATATGTCATTTTGATCTGTACACATTCTTACAAGTTAGATGTTATGTATAGCATTTGACTAATTGGGAAGAAATTGATGAAAAAAAACATTCATAGATCTGTTTGCAGAAATACATTGTATTACATTGGGAAATAATTTCTATTAAGAGTATACAAAGCCTTGTCTGAAATGGACATTGACACAACCACATATGCTAAATGAAAATATGGGACAGAGATAAAGCTGCCTTTATAGAGAAGCATGATAATGAGACCTATTTGAGAAAGCATTGCATGCCCTGTTTCTCAGTATGACAGGAATTACCCTTGAAGAATATGATCTGCTATGTTAAAACACCAGTTTAGCAAGTAAAATGTTCACTGAGCATAAATGCAGTACAGTATGCTGGAATCAGTGTGGTGAGTTCAAGGTAATCCATATAAATGTTTACTGGACCTGCCCAGTGCCTCTCAACTTCTGTCATCTGGTGTATACAAAACTACAGACATTATAGGGACTCCATGCTCATAGTTTATATAGCAAGTAATTTTGGAAGCACCAATTCTGAATCTAAAGGAAAAACAAAAAATTTATTTATCTAATATCCGAACAGTTGCTTCAAAGAAAAGTATTATGAGAAGGTAACTGGACCCACTACCACTGATGATAGAGAAATGGTACCCACAAGTCAGCCACTATTAAAAGATGGAAAAGATCCCCCGCCAGACAGAATGCAGTGCAATCATTTCAAAATGCACAGACAACACCACTTGTGTAAATTATGGAAACACATTTTATTTTGTTTCTTGAAAATAAGAAAGTGTAAAAATACCCTACCCACAAAAACAAGCAACAAACAGATTATAGCAAAGACAAAAAGCAAGAAAAGGCAATTTTCAGCTCAGGAAAAAGCCCAGTGGTTACTAAAGTCTCCATTTTTAGTTAGACTTTTTATATTTAAAAAATGAAGTCCTTTATTTACAGTCATTGCTATGATGTTTAATGTCTTTACCTCTAGCAAATATATATGTTTGTATGGTATTGGAATTTTGTTTTAAATGTTGCAAATATAAACCATGGTGTTCTCTGGGAGCCAGCAGCAAGCCAGGTATGGACTGACATCATCTAACCACTGGATGCACAGAAAACTTAATTTTAGGTTTTAACAGATGTATCACCTTTACTGTATGTGCACATGAATAATCTAGGAGTGACATCAAAATGAACTGCTGGAAACCATTCATCTCCATATAAGTCAGGCAGAAGAGGACAGGGAGTATATTAATAAAGGATGAGGGTGCAAACAGAGCTGTGAGACAGGAAAATGCAGAGCTGAAGTTGGTGGAGGAGGTTAAGGAGAGTGACAAAGTTTTCTTTTGTATATGGAGAGCAGCAAGAAACCAAGGAGGGAGTAGCAAGGCTAAAGAAGGGGGAAGAATGGGTGGAAGATTTGAAGGGTAAGGCAGAGTTACTGAATAATTGCTTCTGTTCAGTATTCACAGTGGAGGACAGGGGTCTGCTGCCAGATTGCAGTATGAAAGCCAAAAGGGGATCACTAGCAGGTGCCAACATAGAGCCCATTATGGAGGAAAGAGTATTGAAGGGTCTACAGGCACTGAATATGAATAAATCAGTTAGCCCTGAAAGGATGCATCTGACGATTTTCAAAGAGCTGGGGTGAGTGCTGACTTGACCCTAAAAATATTTCTTCAATTGCTTTTTGAAGATAAGGGAAGTTCCACATGATTGGAGGGCAGTGAATGTGATGTGAACTCGTTTTACAAACGTGGGGATTGAGGTAACCCAGTCAACTACAGATCAGTTTGTTTGAGGTCTATTGTAGGGAAACTACTAGAATCTTTAAAAAAGGAGAGGATACTGGTGGGCGTGGCTTGGAAGCCAAGAGGAGCAGATGTGTGGCAGAACAGCTTCTGAGAAAAGACCTTTTTTATCTTTAAAATACTGCTTTAATGTACAACCCTGGGCTTGAACTGCATATTTATTGAAAGAAAAACATCTGAAGAAATGACAAATGGCTCATTAGAAAGGCATTACTACTTCAGCAGGCTTTTTTAAGCCAGTCTAACCAGTCACTTTCCAGCAAACAGACCACAGAGACACCATCATTGCCTCACCCACAGGCCATGTGTGAGATTACTCATGTGACTGTAAATCATACAGTAACTCAGCTTTGTCATACAGTAACTGACATGCATATGAAACTGGGAAATCTCTCAGGCATAGTGAACAGCTTAGAACAAAGAATGACTCTGTTCAAATGATGGCAGAGAAAGCCGAGATTAATGCTGGTAAAGCTTGGGACTTTTCTGTGACACTAATACAGGAGAATCAGGTATTGCGCCAAAAGCTGGAAGCAGTAGAAAATCTCTGAAGAGCATGCAATATTAGACTCATAGTTCTCCCATAGGGGATGGAGGAGAATCTGACATGTTCTGTAAAGTCCTGGCTGGGCCAAGCACTGAACATAAATGGAAACAAAGACAAAGACTGGGCACACACCAAAGAATTGGTATTGGAAACGTTATTTATTTGAACATTAAAGCATGAAAAAAAAACTGAAGACAGAACCCCAGCCTTTGTCTTTGTTTTGGAATAGTTCTAATTTTTGTTAGAGCACCTTTAGGAAGCTTATGTGCACTTCTTTTTCCTGTTTTTTAACTGAACATAAACAAAACTGCCTTTCCACTTCACTATGAAAAAGCTTATCATGTGACACCCTGGAGGACAGTAGATGGAGCAGAGGGGCCAAGAACTTTGTTAGTGGTTTGTGTTGAAGCTGGGATGAAAGAATGCTTGCTACATGCAGCAAGAAAAATGTAAAGGGATGAATTTAAGGAGATGGCCTCCCTTTACCCAAGTCTCTCGTACAGGATGTGACTTTGGAGGATGCAATCCGTCTCCATTCCAAAAGAACCTTTAAGACCTGAAATTGCACCACCAGTTTTTGTTTTCCAGCTTGACTACTAATATCAGGCGGAGACTGCACTCACATTTTCTCAGATCTGAAAGATGTAGTGAGTGACCTTTGTGAGGAAGAAACATGCAGATTTGCTGAGCCATGACCATCCCGACATAGAAGGTTTGGCAGAGGAGGACTGAATACTGTATTTGGCTCTATTCTCATGAGTACATGGGCTTGGGCATCAAGTAGGGTTTATTGGGAAGCAGCCAGGGACCTAGAAGATATCACCAAACTCCATGTGTTGACTTTATTTTTAACTTTAGGATGCATTATGGTCATTATCATAATTAGGCTGTGCTGTGCCACAGTGCAAAATTGGTACCAACAGTTGCTGTGGCTGGTTTTCCATCCTTCTCATCCTCTGGCCAGAACCTGCACACATGATCTGTAAGTCCACAGGTTCACTTTCACTTTACAGTAACTTTGGCAACAATTTGAATTGGAACAGTGTTCCACTGTGTTGTTCAGGACTTAACAGACAATATTACCACAGTTTTTACTTCAGTCTATTATCTTAAATGCAGTTAATTGTTATGTGTTTTAATTGCATATTAGTAGGCTATATCTCGCATTGTTGTCCCTGGTTATCATGGATGAGGCAGGACAAGTCATGCAGTTTTCTCTTTAGAACTCTAAAGGGACATCTAAATTCTTGCTGGCTATAATTTCACACACTATTACTAATTTGGTGTCCTGGTCTTCTATTTCTTATGCTGGTTCAAATTACTATTTTAAATCAGAAAGGAATTGTATGTGTGATTCACATGGGAAAACTCAGGGGCCTTAATTGACTGAACTCTCATAGCTCAGTTGGTTAAGAGCTACAGCATAGGTTGCTGATAACTGGGTTCAAATCCCAGTGAGAGTTACACTTTTCCTTTCATTTCTATAATTGGATTTCTAAATTTGCCTCCCATTGGCATATACTGCACTTGGGAGAGATAGAAGAGGAGTTATTTGAGTCTGTAAAAAGACTTCCTGGTTGCTCATTGCAACACCAGAAAGGAATGTATGTATGATTCACATAGGAAAACTCAGGGGCCTTAATTGGCTGAACTTTCATAGCTCAGTTGGTTAAGAGCTACAGCATGTATTGCTGACACCTGGGTTCAAATCCCAGTGAGAGTCACACTTTTCCTTTCATTTCTACAATTGGATTTCTAAATTTGCCTCACAGAGGCATGTACTGCACTTGGGAGAGATAGAGGAGGAGTTATTTAAGTCTGTAAAAAGACTTCCTGGCTGCTTGCTGCAATGCCAGAAAGGACTGTATGTGTGATTCACATGAGAAAACTCAGGGGCCTTAATTGGCTGAACTCTCATAGCTCAGCTGGTTAAGAGCTAAAGCACGGATTGCTGATACCTGGGTTTGAATCCCAGTGAGAGTCACACTTTTCCTTTCATTTCTACAATTGTATTTTATATCTAGGAATTCAAGGATGTATGAACCAGTGTAGTTGGGACTGGCCTCGCAGTTTCTTCTGATGTAGTTATTACACAGGTCTATCACAAGAGTACTGCTATCTTTACTAATGTCAGGTAAACTATTGGTGCCTATTTGATCTAAGAAACAAAATGGTAAAAGGGAATGTCAGTATATCCTGAACCACCTAGTCACTATGTGTTCCTTGGCTACTGTTAGCACAATGTTATTGGTGGGTATTAATTACTAAACATTACTTCTCCCATTGATAGATCCAGAAGCAAATGATTTGATACCTTTTAATGGACCAACATAGATGTAACAACAAGAACAAAGTGCTCTAGCTTTCGGACCAACCAGTCCTTCTTCAGAAACTCATGGCAGTTGTTTAGAAAATACAATACTTATAACAGCTAGATAATGCAAAGAAAAACAGAAAAAAATCCCCATTGGTTTAAAATACTCATTTAAAAAAAAAAAAAAAAAACAGAAGATGTAAGAAGTTAAACAGTACAATACTGCCTCAGTCCGAATGAACCTTAGGTTAAGATGTGCTTAGGTGCAATAAACATAAAGAATCCTACTGCACATAAATTTAATTGACATAAGATAACACTGCTGAAGCAGATAACTCCCAAATCAACATAGAGTGTCACAGTCAGTATAAGGATGTGATTACTGAAAGGCAACCCCACCCAGCTTAAAGACAAACTAAGATGAATTTACATTGTAATTTCGCAGGCCTATAACTATCTTAGTTTGTCTTTCATCACATCTGTCGACGGACCTTCAGCAATCACATCCTTATACTGACTGTGACAATGGATTATTTGGGAGTTATCTGCTCAGCAGTGTTATCTCATGTCAATTAAATTTATGTGCAGTAGAATCTTTATGTTTGTTGCACACATCTTAACCCAAGGTTCTATTCGGACTGAGGGCAGTATTGTACTGTTTAACTTCTCTGACATCATCTTCGTTTTTTTTTTTTTTTTTTTAAATGAGTATTTTAAACCAATGGGGATTTTTTCTGTTTTCTCTGCATTATCTAGCTGTTATAAGTATTGTATTTTCTAAACAACTGCCATGAGCTTCTGAAGAAGGACTGGTTGGTCCGAAAGCTAGAGCACTTTGTTCTTGTTGTTACATCTATGTTGGTCCATTAAAAGGTATCAAATCATTTGCTTCTGGATCTATTCTTGCAAGGACCAATACGGCAACTACTAAATCAAGATTTCTCCCACTGATGTAACAAACTGGAAGAAGTATCCCTACTCCTTGTTTTATAACTGCCTAATGTACTTTGAGTGTAACTTCAGCTGTCATTGATATAAACAGACTCATGGAAAATCAAGAAAGAAAGTTTAAAACAGAAAAAAAAGGATGCTGGGGTTCCTGGAGGCCAATATTCTCCAGGACTCCAACAGCACAGATTTACCAGAGGTTGTGCCAGACAAACTTCATTCATCTCTTCAACTGGGTGACAAGAGCCATGGATAGGGGTTAGGCACTTGATGTCCTGTACCTTGATTTCACCAAAACGTTCAACTCTGTCCCAGATGGGAGCTTGGTAAAGAAACTGGGTAACCTCAGGGTAGGGAATACGATAATGAGGTGGGTAGAAACTGGCTGAATGGAAGGGCCCTCAGGATTGTCCTAAATGGAAAGCCCTCTGACTCAGTAGAAGTCACAAGGAGGGTGCCCCAGATAAAGATGCCGCAAACTTTTTATTTGCTGGTGAAGCTGGTGTGAAGTGGGGAATTTCAAACTTAGTAAAGCTTCGCAAAGTTCCCTGGCTTCACACCAATTTTGCCAGTGTGTGTTTTTAATGAAACACTATTAATAAAAATGCATGTTACTGACACACATCTTACTTCCACCATGTCACATATTTTTAAATATATCCCCACCCATCCCTCTGCTATGCCCCCACTTCAATCCTCTCCCTGTACCCTGTAAAGTCCATAAAATGCTGTTAATTGCCCTCCCAACCAAGTCCAGTTTCTACCACTTCCCTCCCTACCCCTTTGTTCATCACTGAAACTCCCTCCCTTTCCCATCCTCTTGCATAAATACCCCATCATCCTCCAAAGCCTCCAAACCTTAGTGTTACTGTTTCTAATCCTGTAAAAGAAAATCATTCCATGGCATAGCAAGCATCTTTGCTTTTCACTGTCTGAATAGGAATGAATGGAGGGGTGACATCTATCCTAGTAGTAATACATTGTTGTTATCAGTCTATCAGGTATTACTACTAGGATAGCCATCACTCACCATTCATTTCTACAGACTTTGGGAGAGATGCTATTTAACACATACTGTACAAGTGAACCAAACAGATGTACAAAGGAACAGTGGGAGAGAGGCAGAGGTGCTGCAGCACAAACAAGGCATGAGAGAGAGAGAGAGAGAACAAGACAGCAGCACAGAAAGGGAAGCAAGCACCATAAATAGAGCCAGGAATGAAAGCATAAAGGAAATGGGGGTGGACAGGCAGAAGAAGTGTCAGTGGCAGGAGTCTGGGGTGAGAAGCAAGGGAAACACACAGGCAACAGAAAGGACAACAGTATCAAGAGGAACTCAAACAGCAGAGCAAGAGACAAACAGCAGATTTAGAAAAATGGATAGGAGCAATACAAACATGCAAAAAAAAGCCAGCAGAAGACCACCCAGTCTATCGTGTCTTCTCAGTAAGTGATGCAAGGTCTGCCCTTACAATTTATGCCAATGATATTGTCCCTCCAACTGTCTCTCCCTCCGTCTCCCCCTTCTCCTCTTCCTTGGTCTCAGAGGGTTCCCTATGTGTTTGTCCCAGGCTCTCTTGAATGCTTCCACCATCCTTACTAATATTACCTCCTCTGGCATCTCATTCAAGGTGGACAACACCCTCTCCATATAGAAATGCTTCCTTACATCCCTTTTGAACCCCCCTCCCATCAATTTTAGGCTGTGCTCCCTAGTGGTGCTGTTGTCACTCATTTTAAAGAGACCCTCCCTTTTGACTCTGTTAGTTCCCTTCATGTACTTGAAGGTCTCTATCATATCAGCCCTCTGCTGCCTCTCTTCTAGGGAGTACATCCCCAGGGCTCCCAGCCTCTCCTTATAGGACCTATCCTGTATCACCTCGATCATCTTGGTTGCTCTCCTCTGGAACCCCTCCAGCATGTTGATGTCCTTCTTAAGGTAAGGATGCCAGTACCTCACCCCATATTCTAAATGTGGTCTCACCAATGACTTGTACAATGGTAAAATAACCTTGCTCTGTCTACTACTGAATCCCCTTTCAGTACACCCCAGCATCCTGTTAGCCTTCACCACTGCCTTTTTACACTGAGTGATGTGTTTCAGGTCACTCATAATCACTAGCTCTAGGTCCTTTTTCTCTTCAGAAGCAGTTACCTGAGCCTCTCCATTGTAATGCTGTGTCCTAGGGTTCTTGACCCCTATGTACATCATTTTGCACTTTTGGCATTGAAACCAAGTTTGCAGATTCCTGTCCATCTCTCACATGAAGACATATGAAGAAATGGCACAAAATAGCAAGCGCAAGCATAGAAACTAGAGCCACCACAGATGAAAAACCACACAAAAGAAACACTAGGTAGTTATTGCGTGTCTGTTAGTGGTTATGTAGTTCTGATTGGAGGAGCCTGGCAACCTCCCATTGAACCACAGGCTAGCCTTTCAAATCTAAATCCATAGATTGGTTTGGGGGTCTGTATACAACACTAATACTCAGAATCCTACTCCTACCCTCTGACATCTGCAGTCATAAGGACTCTACTCCTTCTTCTTTTATGGTCTTTTCCTGTTATGCTCATAGAATCCCTGACATATAAGGCCCAACAGTCAAAAGTCTGCACGGGCACCAGCCAGTGTTTGTCCATGCAAATCGCATTTTGTGCTGGAGGATAATATTAAAAAGGCTGTGTTGCACTGGCAAACAGGGGTAGCACCTGCGTAAACCAAAAATCGGGGAGGGTATGCAAATGATGGGGCGAGGGACAGGAATATTGGCGGAAGCTAATATCCATGGTTGCGTGGTACAAAAGGCTTTTGCATGGTCCTTTTGTGTTGTGCAAATACTGCTGAAGAAAACCTCCTTTTACTCTGTGCAAGCCTAGTGGCTGCCGGAGGTATTATAGCCAACCATCTGGTTGGCTGCTGGAGGAGTATACCCGCTCCTATAGTTAGTGGCACCCCCCATTCATCAACCTCGAATGTAAAAAAAAAAACCTGGTGTTGGTGGTCCCCCCACCTCTGACTGCCATCCTTGAAGACAAGATAATATTCCCTGGTGGTAGTGGTCCCCCTTCCCTCTGATCACCAGCCCCGAAGAAAAAGATAATATTCCCTGGTGGTAGGGTCCTCACTCTCAAATCACCAGCCCCACAGAAAAACTAATATTCCTGTGATAGTAGTATCCCTTCTCTTTGATTGCCAGCCCTGAAGAAAAATAATATTTCCTGATGGTAGAAGCCCCATCCTTCCTCTGATCTCCAGCCTCAAAGAAAAAATAATATTCCATGGTGGTAGGGGTCCCCCCTTCCCCGATCGCCAGCCCTGAAGAAATAATATTTCTTGGTGGTAGTGGCCCCCTCCTTCCCTCTGATCCCCAGCCCTGAAGACAAAATAATATTCCCTCATGATAGTAGTCCCCCCTTCCCTCTGATTGCCATCCCTGAAGAAAAAATAATATTCCCTGATGGTAGTAGCCTCTTCTTCCCTTCAACCTCCAGCCCCAAAGAAAAAATAATATTCCCTGGTGGTAGTGGTCCCCCTCCTCCCTATTGCCAGCCCTGAAGAATAAATAATATTCCTTGGTGGTAGTGGCCCCCACCTTCCCTCCGATCTCCAGCCCTGAAGAAAATAATGTTCCCTGATGGTAGTGGGTCTCCCCCTCAAATCACCAGCCCTGAAGAAAAAATAATATCCTAAGGTGGTAGTGGTCTTAAAGGCTGGCCATCGGATGGAAGGGGGATCACTAGCACCAGGGAATATTATTTTTTCTTCAGGGCTAGCGATCAGATGGAGGAGGGTTATACTAGCACCAGGGACTCATTTGTTCAGTGAGGGGCTGGTGATTGGGGGGGGGACCACTTACAACAGGGATTGTCTTCTGAATGGGGACTGAGATCGAGGGGGAACACAGCACCAGGGATAACTATGGCTATGATGGACTGGGGGGCTGCACCGCACTACCTGTCTCTGCTACCCATGCAAATGTGCTCATAATGGGCATGCAAATGGCCCCTTAATGCTTTACCTGCCCAATGGGTGTATTTGCATGGGTACAGTTGAAAACTGCAGATAGCACTCCGGCCCTATCAACTCCTGGGGCCAACTTTGGTAGCCATGTCAGGGTGGTGCTACCTGTCTTAGCACTGCCCCGACATGGCCTTACAGTCTGTTGGTCAGTGCCTGACTAAATGTACCATCCTGGGACCCCTGAGTAATTGCCAAGCACAGCGCAAACATTTGCACTACGCTTTGCGCCCTACTGAATATCAGGCCCATAGTGTCTTATTCTTCCTATTCCTTCTGACCAGGGCAAAGCCAGGGACTGTCCAATCCCAGATATGATTCTGTGATGTCTATGTCTCAGTGATAGCTATAATATCTAGCTCATTTGTAACATTAATGTCAGATGGCCCTCCCTTTTATTCCAATAGTTCATGGCATTTGTACAGCCACCCTTCTATTTCACCACTTTCCTTGCCCTTGTCTTCCTTCTGTTGTTCCCCATCTTCCCACTCATTCCTTTTCATCTCTGGTATCCCCTGTTTTCCCCTCCTACCCTCTGACTGTTTATCCAAAATTTGTGAGAGGTGTTGGAGAGCCAGCTTAGCTTCTCTTAGGTGTGTTAGTGCAACACTGTGACCTACCACTGCCCCTCCTAGTTTAAATACCTACTGATAGCCTTATCTATTGTCTGGCCCAGTGTATTGGTTTCATCTCTATTAGGATGCAATCAATTATCCCTTAATAGACTACTACCCTCCCAGAAAGATTCCAAGACCCCGTTGAAGTAAAACTCCTCCTCCATGCTCTATCTCCCTTAGCCATGTGTTAAACTCCCACATTTCAGTCTGTTTACTCTCATTGTAACATAGTACCAGAAGATCCTCAAAGAAGGTTACTGTTTTGGATGCTACATTCAACTTCCTATGAAATCTATCCTTTACCCCCTCTATACTATACCTAGCCAGATCATTGGTCCATAAGTAAATAATTAAACCTAGTTTTCCCATCCCAACTCTGGTGAGTTCCTCCACCCTAGACCGTTCACTGTAGCCCCTGAGAGACAGCCCACCAGTCATTTACTAGGGTTTACTGGACACACCTGCAATTCCTCTAACTGTTGAATCTCCAGTACTAACACTCTTCTTCTCTTCCTGTTTCTACTACCAACTCCCCTCCCTCCTCTGAGATCATCCACTCCATATGTACCCTGAACCTCAGAGGATCCAGATTCTGACTTCTCATTGAAGGGTACAGATTGAACTGTTTCAGCAGGTAGCTCAAAGTGGTTTCTGGCAGTCACCCTGGTGCCCACACTATCCCCGGTGTCCCCCTCTCCCAACCTACCCACTATGTATGACCATCTGCCTTCCCAGTCTGGACCCTATGTGACCTCTTGGGGAGTGAAGCCATAAGCACCATGATCCTTCCCCCTGACTTGCTTTTCAAGAGGGGTAACACAGCCTTTGCATCAGCTAACTGAAGGCCAGACCTCAAAATCTATTACACAGTAGACAACAGCCATTTGTCCAGAGCACCCTCTGTAAAATAGCTGATCGATATTCCCAGCAACTAAGCAGCCCCTCTTCTGCCATCTCCCTCTGTATGTGCACTTCTGTGCAGTGTGTGCTCTACTGCACTACTTATGCTAAAAGTTAAAGTTTAGAAAACTGCCTCAAAAACACTAACTGATCAGAACTTACCTCAATCTACCCATCCACACTGCCACTTTAAGTATTAAACAAAAAATATTTTCTCTGTAGGCTAATTTTGTTTTCTCTCTTCTGTTTCAGTTCTTTCATTCACAGTCTGTTAAAACGTGTTTTTGCAAAGTCTTAGCTACAGTAGTTCTGCACAGTCACTTAGGGCTTTCCCAGGACTTTCAATATACCATTGTGCTATGCATGCATGACTTTGCCTGTCATTTGCATGTATTCCAGCCCTGCTTCTGCACTACCACATAAACAGCAGCTTCCATTCCAGGGACTGGTGAACAAGCTAGCATTTGAGCACTTTCATCCCTGTTGAAGTGGCTGGAGCTGTTAGATAGTTTGATATCTTTTATTGGACCAGCATGTCTTGTATAAAGTTGATATGGTACTCAAGCCTTCAGGGCTTAACAAGTGCCTTCTTCAGGTGTGACACCACTATAAGCAAAAGAAACTGGAGTTGTATACACCGAGATGCATCGATTCAAAATAATTTATGACAGGATAGTGCGAAGACTTGAAAGTACTTAAAAGGAAAGGTCAGTTTAAGTGGAATAATCACAGTGGTGCAGTGCACTGTTTAGATATTCTGCCCGCTGAGTGTTTCCCTGTCCTTTTAGTAGTGGTGATTCAAAATTTTCCTTTGCATTGCCCTTCATGAAGACCAAGTGAAGTGACCCCACTGCAAAACTACAGGAGATGCTTTACCAGAGAAGTCGGATCTACTTTACAAACAGTGAATAGCTGGGCTCACATGTAGGGGTGTGCAATTAATGAATAATAACTGGGACAACCTTTTTCCCACAGGGAAACTGTGGCATAATTTGCCATTATAAAGGAGCTTTTATAACGGCGAACACACGCCTGGTTTCCCTCGCACTGTGCAGGTGCTCCAGCCTCAGAAGTTGTTTCTCCTAACTACTGTCTGCATCGTCTTTTCCTCTCTGGACCACCGCATGAACTCTGCGGTAAGTGCTGGCAGTCAGTCAGTAATAGAAATGAGGGAAATACCCTCAAAATGTTGGCTCCAACTTAAGTATAATTAAAAAAAAAACTTCACAAAAGCGATCGAGCAACTGACCGATAGAGAGCGCGCTCACACCAAAGCAGACCGCCTTTCTTATTTTATATACTTGCTGTGGGGGAAAAAAGGAAATCGGTCATTATATAAAATAAAGTATGGATATGGGTGAGTAACAAGAATTTACATGCCGAGGAGTTTGTATCAAACCCCTCAGGCGATAATGTAAAATTCTCATTACACCCTACCATACTTTATTCTCTATATAATACTTCCCGCATACCACAAATAATGTACTATTCATTATTCAGATCTGAATAATGAATAGTGGCACTATTTGTGCCCTATTTAGGAAACACTATTAGAAAAATAAACAGATTGCCACCCTTCTCCCCTGCCCAGTCCTTTAGAATATAGAGCTGTGTCCCACACCATCTGCTAAAATCCCAGTCCCATCCTCTTCCTCCCTGTACCTACAGTTTGATGTTTTTGAATAACAATAAAACATCCCACAATTGGTGACTGGCACAACCCACCTGCCTCAATGGTAGCCCACCTGTCTTTAGTGCTTGTTTTGTCTTTTACTTACTCTTTTTTTTTCTGGTTCCCATAGGGGGTTCAGGTCATCATCTCCACTGACACAGATATCTTCTTCCTCCTGAGCTCTGTCCTCCTCATCTTCATTTTCTCCATACTGTCCCTCCCTCCCTCTCACCATCTTTAGTCAGAGGAACATTTAAAAATGTTGTCTTTTCTGACTGCGCAACAGTCAAATGTCCCACCTCAGGCTCTGATTCATGGTCAAGGTCCACACTCTTATTTAGGACTGGGGGAACTATCATCAAGATCAGGCTAAGTGCCACCACCACCAGCAGTCACGAGGGCACCCAACAACCACCTCCTTAACCACTGTGCCTGAGCCAGACATTTTGCTACCTCTTGAATGCTCCACTTGTTGCCATCTTCCATAGCACCCACCAGCATGGATGCCACAGATGTGGTAGGGACAAATTTGGCAACACTAATGCCACTGCCACTTTTGCCAACTACTCTTTTGCTACTATTGTTGGTCCCGTAGCCCACAGAAGGCATGCCTACAGACTTTTCTGTTTTTTTTTAGCTGCCACATCATTTTGCCCCACCAAACTTATGCACTTCTTGGCCATCTCACTGCACCTCTTCCTTTACTTGAGCATCTCTTCCCAGTCATGTTATATATTTAAATTTTTAATATTGCAAGGAAAAAAATTATATAAATCCTGCAGTAAAGCTAGATAGCAGCCTCAGACAACACATAATCTGACAGATTAGCTGTGTGATCTGAATCTGAACAGAACAGTTTACTGAGCTAACAGTAGCTAAAGCAAAACCACAAAAAGTGTTTTTTAAACACGGTGGGGAGTAACAAGAAACACACGATGGGGTAATTCAAAAGTTACAGTAAGTAACCCCATGACTTTTAGAACTAGAAGCAACTATAACTTATACAGAAACCGACTGACACAATAACTCACTTACCCAAACAGAATTGCACTACAGAAATAACATGAGAAATTCCAGAACACAGAAAAAAAATAATTAACAAAAATGACTGTGGTAAATAAATCAGACTAGAGCTCATAGTAAAGGAAGATCAAGTCACTCCAATCCCACTCCTAATGATAAAAAAAAAACCTAACTTCTGACCATCCTTCCGTCATTGCTGAATTCAATAAATACTTCACCTCTTGTGCTTCCTCCGTTCTCTCATCCCTCCCTCCCAATCACCCCAACTCTGCCCCTACTTCCCCCACTCAAACCGCTCACCCAACTGTTGGGAGTTTTTCCTTCCTCCCAATATCCACTGCAGAAGTTCAGGAAGCCCTCCTTGCCTTCAATCCAGCCAAAGGAGGCTGCCCACCTGGACCCAAAATTACTCCACCTCTCTGCACCTGCAATCTCCTCCCCCATAGTTGCCCTTCTTAACCTCTCTTTCACCCTTGCAGCAGTTCCCTTAGAATGGAAACATGTTGACTGTTATCCCCCTACCTAAGGGCGGTGACTCCTCCTCACCAAACAATTACAGGCCTATCTCGCTACTACCAGTCCTGGCCAAACTCCAGGAGCACCTTGTCCTTGCCCAACTCTCTACTTTCCTCACTGAATCCTCCTTCTTCACTCCTTTCCACTCCACTACTATGTCCCTCCTTAGACTCACTGACTCTATCCTCACAGGTATGGACAGTGGACAAATCACCTCGGCCATTGTTGCTGACCTTGCCAAGGCTTTTGACATGGTCTCTCATCCACTTCTTCTCCTGAATTTGACTTCAGCTGGCCTGTCTGCCTCTGCCACTGACTGATTCAGAGCCTACCTCACAGGTAGAATACAATTGGTCAGGATAGCTGAATTTCTGTCCCCCCCTCTCTAAATCCACACTGGTGTGCCACAAGGCTCTGTTCTAGGCCAACTACTTTTCTCAATGATTTTCCCGCAGTCTGCTCATCCGTGTCCATTCATATGTACACAGATGACACAGTCCTGTATACCTCTGGCCACAGCTCCACTGACATAGAAGCCAGACTCCAGCAGGACTTTGACAAAGTTCAGCTCTGGCTTCATTCACACCAGCTCTTACTTAATGCCAAGAAGACTGTCTCCATGACCTTTGGCACAAGGCAGAGACTCTTTAGGCTTACCTCCTCTCCTTCCTATTACACCATCTATGGGACTTTTCTCAAGGACACATCCTTCTTTAGGTATCTTGGGGACTGGCTTGACCAGCACCTCAAATTTTATGGTCACATTGATGCCATCCTGTCAAAATAGTGCCCCAAACTAGGCACACTATACAGGAATCATAACTGTCTTTCACCTACGACTAGGAGTGAACTGATCCAGAAGATGATCCTACTATTTTTGACTACTGTGATGCAGTCTACAGTTCTGCCCCCTAGTCCTCCCTTGCCAAACAGGATACTATCTTCAATTCTTTCTGTCACTTTGCTCTGGATGCCCACCCTCTCAATCATCACTGCAACCTCTATCGTTCACTTGCCCTCCCTTCTCTGACAACCAATGTGTCTCTCACTGTGTTAAATTCATCTCTAAATTCTGGTTCCACTCTCTACCTTCTTACCTATCTTCCTCCTTAGCACTACCACCAACATCTCACCACTCGCTCAGATCCACTGATGCTCGCACCCTTTCGATCTCTCGCCAATCAATAACCACAGGTCAATCAGGGTTATCGCACCACCTCCCTAAAATCTGGAATGTGCTTCTCCCCAAATTCACCATTCCTCATCTCCTGCATCCATTTCATCCACCCTACTTAACTTCTACTCCACTAACTGCACCTGTACATAACCCCTCCATCCCTACTCTCTAGCCTGCCACCACCCAGTCAACGACTCCAAAGAATTTAACAGCTCCTTATGTATTAGCTCTTATGATGAACTGATTGTACAGTCCCTTGCTCTCTTTGACTGTATCTGTGACAAATCTGTTGTATCGACTTACTGTACCCTAAATTTAACTGTATTATGTATGTGTGATTAACTGTTGTATTGGCTCTGGAACCTATTTTATGAATATTGGTGATTATGCACTAATGGGAGTGTGTTACGTGCCAAAGGTGCATAACCCACGTGCGCAGCTCCGCACCTGCAGACAGGTATGCACTGGTGGCATTCACGACCACTGGCCACCTGTCTGCGGCCCCACCCCCTGGTGCGCAGGTCTGCACAGGGTGGGCACAAGCAGAGTAGTGGACTCATTATGACATCCAATCAGATGCACAGCATGGGTCCAACAGTAGATCCCTTACTCTGTGGGGCGTGCATTGGCAGCATGCTCCATGGATGTCTGAGGGCTGGTGGCTGTGACAGGTAGGAGCAGGGCAATGCTGCTGGCCCTCTGATGGCACCAAAGCAGTTGTGTGGCAGAGGGAAGGGACAGTACCACTGGTAGTGGGGAGGGAGTTTGACATGCAGAGCCACTGGGGGAGCAGCAGCCTTGTGTCAGTGCCCCTGTGAGGAGTTTGGGCTTGGGGGGTGGCCGCACTCACTGCTGTGTGTTGGGGTGGGTGGGTGGCACAGGGCAGCCATTTGCTGTGGCCCCAGAGGGACTGTGGGCTGTTAGCCCTGTCCTGTGGCATGTCCCGGGGTGTGCACCAGGCACATAGGGGGTTTAAGGCAGGGTTCTCCCTGGTGTACTCTGTACACCCCTATGCACCCCTGTGGCCAGCACTACTCACCTTTGTGCATGGTGCGTAGTGCTGGCATGCCCCCCATGCAGTGTAATCCATGGACCTGGGGTATCCAGCACATACTGTCTGTGTGCCTTCCCTTTGTGCATCCTGCATGGGGGGCAAAATGTGTGTGGAGTGGCTACATGCCCAAGATGTGCGGCGTGTAGCCACTCCACCCAGTCCATGCATAGGGGCCATTATGTATTCAGCATGCGTATATTTTGTACCTGTTGTGGCAATTGTGTATGTATCCTTTCCCCATGTGTACCCCCCTTCCCCAGGACATACCATGAGACAAGCAATTTCAATTGTGTAGTGTACTTTTCTGGTGAAACTTTTCAATAAATAAATAAACTTTTCTTTATGGGCTGTTAACTCACTTCCCCTTCCCTAAACAGCAGTGCTTCACTAGACAAAACAAATACTTTACACTAATAAAATCCAACAAAAGCAAAAAAAAAACAACAGAAATCTACTTGCAATAGGAACTCTGTTTTTTGGGGGGAACAATTTGGTTCAGAATAATCCATTTTTGGATTCATTTTTAAGTTTTTTGTTTGTTTGTTTGCTCAGACAAGCAGGGACACATTTCTTTCCAAGTCATTCTTCATAAGACTGTACAGAGTACAGTCTCTGTATTGAATACAACTCATTTAGGTATCAGGTGACCTTAAATCATAAAGTACATAGCAAACTTTGCCCATGGTTCCCACTTCACCAGAAAAGTTACTAAATTTCCCATTTGTGAAGTTATTCTTATACTGAGAATGGAAATTTAGCAGAGCAGATTATCTTCACAAATTACTGTGAATTCACAAATTAATCCACAAAGTTACCCAACTTTGCACATGACTATTGAGAATATGTTCTTTATTTCAGAGTAACAAATGATTAATTATCTAGGAGACCATTGCAAACAAACCAAATACCAAATAATGCAGATTAGTTCCTCCAGAATACTGGAAACAGCTACAGTATCCAGTCAAAAGAGCATGTTGAAAACAACATGTTAAAATGTGCATATTTATTTCAGCATGACTGTGAGAGGTATTAGCAGTATGGCATTAATAGTGCATGGGTGTCATAGCTTCTGAAGTGTTGCGAGGGAGCTTGTTAGCATGTTGTTATGTTGTGGCAGATGTCTTCTGTGAGTCACTACGGGGCATATGAATTGTTGTGGTACGTCAGGTGTGTAAGTCACTATGATTATTTGCTAGGTGTTGTTTACAATTTTCAATTACAGGCTTAATGTTATCCTATGGTATGTATTGAGTGTATTGTGTTTATGTTCTTCTGGAAATTGACAGTTTTCCTGTGTGTGCAAAGTGTGGTGCATGCTTAATGTAAGCTGATGGGACTGTAAGTTTTGGGTTCAGGTATTCGTGTTCCATTGTTTTGGTGATTTGCTTTTGCCATACAGTGTAGAATTCCTAATACATGCTTGTTGAACTTGTAGTGTGTTTTGTGTTTTTTTCTTGCTTCCTGTGCCATGTGTGTATTTGTTAATACGTGCTGAGAGGTGTGACAGCTCTGGGCTTGGGTGCACTTTCTGGATCTTGTTCAATTTTGCTGATGGGCAGAATTTTCATGGATGTGCTTTGCGCATCTCTGAGTATGGATATATATATTTACCAGTGTTGCTCATGGCTTCCCCACTGTATGGGAGGTGTGGGGGATGAAGCCCCTCACAAAAAATAATTTCACACATATTGTTGGTGGAATTCTTTGTGACTTTTGTCCTGTAATTGGCATCCAGATTGCATCTGAATCTGTCAGTGCACTTGTTCCAAGCTGTTTTTCACTGTAGCTCTTTTTCTCAGTAGCTGATTTCTTCATGCTGCCGTGCTGTTGCGGTTTTGTATCATGCCATTATGTTGTAGCTGATTTGAACTAGGCCTCCAGACACATACAGAGAATGGCGGCATGACAGGTAACTGCTCATTAAAGGGGATCCTTTCAGCAATGGACGCCAATGATGCAGAACAAATGGGGCCTCTGTCCAGCAAAATACAGAGTTGGCACCACTACATGCCACAATGTAGCCACAAAGGGTTCCACAAGATGTGCACTGGGCTACAACTAAATATCCTACTGCCAGACGGTGAGAGGGAGCATCAATGGGCAATGAGGGCTCACCCAAGGCCATATATATTCTGGCCATGGTTGGAGTCTGGATACACACTGCCTGAAAAGATTCCACCTGAAACACACCTTAATTGTAAAACTGTGTGACATGGTCCATGTACAGGTGGTACCACATACATGGTGGTCACAGGCAATGTCTGGTGAGACAAAAGTACTGTGTGCACTGGTGTACTATGCCACAGGGTCATTCTAGAGGATTGCTGGGGATGTCATGGGTGTTAGTCAGTCTTCCTTGTCCAGGGCACTGCACCAGGTCACAGATGCCCTGCTACTGCATGTGCATGAGCATGTATAATTCCCCACTGCAGAGGCTGACATACAGTCCACAATGGAGGCATTCCATACCATGCATTGCATGCCCAATGTACTGGGGGCAATTGACTGTACGCATGTGGCAATCCTGGCACTGATGATGGATGAAGAGGCATACAAGAACTGCAATGGATATCAAAGCATACATTGTCAGATAGTGAGTGATGTTGCACATGCATCTGTGAATGTGCCTGTGGAAGCATGGGGTGGTCAGGGGGGTTATATGTGACAGTGCAAACTGAGGTGGTATGTGGTGGTATAAAAAGGGGTCATATGTGGCAGTGTATAGTGTTTGGGGTATGTGTATGGTATGTGCTTTCATGTCACTCTGTGTAAGTGGGAGGGTGCATCTGGCAGGAATCACTGCTTCCTAGATTGCTGTCTTCCTAGCCATGTTGACTACTATGTGCCCAGATGCTGAGCCTTTGCCATTGCTTTGCCTCCTCCATGTGGATGTCTGTCTGGCTATGTGTCTGATGCCTGCTGTAGTTGACTGTCCCCTTGAAACTCTGGAATTCTGGGGTTGACAGGTACAGGGTGCATCAAAGCACATGGATGTACCTTGGGGCCATGGGGACTGGCAGGTGTGGGGTGAATCGGGACATCTGGGTGTGCCTTGGAACCATGGGGGAATGACAGGTGCCAGGTGTGCCTTGGGGCTACAGGGGCTGGCAGGTGTGGGATGGACTGGGACATCTGAGTTTGCCATGGGGATGGATGGAGATACCATGATGGTCCTGGATAGCAGGTGGTCTGTCAGCCTCTCAGGAGGTCACCAATGCAGTCTATGCCTCGGCACATCCTCCTTACCACAATGGTCTGGTCCATCAGGGTCTCTGTGTTCTGGTGCTGTGCTTGGAGGCAGTCTCATTCCAGATGGTGCATCTCTGGCTGGTAGGTGTGGAGTATACTACGTGTGCTTGGCATCCATGTCCAACTGGACTGGTGGCCTAAAGGCTATCATCCCACTGCCACAGGGCTGTTGTGTAGTACCCTCATCATCCCAGTGTTCCACTGACCACCATCAATGAGTGGACAGCCTGGGCTCAATTCTCAAAGGGTCAGAAATGCACAAGGTGCTTGCGTCACAGAAGCATGATGCATGCGTCTCACTGTGCTACACCTGGCATCATTCCTGATTCACAAAAGGAGCTTGCAGCACTGAGGGGGTCTGGTGCACCAGACACCTGTGCACCCAGCTTGTGGCGTGCCATAAGAAGCCCCATGGCACTGAGGGGTGTTGCACTAGTAGGCAGCTGCCATATCTCCTACAGTGGAATTAAGTAAGGGCAGTAATGTCCACAGGGCCAACTGAGAATTAGACCAGCCTTGAGCTGGTCAAACAGCGTGTGCACCAAAAGGGATCCCACCTGCAGACCCCCCAGGGCATGGTAGCGGCAGTGCTGCCCACCACCACTGATGGTAGTAGACTGCTGCCAGGCATGGAATGTGGGCCTGCTGCACTGATGGCAGCATGGCGTGAAGTTGGGGTGTGTGCCCTCTGTCATGCCAGGGGCACATGTGAGGCATACTTGCCCACCTTGCTGGGGGGGGCAGAGACATACCACGGCATTCCAGTCAGTGCTGGCAGACTGCATCAGTGCCAGCAGTGGGGCCGGACTACTGCAGTGGACATCATGCCCACCCTGTGAGCAACACTTCTACTGGTGCTGTCAGTGCCACATGACTGTCCTGAAACTTGCAGCATTCCTCTTCTGTGCACCTTCTCTTTGCCATACCTGTGTGCTTCATGCAAGCTGTGGGACTGTGGTCCTGGGACCCCTTCCATACCTGAATCAGACACAAGGTCCCTGGTGAACCAGAGATTAGCACAAGCTGCCATTGGCTCACCTTGCATCACTCTTTGTGAATTGAGCCCCATGTGTCCAGTGGCCATGCTCATATGCTGGCAGACTGTGCATGTGGCCCAACCACATGTGGCTGTGGGGTGGTGTACTCCATACCCTGATGTCCACCACATGGCAGTAGTCTGTGGTGTAATTGTGGCAGGGTTCAGAACAGGGGGTGGTTGTGGGGCCACAAGCTGGCAGGTGCAGTCTGGACTTGGACATTTTGGTGTGCCGTGGGGATGGAAGGGTGGTTAGACTGTGCCCCTATGTGGGTGCGCCACTGCCTGTGCCTAACTGTGACCATTTGATGGTTGCCAGCTTATGCTTGACAGCCGACTGGAATTCACAACACTGATGCTTAATGGCCAACAATGTCTGTGCTTCAGGACCAGCTACATTGACAGAGTTGCCTGTATATCAAGCCATATGTGGGACTTGGTCTCAGCCGGTGCCTTAAAGGACTCTGCTCCATAGAGGATGGCATAGTGCTTGTGGATATCCACGATCATGGCTGCCACCATCCCACTTGTAAAGTTTGCAGACCATGACTGGCATGTCACTGGCCATGTTCTCGGTGCTCTTTGCAGTCCCATCCAGTGCCAGCAGTCCCTGGTGGTGGGCTGGATACCTCAAGCACCCACCATTGTATATGAAAAATAGTTGTAGTGTATTCATACCAAATGCATTTATTTTATTTTATTCCTAAGTCAACAAACATATATAAAGAGCACTGCATTATGAGCCATCATAGTTGATTTGTAATCACTCTTAACACAGAGACTGCTATATATTAGCTGCAACACTAGACAAGCACAGACAGCTGGAAAGGATACAGGATGTGAAATATACCAATATCCCAAATCCTGTTAAGCTGAAGTGAACACTCTGGTAACGTAAATGACCTTTACATAACCTCTAAAAGACAGAATATCCCCTTCCCTGAAAGTTATACTGTTTTCTCTTTAAATTGTCCATTAATATTGAAGTGTGTTCCTCACATCTGGACACACTAGGGTGCCCCATTTAACTAGTAGCACCTGACTCTGGTGCTGGTACAGGCTCAGCATTTTTTTGTTCCTCAGACAATTAGAGAGGAACCTGTGTGTCCTGTACCTGCACGTTTTCATTACTTGATATTTTTGGCATTTCCCAGTCACTGTATACATCATCATATGCATTGGTCAGATTCCTAAAGACTCACAGTCTTTTCATTCATATACATCATCCACCATCTCCCTTGTAAGTCTTCCAGTTATGTTCAAGGACCCAAAACTAGGCTACATTTCACAGAGTCCATTTCTTATCCATGTTCCATGAGTCAGTAATTCCAAACTAGCACTGGTAGTTCTGGAAGAAATTCCCAGAGGGAACAAACCTTATGCTTAGTCTGGTACCAGGTCAATATGTCAAGGCAATGATTGTGCCTTAGTCTGAGAATATTTTGCTTGCTGTACCTGCTTACTTTAATGTTCTGTATTAAGATTAGGTTTAACCTCTGTAGTAGCTTCCTTTGCTTCTGCCTTCATATGCCTGTAAAATCAATTTGTCCCATAACCAAGAGACGAGTGAGAGGTTCTGTTACTAAATGGTTAAACTGCCCACTCCTTACCAAGCTACTTGATGGGGTCAAAAAATGGCTTTAATACCAAGCCTTTTCCTCTCTCGCTGACTGAGTCGTATATAGGGAATTCTGAAATGATTGTGAAAGAGCTATTTGGCACAAAAAGAGCTCTTACTGTAAATGGTTCTTTAATTTCACTGCTTATAACCCAAAGCTCTTCTGGAAATAATATATTGGATACAAATGAGAATCTCTGTCCCAGACATGATTGTAAATTATATTAACCATGCAAACATCACTTCACTAGCCAATGTTTTTATCATTTTTTCAGACCTCTCCCCTTATAGCAAGGCTTTCCTTGACTCGTTCCCATCATCATCTCATAGTGTCTCCTTACCTCAGCCCATTGGACACCATCACTTTTACTTTAAGAGGGTTGGCACCTCTGAGGTTCACAAAGTCCTAGAGCAAATACCCAATGCAAAATCTGCAGATGCAGATGGAATAGAACCCAAACTACTTAAGCCTGCAGCCTATGAGTTTGCACCCCATATCACCAAACTTATTATTCTATCCCTGTCCTCTTGTGTGGTGCCTCATTGCTGGAAGATCTCAACCATAGTACCTATCTTTAAAAAAGAAGATAGAAACTGATCAAAAACTATAGTCCTATCACCACACTTCCAGTTCTAAATAAAATCCTGGAGAAAAGTCTCTTACACCCAGCTCACCAATCATTTCAGTGCACATGACCTTCTTTCTCCCCTGCAGTGCAGCCTCTGCAAGGGACATAGCACTGCTACTGCCCTGCTTACTTTCACCAATCACATTGCCACAGGCATGTATAGTAGTAACCTCAGAGAAGTGGTATTCAATGTCCTTACCAAGACTTTTGACCTTGTTGACTACTTGTTACTCTGCAACAAACTTGCCTGTCTAGGTATATCTCCCATTTCACTACTCTGGTTCAGACATTATCTTTTGAACAGATCACAGAGGGTTAAATCTGGATACTCTGTACCTGAGTCAGCACCACAAGAGTGGGGTTCCCTCAAGGCTGTATACTGGGGCCCATTCTTTTTGCCCTTCACATAAACTTAATTAACCAATGCTTGTCCCACTGCGAGGCTATTTTGGACATAGCGTACTTGGTCCTTTACACCAGCTCTAAAGATAGTAACACTATCAACCAGCAGCTCATCTCTGACCTGCAGGCTGCACATAACTGGCTGCCTTGAAATAAACTTCTCCTTAATATGGCAAAAATGCAATCCTTGTTATTAGGGACACCCTCAAAATAGAGGCACTGCCCAGGTTCATTATCAATTGCTTGCAATGATAGCTGTCCAGTACCCCTTGCCATCTCCTTCTCCTACCTTGGAGTCATCCATGATCCCTCTCTAGATTATGCACTACATGTGCAGGGAACCTGTAAAGCTGTCAACTTCATGCTGGGTGTCTCCTACAAAGTTGACTGCAACCAGATACCCAAGCTTGTATGACTACTGCCCATGGAATGCTCCTTCCTAAACTTCTTTATGGTGCACATGTCTTTACTGTGGCCTTGAACACCACTCTACATCAATGGGATGTGGCTTATAACAACATCTGCTGCTTTGAACTAGCATCCCATAAACCTACTCATCACTGCTCTCTATGTGACAAACTCGGCTGGCCTCCTCCATTACAGTCTCATAAGCTCTCGTGGTGGGGGGTCATCGATGGTATCCAACATAACTGAATGCTACTATCCCTTGTCTCCCTCCTGTCATTGAGGCACAGGTCAGGAAGCATAGAAAAACCAGAAGCAGTTGTAAAATTCACAAATAGTGTTTTATTATTAACAACAGCAAAATAAAAAATAAAAATTGCTCAGTATAACTAATTACAATGGCAATACAAACATAGAAAGCAGAGTCCTTCTTCTGAGTTTTTCATCTCAATTTCCAATCTCAGTCTCTCAGTCTCTGTCTCTTCCTCTTGCAAAACACTGCAGCTCTTTTTATAACAAGTCTTCGCAAGGAGCTCATTAAGAGAACATTCTGCTTCTCACACAGTGTTCCTGTCAGTTTCAGCAGGTGAGAAAAATGAACATAATGACCCAGAACTGATCTCTTGTTGCCAGCATCTCAGAGAGTTTGCAACCCAGCTTCTCAGGTTAACCCCTTGAGTTCCAAATATTTTTTTTCAATCATTTCAGCTGTATGACTATATACAGTTTTAAACAAAGGGATCCCAGTATCAGTGATATTTCCACATAAAGATTTGCATATATTTTTATACCTGCTGATATGGAAGGGGAAGAAAAGAAAGAAACAGCAAGGAAAGGTAGAGAGACAGCAAGAGGTAGAGAGTTGCGAAACCGTCAGAGTGATCAGTTCCTGAGTCTCACCAGAAAATTTTGGTTGCTCAACTAGACAGACAAGAGACAGAAAAGGAGAGACTCGAACAGACCCTTGTGTTTAAACTCTTTCTGCATAACAAATTGGGCAGGGCCTTATTCAGTCCTGTCACACCTCCTAAATCCAGTTTGAAATGCTTACTCATTAAGGTCTGACTCTAACACCTCAGCGATTATTCCTAAACTTAAAACCAAGTCAAGGGAATCATTATTTGCCTTTACAGCCCCTATGTTATAGAACTCCATCTCACCTGAAATTAGACAATGTCCCACCACTGCCACATTCCATAGTAGGTTCCATGAACATCTACATAAGGTATCAAAGTGTTTCTGTCAGTGAATTGGTTCTAACTGTTCATTTATTGTAACTATTAGGGTATTGAGTTTTTGTGCAGTCATGTATGCTCATTGTGTATTATTTTAGGTAATATGTTTTATTGCTATGTTTTATATAAACTTCAACTGTCTGCTATGTATTTAATCCTACAATAGTCTACTGTGCTGTCAAGTTTCTACCTAAATTTTGCTAAGCCATATGTATGTATTATATTCTATATTTTTTATGTAATCTCCCGGATTGTGTCTGAAAATAGGTATTTGTTTGCCTAGTGCACTTATCTGGTCAACAAAAACTAAATAAATAAACCAGAGACAAGTGGATGCACGTCAGTCTGTTTAAGAACAATTCTGCTAGGCATTTCTATATAACAGAATGTATCATATTTTGATAACCGAATAAGATATTTGCTGTACTGTGGTGCAATGTCAACAATCCCCAGGTCTTGTCTCAAGCCAGTTTAAATGTTTACACCAGTCTTTTAACAGCACCAAAAGATGTAGGATGGTATGGTGACATTTTATTATGATTTACCAAACTGAACTGCAAAAATGTCTGGAACTCCTCAAAGGTGAACAGTGTCCCATTAATAAAAATTACTTCCTTTGTAGATTCATAAACAGTAAAATAAGTTTATCAAACCCTCTACAGTTTTTCTTCTGTCATAGTTGACATTGGTGCCATTTCCGGGACTCTTGAGTATGAATCAGCTAGTAATTACATCATGTCTTTCTTTTTCTTCATATTCTGTATATAAAATACTCTCTGCCATAGTCTCATGGCCAACTTCCATGAGTGAAGATGTGCTGCAGCCAGCACACTGCAGTTATTCTGCCAAATAAGGAATTGAGGTTAGATAATTCATTCCCCCACAAATGACAATGCCTAGTAGGTGTATTGTTGAATAAGTTTATTGTAATGTTGCAAATACTTCTTGGTTTATAGCCCAGACTACATTGTTAGGCCACACAATGGAATCTTAGTGTGAATATAAGCATGTCTAATGTCCTTATAATCTCCTATTGTTGGGAACATAAGAGGATGTAACACATAGGTATTTAGATTAGGAGCCATTAAAAGAACCTTGGAGACTTAGGAATTGTTTTCAGCCCTAATATAAAATAGAATACTTATGTAAACTTTGTGAGGAAGGAACAAGGGAACTCAGGGAGGATCTGGGCAGTCTGGAGAGCTGGTCAAAGATCTGAAAGCTGGGCTTTAATGCTAAAAAAAAGGAAAAGTTAAGCATATTGACAAGAGGAACCCAAGAGTGGAATATGAAATGGGGGGAAGGGTGCTGGAAATCAACATGAAGGAAAAGGACCTAAGAGTCATGATATCAGAGAATTTATAAACAACAGCACATTGTAATAGAGCTGTTGGTAAGGGAAAGAGGAGGCTGGGATGCATAGAAGGGGGATACGCAGTAGGAGTCAGAAGGTGATCCTCCCATTTTACTTGTAACTGCTGGGACCACAGCTGCAATACTGCTCAAGGTACTAGAATCCAAAACTGAGGAAAGACTGCAACAAGGCTGAAGCAGTAAAGTGCAGGGCAACCAAGATGGTCCATGGACTAGGGCACATAATGTACAAAGAGAGGCGCAGGGCTTGAACATATACACCGCTGAGAAAAGGGAGTAAGGGGTGACATGATCGAGACATATAAGTACTTGCATGGAATAAATAAGGTGGACATCAAGGAACTTTCCTCCTTGAGCTCAAATATAGGGATGTGAGAGAACTCACTTGAATTTGCATGGAAGAAGTTTGACGTCCATAAGCACTTTTTCACAGAAAGAGTGGTGGAAGTGTGGTGAAAGGGTGGTGGAAGAATGGAATACACTGCCAGAGGAAGTGACAAAGGCCAATTCAGTGAGCAACATCAAGCAGGGATGGGAGTGACATTTGGAATTAGAAAAGGAGGGAGGCAAAAACAAAGGGGGGGTGGCCACTAGGGCCAGTGCAGAGTAGCTAAAGGGTGCCTAAACCCTTTTCTTTTGTGTATTAAGTTTGTAAAAATGGGCTGCATAGTATTGTAGAGTAAAGGCTGTGTTTTACATTCATACCAAAACTGCATTTAGCTAATAAGACTAAATGCTGTTTCATAGCATTTAAAAAACAGAAACAAAAGCCCTCTTGTTTCAAATCTCCTGCATTGGATGAGCCCTAAAATGTGGGCTTAAATGGCTGCTGACATACAACAAGATAAGGTCAATGGAGGTCAATGGAGTGAGACCTGCAGTTGTTGTAGTCCCAGATTGCAGTGTTCAGTACTCCTTTGTAGCTGCCAGTCCCAGCCGATTGCTTCCTTTATGACAAAGTGAAGAGATGCAGATGCCACCGGTCCAGTCCACCCGCCCACCTGCCCACTGCAGCTCTAACAAAAATACACTTGGCATTACCCTTATTCTACAAACCACTACCTCAAAATACTGGTGGTCCAGTGGCTGTAAATGGAAAATTGGACCATTTGATTGTAGCGCTATCAGTCCAATCACCCCCCTCCTGTTCACACACCACAGCACTGCTGACTCTCAGTATTATACCTGTCTTAACAAAAACCCCATTCATGACTAACTGCAGGCATTGCCAGTGCAATGTAAGTCCAGGACTGAAGCATGTGAAAAGTTTTTCAGTCGTTGCATGGGTCAGCTCAAGCAGCACACAAACTCCAGAGGAAAATCCTTTCCTTTTCAGAAATAGCCAGACAGATTTTCCTTTTACAGTCACTGGACCACCAGCTATTTTGAGGCATTTACTCATGAATGGGGATTTTGTTAAGCCTGGGTTAACTTTGAGAGTCACTAGTGCTGTGGTGTGAAAACAGGCAGACAGGTGATTGGACCGATAGCACTGCAATCAGATGATCTGAGTTTCTATTTACAGGCACTGGACCACCAGAGATTTTTTGAGGCAGTTATTCAAGAATGGTGTTGTAATTAAGCCACAAGTAATTTTCACTGTCAGTGAATTTTGTAACACTCAGTGCTGCAGTGTGTGAACATCCAGGTAAGTGGTTGGACTGGTAGTGCTACAATCAGATGGCTTGACTTATCATTTACAGCCACTAGACCAACAGGCATTTTGAGGCTGTTATTCCTGGAATAAGGGTAATGTCAATTTATTTTTTGTTAGAGCTACAATGGGCAGGTGGGTGGGTGGACTGGACTGGTAGTGCCTGCATCTCCTCACATTTTTCATAAACGACACGATCAGTTTGGACTGGCAGCAACAATACTGTAATACTGTCTTGACACTGATTAAATTAAAAACTATCAGAATCAAAACTGATCATCTGTATTAGTCAAGATACACAAATTAAGTCATGATTTTGATCAATTTTATCAAAGTATGCTAGGTATTAAAGACTCTGAAAGAAGGACTGAACACTGCAGTTTGGGTGTCTAGCAACTAGAGGACTTGCTCCATTGACCTCATTATGCTGCATGTCAGTAGCCATTTTAGAGACCAGCCAAAGTGGGAGATATGAAACTAGTGGGCTTTTGTTTATTTTTTTTTTAAATGCTGTGAAACTGCATTTAATCTTATTAACTAAATGCAGTTTTAGTATGAATGAAAAATGCAACCTTTGCTCTACAACACTATGAAGCCTATTTTTACAAACTTAATATGAAAAAAGGTGTTTAGGTGCCCTTAAAGTAAGGTGGGCAAACTGGATGAGCTGATGGGTCTTCATTGTCTATGCATCTAATGTATGTATCTATAAAACAGAAAACAAGCCAATGTTTAAAAGTGATTTAATGTTTTGGTGAACAGAGTATGGGGTTAATAGTGCTTATGTAACTGTAGTTTACTTTTTGGCTTTTCTCTATTCTCACCCTTGGTAGTGAAGCCAGGTAGTGAGTAAGGAATAGAAAGTCCAGCACCAAGGGTGAGCAGCGTGCCGGAGAAGGAGGAGACAGGAATGGATGGTGGGTGTTTCACAATGCGCTAAATCGGGAACTGCCATGGGAGGCTGGCCTTTATAAGAGATGTGGGAGGAGCTATTCCCCCCACATTTAACCTTGGGCTTTAGCCTTCCCATTCAATGTTTTGGTGAATAGAGCATGGAGTTAGTAGTGCTTATGTAACTGTAGTTTACTTTTTGGCTTTTCTTGATTCCCACCTTTGGTAGCTAAGCCGGGTAATGAGTAGGGAATAGAAAGCCCAAAAAGATTACCTCCTACAACTCACAAAGAGTATGACCAGTAGCACACAGGAGAGGACCCCCTCCAGGTGGAGGAAACCTCTGATGACCCATGGCTACTGACCTGCCTATCCTGAGGGCAAACTAAAAGGAGATGATCCTAGGTTCTTACAACTATGTTCTAATTTCTAAGTGAGGTGAACTGTTTGTAGAGATTGTAAAAAAACAAAGACAAGGCGCTGCGTCAGCATGTGGTCTAAAAGCAAAACAAGATGGTTATATTAAATGCACGCTGAAAATAGAAAATAGAGTTAAAAATCTACGTTTCGACCTTAGGTCTTCTTCAGGAAATATCTAAAAGAGAAAAAAAAAAACAAGTTAGTGTCTGTAGAGATGATGTTCCATCTTCAGAGTTTGTTGGATGATGCATTCTGGAAGGCTGAGTCTGGGGCTGAAGAGGCAGGTCCATTCTGAAGGAGTGCCTGGATCCCAAATATGGATTTAAGTCCAGCTGGAAAAGGGGTGAACGTAGTCCAGGATTCCTATGTGATATTGTTTGATATTCAGGGACAGTGGTTTACCGTGATTGAGAAAAGGCAAATTCAATTTTGCAGACTGACAAAACCGGTATTGTCACCGGTGTCTGCAAGTCCAAAATCGTTTTTTACCAGTGTTGGCTTTGTAACCTGTATTTAACCATTTTCACTCTGCTTGCATGCATTTCACATTTCTACATCTGCTGTTGCATATCTGCACTTGTAGCTATCAAGTTATTTTAGAAGGTACAATTTGTGAAGGCAGCAGGCACACTACATCCCCTATCCCTCCTGTATAATGACAGTACCACTAATGGCCCCTATCCTTCTGATGCAATGGGGACAGCAGTACTGTGGACCCCTCCCTCTGGTCTGATTGGCAGCAGCCCTGCAGCCCCCATCCCTCCAGTGTGATGGCAGCAGCAGCACTGTGGCCCTCCTCCCTCCTGTGCAATGGCTGCAACGCTGTGGCCTCCATCCTTCCGGTGTGTTGTCAGTAACATGGTGGTAAAGCTCTGCAGCCCATATCCCTCAGGTGTGACAATACAGAATATTAGATTGCAGGACACCTGGATAAATTAAAGGGAACTAGCCATTAGAGACTGCCACCAGTCACCACACAATGCAGACTAAGTTACCGCCCACATGACCTTTCTCGTAAGTTCTCATCCCAAGAAATGTTAATGAAGTCAATAAAAGCAAGTATACCATTTCAAGAAAGATAGTTTATAAAGAGTGCAAATATTGCAAATCAAAAACAATATACAACAGTTGAAAAATGTGAACAAAAGCAAAATCTAAATGAAAATGTGCACAATGTTGAAAAGTGAATATATATGTTGAAACAAGTGAACTAAAACCTAAATACAAATACTCGAAGTGTCAAATGTGCAAAGGTACAGGAAATGTGGAAAACTGTGCATAAACAAAACCTAAATGAAAATGTGCAATGCAGTATGACAAAAAATATACAGTGAAAAACACATGAACTAAAACAAAATAAATACACACACACACACACACACACATGACATGACAAGGAATATGGAAAACAAGCTAACAAAGTTATTGAAAGTGTTTACACCCTATAACTTAAAAATTCGCAAAACGTCTGTAGAAAATGTTCAATCTAATCCTTTGACTTACTGTACATAAGCTGGGATAGCAATCTCATATTGTCTACTAGCAGGTTACGTCTTTGGTCTGTGTGGATCTGTCCATAGACCGAGAAAGATCTCTCCACATCGGCACTCGACATAGGTATCCAAATGGCTTGCAGAGCAGCTTTGGCTAGTACTGGTAATTGTGGCTGCACTGAAATCCAGTACTGGCCAACATTAAAGTCCATTATGTCTGGAAGCTCTCCAATGTCCTGCCCAACATACATCTCCCAGTCCTTTTGTAGTGCAGTTTTGTTGTGCAGTTCAAATACACCAATGTCACTGGAGTAGTGTGTGAAGTCCCTACTCGATTTAGGAAGGCTGTAGGGGTTCAAAATATGGCAGGCTTTCAAGAACCCTATGGCTGAGTTTGTTTCCATATGTTTTGTCATTTTGTTTAAGGCTACTCCAAATGCTTTTTGGAAAATTGCAATCTGCTCCTGCTTAACCCGTGGCCTAAGAGTAGCTAAGTATTCATCTGTCCTTTCTCCAAATGCTTCCGTTTTTGATACACCCATCTGAAACCTCTGTTTTATTCCATGTAGTGCATCAAATACAGAAACAGCCAAGGGTTTGTCTTTCCTTTGTAGAAGTTCTATTGTGCTGATGAGATCATTGCAGTTTTCAGCGATGAAGGTTGTGTGAATCTGCAGCTCTGTAAACCAGTCTTGAAAAAGTTTTCTCAACAAATTCATGGAGTTGCAATCACTTGCTTCCTCCTGGAAGAAGTCTCTTAAGTGCTGAAGATAAAGTGAATGGTACTTAACGGTTTCAAACCAAGTGTTCTAATGGGTTAAGACAGGAACAGGAGGCAATATTTTCTTTTTTACATCTCGCCCCTCCAGGAATCCCAAGTACTCTCTCTTACGTTTGGGCGACTGCTGGAATGAGTATTTCACAAGTGCCACAAGTTTATTGACCAGTTCAAAATGATCAATCCATGTGTCTCCCACCAAGGATAACACATGTGCCCAGCAACCAACATGGATCACATGGGCACCAATAAGGCTATTTAAAACCTCTTTGAAGCACTTCACCATGTACCGCATATTGTTACTGATGAAGGCGACTACTTGGTCCATCTCCACATCATATTTCTGCAATGTCTTTATAACAGTTTGTGCGACAGTGGTGTGATTTACTGCTATCAACTCTGTTGTTTCTGCAATGATAGATTGTCCGCCCTGCATGACAAAAATTATGTTCAGTATACAGCGGGCATCTGCGTCTGTCGTCTCATCGCACATAACAGAGAATGCCTTCCCTTTCACAAGCTGTGAAATTCCGTCCTCCATTTCCTTTCTCAATTTGGGCAAGTAGTTCTGCCTTAAAGTGGATACCTTTGGGAGAGCACCAATTCCTTTAACGTTGTCCCCATCCAGTCTCTTATGCATGGTTGATCCAACTTTTCGATGGGTATATTGCCACACCAAGCCCTTAATACACCCAATACAGTATTCTCCCGTGCTGCAGCTGCAGAAGTTGTGGCATTAAAGCTGGTGTGAAGCATCACTTGTCTGTTGTTATTCTTCTGGCTTGCATTCTTTCTATGTTTTTTACTTTTGCAGTGATCCACCACTGTATCCTTCCTCACATAGTCAATGGGGTGATCACAAAAGCGACAAAACATTTTCCCTCCATCCTCATACATGCCTTCCAACTTGAACTGCAATGCACGGTCCTTAGCAGTGACACTGGAAAGTTTTGCCATTTTGCTTGGGGTTGCCATCACGATGCGTAGAACAGATGACTCAAAGAACTAAAAAGTGGAACACAAGTTGGAGAGATATTAAAACAGGATTTAGAACTACTTAAAGCTTCACAACAAAGACATTAAGGATTGAAATATCACAGATAACTTCTGCCCATGGATGAGAGTCTGGAGAACAGCAACAGAAAAGACGCTGATCTCAGCTGTTCACAATCCATACAAAAAACAATACCAGAATCAGAATCTCACTGCTAATCCATGTGGACCATGCTCAATCCATGGATGGCAGTCAGTAGGAGCAGCTACAGAAATCAAGCTGTCCTCAGAAGCTGTCACAGGCTTGACTATATAATATAATACAAAAGTACAATATTGACATCCAAATATAGCCCTGGTCACAGCTGATGAGAAATCCTGATGACATACAGGATCCCGGGCTTGCTTCCCGCATTGCACCAAGACCTTATCGGTCTCCCCAGCTCAAATAAACTAAGACTTGAAAAAACACATGAATATGAAGATCACACCATACCTTTTAGAGATGATGATTATTTCCAGCAGAAATTCACACCAAGCAGGAATGTTGAAGCCTAAAATTTGAAAAAAAATAAATAAAAATTATTATCTAAATAAAGGACAAACACACACACAAACACACACACACACACCCCTCACCCCCACATGCACAAGTAAATGACACCTAGTTAGACATGCCATCTGGCATACATGCTGGAAAAATGGTTCTGTGCCACTTTGCCCACCCACCCCTCCTCATAGGCCAGAACCATTTTGTGCCAGCATGTGAACCAGTCCCCAGAACCGTCCCTCAGCCGACCATCAAGAAGCAATCACTGGAGCATGGCATGGACCGGCTGACTGGCATATATGCTGGAAAAAATGGTTCTGTGCCACTCTGCCCACCACCCCTCCCTCAGAGGCCAGAACCATTTTGCCAGCATGTGAACCAGTCTGCCCAGCCCGCCCCTCAGCCGACCATCAACAAAGAGCACCAGAGCGTGGCACAGACCAGGCCGACTTGCATACATGCTGGAAAAATGGTTCTGTGCCACTCTGCCGCCCACCTCTCCCTCAGAGGCCAGAACCATTTGTGCCAGCATGTGAACCAGTCCGCCCCTCAGCCGACGATCACTGACCACATTAGCAGCATCAAGCTTCCTTCAGGGTAGGTGACAAACTCAAGGGCATCAACAAGGCTTTTCTATTTGAACCCCTGCCAATCCTAAAGATCCCCCTCCCAACCTGTGGGAATTTCTGGCAGACACCACCCTTCCTAGAGTACCACAAGTAGGAGCTCCAATCTGCAATAAGGGCTCTTCTCAAAGGGATCACTGACCTGCACGGACACTCTTCCCCAACCCAACAGACCTGCCCGGCCAGCCCAGCCACTCTCCCCACCAGCACAGCTACTCTGCCCACCCCAGGACCTGCATGGACACTCAGCCCACCCCAACAGACCTGCTCGACCACTCTTCCCACCCCAACAGACCTACCCAGCCACTCTGCCCACCCTGAAGCACCAGCACAGCCACTCTGCCCACCCCCACAGACCTGCACGGACACTCTACCCACCCCCACTGACCTACACGGACACTGTCCCCACCAAAGTGCACTGCTCAGCTACCCTCCCCACCCTGATGCATCAGCCCAGCCACTCTGCCCACCCCATAGACCTGCACGGACACTCTGCCCACCCCCACTGACCTACACGGACACTCTCCCCACTCCAGTGCACCAGCCCAGCCACTCTCCCACCCCCACTGACCTACACGGACACTGTGCAATAGATAAACACTTGTGATATGACACATACATACATACATCAGTCTGTCTGTCTGTCACACTTTTGAACTAAAGCAAATGAAAGTATCTCTGCCCCAGCACCCCCCCCACACACACACACTCCCACCTATTCAAATGTCTGAGTTTAGCAGGGCTGTTTCTTTGGTGTCGAAGCAAATTAAGTGTGGATGTGCATTATGCATTTTTCTAAAGACAAATAATAAATGATCCTTCTAAATATATTTATTGCAACTGTTGCAACTCCATCTCCTGACTGCCAAAGTAATATTCCTTGACAAAACTGTTCTCTACTAAACATATTGATTGCTGGAGCAATGAACACAAAAAATGAACAATTTGTTTTAATCTGCTAATCGTGTCTTGTAAATATAGATATGCATTCAAACATCCATTCGTGGCAGTTGAGGGGAAGCAAAACACATGAAACTTTACATGAAATATATACAGCATAAAACATATATTTCTGATATAAAGAAACTGGTCTAGAGCATGCAATGAATTTAATATGATGGGAGTTTTGTGCTGCAATATAAAAAAAGTCAGCAATGGTGCAGACTTGATTTGCTCTAGGGCTCAGACGCCTATCTGTAATGAATTTTATGTCTTTAAAAAAAAAAGCTGCTGAACATTGAGGTGAAAAAACAAATGTATGCATTAGCTGGTTAGGACAGAGTTACCAATTGCCGGTGTGAGCTTTACACTACTTACAAATAAATAATAATAATTCAGCACTTGATAACCGCGATCTCACAGGGGGTATTTAGTGCAAGTTGCTGGATTGTCAGATAACCGCGATCTGACAGGGCTGAAAAAAACACATTGATTCCATGTCATTTTATAACAGCAGGTTAGTCTACTCTTAATCCCTTGTACAGCATGTTTCAGCACTTCACCTATTTACAAAATCTTTGTTGTATGAATGCATACAGAATGAAATGAAGTTGCACACAGAAACAGAATTCATGAATGGAAGCAATATTTTTTTCTCAGCCTGGTCAGTCCGACAACAGTTATTACGATGATGGAAGACTTCTGCATGCACTGTTTTGTTGGCACCCCAGCTATTCAATTAACAACTGCAATTGACACTGAATAGCCCCTCAAACAAAATGGAAAGACTTGCTTTACTATATATTTAGACCGAATAAATAATGTATTTACAATTAATAATAACAAAGGAGTACTGACCAGCCAGGGAGAACATTTTATGGAAATGCGATTGGGTCTCGGTTCCTGGCTCGCTCGGGTAAAAAAAAAAAATCACATCCCCTCCTTGCCCTAGTGCAATGCTCTGGTAAATGGTGCCATCGTGGGCTGAATTCCTTCATAAACTGTCCAAAAAAGTTAAAAGTAAAAGTACCCTCCTGGCGAGTCCTCCAGGTATGCAAGGCTGATTCAGTACCTGCTGAGCCCCTGCCCACAACGCTGTCTGCTGCTTGTTTCAGATCCTTGGCACTCTCCAGGCACATGATTATTTTAAAATAGGGGAACATGCCCATTTCAACAATTGGAGCATAGACTGCATAGTTCATAATTAATTACATTTTTCTGCCTTGAGTTCTTGCAAGAAATTGCCAATTAAATAGTGTAAACCAAGACAGGGATCTCCGTGGCTGAGTGCTGTGGACCAGAAAGCAAATAGTTTTAATATTTGGACAGAAGCCCCTGTTGCTCCCGGGGCGGGTTCGAACTGGGACTTTGTGAAAAAAGTATGAGGGGCTCACCAGGAGGGCACACTACTTTCTTTATATTTCTTTATACTTAATATTTCTTAGCTATCCGACCCTGCTAAATGACTTGGAGAGGGGTGACAGTGACACAGAGAGGCAGTCATGGTCTCAGCTAGGAGAGAAGGTGTTGGATTTTAAACGGAAAAAAAAAGCCAATTTCAGCAATCAGAGCACAGTTCTTTATTAAATTATTAATTCAGTACCTGAACCCCAAGTTGGCTTTTCTGGTGTTTTCCCTAAAATCTTTAGCTGCGTCCTCCAGGGGTCAGGTAATGAACAGTTACGGTGTCCCAACTTCGGGGGGGTAGCTTGCTAACACTTTAATCCAGGGAGATTCTACTAATGCCTGTAAATTCTAAATTTCACCTTCCTCATCAGATGAATCACTTCACTACATATAGCCCCTGCATTAATATCCACCGCATCTGCCTCTGGCTCGTACATGTACGGCTGAATTTGTTAACTCAGATTAAAATCAAGTGCCAAATCAGAATGACTGCCATTTCATATGTTGCTCTTGCAGTGCAACTTACAGCCGGTGGGATTCAAAGATTTAATGGAGCGGCTGCTCCATTTCTTTGGAAGGCAGTTCTTTGGGTGCCAGATGGCTCCATGCAGCAGCACTGTAAGACCCTGCAGAAGAAAAATAAAATAACCTGTGGTGTAGGGAATCGCTCCTATTCCTGTCTCTCTCTCGCTCTCCTCGGAATCAACTATCTCTCCCCCCTGATTCCCACCAAGTGCCAAAAATAAACATAACTCAGAGCCAGGCTTACTACCCCCCACAACACAGGCAGCAGAAAACTTACCGGGAAAGAGAACAGAACGATGGCCGATGGGCAGAGATTGTCGTGGCAGGAACACAGCAAGCAGCAAAACAAATGGCAGCAGCAAAGCAGAGTGCAGAGTAAAAAGGCAAACATGCTGCACCGCAATTTATAGCGCTCTGTTCTCATAATCAGCGAGAACAAGTGCTAGTTCTGATTTTGGCGCTGTTTTCCACAGCCCAATCATAATTTCACATTTCCGTCCGCGTCACCGCATATGCGGTAAACCATTGTCCCTGTTGATATTCAATGGGGTTACAGAGTCAATGCAAGCATGAAAAGCATGAGTTGACTAATGAGCTGCCAGACTCTGAACTGTGGGAAGTATACTGGGTTATTAAATTCTTAAAGTAGTCTATCAGACTTTGTAGATGGTTTGACATCCAAATTAGGGTCTCAAGGCTTGGAGTTCAACAATGTGTGATATGTCGCTATGTAGGCATCTATGGAGATGATCGAGGATTCAGACAGAAGCTTTGGGTACCTGGTAGAAGTGGTTAACATGGAAGATTTTAGACCAATGAAGAAAGGATGATCTATCTGTAGAGATGGGAACTGGATATTAATGGGAATAATTGGAAAGTTCAGTACAATGAATTTGAGGGTTGACTAGAGTTATTGTTGCTATATTAAGAATTGCATAAGCTCACATTCAGGAAAGACTGCTAGTAGAAAATGGTGGATATGGGTATTGCTGTGGCTTAACTGCCCATGGCAGGAGCTTAAGTACCCATGGGAGCTTTGTGGTACTGGAGCATCCACTGTCGGATGCTGAGGGAACCCAAGAATGTGTCTTTGAATAAGTCTATAGACTGATGTGGCAAAGGGAAGTAGAGAGCAGCATAGAATGCAATAGCTGCCTAGCATGCTTAGTCAGATATAGGACTGTCATGGTGCATGACAGATAGTGAGGCAGCCAGGTTGGTTGCGGATGTGCAGATTGAGGAAGCAATGGAAGCTTGCTCTCAGTGATGGTATTCGCTGTAAGGAGTATGGGAGGTAAAGCCTACGGATAAGTTAGAAGGACCGCTGGATGGGTAGCTGGCATGATTTAGGGTAACATGATGAAAAAATGTAGATAACTTTCTGAGTTATGGTGAGACCAGGGAACATTGGCTCAGATAGTTTTAGCAAGACAGCTAGGCACCAGGTACTCAATGATATGTGTTCTGGGATAGTTGCTTGAGAAGGTCTTAGGAACATCCAGTGGTTATTAAGTGAGTACAAGTTGAATAACATTATCAAACTGAGTCAATGCTTTTAGGACAAGTCTATGAGGGAAAGGTATTATGGATCTTGCAGTACTGCTATGAGGTATCCTGTGGTTCCCATTATCCTTAAGAGTGATGGTTATTATGGAGTTGATAATCTCAGAGGGAATTAGGGTCACGTTCTAAGCAAAGTTAGGAGTGAGGAAGCCACTAAATCTTGGATTCTATGAATACATGGGAGGTAGGGATGCCTATACCACTCGAATTGGCAGAAGATATAAGAAAGCATCCTGCAGAGTTGGATGAGAGATGAGATCTTCTACAGTTTATTTGAATGGGATTCTAAAAATGGGTCCTAGGGAGGTTACTGGGAAATATTGATTGATGATTCTCTGGTGCTGTAAGTGTCCATAGGGCATGCTGTTCAAGGGATGTTGCTAAAAGAAGGTTTCCTCAGGTCAGAATAACAGGTACTCCATAGAGATTTGGAAAGGAGCTGTTATGATGGTCGAGGTAGGAGTATGAGACAGGTGAACGGGTAGGAGTAGTTGATCAGGCAGGGATGCTGGATGTCAATAGTCATAGAAATGCCCAAAAGCGACAAAGCAAACATGCAGGATCCTCAAGCTGCCTGGAAGGCAAGAAGAAAACAGCAGTCTCAGGATGGAGAGAAAAGTCCAAGCAGAAGTCCACCAACTGAATGATGGAGCTGGAGAAGAAGACAGCTGAGGCTAAGCAAGGCAGACACTGGCAGGTACAGGGAAGGTACAGGACTGGGGCAAGCATCACAGTATATCTGAATAGAATGCTGAAAAGCTGAATCAAGCCTTGGTAGGAGATCCATGTCGAACCAAGAAGAGAATCCGGGTATAATGTGCTGCGAAGCTGAGGTGCGAGAATCCCTCCACTGAAGGAGATGGTGAACTTTCCCACCTCCTAAGGAGATGGTGAACTGGAATTGCAGATAGGGAAGCACTGGAATCATTGTTGGAAGACCACTGGATGGGATAAGGGGAGCATCACAGGAAAACTTGTAGATAGCTTCAGGCACACATCCTTGAAGAGCAGAAAATGGCACATATCCAGCAGGAAGCAAGGGGAATGTGGGCAGACAAGTCCGAGAGGAAGGCAAGTAGGAAAACACAGACATCTGACTTAGCAATGAGAGAGGAGATGGCAGCATGGAGCTGAAAGACTGAAGAATGGATGAGGTAGAGCCAGAAGACAAGCCTCAACAACGATGCCCAGGAGCACAGGAAAAGGTGGAAGACAAGTAGCAAGGAAGTCCAGCAGTCTGTTGGACTGAGTGGAGGTGGAGACTGAACAAGCTGGTGGGGTCCAAATCCAGAATGTGAGGAGGCTAAGGTGGGGACAAGTACAACAAGTCCAAAGAAGTGCAGGGTGTAGTCAGTTGAGGCAGGATATTGAAGGCAAATGGGGAATAGTGGTCCTGTTCCCAAAGGGAATGCAGCAACCAGTTATCAGGTATAGAATGCAGTTAGTTGAACAGTAGATTGAAGACACAGGCTCCCATCTCTGGTAGTCAGGGCAATCTAACCTTCACTCAATGCCACGCCAGGCAGAGTTTAGAGACAGAGACTGTGGAAAGTTGACTGGGAATATAACTGGTTGAGACTGAAGGTAGAGGAAATGGGCTGTCATCTCCAGTAGACAGGGAAAGCCTCCCTGCACTGCTATGCCTCAATAGGCAGAGTTAGGGAAGAGGCTGTTGGACTGCTGGTATGGGCTAAGCAAGGAAAGGGCAGCTAACAGCTGCATAATAAGAGGTAGGGAACAAGAGAAGCAGGACTGAGGGGATGAAAGTAAGTGAGAAGTTAGAGAACAGGAGGTGGACAATAACCTTAAACACCATTTGCAGAGATAGGTCAATCCAGTGAGGAGCATGCAGCGCAGAAATGATATGCAAAGAACATCAGAAAGCCATGTAGACATAGAAACATAGAAACATAGAAGTTGACGGCAGATAAGGACCGCAAGGCCCATCCAGTCTGCCCATTTCTTTTTCTACCTTATAAATGTGCCATCGGCCTTTGCTCTGTCAGTGACCTATCTATTCATAGTCATTTGTATTGCTCCCTTATGCCTATCCCATGCCTGTTTGAAGCCCTGCACTGTATTCATAGCCACCACTTCTTGTGGTAAGCCATTCCAGCCATCTACCACCCTTTCTGTGAAAAGAATTTCCTCACATTCCCCATAATGGCCTCCCTCTAATCTCGTGCTGTCCTCTTGTCCTGCTATTTTCTTATATTTAAACATATTAGACTCTTTCACCTTGTTTATGCCCTTAAGGTGTTTAAATGTCTCGATCATATCACCTCTCTCCCTCCTTTGCTCAAGGGTATACATATTGAGCTCCGTTAATCTGTCCTTATATGTCTCTGATGCAGTCCCTGCACCATTTTGGTTGCCCTTCTGGACTGCCTCAATTTGGTTAATGTCCTTGTGAAGGTGTGGCCTCCAGTACTGCCACATGAGTACTCCAGATGAGGCCTAACCAATGTCTTGTACAGAGGATTATTACTCTCTCTCACGACTTGTGATACCCCTACTATACCTAACACCCCCTAGCCTTACCTACTGCTTTAGAGGTCTGCTTGGATGATTTTAGGTCATCAGTGATGATGATGCCCAAGTCTCTTTCTTCCTTTGTGACTCTAGCAACTCCCTCCCAGCCTATAAGTGGCTTCAGGGTTTCTCTTCCCTATGTGCATGATTTTGCACTTCTTTGCATTAAATCTCAGTTGCCACTCTTCTGACCATTCTGCTAGTTTATCCAGATCTCTTCTCATTCTGCCCACCCCATCTGGATCATCTACTCTGTTGCAGATCTTGGTGTCATCTGCAAACAGACAACCTACCCTCTAGTCCATCTGCGGGTCACTAATGAAGATGTTGAATAGGACTGGCCCCAGGACTGATCCCTGAGGTACCCACTTGTGACTTGCATCTCTTCTGACTGTATACCATTTACCACCTCTCTGTTTTCTGCCAGTCAACCAGTTTGCCACCCAGTTGACCAACTTGACCCACCCAGGCCTACCTAGCTTATTTATCAATCTTCTATGTGGAACAGTGTCAAAAGCTTTGCTGAAGTCAAGGTAGGCGACATCAACTGCTCCCCTTGGTCCACCACTCTGGTTACCCAGTCAAAGAAATCTATGAGATTAGTTTGACAGGACCTTCCTTTGTAAACCCATGCTGTCTTGGATCCTGTGCCCCTATGGATTCCAGGTGTTGCACTATCCTTTCCTTAAGAGTGCCTCCATAATCTTGCTCACTACTGAGGTAAGACTGACTGTCTGTAGTTCCCCGCCTCCTCCCTGCTACCACTCTTGTGGAGTGGGATCACATGAGCCTTTCTCCAGTCTTCTGGGACCTCTCCTGTGCTCAGAGACTCACTAAACAATTCTGCTAATGGCTCTGCTAGTTCCTCCTTTAGCTCCTTAAGCACCTGGGATGTATGCCATCAGGTCCCATTGCCTTATCCACCTGAGCTTAGCAAGCTCTTGTAGGACCCTTTCTTTTGTGAAGGGAGTAGTGTCACCTCCCTCCCCTGTGTCCATGATGCTGAGCTGTGGGCCCTGCCTACCTTCTCTTCAGTAAATACTGAGCAAAAGTATCTATTTAGGATAGATGCCTTTACAGGGTCCTCCTCCTCACATGCTCCCTTTTCTCCATTAAGCTTAGCAATACCCCTCTGGACTTTCTCCTTTCACTAATGTATCTATAGAAAGTCTTGTCACCTTCTTTACTGTTCGTGCTAGTGTTTCCTCAGTTTGGGACTTTGCCTGCCTTACTGCCTTACCTGCTTCCCTTAGGCAGTTTGGTATGCCTCCCTATCTTCATCCCGCTGTGTTCCCTTATATTTTCTGGAAGGCCAGCCTTTTGGCTCTGACCTTTTCTGCTACTATATTTGAGAACCAAAGTGGTTTCCTTCTTCTTTGCACTTCCTTTTCTGTCTAACACAATGGGATGTTGCTTCAAGTATTGTATCCTAATGCTTGCCCACTTTGCCTGTACCCTCACCTGTGTTTCTTTTGCCAGGGCTAGCTTAACTCTGTTGGCCATCTTATCAAAGTCAGCTCCTCTGAAGTCCCATATTTTTGCCTTGGAATGGGATGATTTAGATGTAGTAGCCAAATTGAACCATACCATGATGGTCACTGACCCCAGGTGACCTTCTACCTGAGATCTGTGATCCCTTCTTTGTTAGTCAGTACTAGATCTAGGATAGCCCTGTCTCTTGTGGGTTGCTGTACCAGTTGTTTGAGGCCCTCCCCTGCAGGAATCCACTATGAGTCTAGTTCTGGCAGATGTTCCTGCTGGTATTGACCAATCTGTATCTGGCATGTTGAAGTCTCCATTATCAGAACCTCCCTTTAGCTGTCATGTTTTGTATATCTTCTAACAGTAATGTGTCTATGTCCTCCCTCTGGTCTGGGGGCCTGTAGACAACCCACAGTTCTTATGGCTGTCCCATTACCTGTTTCAGGGTGACCCACAGTTCTTCTGGCTCCTTATGTGTATTCTGAATTTCTGTAGCTTTGATATTTTCATTAACATACAGGGCCACCCCCCCTTTTCACCTCGGTCTCTTCTGAACAATACATATCCAGGTACTGAAGTCTCCCAAGTGTGGTTACTGGTAAACCACGTCTCACTAGTGCTACTATGTCCAGTTTAGCCTCTGACATTATTGCCTGCAGGTCTGGGATCTTATTTCCCAGGCTGTGAGCATTTGTGTACATGATTTTCCATTGGCCGATTTTGGTGTGTTAGTTGTTGGGTGAAGTTTGGCATTACCCCTGTCCATCGTGTGGGGAGACAAACCTTTTTCTTACCTGGTGATGCAAATGAACGGCAAACATGCTGAATTCCTGTTTGACCACTAGCTGAGGGGGGAGGGGTGTTCTTCCCATTCGACGTATGGGGTGCTGCACCCCTCTCCCCATTTGCTAGTTTAAATATTCTGCAAAGACGTCAAACTTCTGCCCCAATGCACTGACTCCTTTAGTCAGATGCAGTCCATCAAATTTAAAGAACTTTCGCTCCCAGAACTGTTGCCAGTTCCCTACAAATCTGTGTCCTTTTCCTGGCACCAGTCCTTGAGCCACGTGTTTAGCTCCCCTATCTCCCTTCTCTGACCTTCCGTCCATCTGCCCCTTCTCCCAGACTGGCAGGATCTCAGAGAAGGAGATGCCAGACGAAATAGATGATAGTTTGTCACCCAGCCTAGTCAGGTGTTCCTTGGTCTCCTCAACTGACCGGCTGGCGAGATCATTAGTCCCTATGTGTGACTAGGACATCAGTGTTTTCTCCTGCTTTGTGAACAATTTAGCAATGCGGTCAGTGTCTCTCCATGCTGATGTACCTGGGAGACATCTGACCATCACCCCTGGCTGGAGATGGGTATCAACTCCCGAATCATGGAGTCTCCTATGATCAGAAGTTTTTGATTTCCTTTGTGCTTGTTTAGTTTTGGTTCCTGATTTGGGTGAGTATTGTTGTGCTAGCTCCTGTGCCTGATGTCCTGCTCTGCAGTGTCTTCTGCCTCTTTATTTGATTTCAGAGATAGAGGCAGATACCTGTTTTAGTGTTTACATGGTTTTGGAGGTAATGTGTTGGAGAGCAAGAGTGATGGGGCACCTGATTTGCTCCTCCTAACCACCTGCCAACCTCCTGGACCAACTACCCTCTGCGGTCGAGGTTTTTCTGTTGGATGCTGGGGAAATGGCGGGTGGTTCTTATAATGTATTTCTCTTCAATATGAAATTTGAGGCGTGCAATCTCTGCCCATGCTGCCCGGAGCTGAGACCTAAGATCTCCAAAGGCCCAGCATGTAGGACAGTGTCTAAATCCTGTAAGACTGTCCTTCTGAAAATTGTTCCACAGTACCTGCAGTTAATGAATCCATTCCAAATAAGTTGCTGGGTTTGTAACCTAGTCAGAGTAATTAGAAGGAAAAAAATGCAAGTAATGGTTTAATTGTGCTTTGTTTAACTTGTTATAACAAGTTAAATTACTAAGTACCCTGTAAATGAGATCACCTTGTGGAGGCCCCACTGATCCGCCTCTTCCTGTTCTGCCAGGAAATGTTACAACTGTGGTACCCTATAAAAGGAGTGTAGTGGGTGGTTGGGGATGGGGTGGGTGGCTGGGCCCTTCCCCTGCCAAAAAGAAGAACCACGGACTGAAAGAACAAGGAGGTAAGAGCAGAAACAATCAGTCAACAACAAATGCAGTAACCCTGAAAGCTTATCCTAATGTTAGATAAAACTGTAAAACATGTAAAGCACCACCTGTAATAATTTCAGAAGATATACCCTGTAAAGAAACACTTTGCTCCAGAGAAAATAAAGCAGTAACAGAAGATATACCTTGCAAAGACAATTTGAATCAGAAGATTACAGCAGTAATCTGTTAGCACACACACCTGTAGGCACACCTTGTAATAATGCAGAAGAAGGTATACCAGCAACAACAATTTGAATCAGAGAAAAAATAAAGCAATGAAATGTTAGCAACAAACAGTAGCAATCCCTGTGAGTAAAAAATAAAAACACCACCACACAGTAAATCTGCTTAGCCAAACTAAGTCTTAATCCTTCTCCCTTGCTCTGGTAAGTTTCTCTACTCTGCCTTTCAAGCAGTCTTAGAAGGAAAGAGCTCAGGTGAAGCTAGGTGCCTTGGCCAGCAAACCAAGTCTTCTACCTAAACTAAACTAGACTGTGAGGGCAATGAGTTATGAATGGATGACTGAGAGCCATGTAGAAAGAAGCAGGGCAAAATTGTATAGCTTACATAGAGCATGCTCCTGCCAAGTGTAGTCACAATGCCCTTCCATGACACTGCAGTCCCTCACCTTGGGAAAAGCAGGGAAGCCACTAGCTGAGCATCATGGGACTAAACAGCAATTGTAAGGGTGAAAGGGAAGGAAAACCACAAAAGAGGCTCCTTCACTGGCAAGGTCCTATGAAAGGAGAGCAATAAGTATATTGGGGAATGAGAGCAGACAGACCATGAAGTGACATGTATAATGCCAAAGAAACTAAAATATAGGAGAAGGGGCACCAAAGAGAAGCAGAACTGAGTGAACCACATGAAACCCGAAGAGGGGGCAAACAGAAGCTTTGCAGGTGATGGAGCATGCTGGAAGGGTTCAAAGACTAGGGGTACAACAAGGTAACAGAGGAATGGTGGGCAAGTCAGTGTATATGAAGGCCAGGACTAATGGCAGAGTATGAGATGCATTGATGAAGGCTTGAAATCATTAGGGAAAGTTGAAGCAATAGTTAGCAAACTGGGGTAAACACTGAGGAATGGCAGACTCTAGGATAGGGGCAGGAGTGAGCAGATCTGATACAGCAGAGGGGCATGGAGATGAGACAGAGTGCCAGAAGCCCAAGTGAAAACAAGAAGAACATAGGACAAGAAAGAGGGATGGGAGTGAGAAAGAAACCATCAGGAAGGGAGGAGCAGCTCCAACAAGGGAGAGCAGGGCAGATAAGCAGAGCCACGGGACAGAGGGAAGGAAGAATAGGATTTTTTTTTTATTTTTATATTTGTTTGCAGTTTAGACACTGAGGTGAGATTTCTCTTGGGGGGGGGGCTGTATAACAATAAGGGCCAAAGAAGAACAGCAGGGTTGGAAGCAGGGCAGACGGTGGGGAGGGGGAGAAAAGGCATCTGACCTTCAAAAATACAATGTGCCAGCATGCACAGCAGCCAAACCAGGTTGGAGCACAAGATATCATGGAATGGGCTCCCTGGACTGGAGTTATGCTGCCCCTTCAATTACAGGCCTAGCGCTCATGGTTGCAAAGTCTCACTCCAGATGCAAAAATGGTGTAAGGGCCAAGGAGGCCAATAGGTGAGGAAACACAATCATTGCAGACATGGACAGACACACAGAAACACCCTTCTGCAAGCTCCAAGAATAGCCAGCCACACAAAAGCTAGGCAAGACATGGTTATGGTCTAGGTGGAGTCTGCAGCAAACACAGCGAGCCCCCCCCCCCAAGGAAGACAAACAAACCAAAAACAATGAGAGATGCACTCATCAACACTGCAGAGGAAAGGCCCCAAGGGGATGGCGGATGGGACACATGGAGAGCCACTCAGGTCACAGCAAGGTTAAACGAGATAGCAGGCAAGAAGGCAGGGCAAACGACTAGGTGGGGAAGGGGAAGCAGCCAAAAGGGATGGGACAGGAAAAGCATGGGGCGAACAAAACAGCCAGCTGAGCAACAGTATGGAAGACAGAAGTGAAGGGCAGACCAGGACAGGGGAACATGGGAGCAGCCAGGAGGGAGGGGAGGAGGGCTATCTTGGAAGGGCAGGAATGGAGGAAACAATGGAGCATGAAGGGGTGCTCTAGTCAGGGCCAAACGCATGTTTGAAATCGGGCTTGCAACAAGCAGTATGGAGAGCCAGCATTGAGAGCAGTATAAGGAGTACAAAATAAGGTACGGGGAAGGGGGTGACAGAGGAAGGGGGAACAGGAAGTCACATAGGACAAGGAAAACAAGAAGAATGGGGAAGGGGACAGACAAACATGAGGAAGACAAGGGAGAAGTGAAAGAAGATTTATGGGAGGGAGCAAAGAGAGAATAAAAACAAGCAGGGGCAGCAGAGTAGGAATGGAGGAGGCTCAGCCACACAGGAGCCCAGCGCTAGCAAAGGTGAATAGTGTTTGACAACGCGACATGGGAAACCGTCGTAGGAAACTGGCCTTTATAGGGGATGTGGGGGGAGCTATTCCCCCACATTGAACCTCAGGCTTTAGCCCTCCTGTTATAAAACACTGGCCAGAAATGGAGCATTCTGATTGGGCGACAGTATTCTGAAATGTTTAGGTTAATAGCTGGACCCCCTCATGTGCAATAGAAAAATTAAAGTTTTACCAATAAATGCCTTCATTAAAAAAAAAGAAAACATTTTAGTTTAATAATAGCATTAAAGTTCTCCATGGGTTTGCCATACTTCTGTTACTTTAACCACATGAGTGTAAGGTACTTGGCTGTGCCTTGTGTCTTATTACCCCCTGAGGTTAGATTAACTGATGACAGCTCAACCCCTGGTTATATTGTAATGCTTAATTCCATGACTTCTGAATAAATATCCTAGTTACTTGCTTAATGTCATCAGTGGAAATCAGGATAAAAGGGAGTTGCATCTTCTATATTAGGGTAGCATTAACAGGTTTGTCACATAGAAATGCTTATAGCCATTTTGTTCCTTGTACAAACTGACAAAGAAGAGGAGTTGATACCTTTTATCGGACCAACAAGACATTTTCAATACAAGTGCTTTTAGGCCTATACAGAGTCATTCATTAAGTGTCAGTAGTTTTACAAAAGCAAATTCAAAAGTCTGGATTTGTTCAAAGATGATGAAATACCATACAGTATGTTTGTAAGAATTATTGTACATATCAAGTTCAGTGCCTTCCTCAACTTACCAGTGCCAAATTCAGAATGCATGCAATACAACAAGTGGACAGTATAGCCCTGAGGTTAGAGTGGCAAGCTTTGAATGAGCTTGATACATCCAGCAGACCTGGGTTTGATTCTCATACTTCCCTTGCATACTGTGTGACCCTGAACAAATCACTTAACCTCCCTAGTGCTCCCAGTCCCAGGTCACCCCAAAAACAGGACTTAGCCTTAGTGGGCCTTACCACTTGTTACCAAAGAATAAAACAAAGATTGACAATTTTATTATTGACTCAAGTTGCAAAAATGGAAAATAATAAGATCACCAGAATGCATTGAGAAAATGAATCATTTGGCCAGTGACAGAACTCTGTCTGAATATTAATGGGTAACTACTATGTTGTCATTCCTTTATAATAAGAATGGGACATTATTTTCCTAATCCTTCATCATTCTCACCATGAATTTTGAAAAATGAACTCAGTACTAGATTGCATTGAAGCTGCAAATAGACTGTGAGTTTGAAAGCAACCCCATGCTATCAGAAAATCAGAAACAATCATAAGCTGGAAACATGGTTAGCTAGTTAGATATTAGTTAATTTGTTTGTTTTTTGTTGACTGCATAGGTACGCTAGACAGCAAGCTTGCCAATTTTCATGCACGACCCAGGAAGTTACCTAATTGGGTGGAAAAACAACAGTGAAGTTAACAGAGAATAGATTGATTAAACAACAAGCAGAACAAGCTAGTCAAAACTTTAGTCAGGTAACCCAAAGTGAGGCAGAAGATCAGGCATGTAAATTGTACAAACATGACACATAACAGTGGCATAGGCAAAGATATGGCAGAAAGTATCCTGAATACATGACATTAAAAGCATCATACAAATAGAGGGTAAGTGTGGGGGAATCATTGGTACTAGTAAAGCTCAGGAGAGAGGTCATGGAGAGAGGACCAAGTGCCAGGACAAGAGTTAAGTGGGTCAGGCAAGTAAGTGGTTACACCCACCACAGGAGCAGAGTTCAGAACTGGCAAGGACATTATGGAGTTACAGCTTAAAACACTGGGGGGTAATAGATTTCCTAAGAGCCAGAGGGAGGGAATTCCACACTAGCAGAGAAGGCATCTTCACCCATTTTTGTGTTACACTTGAGTTGGGCTAGGAAGGACTTCTCAGCAGATTTCAGGGGACTGTTAAAGAAAAGGAGCCAAAGGCTTAATGAACGTTTATTAAACTGAGATTGGATTATTTAAATACAGTGGAGAGACTGAGTAAATTTAATACAGTTCCAAACATGTTGGAACTTTTATTGCCAATGTAATCTGTGGATTTGAAACATTTTCTTGACTTTGTTCTCATTCTAGCATAATCGGAGTTAAAGGAACACTGTCACATTATTTCTGCATTTTAACCCCCATATTTAAAAGGTGTCTGCAGCCAACTATATGGCTATAAATTTTACATGTGGCAACAGATTTCTTTTAAATGGCCATATCTTGAGATTTCATGCCTTTTCACATTTTAATCATCCTGACCTAATCTCCGGCAACCTGATGGTTCTGCACATTCCCGCAGCAACATGGTGCTGACTAGACATTAAGCTCTTGCACGGACACGTTTTTGAATTTCCATGCAATGTTTAATAGATACTTATTCTTATATTATGCATTGAGCTAAGCTATTTAAACTAAGTGCAGTGTTTAAAGGGCATTGGAACCTGGTTAAGGAGGTGGCAGGCCAAAATTTCTGCCATCAATAAATTTAGAATTTGGATCAGTATATCCCCAGTCAGCCACATGCCAAAAATGAGATCACTAAGTTACTTTGTTTAAAAGTTACCAGTTATTTTGTAACCCTAACTTCATTGCCAGTTCAAAAAAATGAAAGTTTCAGTAAAGAACTACCGATGATGTCATAACTAGAACTCACAGCCTAATTCTCCATGAAAGCTACCTTATAGTATTTATCTCTCGTACGCTACATGAAGCTATGATTGTAGTAAACATCTAGAAATAGGAAAGCCGACAGTGGGTGGGTCAACGCATGTATTTCCATAATGTGCTGGTGCAATGTACAGTACTTCAGAATGTGACAGAAAAAGCTGGAAAGCAATGGCAAGCATGACTTTAGAATGACAAAGTTGTGTGTAATTTTTAGAATACTGCAGGAATGAGATTTTGAAATGCCACCAGGTTGCAGCTGTGGAATGCAACAACGACTCAGTCTCAGAAAGTAGCTGGGGCACACAATTTTTGAAGTGTGCTAGGGATACTAAGACTCATAATGTGGTACTGTTATATAGTTTTAGAATGTGGCAGAGATACACAAGTTTGAAATGCATGATACACAGTGGTGGAAGTTGGCAGGGATATGTAATTTCACAATGTGTCATGGATGCATAAATTCGGCAAGCTGGTGATGTACAATTTCAAAGTGCAGTTGGGATGCTTGATTTCAGATTGTGGTGGCAACAGACAATTTCATAATGTGGCATGAAGACAGAATCTCAGATGTGGTGGTGACGCAGTTTCAGAATGTGGTAGACACATAACATTTCAGAATGAGGCAGGGATATGTCATTTTAGAATGTGACTTGGACATGCAATTTTGGAATGTGGCAGTGACACTCATTTTCAGAATGTGGTGGGGACATAACATTTTGGAATATAGTGGGAACGCACATTTTCAGAATGTGACAATGACAGGCAGTTTTGGAATGTGAAAGTTTAAACAGTTTCAGAATGTGGCAGGAAAAAATTTAGAATGTGATAGAAACATTCAATTTCAGAATATGGCAGTGATGCACAATTTCAGAATGTGGCGGTGATGAACAATTTTGAAATGTGATGGTGACACAAGTTTGGAATGCAGTGGTGATGCAAAATTTTGGAATGTGTCAGTGAAGCACAAATTCAGAATGTGGCCATGACACACAATTTCAGAGGATCTGGCCAGTAATATTATTGCCTGAACTTCACGGCACAATATAAAGCAGGCAAAACATTGCAGCTAACAATGTCAGCATGCACTTAATAACACCGCTTTGTATATTGGAAGAAGGCAGTACAAGGTACTGCCCCTGGTAGCTAGTGTGCCCCTCAATCCAGCCGCCATGTCACACCAACAGCAACAGACCACCCATTAGTAAACCATGACCGCAGTACCCCCCATCACCAATCGCTGATCATTCACTCACCCCCGCAGCACTCTGGCACATCAGTCAAAATGACTGACAACTCCCTGGTGTCTAGTGGACAAGGCTCGCTCATTCATTGCAGTTCAGTCGGGTGGCTAGCTGTGGTGGACAGTGGTGGGCTGTGCTGGTCGCCTGCTAGCGGTAAGGGTAGAGGTGGGGCAGGGTGGTGGGGACTACCTGGGGTTGAGGTCAGCTAGGCACCAGGAGTTGTCTCATTTCACCTGCTGTACTGGAGTAGTGTGGGGGCAGATGATCAGCAGTCAGTGATGGGGCACTGTGGTCACAGTTACTACTGGGTGGTCTGTTGCTGTGGGTGGGTCATGGCGGCAGGGCTGAGGGGCACACCAGCTACCAGAAGCAGTACCTTGTACTGCCTTCTTGTGATATGACACACAATTTCAGAATGTGGAGGTGACACAATTTCAGAATGGGCAATGATGCGCAATTTTGAAAGTGGCGGTGATGCACAGTTTCAAAGTGTGGCAGTGACATACAATTTCAGAATGTACCAGTGACACAGAGTTTCAGAATGTGGTGGTGACACACAATTTATGAATGTAGCTGTGGCATATAATTTTGGAATGTGGTGGTGCTGCACAATTTCAGATTGTGGCAAAGAAGCACAATTTCAGAATGTGGCAGTGATACACAATCTCTTAATGTAGCTGCGGCGTATAATTTTGGAATGTGGCAGTGATGCACAATTTTGGAATGTGGCAGTGATGCATAATTTTGGAATGTGGTAGTGACTTATACATTCAGAATTTTGTGGTGACAGTTTCAAACTGTGGTGATGCACAGTTTCAAAATGTGACAGTGACACAGTTTTGGAATGTGTCAGTGATGTAAAATTTCTGAATGTGGTGCTGCTGCACAATTTCAGAATGTGGCAGTACAATTGTGGAATGTGATGGTCACACACAATTTCAGAATGTGGCAGGAAAAAATTTAGAATGTGATAGAAACATTCAATTTCAGAATATGGCAGTGATGCTCAATTTCAGAATGTGGCAGTGATGAACAATTTTGAAATGTGATGGTGACACAAGTTTGGAATGTGGTGGTGATGCAAAATTTTGGAATGTGTTGGTGAAGCACAAATTCAGAATGTGGCTGTGACACACAATTTCAGAGGATCTGGCCAGTAATATTATTACCCGAACTGCGGCTACAATATAAAGCAGGCAAAACATTGCAGCTAACAATGTCAGCATGCACTTAATTACATCGCTTTGAATATTGGAAGAAGGTGCCAAGGTACTGACCGGTAGCTGGCGTGCTCCTCAACCCAGCTCACTGTCACACCCACAGCAACAGACCACCCAGTAGTAAACAGTGATCGCAGTGCCCCTCCATCACCAATCGCTGATCATTCACCCACTCCCCCACCACTCTGGTACAGCAGTCAAAATGAGTGACAACTCCTGGTGTCTAGTGGACAAGGATGCACTCATTCATTGCAGTTCAGAGGTGGCCAGCTGTGGTGGAGAGTGGTGGCTATTTTGGTCACCTGCTAGAGGTTAGAGTAGGGGTGGAGAGGGGTGGTGGGGACTGCCTGGGGTTGGGGATCCACTAGACACCAGGAAGTTGTCTCTCATTTCAACTGCTGTACTGGAGTAGTGCGGGGGGCAGATGATCAGAAATCAGTGATGGGGCACTGTGGTCACAGTTACTACTGGGTGGTATGTTGCTGTGGGTGGGTCATGGTGGCAGGGGTTGAGGGCACACCAGCTACCAGGAAGCACCACCATACCTTCTTGTGATATGGTGGGTGGCTGCATTACGCATGCCGACATTGTCGGCCACGATGTTTTGCCCACTTTATATTGAGCCGCCATGTTCGGGCAATAATATTACTGGCAGAATCCATTTCAGAATGTAGCAATGATGCACAATTTTGGAATGTGGCATTGATACGCAAATTCAAAATGTGACAATGACACACAATTTCAGAATGTGGAGGTGACAAACAATTTCAGAATATGGCAATGATGTGCAATTTTGGAATGTGGTGATGCACAGTTTCAAAATGTGGCAGTGACGTACAATTTCAGAATGTACCAGTGACACAGAGTTTCAGAATGTGGCGGTGACACACATTTATGAATGTAGCTGTGGCATATAATTTTGAATGTGGTGGTGCTGCACAATTTCAGAATGTGGCAGTACAATTTTGGAATGTGATGGTGACACACAATTTCAGAATGTGGCAGGAAAAATTTAGAATGTGATAGAAACATTCAATTTCAGAATATAGCAGTGATGCACAATTTCAGAACATGGTGGTGATGAACAATTTTGAAATGTGATGGTGACACAAGTTTGGAATGCGGTGGTGATGCAAAATTTTGGAATGTGTCAGTGAAGCACAAATTCAGAATGTGGCCATGACACACAATTTCAGAGGATCTGGCCAGTAATATTATTGCCCAAACTTCACGGCACAATTGTGGCAAAGAAGTACAATTTCAGAATGTGACAGTGATACACAATCTCTTAATTTAGCTGTGGCATACAATTTTGGAATGTGGCGGTGATGCACAATTTTGGAATGTGGCAGTGACTTATAAAGTCAGAATTTTGTGGTGACAGTTTCAAACTGTGGTAATGATGCACAGTTTCAAAATGTGGCAGTGACACAGTTTTGGAATGTGGCAGTGATGCACAGTTTTGGAATGTGTTGGTTATGTAAAATTTCTGAATGTGGCACTGCTGCACAATTTCAGAATGTGGCAGTACAATTTTGGAATGTGATGGTGACACACAATTTCAGAATGGGACAGTGGCACAGTTTCATAATGTGCTGGTAACACACAGTTTCAGAATGTGCTGATGATGCAGAATTTTGGAATGGGTCAGTGATGCACATTTTAGGAATGTGGTGATAACACAATTTCAGAATGTGGCCTTGAAACACAACTTCAGAATCTGGCAAGCATGTACAATTTTGGAATGTGGCTAAGATGTATAATTTTAGAATGTGTCTTGGACACACAGTGTTGTAATGTGGTGTATATGTGATGCACTATTTTGAAATGTGGTGGGTGCATACACTTCTGAAATGTAGCAAGACAAGTAATTTCAAATTAAAATGGTGTGTCCTTTCACATTCTGACTGTGTGCATCCCACTATATTCTGAAATCATCAGTCCTGACAAATTCCTTTGACGTGTGTTCCTGTCAAGTTCCATGATTGAATGTCCCACCACATTTTGAGATGGCACATCCATGCCACATTCCAAGATTACATGTTCCTCCTCCTCCCAGCATTTTAAGATTGTGTAATAACTTGACATTCTATACCTTGGTTCAGAGCAGCATTTTACAAAGCCACTTTCTGATACATTCTAAAGTACAGTACCTTGCACCTGAACATTTAGAAACACAAGCCTTGCAGCCAACCCTATGTCAATTTTCTTTTTTAAATTATTACTTCAGCTATAGTTTCCTGAAATTTGGAAAAATTGACCCTAAAAGGCTGCTGACAGGGAGGACTAGGCTGAAAGTTCTGGTTATAACGTCTCAGTGGCTCTTCACTGAAACTGGTGTTTATGAACAGATAGTGAAATTAGGGTTACAAAGTAGCTCATAACATTAAAATGAAGTAATGTAGAAACCTAATTTTTGGTAGCAGATTTATTGGGGGTAAGCTGATCCTGATTCTGCAATGTAGCACTTTTGGCTGAACTCCCTGTTTAAATGTCTGATTATAAAGTGAAGTTGTGACTCTGGACATGTGTAGAAATAAGTCTAACTAACACTGCATGGAAATTCAAAAATTCATCCATACATGAGTTTACTGTCTGGTCAGTGCCATGTTCTTGTGGGAATGTGCAAGACCATCTGGCTGCAAGAGATTAGGTTGGGATGATTAAAATGTAAAAAGTTAATGAAATCTCAAGATATGGCTAAGCAAAAATCCGGGACTATGTGTAAAATGTATAGCCAAATAGCTGGCTGCAGATACCCTTTAAATATGGAGGTTACAATGCTGAAAACAAATCTGGCAGTGTCCCTTTAAGTGGTTAGCATTGATTTTAAAGGAATGGAATATCCCTCCTGGCCTAATAATTCCAATAGTTTTACAGTTGTCCTTTCAAATATATATATATATATATATATATATATATATATATATATATATATATATATATGTGAATATTGACATATTCTACCAGAAAAACCCACTATCTGTTAAAACAATATTGCTAGAAAAAAAACTAACAAGTTGCTCTCAACAGTAAAATTAGTCTGGTAGATAAAGTGATCTGAAGGTTAATATTAGAAACAATATACACTCAACTATATACAGTAGATAAGGACTATAATTTATTGAAGGGTTTGCAAGGACATTTATAAATCATGACAGCAAAGCAAAGTTGATTTACATGCAAGTGATAATATGACAGTGGGTACATTATATCAAGAAATAATGTGATTCCAAGTGGATAATGTCTGAAGCTGAAGGCTGAGGGAACACTTCATCTTGGTGAGGAAATCAGATTATGTTTCATGTGTAAATAGTGAAACAGGCAGATAAAACTGGCAGAGAGTGATGTTAAAAAACATGAGCAGACAAAACTAAAGTGGCAAAGAAACTTGTTCCACATTACAGTGTAAAAAACAGCTTTGCTCGTGTGGTATATAGTGTCTCAAGTTTCTCTAAAAGTAACTCATCCTTGCTGAGCTTTGTTTGACCACTTGATATTTGTTTATAATATATGGATAATCACATTTTCCTTTAAGGAATCAGTGACATTAACAACTCATAATACTGTGCTTTCCCCTGGATGAAGCACTCTATTACAGTTTCAACCAGTGATATCATTGAGGATACTGCAGGAACCAATGTAATCTTATGGAAATTACTCCCGTTTGTCACGCAGGAAACTATGATAACTAGTTACACAGTACTTCATCCTGGTAGGTGGCACTGCACTATCATTATAGCAACAGAAAGTAATTATATATAGAATAATATATGGGTATGTGTGTTTAATGAGAATTTTACACACATCCCTGGGGCTGGATGCTACGTAAACCCCAAGAGTGAAGCTTGAGGGGGTTTATTTAAGCATCCAACACCGACGGTATGTGTAAAATGTGAGTTTTATACACAAGCCCATGTTTTATTTTATATAATTTGAGTTGTAAACACAAGCCCATGTTTTATTTTATATATATAATTTGAGTTGTATACACAAGACCATGTTTTATTTTATATAATCTGAGTTTTATACACAAGACCATGTTTTATTTTATATAATCTGAGTTTTATACACAACCCCATGTTTTATTTTATATAATCTGAGTTTTATACACAACCCCATGTTTTTATTTTATATAATCTGTTTTATACACAAGACCATGTTTTATTTTATATAATCTGAGTTTTATACACAAGCCCATGTTTTATTTTATATAATTTGAGTTTTATACACATCCCCATGTTTTATTTTATATAATTTGAGTTTTATACACAACCTTATGTTTTATTTTATATAATTTGAGTTTTATACACAGCCTCATGTTTTATTTTATATAATCTGAGTTTTATACACAACCCCATGATTTATTTTATATAATCTGAGTTTTATACACAACCCCATGTTTTATTTTATATAATTTGAGTTTTATACACAACCTCATGTTTTATTTTACATAATTGCTGAGGAGCATTTTTTTTTTTTGCCACAGCAATTATTTCAAATAAAAACACATTCCTGTTCAGCCGCAATCCAGTCTGGTTTAAGCGCAGACCACGGCTGCTGAAACCATTTTTTTTAACTGAGCTCAGTTTTAAATAGTCGACAGGGTGACAAGGTTCAAAAATTTTAATTATTAGAGTGCAGTTTGTTTTTGTAAAAGATTTACTTACCGCTGAGAGTGAGTGGTGGTTCAGTGTTCGGCGTAACAACAAGAAGACAACTGGTTGGCATGTGCGTGGAGTGAGAAAAATCTGGCACGTGTTTGCCATTGTAAACACTCCTTTATAGTGGCAAACTACAAGACTGGTTTCTTTAGAGAAAAAAATGCTCAGCAGTTATTATAGCCTTGTTACTGTTAGCTTCCTATCTATTATTCTTTTTATAATGTATAGCTAGTCACAACACAGAAAGCTAAGCACCAGTTCCTTTCAGTTTCAAGCACTGAATTTGCCAGTTTCTTTTGAAGGTTTGGGTGACAAGCGACTTCTGGATGCAGCTGTACCATTGATATGACATCAGAACAATGGTACATCAACATTCTGACACTATGGATGGTACAATAAGGCTGCGATATAACTCTATGGGAAAGGTGACCATCCATATACAATAAGATGATAATGTTTTTGTAAATAAAATGAGTATGATGACGGCATCATGATCAATGTGTTGACAATAAAACTAAAGTGTTGATGGCATTGTGGTCATTTTATAGGTAAATCATAAATGATCAATTTTGTAGGAAAATAATGAGAATGTAACTCTGGCTCTTAATTAGTGGAGATGTAATATAATTGTCACAATAAACCCCAAGATAAACTAAACCATAAAATGTACAGTTTAGGTGTATATTATTTGTTATAATACATAGTATTGTGATGCTTGTGGTGATGAAGTCAGAAGTCACCAATATAGCTTAATAAATAATTAGTGAGTGGTGGTGTATTCCTGAATAATCTACTGGTTCTGATTTCAGAACATGCAATTATTAGGGACTGCATCACTACTTTTTCTTTTTAAAGGTTTATGATTCAGAAGTTTATAAAGTTGTAGATTTCAAAGCATCACTTTAAGTCTATGTGTTCTGACAATGTAGGTATCCAAGCCACATAACTCTGAGTATTGCTAATGACACCTATAGTCTGGGAACAAAGACTAAAAGTATTCTCAGGCTTAGACCCAGGGAAAAACACTCTTAAGTGATTTTCCTTAGTAACAAGCACAGCTTGAAAGCAGCTCTACTTGTGCATGTGATGTGGCATGTCATGCACTATACCATTCTAGTAGTAGAGAAACTATGCAACCATGAGACTGATAAGGTTACATGGAAAAAAGAAACAGTAACTACATGAGACATCACAATACTAATAGCTGATAATGTGGAGGCCAGAATACTTTAACTTATAATAAAGAAAAATGAAATGTCAGCATTGCTAACAGAAGTGTTTGTGCTAGCTAGCAGTGCCCTGCACATGGAGAGACAAAATATTGCTAAATATCAAGACATGCAACTAGAGAACTCAAATGGGGAGCAAAGACAAAGAAACAGACACAGCCATCCATGAAGATATTGGGCTATTTAAAAAAGAACCTCTAGGTATATCTAAGCATGCTACAAACAACAGAGACATGTTACAAGGTTTAGAAAGAAGTTATTCTGAGAATATTCGTGTGTTAAGAAGAGCTTTCCAACTACTTTGAGCATGCCCTGGATCAAGATTTGGGTCCATACTTGTCATACAGTAGCATTAGAAAACCCTAACATATTTAGTGGTGGTGTCAGTGGTTCAGTTCTGTAGGTGGCATGCTCACCTCTGAGACCAGAAAATCAGAAGGTCATGGGCTCTAGTTCCACATCAGGGAACTGGGCTAATATGTAATACTGAACAGCAGTTCAAAACTACAGTAGGGGGTACTACACTTTCTAGGTTGTGCCCTTCAGATGCGATATTAAACAGTTGTTCCCTTTGCCCATTTTTAGTGGCTGTCCAGGATGAAGCTGAAGACCCCATGACACTTATTGAAAGAGTGAAGGCATTTTATTTAAAATAAAATAGAAAAAAAACATATACATATAGTTCAACAAAAGGAAAAAAAAAATGAAAATCACTAAACAAATTATCACCAAAAGAGTAATTAATGCAGTGTTCTATAAACCCCTATGGCAATGAAAACCTCAGACTTCATTTCCATTTTTTTTATATATATTATGCTTTATAGGGTGAACTGCTAGAAGGCTCAGCCCCTACTCTGCTCTGGTCCTCACCTCCACCACTGATCCTCTTAGCTAACCCCCAGGACAGGGTCGATGCACTGATATGGACCCTTGCAATGCCAGTACAAACATGCTGGAGGGTCACCCTACAACATGCCTCTCTGGCTTACTCCCAGGTGGGCACAGAGCTGGGCCACCTGGCCAGTCACTAGTACTAGGTCTCCATTGGAGAGCCAAGACAAACGATTGGGGCTGGAGCAGTGGGGTACCATACATAGCGTCTGCTATTTTTGAAGGAACCCCAATGGAAGGCATGGCGTGCAATGATGCAACAATGCCAAGGCATCAGCATTTGACATGCCTCCCTGCTAGCTTGGATCCAGCAGCTGCATTATCACTCCCTCCACCAGGGGTCAAACATGCACTGGACACTCACCCACCATCCCCCCACAGAGGAAGAGAGCAGTTCCTCGGATGATCCATCCTCCCCCCCCGGTCAACCCTCTGACTCCCAGGTCTGTTCCCAAACCCAGACAGATGCCTTGCCACTGCACTGGCAGGCTGGCTGCAGGCTTCCTTTCCAATAGAAAAAAAAAGTTTAAACATACAATAAATCATTCCTTATTTCTTTGACTAATTCAGCTCTATTGTTTTGAAAACCCTATGCTTAATCTTAATCATCTTTACATCTCTTGCTTTAAGAAAACATCAAGCTATCCTTTTATCATACACTCTTTATTACAAAAAAATTACAGTTTGCCCAGTGTGTCGTAACTTTACTTTCAGCAAAGAACTTTATGTCACTTTAACCTTTTTTATTGAAATAACCACATTGTTTAGTATATCCTGATGGCTAATAGTCTTTTGCTGTATAGCCTGCCATATCTAGTATTTGATCTCTGCAAATATTACCTGGAGGGTTTCAATATTATATATACCCAAATCCACTAAAAGTAAATGATTGGCTAAAGCTCTGTAACCAATCGGCAAATATAATAGTTCCCGCAATTCCTTAGCAAGCAGAGACCAGAAAGATGCAATACAATCACATTCAAAAAATAAGTGATCCTGTTCTCCAAGATGTTTGTACAACAACTCTGGAACAGTATTCATCCTCCATCTGTTTATGGTTGTTTTTAACTCCTAACTTTCCATGGCAAATGAAAGAGGTGGGGGAATTTTCCTCGGCGTCTTGGTCAACATTCCTCCTGTCAATAAAATAGAGTCCATATAACCATCCCCCCCATGCACACTAACATCAAAAAAGATTAGAAAAAAAGAGTAAGGGAAGAAAGTGCAGAAAGTGAACTGGGACAGGGGCCCTCACCCTACCACACCAGTAAATGAGCTGTCACACCTCAATGTGCCTTTTCTGGTCAGAATGTATACATTAAAATAAAAAAATAAGTGTGGAATAAATCAAATTCAGAATTGTGTGATCCCTTTTTCACTTTGGTCCTGTAGGTATACTGTATATTTTCATGGAAAATGAATCTGACACTTTAATAGTATGGTTAGTTTGAATAAAATCTAAACTGTTAAAAGTAACATATTTTACTGAAATGTGCATGACTGCAGCAATAAGTAGGCGTGCTAGCAGTGTCCACTGTTTTTAACTGAAATTTCTATGTTTATGTGTGTATTTATTTGTACTGGTGTTTGTTTATTTCAAATGTCTTACCTCGAAAAACATACTGAGCTGATAACAGCTTGTTCCAAGGTGTGTCCATCATGGGAGGGAGCAGACAATATAATATGGTGCAATAAGCACATTAAGTTAATAATTGTGGAAATCCAAATATCCTGCAGAGAGTTGTACAAAACAATAAGGTGCATAATACAGTAAATTAACAATTGTGCCAAAGCAAATGCCCAGAGCAGAGTTATACATACAAGGTTAATAATGCTAAGTACATTAGCAAACATTCACAAGTAATGCCAGTACAGAGGAACAATATTACAAATTGGGGCAGGGTATGGGGAGAAACACTGGTGCCAAAGTGGGACTAGTGAACTTTATGGCTAGAGGGAAGTTGATGGCAGCATTTGAAATGGAGACAGGAGCAGCTGCAGGAGTGAGTTGTAAAGTCATAGAGGAGAGACTTGAGTGAGTAGGGGGAATAGATGGAGAAGATGGTCAGGGGAAGGGAGGACCAGAGCTTAGGAAAGTGATAGTAGGCAACTTGACAGATGTAGAAGTGGGTAGCCATTTGGGAACTAGCGACCATTGAACAGTATGGTTCACAATAAACACAGCAATAGAGTCAAACCATATAAAGGCAAAAGTGCTGGACTTTAGGAGGGTTGTCTTTGCCAAAATGGGTGACTGCCTAAGGAATGCACTAGCCAATGGGCAGGAAGGAGGGGTGGAAGAACAATGGGGAATAATAAAAACTGCCATCACAGAGGTAACAAGCCTTTGTGTGAAGCAAATAAACAAAACAAAACAATGTAAGAAACCACTGTGGTTCTCAAAGGAGGTGGCAGTGAAGGTTCAAGAGAAAAAGAAAGCATTCAGGAAGTACAAGGAATCACAGAAGGAGCAGGACAGAGAATTATATCTGTTAAAGCAAAAGGAAGCTGGGAAGGCAGTCAGAACAGCAAAGGCCCAAACCGAGGAAAAGATATCCAACTCAGTTAAGAAGGGGGATAAAACCTTTCATAGGTACGTCAGGGAGCAAAGGAAGACCAAGGGAAGGATAGTGAGGCTTAATAAAGGGGAAGGGATGGGCAGAGGATGACTGTGAAAAGGCAGAGATACTAAACAAATATTTTTGCTCAGTATTTACAAATCAAGAGGGGGAGGTAGCTAAAACAAACAATAGAAACACTCTGGATACAAAAGGTGACACCATCCCATTTACAGAAGAAAGGGTTCTGAAAGAACTCTAAAACTGAAGGTGGACAAAGCAATGGGGCCTGATGGATTCATCCCAGAATTCTAAAAGAACTAAGGGTAGAACTAGTGACACCACTGACTACCCTCTTTAACAAATCATGGGAGGATGGGTGGTACCTGAGGACTGGAGGAGGGCAGATGTGATTCCCCTTCACAAAAGTGGGAGCAGGGCAGAAGCAGGAAACTACAGACCTGTTAGTTTAACCTCAGTGATAGGGAAAATGATGGAATCACTTCTGAAGGAAAGAATTGTCGAGTACCTAGAGGCCAGTAGGGCACAGGACCCAAGGCAGTATGAATTCACAGCGGGAAGGTCATGCCAGACGAATCTAATAGATTTCTTTGACTGCGTGACCAAAGTAGTAGATCAGGGAAGGGCTGTGGACATGGCCTACCTAGACTTTAGCAAGGCATTTGACACAGTCCCACACAAAAGATTAATATGCAAGTTAGCCAGCCTGGGAGTGGGTCCCAAGATGATAGCCTGGGTAAAGAATTGGCTGAAGAATAGGACACAGAGGGTAATAGTAAATGGAGTCCACTCTGAAGAGAAGGGGGTAACTAGTGGGGTACCGCAGGGTTCAGTATTAGGACCGATCCTCTTCAATGTCTTTATGAATGACATTGCAGAGGGACTGGAAGGAAAAGTATGTCTCTTTGCAGATGACACAAAGATCTGCAACAGAGCTGATACACAAGGTGGGGTGGAAAGGATGAGAAGGGACTTGGCAAGGTTTGAGGAATGGTCAGATGTATGGCAGCTTAGATTCAATGCTGAAGTGCACCTGGAAACAAAACCCGGGGAAGAGTACACAATGGGGAGTGAGATACTAACAACAACAAAATGGAAAGGGACCTGGGGTAGTCATATCAGATGAACTAAAGGTGGGCAAGCAACGTGAGGGGCAGTAAGGAGGGCTGGGGGGATACTGGATGCATAGGGAGAGGCATCACCAGGAAAAAACAGGAAGTTGTTATCCCTGTGTACAGACAGCTGGTGAGACCCCATCTGGAGTACTGCGTGCAGTTCTGGAGACCCAATTTCTGCAAAGACATAGACAGGATGGAAGCTGTCCAGAGGAGGGCAACTAAAATGGTGCAGGGTCTGCACCGGAAGACATATGAAGAGAGACCAAAGGAGCTTAATATGTATAGCCTCGAGGAAAGGAGGGAGAGGGGACATGATAGAAACTTTCAAGTACCTCAGGAGATCAACAAAGTCAAGAGAGTAGCATCTTTCGAAAAAAGTGTGCAAGAACAAGGGGCACAATTTTAAGATAGAGGCTGGCTCCGAGGTAATGTAAGGAAGTATTGTTTCACAGAGAGGGTTGTGGATGCATGGAACGGCCTTCCGGAGGAGGTTGTGGAGTCAAAAACAGTGGTGGAATTCAAGCATGCATGGGACAGTCATAAGGCAATTCTAGGGGGTTGGGGTAGGAAGAAGTAGGCTACTGGTAAAATAGGATCAGCAGCTTATCCATTACGTAGGGAAATGGGCAGACTGGATGGGCCAAGTGGTCCTTATCTGACGTAAAATTCTATGTTTCTATGTGTTTTTATGACCTGCAGTAGATTTCCTAGGAGGAAGGGAAAGGCAATAAGAGTCAGTGTCAGAGAGTAATAGTTTAATTTGTACTAATGAAACTGTAACAAATTTGGCAAAACCAATAAACTTGGAATTTAATTAAATAAATGCTTAACAGCTTAACCTAGTTCAGTATTAATTGGTTTGCCTCTGTATCCGCCCCCCCCACAGTATTTATTTGAAAATTGGTAACTGTAAGAGGTATGATGGGGGGGAAGGGGTAACCAGAGACAAGAACCAGTGCAAACAGGATAAGAGGAAATGGCTCAATAACCAGCAAGCATAACTGCGGTAACAGCAGTGCAAAACTGAAGGTTATGAGATGGTCTCTTCCATGAAGGGGATGCATTGTTAATAAATATGAACCACAGTAAGGATGAAAACAGATGTATTTCCAGCCATCCTTTCCCAGTCATCATAAACCAACTAAATAAATGGATTCTTGCACAGTCTTATTTTCACCCCCAAAATAATTCATTTTGTTCCTTTACGAAATATTTTAGATTACAAAAAATGTCTAAAGAGACATGAAAAGCTGGAGTAGGCACTGTTATGAGACGAGTTGAAAGGGGGCATAAGTATACAACCAGGATTTCTGATTTGGAAATAGGCACACAAGAAATGGAAGATTAGTTAAAAGGAAACAGGGATGGAGTGAGAGGTGTACAGCATTGGAATCCCCACTGAAAATCTAGCAGTAGTCATGAAGGTCGGGGGAGGTTCCATGCAGTTAAACAGATCAGGCTGAGAGTGGAACTGAGGCTTCATGTGGGTGCAGAGAGCAGTGCTGTGAAAGAAGAAAACAAGCACTTGTCAATGCCGAACGTTCGCTTGCAGGCATTTGCAATGGTGTTTGGCACGTATGGTGCTTTACCTTAATGCCCTGTGCGATTGCTGGTATTTGCACAATAAATTTTCAGCATGACCTTTTTGTTACCCCCATTGTGCGCTACATAGGCGGAAACACATTTTGGGCAGGATGTGAAAAATGACAGCTGTACTGCTCATAAGGAGGTGTGGTAAAATGGCAATGTTGAAAATCTGGAGTGGAAATATTGAAAATTCGCAAACCTACGAGCGTGCATGGGAACTGTGCAACGCACGCTCGTACAACAGTCATTGTTAGGCATTTTTTCACCAAATTTTCAACACTGGCATTTTAAAACCTCTGATGAACAGTGACACTGATTTTCTTAATGTGTTCCATACACTGAGTTCGCACAGCGACTGTGCCATCGTGCACTACATGGGCGGAAACACATTTTGGGCAAGATGTGAAAAATGACAGCTGCACGGCTCATAAGGAGGTGTGGTAAAATGGCAATGTTGAAAATGCGTAGTGAAAATATTGAAAATTCGCAAACTCGCGAGTGTGCATAGGAACTACACAATGAACACTCATAAAACAGTCATTTTTAGGAATTTTGTCTCCAAATTTTCAACACAGCCATTTTAAGACCTCTGCTCATGATCAGTGTCACTGTGATTTTCTTAATGTGTCCCATACATTGATTTCGCACACCGACTGCACCATTGTGCGCTACATGGGCGGAAACACATTTTGGGCAGGATGTGAAAAATGACAGCTGTACTGCTCATGAGGAGGTGTGGTAAAATGCCAATGTTGAAAATCTGGAGTGGAAATATTGAAAATTCGCAAACCTACGAGCGTGCTTCGGAACTGTGCAATACGCGCTCGTAAAACAGTCATTTTTAGGAATTTTTTCACCAAATTTTCAACATTGCCATTTTAAAACCTCTGCTAGTGAACAGTGTCACTGTGATTTTCTTACTGTGTCCCATACATTGATTTCGCACATCGACTGCGCCATTGTGCACTACATGGGTGGAAACACGTTTTGGGCAAGATGTGAAAAATGACAGCTGCACTGCTCATAAGGAGGTGTGGTAAAATGGCAATGTTGAAAATGTGGAGAGAAAATATTGAAAATTTGCAAATTTACGAGCGTGCATAGGAGCTGCTCAATGAACACTCGTAAAACAGTCAATTTTAGGAATTTTTTCACCAAATTTTCAACACAGCCATTTTAAGACCTCTGCTCATGATCAGTGTCACTGTGATTTTCTTAATGTGTCCCATACATTGAGTTCGCACCGACTAGCGCCATTGTGCTTCCTACGTAGGAAACACGTTTTGGGCAGGATGTGAAAATGACAGCTGTACTGCTCATGAGGAGATGTGGTAAAATGGCAATGTTAAAATCTGGAGTGCAAATATTGAAAATTCGCAAACGTACGAGCGTGCGTAGGAACTGCGCAATGCACGCTCGTAAAACAGTCATCTTTAGGAATCTTTTCACCAAATTTTCAACACAGCCATTTTAAGACCTCTGCTCATGAACAGTGTCACTGTGATTTTCTTAATGTGTCCCATACATTGATTTCGCACACTGACTGTGCCATTGTGCGCTACATGGGCGGAAACACGTTTTGGGTGAGATGTGAAAAATGACAGCTGTACTGCTCATAAGAAGGTGTGGTAAAATGGCAATGTTAAAAATCTGGAGTGGAAATATTGAAAATTCGCAAACCTACGAGCCTGCGTAGGAACTGTGCAACGAACGCTCGTAAAACAGTCATTTTTTGGAATTTTTGCACCAAATTTTCAACATGGGGTTTTTGGGAACCCTTCTCATGAATGATGTCACTGTCATGGCATTATTCAGGCCCAAAGGGTGATTTCGCGCAGTGACTGTGCAGTGACTCTAAAATCACCCTTCGGGCCCAAATAACGCCATGACAGTGACATCATTCATGAGAAGGGGTCCCAAAAACCCCATGTTGAAAATTTGGTGCAAAAATTCCAAAAAATGCCTGAGATATGCAATAAAGTTGAAAAACCCCTATCTAGCCCATTATACAGCTTACCGGCATTTCCTCAGTTCGCGGTTGGCTTTGAAGAGTGCAGACGTGTTCCCGGTCCAACGAAGATCATTGCGCTGAGCTCCGGAGGTAAGTATGGGATGAAGGGGTGTGTGGGGAGGCTGGGTGCGCAGTGGGTGGGTGCGGGTTGTGGGAAGGGGGACTGGGAGAAGTGCCGTGGGACCATTTTTTGCTTTACAGGTGAAAAAGAAAAGAAAAAGACTACGATGGGGCGTTTGCCATGAGGTGGGCTCCCAGCATGGCAGAAGAGATAACTGTGTGGCCGAGGCCAACGGGATTTGGCACCCCCGTCGGCAAACAATGAGGACATTTGCCATGCTGGGGAGGGCTCCCAGCGTGGCACCAAAGCTTTGGGGGGGCGTGAGGCCTACCAGCGCTGTGTATGACAGCGGTGGTTTTCTTTGAAGCAAAGACCACCGCTGTCATACACAGCTCCCGCACCCATTGGTGCAGGACCACCACGCCTGCTCAACGGAACAGTGGATTGAGAGGGAGAGGCACACCTCCAAAGTGTGCTACTCTCCCAAAACGTTCCTTGTGCATGCGCGCAAGTGAACGTAAAAAAGGACACCATGAGCTGGCCCCAGCATGGTAGTGTGACAGATCTGCAACCAAAAGACTTGAACGAAGATGTAGACTTTTGCTAAACTTAACTATGCAAGTGAAAGCAAACTGCCTCATTAGAAATTAAAGAGAGGGCAGGATTTTTAAACACCTCAGAGGACTTTTCAACATGTTTCTGTCACATTTCTGTGAAATGCAGTCAAAGAGTACCACAAAAGTGGTCTTACTTTTGGGTGCAGGTGTATTAACTAACAAACATTTGTTAATGCTGAATGTTTCCTTGCATGGTGTATGTGGCAGGGGTGTATTGTGTTAGTTGAAGTAAAGGGAGAAACTTGCAAAATGGTCTCAAGACAGCAGAGCAGCTGTTCTAAAAGGATCACACTTGCGCTACTGTCACTGATGGCATGGTTTGCATGAGGGTAGCATTACTGGGTAAGACGACTGGCATGGCACGTACTATCCACAAACTCACATTGCTGGCTGGATTTATGCAAATGAAGTACTGAAACGCTCTTTCATTGGAGTGTTTCAGTCCTTTCAAATCCACAAAGTTTCCACCCATGAAACTGTGACCACCGTAATACTTGGTTTTTGTGGTAACTGGTCTGTCAGGGAGGAGCCCAATGTATCCTGCCCTGTACTGGGCTAGTCACTGACACACCTCTGAAATGCTGTTTTAGCACACTGGAAGATAAATTCTCTTTACAGGTGCAACTCACATAAATAAAAGCATCACAGATACAAACAGGGTATCCACCAACCTCTCACAGGCACGAGCGCACGTAGTACACCATGGCCCTGTGCACACACAAGGTGAATTGGCACAAGAATATCTGCATGTGAGAAGGCAGTAAGGAAGGCTGGCGGGATACTGGGATGCATGGGAAGAGGCATCAATAGTAGAAAACAGGAAGTTGTTATCCCCTCTGTACAGACAGTTGGTGAGACCCCATCTGGAGTATTGTGTGCAGTTCTGGAGACCCCATCTCCACAAAGACATAGACAGAGTGGAGGCTGTCCAGAGGAGCATCCAGAATGGTGCAGGGTCTGCACCAGAAGACATATGAAGAAAGATTAAGGAGCTTAATATGTATACCCTTGAGGAAAGAAGGAGAGAGGGGACATGATAGAAACTTTCAAGTACCTCAAGGGAATCAACAAAGTCCAAGAGGGTAGCATCTTCCAGAAAAAGAGATGTGCATGAACAAGGGGGCACAATTTGAAGATAGAGGGGGGGCAGCTCAGAGGTAATGTAAGGAAGTATTTTTTCACTGAGAGGGTTGTGGATGCATGGAACAGGCTCCCTGAGGAGGTCGTAGAGTCAAGAACAGTGGGGGACTTCAAGAATGCATGGGATGGGCATAAGGCAGTCCTAGTGGGGGGTAGAAGGAAGTAAGCTGTTGGTTAACTAGGATCTGCAGCTTATCTGTTAGGTAGGAAAATGGGCAGACTAGGTGGGCCAAGCGGTCCTTATCTGCCGTCAAATTCTATGTTTCTATGTTTCTATGGCGACAGGCAAAAAGCCCAACAGGTCCCCTACAGAGTAGCACCGCAGTGCCGAATGGACAGGCACACAGCTGTGGCAAGCCACTATGGAGGCCAGGGGCAGCACTCCACACTATTCGGGACACAACACACAGGCCCAACATCAACGCACAGTGCTGGCCCCCTCCCCACCCATCAGTATGGTATACATGATACTGTGATGTAGCACACTCCACCACACATTTCTGTACTAAGTACCCCATACACCCGTGCCTCCCACACACATCTGTAAAGTACACAACATGCTGTGATGTGGCACACTCCACTACACATTCCTGTATCAACCAACCTGCACACCTGTGGCCCCTCCCACATGTCTGTACAGTACACAACACACTGTGACATGGTACACACCAACACACATTACTGTACTAAGCATCAGGCACACCGGTGGCCCCCCACAAACACACCATCCCACAGCACATGTTGCAGAGTGAACATTGGTCGGCCCAGTCACCCATACATCTGGACTCCCCATGGCAACATGCACCCACATCCAGGACAAGCTGCCATGTATGCCCCCCACCCCCCTGACATGGGTGCACTCAGTGAGTTGTAGCATCATCGAAAACCCACATCACATGGCACACTACCTTAGAATGTGTACCGTGGTCCCATGGGGTGCACATGGCTGGGCATGGTAGCATGGCACGCAATGACTGGGGGCACATACTGGTGCACATACATTACCGCATATGGTGTGTGTGCCGGTGACCCACACTACTGTTGGAACATCCCCTTGACCAGTGCCTGCTATGCTACATGGCCACCAACTGCCCAGAGTTCATGGCAGGGCACTTCCTCAACCTCATCATCCCGAGGGTCTGCAGGTGGCATCTGTGCAAGTGCATGTTGCCATGTTTGGCAAAATTATGTAGCATGGCACACACAGTGAACACCATACATGCCCTGGCAGAGGCCAGCATAATAGTCCCCCCGGTATAGTCCAGACACACAAAAACACATCTTCAGGAGCCCAATGCTCTGCTCCACGATGCCCCGTGTCTTCCTGGGGGCATTGTTGTACGCATCCTCCACGGGTGTGTTCAGGGCCATATATAGCATCATCAGGAATGTGCTGAGAGGGTATCTGCTGTCACCTGCAAGGGGGGAGAACACAGGGTAAGTACAATGTTATGCAACTGCCATTATACCTGGTCGGCATATGTAGTGCTACCATACTCACCAAGCAGCCAGCAATCCAGACGTCCTGTACGAGCAAGGCACCAAGTCCAGAGGATCCAGTATATAGGCATCATATGAGGAGCCAGGAAACTTTGCACACAGGTTGGTGAAGATACTAGTCACAGCACACACCACCTGACAATTAATGCTGTTGAATCCCTTCCTGATAAGGTATGCCTCTTCATGTACCAACCATGTCAATATGGCTATGTGTGTGCAATCAATGGCACCGACCACATTCAACATGCCATGCATGTCATAGAATGCCTGTTTAGTGGCACGTACATCATCCATCGCCATGGGGAACTGAATGGGATCGTCCACGTGTGCAAGCAGGGCATCAGTGACCCATGCCACAGCTCAGGACATGGAAGACTGGCATATGCCCATTGTGTCACCTGTCACATGCTGCAACAAGCCACTTGCATAATATGCAACGGCATACATCACCTTTGTCTCCACTGTCATCACCCATGACCACCGTGTCTGTGGTCTAATGGCATCATGAACAATGTCACACAGCTGTGTCACAGTCACCCATGAGAAGCGGAACTGCTCTATGCAGTGTGTGTCTTTCCAGGTGGAGACGTCTATCAGAGGTTGGAACACCCGGGGCAGGAGCCCTCTCCTCCTCCTCCTGCCCACCTTGTCCGCTATCAGGTGTGCATGCATTAGCGCTCCAGAACACATCCTCCACACCCATTATCGCTTCCTGTCAGCCCATGCACCCACCCCAGCATCCCCTTTTATGTAGCCCCTGACACCTGTATGCATCTTTAATTGGGCGGGTTCCTGGTCAGCTGCACCACACCCTCACCTATGCAGGTAACATGTGCATCCAGTGTTGGCGTCACTGTTGAGTACTTTGGGTCATGGCACAGTGCTATACTATGGCAGTGAGCAACGTAGACCGATTCAGTTGGTTTCCAAGGAGGCTTTGGTGGGTATCTGAAGACACCTTCACAGATAACTATGGTGCTGGGAAACTGTGGCATGTGTCTGAATTTGACAAGATATGTGGTGGCCATTGGGGTGGGACTGTAGGACACTGTGGGTAGTAGCAGGTGTCCATGGCACTAAAGTGTTGTCATTCTTATCCCCCAGAGGCTCAACATGGAAAGCCGATGCACCTAGAGTTCCTTCAGCTAGAGCAGTCATATGGTGCAGTGTGCTATGTCTGCATCCCCCACGCTGCCAGAGAAGCTGGCAAATCTCCTACCCAAACTACATCAGCCTGCAACTCTTTGGCCCAGAGCAGCAATACGAGGTGCCCTCAGCAGTAAGTGCACAGTCACTGGGCCGGGCCTCTGTGCCCTTGGTTGGGCATGGTTGCATGGCACTCATCACTGCAGTAGACTTATGATGTCTCTGTTTGCCTTACTGCAATACAAGGGACCAGCCCAGAGGATGCTTCTACGATATGTGGAGGTCCTGCATGATGACTGGGATGACAAATCAGAGGACAGTGGCAGCTCCACGGAGTAGAAGGAAACCATGCCTGGATGTGACCATGTACCTCACTGCTATGATGTGGACATTGGGGTGGGAGGGGCTAGTGGTCCTGGTCGTAGTGTGTCCGCGTGCTCACTTTCATAGTGGTGTTAATTGTGTGTCTTACCACGCTGAGTCTTTGAATGGCTTTAGCTGTCATGATTATTACGTACTGTTCACTGTTGTTCTTCAATAAACCTTTGAACCAAATGTCCTGAGTGTTTACTGTGTCAAGGGGCCGCGGTGCCATATGGTTGGGGGGCGGGAGGAATGGGCTCACTGTCACACTTATGGTAGCAGGAAGGGCGCACCCCCATGTGGGGGCATGCTGTGGAGGATGTGACTCTGTCCATCAGGTGTGACATGTGTGACGGTTGCACATTGCATGCATGCATGGGGAAGCACTGCCGGAATGGCCACATTGGGTTGCGAGGTACCCATGGCTGCCAGTGCACCCATGCTGTGGTGCATGCCATGCGGTTTGTGGTGTTGGGACACTGTCCTCTGCTCCGGCCATACCCCTTGGCACTCCTAGCATGCATGCCCCATCCCACATAGTCACACTTGTGTGGTCCATCACAAGTGCAGGGCAGACTGTCCGGTGTGTGTGGCGATCATGTGTGGGGTTAGTCCCACAGCCCATATGGTTGGTGGGCATCTACTGACATTTCCTGGCTCTGGCACAGATCGCGTACAGTGACAGCAGCCCTCCCCTGGGTGTAACTGTATGCCCTAGGCCACCACATGCCTGCCTGTCATACATGCTTTTGTGCATGCGCCGCAGGTTCTTATTGCACCCACACTGCGTGACCACACCCTGCAGACGTGCATCACGTAAGTGGCTGAGGACATGTAGGCGGGTATCCTACTCAGGGCACTACACACCCGTCGTGCATGTCCCTGTCTTGGGACATGTGCATTGGATGCGCATAGCCACCTATGCATTTATGCTATGAACATCTGTGCACCCCACAGTGGTGTTGTGCATAAGACCCATTATGTTTAATGATAGAGGATACATATGTTTAGTGCTAATGAATATTTCTGTCAATCTAGATAATTGTTTTAACAGTTTGTGTGTTCAGAAATAGCCCTAACATTATGAGGAACATCAGTAAACCTTCGCAGAGCAAGGGTAAATTTGAGTGTAAAAATCATAGCGCTATGTGAAATTCATAGTAGTTGAGAGGGACAGGGCATAGTATGAGTCTGGATTGTATTTAGGCAGATTTATCATATTGAAACTTGCATCTAGTTTATCCTGCACCCTGAACCCCCTGTTAATAAGATCCTGCATCTTTGTGGGGCAACATTCCAAAACCAATAAGAAGAGTGACCTGATGATCTGAAAGTACAGCAGATAGTAGGGGTGAGAGTCAGCCATCCCCATCACCTTTTAAGAGGGGTGCCTGTTGTGCATGCCCATTAAATCCCTCAAGGCAACAACACAGGCACTGCTACGTCCACATCATCATCAGTTACATCCCACACCACAGTGGCAGCTGCTGCTGTTGCTCTTGGAGCACCAGTTTACTTCTCCATCCTCACTTGGAGCTCTGTCTAACATAGAATCATAGAAATCTGATGGCAAAAGGACCTCTCTGGCCCATCGGTCTGTCCCTTACTCTCCCACCCAGTCATCACCTTTGTCAAAGGACCTCCCCTTCCCCCACTGGTCAACCCCTTATGTCTGTGAGGACAGCAGTGCTGTGTGGTGTAGTGGCAATGACTATTGTGGCCTGTGGTGGCTCCAGGATGATGCCGCATCAATTGGGAGCAGTTTGCCGTAACTCATCTGGCCAGGCTGTACTGTTCCAGGGAAAGAGCAGCGATGGTGGCCCAGTTCCTTGGTAAAGCAAGGAGATGACAGGGCTCTCCAGGGACCAACTGTGGTGCAGACAGACATCAGTGACATAGAAACATAGAAAACATAGACTTTGATGGCAGATAAGGACCACTTGGCCCACCTAGTCTGCCCATTTCCGTTCATACTGAATAAGCTGCATATCCTAGTTAACCAACAGCCTATTTCTTCCTAACCCAGAAAACAATTGCCTTATGTCTGTCCCTGCATTCTTGAACTCCCCCACTGTTTTTGACCCCACAACCTCCTCAGGAAGGCCATTCTATGCGTCCACCACCCTCTCTGTGAAAAAATACCTCCTGACATTGCCTCTGAGCTGCCCCCCCATCTTCAAATTGTGTCCCCTTGTTCTTGCACATCTCTTTTTCTGAAAGATGCTTCCCTCTTGGACTTTGTTGATTCCCCTGAGGTACTTAAAAGTTTCTATCATGCCCCCCCTCCTTTCCTCAAGGGTATTAAGCTCCTTTAGTCTCTCTTCATATGGCTTCTGCTGCAGACCCTGCACCATTTTAGTTGCCCTCTTCTGGACTGCCTCTATCCTGTCTATCTCCTTGCGGAGATGGGGTCTCCAGACCTGGACACAGTACTCCATATGGAGTCTCACCAACTGTCTGTACAGAGGGATAACAACTTCCTGTTTTCTATTGGTGATGCCTCTCCCTATACATCCCAGTATCCCTGCAGCCATCCCTACTGCCTTTTCACATTGCATGCTAACCTTTAAGTCATCTGATATGATTAGCCCCAGGTCCCTTACCATTTTTATTGTTGTTACTAACTCCTCCCCATTGTGTACTCTTCCCCTGGGTTTTTGTTTCCCAGGTGCATTATTTTGCACTTCTTTGCATTGAATCCAAGCTGTCATACGTCTGACCATTCCTCCAACCTTGCCCAATTCCTTCTCATCCTTTCTACACTCCCCCCCCCATGTATCAACCCTGTTGCAGATCTTTGTTTCATCTGCAAAGAGGCATACTTTTCCTTCCAGTCCCTCTGCAATGTCACTTATAAAGACATTAAAAAGGACCAGACCCAGTACTGAACCCTGCAGTACCCCACTAATAATCCCCCTTTCTTCAGGGTGGACTCCGTTTACTATTACCTTCTGTGTTCTGTTGTCCAGCCAATGTTTTACACAGACTACCACCCTGGGACCCACTCCCAGGCTGGCTAACTGTTTTATTAACCTTTGTGTGGGACTGTGTCAAATGTCTTGCTAAAGTCTAGGTAGGCCATGTCCACAGCCTCTCCCTAGTCTACTACTTTGGTCATCCAGTCAAAGAAATCTATCAGATTCATCTGACATGACCTTCCAGCTGTGAGTCCATGCTGCCTTGGGTCCTGTGCCCTACTGGTCTCTAGGTACTCAACAATTATTTCCTTCAGAAGTGATTCCATCATTTTCCCTACCACTGAGGTCAAACTGACAGGTCTGTAGTTTCCTGCCTCTGTCTTGCTCCCACTTTTGTGAAGGGAATCACATCTGCCCTCCTCCAGTCCTCAGGTACCTCACCATCCTCCCACGATTTGTTAAAAAGGGTAGTCAGTGGTGTCACTAGTTCTCCCCTTAATTCTTTTAGAATTCTGGGGTGAATCCCGTCAAGCCCCATTGCTTTGTCCAGCTTCAGTTTTAGGAGTTCTTTCAGAACCCTTTCTTCTGTGAAAGGACTGGGATTGATCCCCCTATCCAGAGTGCTTCTATTGATTGGATTAGGTGTCTCTCCCTCCTCTTCTTTTTTGAATACTGAGCAGAAGTATTTGTTTAGTAGCCCTGCTTTTTCACTGTCCCTCTCTGCCCATCCACTGTCCCCTTTATTCAGCCTCACTATCCCTCCCTTTGACTTTCTTCACTCCCTAATGTACCTATAAAAGGTTTTATCCCCATTCTTAACCGAGCTGGCTATCTTTTCCTTGGTTTGGGCCTTTGCTATTCTGAATGCCTTCCCCGCATCCTTCTGCTTTAACTGGTACAGTTCTCTTCCCTGCTCCTTCTGTGTTTCCTTATACTTCCTATATGCTATCTTTTTCTCCCTAACCTTCCCCACCACCTCTTCTGAGAACCATAGTGTTTTTTCTTTCATTTTGATTTGTTTATTTGCTTCACACAAAGGCTTGTTGCCTCTGCGATGGCCGTTTTGATGTTTCCCCATTGTTGCTCCACCCCTCCTTCTTTCCTGTTTGCTAGTGCTTTTCTGAGGCACTCTCCCATTTTGGCAAAGTCAGCCCTCCTGAAGTCCAGTACCCTCACTTTTGTATGACTTGACTCTGCAGCTGAGTTTATTGTGAGCCACACTGTTTGGTGGTGACTTGTTGCCAGATGGCTACCCACTTCTTGATCTGAGATCCTCTCTCTGTCCCCATCTGAGAGTACAAGGTCTAAGACTGCTCCCTCCCGAGTGGGTCCCAACACTAGCTGTCTGAGGCATGCCCCCTGTAGGGCATTGAGAATGGCTCTGCTCTTAGATGAGGCTGCAGCAAAGGTGCTCCAGTTAACATCTGGTATATTCAGGTTCCCCATCAACAATATCTCCCCTTTCTCTGCTTTCCTAAGGATGCCTTCTATCATTTCCTTGTCCATTTCCTCCCCCTGAGATGTGGGTCTGTATACAACCCCTGTGCGGATTGTGGTGCCATTTCCAGTCTCCAGGGTGATCCACAGTGCCTCCTCTCCTCCCTGTTTATCCTTTTGTTCCATTGCTTTGATCCCTTCCCTTATATAGAGAGCTACTCCTCCTTCTCTTCTACCCTCCCTGTTTCTCCTATATATTGTGTACCCTGGTATGTTGACATCCCAGTCGTGGTTCTCTGTGTAACCATGTTTCTGTGACTACCACTATATCCAGGCATCCCTCTTCCATCAATGCCACCAGTTCAGGAGCTTATTACCTAGACTAGGGCATAGATACTCATTATCCTCCATTTTTGATGGCCTTACCCTTTTGCCCCATCCCTGTCCTTACTGCCTTTGCCTTTTCTCCATTTACTCCTGTCTTTCTCCGTATGATGTCTCTATCTTGGTGTTTACCTCACTAGCTACCCTGATTTTTTTGGGGAGCTAGGATTTCCCTGCTCCTTTTCAGTGCCTCCCACTTGGCTAGTTTAAATGCTTGCCAATGAAGTATTTAAACCTATCACCTAGGATCCTGGTTCCCCTTCGGGACAGATACAGACCATTGTGTCAGTATAGGCCTACATCCCTCCAGGTGGACCCCAGTCCCAATAAAGCCAAAACCCTGAGCTCTACACCCATTTTTCAACCATTGATTGAATCCCATGGTGTGGAGCACCCTAGCCTCACCCATGCCATAGACAGGCAGCACCTCTGGGAAGGTTACCATGAGTGCTACTTGTCTAAGACCCCTCTCCAACTCCACAAACTCCTCCTTCACTGTTCTGATCCCTTTTCCAGCCAGGTCATTTGTCTCTAGGTGAACAATGACATCCAGCTCCCTCAGCGTATCAGCAGGTACGGAACCTTTAATATGTCTGTGGGGATGACACTATAAATAAGAGCAACTATATGTGCTGCTGACATCTTGAAAAAGTGCCAGGGTGGCGTGAAACATTGATGTGTGTGTACTAGGGAGGTGCAAGCATTTTTAATTTAATAAGAAACGCTGCTGTTTGTAGCTTTGAGCTGTTGAGCCTGTTTGTTTATTTGCTGGCATTTCTATTTGAGCGTGGCTCCACGCTTCTCCTGAGCCGTGTTCTTTTTGCTGTACGGAACAGTGCCAGACCACCACTTTCATGATCTAATATGTGTTGCAGCAACTACGGTGTACTGATTTTGTGAGACTGTGACAGTGGGGGTTTAACAGTTGTGTTTTGTGAAGATGACTGGCAGGGTATGTACTATCCACCAACTCATAAAGCTGCTCAGCTGCTTGCCAGCTGGCTTTATGCAAGTTAAACTGCTGAAGTGCTCTCTCATTGGAGTGCTTCAGTCTACCCATTAAACTATGACCACCATCATACTCAGTTTGGGTGGTTATTGGTCTGGCAAGGATGAGCCCAATGTAGCGTGCCCTGTATTGGGCTAGTCACTGACACACCTCTGAAATTACATTCATTGTAACAAAATGTTTCTTGCAGAAGTGCAAGGAAACATAAAAATTAGACACCACACAAAAAAAGCATGCTTTTTTGTGGTCAATTGGAAAAAAACTGTTAAAAAGTGTCAAAATGTTTGGTAATAGCATTCAAACATGTTGACACATCTTGAAGGATACATGACAACCCAAAATCAGGAATTGCATCTTTGTATCTCCTTTCAAAAATCCAGCCAGCTCTGTGGCGCAGAAGGCTGAGGTGCTGGCACCTTACCTCACACCATGTCGGCGACCCGAGTTTGGGAATGGACTCAGGTCACTGGGGACTGGCAGGGGAAGGAGAGGATTGAGAGTCTGGAGGACTGCTTTCCTCTCCTGGGGTGGGTTAGATTGGTATCCCCACTCTGTGAGTGTCCCCGGTGGAGACCGGGGGTACTAATGTGACATCTGAGAGGACCAGAAAAGTGTGAAAAATGCATGCATGCCATCCAGATGATGGCTGCCCACCTCCCTACGTCTCTCAGCCAAGAAAAACCTCCAGGCTGCATTTCCGTGTCCCAGTGATGATGCAAGGGAGTGCTCCGTGAGCTCTGGTATCTCCTCCTGATGGACCAGACGGGATATGGGAGAGCCCCCCATCGAAGGGATAAATCCGGTACAACCGGGCATCAGAGCAGCTGGCTAGTGGATTGGTCTGAGGAGACAGTGGTAGGACTTGGCCGCCCAAAGGAGTGGACAACAGTGGACGTGGAGGAGGTACAAAAGAAATAATGCAAAAAAAATCCAGCCAGACTTTCATTTTTTTAAATGCAGCATTTTAGGACAGAGATTGAGCAGATGTTGGCTGTATATGCTCTGTGATGTGATGCATGCAGGTAATTGGGGTCAGCAGTTCATAAGGTCCTGCTGTGTGATCCTTGCTGGGAGGGTGAGCCTATACCCCAGGGGACACCAAGCTGACCTGGATACCAGTAGTCCAACGAGGATGCCCATGATAGTACAGTAGGTGTCAGAAGTGCCTAGGGAGGCCAGGAAGGATGGAGAGACTCTGGTGGGCATTACATAGGGGACTAAGGTCCCAGACATAACTGCAGAGGACAGCAAGATCAGCAACCTAGCTACTGACGGGAACGATATACAAACCCAACCAAAGGAAGCAGTGAGGGCTGGTGAATGAGAAATGGAATTCTTAGACATATGAGACTCGGAAGCACTAGATTAATGGGGCCCAACCTTGGGGGATGAAGTACTGAAATTGCCCACATCAGCAGATGAGATACTAGTTACAGTCCAAGAGTGGCAGGAGTTGTTGCGGGGCAGTAAAGTTTCATGCAGGTGAGATAAGTATTCAGTTTTGTATATTTGTGTATTGTTTAAGGGTCTGTACTCAGGAACTGTTGGTGAGTAACTTGGGAAGTTTAAGCAAAATCGTATATGGTGTAATGCTGTGTAGGAGTTTGTACTCAGAATTTGTTGAGAGTAACTCAAACTAAAGGCATCAAAAAAGTATACCCAGTGGGTAATATCCCTATCTAGGGTGTATCAAATTTATATAATTGCAGACAGGACCACAGTTGGCAGATGTGGTGGGGGTCTTGGAAAGGTGACTTGGTTAGCTGTAGGACCTGTAGTGCCACACTCAGCAGTACTCAACTATGAGCTGAGTGCAGTATGGGCCATAGGTCACCAGCTATAAAGCAGGTCAGAGTGGGGGCCAGGGGTGCCCACTGCTGCTCCTCTTCCTCATCAACCACCAGAGGTTGGGAATTGGGTTTGGAAGGTAGTGGGCAAGGAGGGGGACCAGCGAGTGGCACCAATTGAGAATGGAAAGGGCAGTGGTAACACAATAACCAATCATTTCACCTTACTGAGTGAAGTGGTGCATGTTATGCCCTCTCCCAGAAAAGAGCACCCTGTTGCAACCAAAGTCACAGCAGCAAGGAAGGAATAGTTAGGAGAGTACTTAAAGTAGAGAATACTATAATTAAGGGGTACTCCAACAATAGTCTGTGTCCCAAACTAGGAGGGGAGGCTGGTGCACTGTCTCCAAAGTGAAACAGCAAATAGGGTACTTTCCAGGGTAGATGGGTTGGTTAGGAAAGCTGGAGGGATGCCAGCTGTTGCTGTCCTTCCGGGGATGAACGATCTGGCAGGAAGGCTGTTGGGATCACTGAAAGGTACTTTAGATTCAGGATGTTGAGCTCCAGGCTGAATGGGTTGGCTAGTACTGTGACTTTTTCAGTGGTCCTCACAGTGCACAGATGGGGACCAGGGGGAGCTAGGAAGCTGAAAATCATCAATTTAATATTTGGTTGAAGAAGTGGTTAGCTGAGAAGGTGATATACTTCCTGTGAAACTGAGGCACTTTTTGGTGTGATAAGGGCCTATTTAGATCAGACAATTTTCATCTTACTAGGAAAGTGACTGAGGCATTGGCTTAGAGATTTGTGGCATACAGTTTGAGGTAATTAAACTAGCAAACAGGGGAAGCTGGGTCTGGAGACATCTGTGAAGAGAACTTAGGTGAGTGATACCTTGGTAGTACTCCACCAGCTAGTGAGGACAACCGGGGAATAGAGTAACATAGATAGGGATGGAGAAAGGGGCATGCATCAGAGTCCAGGGACCACATCGGGGGGAAGGGGGTGAAGAAGAAATAATGCAGGGAATGAGTATTGTAGGTTTGGTCAGCAGAAAGAGTAAGGCTAAGAGACATGGGTCCACAACAATTCATGGCAGGAGACAGCTCAGTTAAACAAACCGGATTAATTTAGAAGTCATCTCAAAGTAATCTGTTGATCACTGGACAACTGAGAAGTCAATCCAGTGTTATCAGGCATAATCAGGACAAGAAGTCATCAAAAAGTGTTGGAATAAATAACCTAATGACTGCACAAGAATCCCAGGATGAGTTAAATTATACCCATGCAAATATTCTAAACTCATCCTAGAATCATCTCACCTGAAGATTTCTGGTGATAAACATTTACATAAGGCTCCTTCCTGTTTCCTGTTTTCTAAAAAAAAAAAAAATCTTTTAAAAATTAGTTGGAGCAGAGGTGGCTGTGGAGAGATCAACATGAAAGATACAGGCAAGTTTGTTAGAGATAATGTAAGTCTGGTATAAGAGAAAGGGTAACGGAGAGGTTTACGTCTTTATTGTCATTCTACATTTGTGTTTCACACATGCACACCACACTGCTTGATACTAAAGGTGTAATTCTAAGTTGTGCAGCTTCAGGGTGTGCATTTGAGAAAATGGTAAGTGCCTTTGGAGATCCTCAGGTTATACCTGTCCTAGTAGCACAGCTGGTTATTGCAGCAAAAGAGTATTTGAGCAGACCTGGGTTTAAATCCCAGCTGGGCTGCTTATTTCTTTCTCATATCTAAAATTGTATTTCTAACTTATGGGAGACCATTCAAGTCAAAATTAAAGCTTTTTGAATGTGACACATACCAAAATGAATATGACATACTGAAATGGGTATGATATATATCACAATGACTATAACATATTATGATATGAGTATGACACTGGCTGAAATGAGTACAACACATGCCAAAATGGGTATAACACATGATGAACTGAGTGTGAGATATACTGAAATGAGTAGAACACATAATAAAATAGTATAACACATGCTAATATGGGTAGAACACATACTGAAATGAGTAGAATGTAGACCAAACTTAATGCAGCACATATTAGAATATGTATAGCACATACTAAAATAAATGTAATAATTACTAAACTTTATGAAACACATACCAGGAGTACAGTATGTAATAAATGAGTATAGCCTGCTGAAATGTGTAGTATACATACTAATACATAAAAAAAAGCTAAAGTGTATCCTGAAGTGAGGACAGCATGTGCTGAAATGTGTGAAAGATGCACTGAAATGGGTATAACACGTACCAAGAAGCACATGATGTCAAGGACTAGTCATAAGTAGAAGTAAAAACTGCAGGAAATTCCTTACGTCTGAAAAATGACTTTCTGCTCTGTAAAAGGACAAAATCTTTGAACTGTACTTCATTTTCAGCTGTAAGTATGCAATTATATTATTTTGTAATAAAAAATATTAGACTGAACAGGTCCATCACTTGTTCTGCTTTTCACAGAATAGCATAAATAACTAAAGTACAATCTAGCTATACAGCAGCCCAAAGTGCTGAATTGATTAATGGAGCATTGAGAACAGACACTTTTTGATGGAATGCTACAACTACAGCCGCTGGACAAGTATTCTTTTGCAAATTAGTTCGCCAATTCTCCTTTTGGTTAAACATTGTTATAGCATTGTAAAATATATTGCAAAAACAACCACTTATTCCTTTTCTAGTAGTATTGTGCATTTCTATGGAGAAAATCAGTTTCACAGATATCATTATATACTGGACTGTCTCTCTTGCCTGATCTTTCTCAAAGGAAACAAGAAATGTCACAATTGGAATGCCAAAACTGTGATTATTGGATTGCTCCCATTTCCTCCCTTTGGTTGTTCCCCTAGTCCCCCACCACAATGATCAGGGTCTCCACTGGTGTACCATTCCTCCCACTGGGATGGTGAGTGGATGAGTTGCTGTCTTCACAGTCTTGAGGTTATTAACTGGGGCTGTATAAGTGCCACATAGCCTGTACCCATTTTTCCTGGAATGCAAGCACCTCACCTTCATAATGCACACGTCTGCCACCCAGCCTCAGTGTGTGTGATTCACACATGAACCTGAGTCTGCCATGTGGCAATGCTACTGGGTCAGTGGGTAAACATATTTAGGAACAATTTTCCTGCATCAGTTCCATTTTAGAAGATTTGATCTACACAGCTGGGAGTCTCTCAAATAGAATAGGAAATGAATCCCTCTTTTCTGGGGTTTAGTCCCCACAAGAGGACCTTCCTTTTTCAGTAAGGATCCTAATTGGTAGACAATTAGACCAATGTGGATCACTCATTGCAATGCTGCTGCTAAAAAGGTTACAACCTTGTAAGTAGCTCATGCATTTCTTAAAGAAGGGGTAGTTATGCAATAGCAGGATTACAGAAACTCAAAAAGGGAGGACCTTGCATTGTAAGGACTGACTCCTGCAAGAAGAGGTGACTACAACGCTATACTAGGGTTGCCACCTGGCCATTTTTTCCATGGACTTGACAGTGAATCAGTTTAATCTGCCATTTTTTTCCCACCACTACTGCCAAGCTGAGAGTGCATTTATGCACTTCTGTGCATGTGTGCCATGCCACCATAATGCAAGCATACTCATTTGATGGGGGCCATGTTACTTTGATCTCTGGCAGTAACAGAAGTAACAGTGAGTAAGGAGACATGTTGACATGAGGGTAGTGTTATGAGGTGCACCCTGTGGTGTTTAAAACTAAACTTCTTAAGTTTAGTTGACAATTGGCACCAGTGTCCATGGTAGTAGCAGAGGTGGTGGTCGTAGTGGGAGGGAGGGGCACCATTTTTTTTATTCCCAAGATTGCACCCTACCCTATACTGAGTAAAAATGAAGCAGCACGACTATTGACTGGTGGCTTGCATGTGTCTCAGGCTCTTCCTAATGGTGGAGAAGAAGTAGTGTTTTAGTACATGGGGTCGAGACACAAAACCCGGAATAAAAGGGTTGCCCTTCTCAATTCTAGCCAGGATAAAGCATGAAAGACAAGAAAAGACATAGAACAATTGTTATTAAACATGGCCATTTAAAATAAAATATAGCTTGCTTCTTTTTTATTTTGGACCGGTAAATGAAAGGTCATTGCTGCTGCTGGTGTCTGTGAATCCAATGTTAAAATGCAGAATAAAGATATTTTGAAACGTCTGAGAAAAGCTGTTGAAGGGGGCATCCAAAGTACTTTATAAAAGGATGAGCAAAACTGAATGAAAAACATGTTCTATTAATAAGACATTATGTCACCATGATATTTGCATTGTAATGTTTGTAGTTTGAAGAAAAAATTAGATGGCATTAAAGCCTGGGTTGTACAGATGAACCCAGCTGTCCTTATTTTGATGGAAACATACTTGAATGGGATGATATTGCACAACGCAATTGCTATGCCCTCATATAACCATTTCCATCTAGATAGACCTACCAGTGGAGGTGGATTGGCCAATTACACTAACAGTAAGTTCAAGGTTACTGAAATTGGTTCACTGTCAGCTCCTAAGGAGTTTGAATGTAGAGCTGTCGATCTCTCCCTATCGGATGTTGAATCTATTAATATCATTGGGTGTTCTACACCTTGTAAAGGTGGACTGGAACTTTGAAATCATATCCATATCATCCTTGACTCTCACACTATTGAATCAATTCTACGTGGAGCCCTTAATTTGGACTGGAATTTCCCTTAATCTAACAATTTAAAAACCTATGTGATGAGTTAGGTCTAACTCAGATAATCACCGAGCCCACAAGGCCTAATCCTATAAACCCTGCAAATGACACATTACTAGATCTCATTTTAACCAATAGGCCCCACAAGTACACCTATGCAGCAGTTTTTCATAATAAAACAAAATGGTTATATTAAATGCACGCTGAAAATAGAAAATAGAGTTAAAAATCTACATTTTGACCTTAGGTCTTCTTCAGAAATATCTAATAGTGAAAAAAAAAGTTAGTGTAGAGGGGAGGTAAAATTATACATATATATATATATATATATATATAGAGGCAAAACTCCATTTAATGCATTAGTTAGTGTTCCACAGACAGTGAGATTCGCTGTTAGTTGAAAACCCTTGACCTCAGCCATCTTCATTCCGGCATTGAAGCGCATTGGATCGGCAGCTCCCAACTCTCACCCCATGACATGTAAGCAGCAGAAGTATAGGAGAACGGTGAGAGTTAGGACCCATAATCCCAATGCGCACCCAATGCCGGTTTGGGGGCTGGGCGGGGGTCCAAGGGGTTTTCAACCTAACAGCCGATTTCTCACTTTGTCGCTCAGGAACAACCCTAACTAATGCATTAAACGGAGTTTTTGCCTCTAATTTCCCTTCTTTGAGAATGATAACGAAATAGTGAATGTAATGTGAAGCGGGGAGCACATGATGTGTTGTGGCATACTAACAGGGACAGCAACGCAAACAGAAATGCTAACAGTGGCGCACATGGTAACACAAGCAGCGAATGAGAACAGAAAGGTGCATCGACATGGTGGCGAGGACGGGAAATGGTCTGCCACGTGATGTGTTGTCACATAGTAACATGGTGCCTGCAAACAGAAATGTCAATGGGCATGGTGATGTAAAGTGAAACAGTAAGATAAACAGTACTGTAGACAGAAATGGCAAAAATAACAGAAAGCATAGCGCAAATGAAAAGCATAAAGGATAGCGCGTAAAGGTGGCGCAGGCGTCAATGGTAAGTGAAGCGATACGGATCTGCAAGCGGAAAGGCGCAACAGTAACAGTAATGTAAGCGTTATAGGCTGGTTTTCCCAAAACCTGTATTGAGAAAGACAGTGAGTACAAATAATGTATGCAAAATAATGAGTATCGCGCAGAAAATGAGATCTTGAATACTAAATACATTATATCTCAGGAAACCGTGACGACGAGAAAAAAAATTTAAAAGTCATATTATTTACAACTGTCCTGGCTAATTTGAATCTTAATGGGGCTAAGAATTTTCCACGAAAAGTCCATATCATGCACCGTTTCCAGATATGGGCCCTGAAAGGTGCTGTACGCCGTAAATGTTATCCTATGGGAAAAAAGAAAAGTTTGAGCACCATAACTTTGCCTCCCTGTAATGTTTTCACCAAACTACTGAAAGGCACATCTGTGGGCTGTTGGCTGTCTTCCTCAAATTTCAGGAAAAAGACCAAACCGTTATTTTGCAGCAGGGCTCCAAATGATTTCTGTTAAGTGTCGGGGTCATAATGTTATCCTATGGGAAAAAATGTCAATTTTGAGTGCCGTAACTTTGCCGCTATGTGATATTTTTTCACCAAACTACTGAAAGGCACATCTGTGTACTGTTGGCTGTCTTCCCTTCAAATTTCAGGAAAAAAGACCAAACCGTTATTTTCCAGCAGGGTGCCAAAGGATTCCTGTAATGCTTCGGGCGCCGTAATGTTATCCTATGGGAAAAACTGTCAACTTTGGAGTGCCATAACTTTGCCGCCATGTAATATTTTTTCAATACAACACTGAAAGGCACATCTGTGAGATGTCGGCTGTGTTCCTCCAAATTTCAGCCCAAAACTCCCAACAGTTATTTTGCAGTGCAGTGCCAAAGAATTGCTGTCATTTTCCCACAGACTAGAAAATTACTGTCTCAATTTACGAAAGCTTTCGCAAAAATTTGAGACACTTTCATGAGCATGAAAGTAATTTGTGAAATACTTTTCCAGAAATTTGAAAACATATTTCTGGGGTGTTTTACCACAAAATAAAGACATGGCAAGCATCCTCAGGGCCCGACTATGTGAATACAAAAAATTAGGATGCTAGAGGTCCCAAATTTAAATGCCAACCATTTTTCTGATCACCAACTGAAAGCAAAATGGCCGATTTAGAAAGTAACAGGCCCATTGTAAAAGTAAAAATGCATTCTTGAAAAGTGTTGAACTTTTGTTAACTTTTCCCATTGACTTATAATCGAAACTGTTTTTGAATAACTTTTGAACCGTTTAATATTTTTCCACGAAATCTTTGAAAGGCACATTGGGGACCCTGGCTGACGTTCCCTGAAGATTTTCAGGCAGTCCGATAAACTGTATACGACCTGTAGGCGCGACCACAGAATTCCAGAAAAGCGTAAATGTGCGCACAGATCACACTTAATAACTCCACAGCCATATATCCGACCAGTACGAAACTTAGCAGATCCCAAGGCCTATGGTTCTTGATCATAAATTCCAAATTTCAGGCAAATCCATCAAACGGTTGCAAAGTTATTAAGGTGCAAAGTTTTGGGGTTTAACATAGAAATGGCTCCTCAACCCTAACTATGGTAGCACTACCGTGCTACCATAATATATATATATATACACGTGGGGAAAGAAGAAAGGGGAGGCTCGGGGAGAAGTGATAAATGGTAAGATTAAGAGAAAATCTGTGAAACAAAAAGGTGATGATGGGAAAGATAAAGCACAATAGGAGTGAAAGAGCTAGGGAAGTTCCCAGGTGGGGACTAATTAACAGGGTCTAGTAAGAAGGCTGAAAGGTGACAAATGTGTGGAAAGGAGACAGAAATGGAGACTTATGTTGAAAATGAAAAATAAATTAAATGAGTACAAAACAAATAGACTTTAGGGAAAAAAAGAGGGTGGCTGAAAGATGTTAGTGGAAAATAAGTCTATCATTTAAACCAGAAGGCTGCTGGAAGCCAAGGTGGATGATCAGCTTGGCTTCCATGTTTTTTCTATGGTCAGGATCCCAGAAGCCCTGTTGAAGGACACAAACAGAAAGGTCATTGACACTGTGGTCCCTGGAGATAAAGTGGGATACAATAGGTTTAACAGTATCACCATTCCTGACTGCTCTGTAATGTTCCCTGAAATGGTCAGCAAGGCACCTAACGGTCTCTCTGATGTAAATAGCTGCACACTTCTGCAAAGAATACAATACACTACATTAGTGGAGGTGCATGAGAACTCCTCGGTGATGTGAAAAACACCCATAGGCCCCCAAGTTTCAGTCACATTGGAAATAAATTTGCAGGTGTAGCAGCGAGTTCTGTTGCAAGATTTGGTACTTAGAAGGGAGGAACTGTTAGTAGTAGGTAGGCTGCTTTTAACTTGGAGATTCCACAGGTTAGGTGGCCGGCGATAGGAGGAAATTGGTGGTTCTGTAAAGGAAGCACCAATGTTAGGGTCAGTTTGCAAAATGGTAAAGTTACTGGTGATGATTCTGTGAAGAGAGGGTGTGCTCTGATGGAAAGGAAGCACTAGTGGAATACATCATTGTTCTTGTATGACAGTATCCTTCCTGCGTGGGTGAAGGTTACAGGGCATGTTACTGACCCGAGAGAGTGCTCTGTCCACTGTGTTTTTAGGGTATCCCCTGTTGATAAAAAAACTATGCATTATTTGGATCTGCTCAGCAAAATCATCATCTTCACTGCATAACCTGCGAATTCTAAGAAACTGTGAATAAGGCAGGCCATTCTTGACATGTTTAGGATGGAAGAAGCTGTGGAGGAGGAAACTGTGAGAGTCAGTGGGTTTGTAATAAACTGATGCCTTCAGACCAGTGTACTGTACTGACAGCTGGATATCCAGAAAAGGCAGTGTAGAGGAGGATACTTCAACAGTGTATTGAAGGGATGGATGGGCCGTGGTAAACTTGTTTTTCATAATGACATAAGTGTTCACAATGTAGTGGCCTGTGTAAAAGGCTTCATAAAACAAAAATCTATCCCCAAATTCATCAAAAAAGGAGATTTACCAAATTTAATGCAGCTAACTTTCTGTCTGATTTGGGAGCTGTATAGTGGCAGCAGTTTTATCTTACAAAGACAATTCATGAAGCTGGTACTTACAGTCATAAATAGACATGCTTCACTGACTAAACAAAGGTTTTAAAAGATTTTGTACCCATGGTTCAACAGCGACCTAAAAAAAGCATTGAGAAACAGGGATGGCCTCTGCCACAGCGAGATGTACTAAAATTGAATCTGATTGGGCAGCATTTAGGAAAATGAGAAATGCTTGTATTAAATTAGTTAGGGAAACTAAAGCCAGTTTTTACATAAACACTCTAGACAACTCAAAAGGTAACACAGCCAAGGTATGGATTGTCATAAAGGATATGGAAGGCAAAAAAAAACTCCTCCCTCCATACCAGACAAAATTAACTGTCAAGGTTCAATACTAACAGGAAGAAACATTATTTTAGAAACCACAAATTCCCACTTTGATACAGCAGGGTTGGCATTCTACAAGTCACCCGTTGCAAACTACCCAACCCCTGTTCTCAGATCAGATAATCTTTTTTCTGATATAAGGGCAGCTAAACCATTTGCCTTCCAACCCATAACTTATAAACAGGTGGATGACTTATTACTAAGCTGAGACATCAAAAAAGTGCTGGTGCCAATGGATTAGATTTAGGGATGGGCAAAATGTGAAAATTTCATTCTGCTAAATATTTTGTGCAATTCATCCATTTCGCAAAATATTTCATGGGTGCAAAATGTGAAATACCACAGGAGAAATGCAGTATTTCACCGGCAAAATGAAGAATTTTGCCACACGTGGGTGAAATTTTGCCATTTGTGGGTAAATTATGCATTTGAAGGGGATGAAATTGCATGCACATTTTTTTTTAAGTGTTTCCCCCATCCTGGCCATAGTGGCCAACAATAAAGTAAATATTTAAATTCCCAGCTCCCTGGTGTCTAGTGGACCCACCCCCCCAGTCGATTGCTGGCCCATTATGAAGAATACCCCACCACCACCACCAAGATTCACCCCCATCCATCCCCATCAGAATGTTAATTAAAAATAAATATCCCTGGGGTTTAGTGTCCCCCCAGCCAATTGCTGGCCCAGACTGAAGAATAACACCACTCCCCCAAGACTGACACCCCATCCCTGTCCTCCATGAGTGCCACTGTTCAGATTTCTCATCATGTCATTATTTAATTAAAAAAAAAAAACTTTCCCTGGTGTCTAGTGGATCCCCACCTTCACTCTGTCCAGTAGTGAGTAGTGACCCCTCCTCGCTCCTCCCCCCATCAGGACTAGGGGCCCAGGGCCACCGTACAGCCTCACTACTCACCTCCCATGAAGCCGTTAGCCCCACTGAGCACTCCCTCATGAATGAGCCTGAGCTAAATGAGTGCTTTCATTGAAAGCAGTCAGCTTGGGCTCATTCATCATGAAAACGCTCAGTGGGGCTGCTGGTCATGGAGGTGAGTGGAGGGCTCTGCCGGTGGCCCACTGAGGTCCAGGATGGGGGAGCAGGGGGGTCACTGCTCACAACTGAACCTGGTGGGGGGGGTGGGATGTCGACTAGACACCAGGGAAAGTTTTTTTTTAAATAAATAATGACATGATGTGGAATCTGGATGGTGGCACTTATGTTCGGGACAATGGGGACAGGTGAATCTTGGGGAGGGATGGGGATTATTCTTCAGATTGGGCCAGCGATCAGTCGGAGGGAAACTAGACACCTGGGATATTTATTTCTAATTAACATTCTGGATGGGGGATGGGGCGAATCTCGGTGGTGGTGGTGGGGGGATTCTTCATATTGGGCAGTGATCAACCAGGTGGGTGAGACCACTAGACACCAGGGATCCTAGAGATTTAAATATATAATTAATTTAATTTAATTTTGCCAGTGAAATTACAGTGAAATGGACAAATTTTGAGAAATATTTTGAGGCGCGAAATTACCAATTTCGCTGACAAAATTTAATTTCGCTGCATCTCTAATTAGATATCTTATTTCAGAGAATCAACTGTCAGTATGTTACAGCACCTATAACACATCTTTTTAACCTGTCACTTGCCAGCAACAAATTCCCCACAATTTGGAAAACTGCACATATTATACTTCTTTTTAAAACCGGCGACACATGCAACTTAAATAATTATAGACTGATATCTATATTGCCTATATTAGCCAGACTTCTAAAAACATTAGTTAACAATAAATTAAGAGATTATCTGGAGAACATGAATTGTATCAATCCCTTGCAATCTGAATTCAGATCTAAGTATAGTACCACATCAGCATTAGCTAAGGTCACAAATGATTGGTTAATAGCCCTAGATCATAAGTATCATATAGGAGCTGTGTTCCTAGATCTACATAAGGCCTTTGTCACAGTGTATTATAATATACTGTTAAACAAATTGAAGGAAAATGGCCTGGGCATGTCTTCACTCTCCTGGTTTAAAAGTTATCTCATGGCAGACACCAACAAATCAAAGCAGAAGGTGAACTCTCATCTCTAATTACTCATCCAAGAGGAGTTATTAGGCTCAATTCTGGGTCCTCTGTTGTTTATAATTTACATAAATGACCCTCACAGAAATATTGACAAGGCCAAATTGCACTTATTCACGGATGACACACTTCGGTACATATCCAGTCCAAACCTAGTCAGTACCTGTACTGACCAACAAGATGAATTTAACATCCTACAGATGAACCTATTTCAATCTAAACAACTCTTAAATGCAAATAAGACAAAAGTTATGTTCTTCCAGTCTCCAAATATGTCATCAGTCTCCAAGTCTGTCCCCGCCATATCCATGGTGCTGAGTAACACACTTGAAGTAGTGGATAATTTTAAATATCTGGGCTTATGGCTTGCCCAGCACGTATCTGTTGCTACCCACACTTATAACATCTGCAAAAAACTCAGATTTAGGTTAGAGATCTTCTATTAAAATAAGAGTTGTTTCCCACTAGATGTTAGGAAGAAGTTGGTACAAAAAACTTTCCTTCCCATACTAGATTATACTGACCCAATTTATAGTCGCTGTCCCCTTATGCATCTAAGCAAATCAGATGTGCTATATCATAGGGCTCTTTGATTTGCCACAAACTCTTCATTCAGAATACACCATTGCACTTTATACAGCTCCATGGGATAGACTTCACTGGTCACAAGGAGACCTAAAAGCCTGTATATGTGGGCTTACAAACATTAGCTAACAAGCTACTGCATTATATCACAGAGCTATTCTCCTATTCCAGTAGCAATCATACATTAAGAAGGAGCTACTGCATTCTACTTGAAATACCAAGTTCTCCTCTCTCTATGGAAAGACAAATATTAGCAGCATCCTCCCTAAGGCTTGGAATAAATTGCAAGATACACTTAAGCTTATCCAAATAGCAGGTATACTGTAGGTATCTTCGAATCACTCTTAGAACATGTAGAGCCATACTCCTGCAATCATCAAAAAGTATAACATTAAATTGTTACTGAAATACAGTATGATCATTATACTTATCTGTACTATTGTGTGATGCAGCTTTTAAATATTTCTATTCTCTATGAATTATCAATTTACTGCATAATATTACCTAATGTTAGGGTTGTCCTAGTCTTTTTTGAATTATTGATTCCTGTTTACCTGTTTAACAACTACTGTACTAAACTTTTTTCCTTCCTATCGTATTTACCATAGACTATGCTAATGATGCTGTATCTCTTGACTACAGTTACTGCACTGCAATTGTACATCTATTCTTCTGTATTCTGTTGCATCTATTTTAATCCACTGCACCACTGAGATTGCATGCTGTCCTATCCAGGCCCTCCTTGAAAATAAGCTTGCTCAATGGAGCCTCTTCCTAGAGAAATAAACTAAACTACCTAAATATAAATAAATGATTTGGGACTGTGTGATGTTCCGCAGTAGTGCCCTGTACTGCAACAAGGCAGCCTAGCTCCAGGAGCAAGGCTGACTCATTTGCATTTGTGGGGCTGTGGTCCAGGAGTGCTGCCAGAGGCTGCACACCCATGATCAGGGAGAGAACCAGTGGTTACATTGGAAATATTTAGGTGAGGGAACTCTTAGCTAGATTTCTAGGTGGTGGAACTGTCATTCTATATGGTGGAACTCTCCTATAGCAGTAAATAGAGAAAGATGACAGAGGTGGAGGAACTGTCATGCAGTTTTTTTAAGAGTTGGTGGAACTGAGTTTCTGTAGGCTCCTGCCCAGTTTAATCCCCGGAGAGAATCACTGCATTTTCACAGCTGCAGCATCCTCTGGCTGGGTCGTGGAGGATCCACCAATGACAAGTGTTTCACCTATTGTTGCAGTGTTTTGGACACTAACACTTATTTATGTTGGCAATAAGGCATGTGGTTGGATCTGTTCAATGAACACCCCATTTTGTCTTATTGCTAAGATAAATAATTGCCAGTGTCTAAAAACATCTGCAAACAAAACCCGGAAAAAGGGATGAGTTTCTCATTCTAGCTGAGACACTCCAGGCTGCGCAAAACAAATCTTGTAAAATGGAAATGACATAGGAAAATTGTTCCTAAACATGAAACCGACTGGAAAGTGGGTGTAGGCTACCCACTGTTAGTGACCTCAAGTAGCGTTGCCATCAACTATGAACACTGCAACTGTCCCATTCATCCTCCCAGCTGGAGGAATGACGCAGCAGTAAAGAATCTGATCATTGTGGTGAGAAACTGTCACAACACTGTTATTTCCTTTCTACAGACTCAGGCAGTTCAGACAGCATGCACTACAACTTAGTTTTCAATAACAGCATAAAAATAGTTTTTCCTGCATTATACAACATATGATTCTATAATGCTACTGTTTTTAACTATTCATTTTGGGAATGAATTGTTTGAATTGAGCTTGATACCCATAGCAGACTCTATCACTTTAGTCATGGATGCTAATTACAGTAGTTTTTTCTTCCAAATATCTGTAAAATGACTCTGTTAGAGGTGTTGTCTATAAGTAAAAATACTATTATAAAGATAAAAAGAACTTTGCTTATAACAATAAGTTATTGTTTTAATCTATAACCAAAAGGAGAATTAGAAAATGAATTTGCATACAATACTTGCCCAACTGCTGCAGTTATAGCATTCCACCAGAAGATGGTTGTTCCTGATGCTCCATTACTCAATATAGCACTTTAGGTTGCTGTATAGACTGCACATTATTTTTCTATACTATTTTATAAAAGCTGAACAAGCTTATAAAAGCTGAACAAGCAACAATAAGCAGGTTCAAGCTAATAAATGTTTTATGATAAAAAATAATATAATTGCATACTTATGGCTGAAAATCAAATACAATTAAAAAACTTTATGTTCTGCTACAGAGCAGAATGGTACTGTGAACATTAGGACAATTTCCTTTTCAGTTTTCCAGTTGCATTGTGATTAGTCCTTGACACTATGTACTTTTCACATCATGTTATACTCATTTCAATATATGCTGTCCTCATCTTAGTATGCACTTCAGCTTTTCTTTTAATATATTTAGTATATATATATATATTGTCCTCCTTCTCCCCCTGGTTGCCCCTTATGACTGCCCCCCCCAGCCCTGTCACCTGGCTTCTCTGGGATTTACCTAATGCTGGTGTCCTCTGCCACAAGACTAATAGCATGTGCCCAGTTACCAGTGAGGAGCCTGCGGGGGTGAGTCTTCTTCCTGCCTCTGTTTTTTCTGCCAATTTTCTCTCCTTACTTCCCAGGGACCTCGACCAACACGCAGTCATGCATGTGTGTGGAGGTGAGCATGCATGCCAGCACGGAGCACAGTTCCTAGTCCACCCAGCCTAGCGCCAGCCCCCTCCAGTGCCCAATGCTACCATTGAGCCACCACTTGGTGGCAGCCAAGAGCCAGGAAGGCCTACTTCTCCAGTCCAGGAGACTAGAGCTGCATGATGGCTACTCCATCCACTCTCAGCGCCTCCCCCCCACTACCCATGCTTGTTCCTGAACACGGGTCACTGGCATGGTGAAAGTTAAGGTGTCCAGCGCCTCAACCCTCTGCACCACTGAGCTGGTTCACTTTAACATTTTGATGTGCTGGTATGTGTACTGTACATTTAAACATGTTGTGCTTATTTTATTATATGTTATACGTCTTTTGGTATGTGTTTCACAAAGTTTAATATATATATTACATTGATTTTAGTATGTGCTATATGTGTGTTAATATGTGTTGAATCCATTTTGGTACATGTTCTCAGTTTGGTATGTGTTCTACTCATGTCAGCATGTGTTATAGTTAAGCAATAATGCATGACAGGATGTGGGTTGTGCTGGGATAACCTCACACCTGGGGTGGATGGGCATGAGGCCTTAGGCCGAGTGTATCCAATACCCCAGAAGGGAGGTTACACCAGCAGAACCCACACCCTGGAGTGCATTATTGCTATTATACAATGGCTCATTTGTAAAACAAGCAAAAAAAAGGTGGAAAATATATAGGCATACTTTATAATAAAATAATGCTGATTTATTTCAGCCAGTAGGTGGAGCTGCTACATTTTTTGTGTGGCTCTGCAACTTTTTTTAATGCTGGCAGACTTTGTTACTAATCTGCCCTATTCCGTGGGTGTTTATGTTGTGTTTTTTCCCCCACATTTGAGTTTTGTTTCTTTGTGTTTGCCTGACTCCTTCATTTTGCTACTGCATCAGAATCGGAGAATGCCACCCCCCCCCCTGCTCTGAAGACCATGCCACCCACAGCCACTGCTGTGAGCATGGAGGTAGGGAGAATGTTTCTGACTTATTTTTTATGGGGGAGTTATGACAAAAAAAAAAAAAGAAGATAAGGCAGTTACTTGAAGAGTGAGCATTACAGAAAGAGTCACGTGCTGACTGTTTAAAGACGTGCTTGCTCACTGTCACACTCACTTGGTCCTGTTTACTAAGATGGATCCCAGTGTTCTGATAAAAAAAAAGGAAAATGAGTAAAGAAAGGAATGAGGGAGATACCATAGAGGATGCTTTGTTACAAGTTACTGAATCTGGCACCGTTTGGATCATCGAGTTGGGTTGTCGAGTGGGAAGCACTGAAGTGGCTGTGGGCAGGAAAGCGAAGTGAAAAAAAAACTTTTGCAGTTAGGATTTTGGACTGTTTTGTCACTTGTCATGTAGGAAGGCACTGTATTTATGTGGGGTCACTTATTTTTATAATGTGAACGGAGCAGAAATTAGAGGGCTGCTTCAGTAATTTTTTTTCCCCATTTTGGTATGGGAAGTGATGGGTTCGACGTGAAGTGGTACAGTGATTATTTTTTCAGTCCTGTGGTCATCTTCATGCCTGACCTTGGTACAGTGAGATTTTGCTGAGATAACGTCACTGGTGAAGAAGGGCACTGACCAATCAGATTCCACCAATCTTTCTTGCTGTTGAATATTTTGTTATGCACATTACTCATTTTACTGTATCTCACGCTTGTTTCATCATGTTTTATACCCACTTTGGCATGTGTTACAATAATTTCAGCTGGTGCTATACATCCATCATAACCTATTATAGTCCTCATGACATATATCATAACCATTTCAAAATATCTTACTCATTTTGGTATGTATCATATTCAAAAAGCTGACATTTTGAATTGAATGACCTCCCATAGTACCTTAAACTGTGGGTAATACACTAGAATATTAAAATGTGGCCTGATTCATGATGCTGAGTGAAGGGGTTCATACGGCATGCTGGCACCCAGGTTCGCACATCGAGCCTGGGTTCTAGAGTGGAGATCTGCAGGAGGGGTTCTAGAGTGTCCATTGGCGCTTCCCTCCCAGAGATGGGAGTGGGTAGGGCTTGGCACCTGCTGGTGGATTGGTGATGGGCTGGGTGGACTTGCAATGACATGCCCCCCCCACGTCCCCACCACAGATCACCACTTCTGCAAAGGCCCAATCAGGGGTTGAGTGGGCGGGCCAAAGAAAACATTCAAATGCCCCCTGGTTAACTGGATGACAGCCACCGGTCCCAGGCATGCCACAAAGCTGGGATAGCCCCTTGCTGTCTGCCCTACCACCTATCCCAGGGCTAACTGGTTGTGCCTATGGGCACTTCCCCCCCCCCGAGGGGACCTTCCGATGAAGGGTTACATCAGATCACCTAGGGATCCATTGGCGGTTGTGGGTGGCAGCAGGATGGTGGCCAGTGGAGGAGGGTGGCCATGGAGCCAAGGTGGCCCAAAGGAGTGGCCGGCCAGGAGGGATGTGGAAGGAGCAAAGAAAAAAAAAAAGAATATTAAAATGTGGGGAACAGCACACCAGTATATACAAAAGTGCATTTTAAATGCAGTTGGACAGCACTGTTTTATAACCTTATTTCAGTTAACAGTATGGCCATATGGTTCACAATATGTCTCTCTCCTAACTGTAAAGAAGAAACTGCAGTTTTCCGGTTCAGCTGTCTTTCTTTTCCAGTTCATGCTAGCTGTTTTTGCTTGAACTATATGACACAATTAAAATGCTATTATTTCAAGTTATCTACTGTAGCCCATACTGATATGACAGAAGAAGAGGCATTTTTAAATTGCTTTTGAAAATCTTTTTTACATCTTACGTGCTACATGGCTAACTGGCATAATTTCAGTACTTTCCTTTCTTCAGGTTTACCCCTGACAGAGTAACAATTAGGTGGCGGGTGAAGTGCCATTGTGACTATTCTATTTTTTTCACTTTTTTTGCGGAGAAATTATTTTTGTAATTATATGCAATAAAATAAAAGTTTGTAAAAGTGCAAGTCAGGGCTGGCATGGTGGTGGTGCTGCCTGATAGTGTGCTGCCCAAAACACTTAGGACTGAAGCTTGATCGCAGCTTCCCTGCTCCAGGCTGGCAGCTGTCTGGCATGCTGCAGCCTGCACAAGCCCTGGTGAGGGTGGGTTAGTGCAGCTTGCTCCACAATGCCTCCTCTAGATTGTGAGGAATTGGGAGATCATATGAAGTCAGTTCCTCCACCACAGGCCAGCACTAGAGTGGCACAGACATGCTTTGTCATGGTGCAGAGGGAAGACCTTCTTGGGAGAAAGCCTTGCCCTTTGCCTTTTACTAGCCCCCCCCCCCCAATCACTGGCACTACCTTGAACCTGCTCCCCATACTTGTAGGGCATTATTACTTCCACAACTGATCCCCAACTTGTAGCCTAAGCCATACCTGAAGGAGTATGTTCCAGGACTTCACCATCTATCGGGGGGTTTGTGTTTGAATGCTGTATGGTGGATGGAGGCTGATGACAAAATGCTGTGGAAAGAGTGGTTGAGAAAGTGGCAGGTAGCCTGCCCCAAGGTAACGTGCAGAAAAAGAAGATCTAAAACAAACAGAAGTGGAGGCCAGCTTCATGGCATCAAGCAGTATGAGAGTGCTTTGGCACACTATCAAACTGGGTTAGTGCCTGAGTTCATTATAGAAGAAGCAGAGGCTGGTAGAAGCATACCAGAGCATTTAGTTGGAGTGGTAAACTGTTCTGAACTGTTCTGATGGTCGCATCTGGCAGTGGCATGGTGGTAGTGCACTAAGCAGCATAGGAGACCACATGCTGCCAAGTAGCCACACCCCCAAAGATGTCATGGCAAGTTTGCTCATGATCTGATTTGATCAACTGAAACCACACCTTCTGGACTGTCAAGTGATAGGAAGCAGAGGGTATTGGAAAATGGATTTCACTCAGGACATAGAACATTGACCAGCAGGGTGCAACTGGGATCGATGCTGGGACCAGTCCTCTCAATGTCTTCATAAGTGACATAGCAGAGGAGCAGGAGGGGAAGGTGTGTCTCTTTGCAGATAACACCAAAATCTGCAACAGGGTGTACACTCAGGAGGAGGTGGAAAGAATGCAAAGGGATATGGGAAGACTAGAGGAGGGGTCTAGGAGATGGCAGCTGGATTTCACTGTCAAAAAGTGAAAGGTCATTCACCTGGGGTGGAGAAACCCAGGTGCAGTATAAAAGATGGGGAGAAGAAACTTACAGTCACCAATCAAGAAAGGGACCTTGTGGTCATCATATCTGATGACCTCAAGGTACCTGGTTAGTGTAACAAGGCAGTGGGACAGGCCAGTAGGATGCAGGGTTGTACAGGGAGGCTGTTTACCAGCAGGAGGAGGGTAGTAGTGTTACCATTATATCACTCACTAGTAAGTCCCTACCTGGAGTACTGTGTCCAGTTCCAGAGGCTGCAACTCTGAAAGGACATTGAAAAGGTGAAAGCGGTTCAGAGTAGGGCCACAAAATGGTTCAGGAAATACATGAGAAGCAGTACAAGAACAGGCTGCATGATGTCAGCATGTACACATAAATATCTCAAGGGGATAAATAGGGTAAGCCAGGAAGGGGTGCTTCAGCTTAGGGAAGTGGGAACCACCAGGGAACACTCAATGAGACTGGTCGGGGGAGACTAAGGGGGGAGACAAGGAGACATTACTTCACTGAGAGGGTGGTGGATCCCTGGAATGTGCTGCTCATGGAACTGGTGGTGGTTGAAACTGTGGAGGGCTTCAAGAGAGGGTGGGATAGGTATGGGGGAGGTTGCATCTCAGTACCCCCCGGGGGATGGGAGTGGGGGACCCTGTGGGGTGGGAGGCCATGCCATTGCCCTGTACGGGCACTGATCACCGAGCAGACTTGATAGACCAGAGAGTCTACTCTGCTGGCTTCTTAGTATGTTAGTATGTACTCCATGGAAGAGAGCAAGAAGGACATGGCTGAGACCTATAGACTAAGCCAGAGTCAGAGTATCTGGGTGTTTGTGTCTTCATGCCTTCTGAGCATAGTGAGTGGCAGCATTACCACTGGGAGCAGCCATATGGACTGACTATAGAACTGGAGAGGAAAGCACCTGGTAGTGGAAGACGCTCAGAAGGCTAATGGCTGGAAAAGGAGTTTTTCTGTATGGCTTAGTCTGATGAAAAGTACTATTTCTCCTAACATTTGGTACGCTGCTAAATTTAACTCAGCCTGACAGAATGTTATTCTTTGTCTGTGCTTTTATATTTATTTAAGCCAGTCTGCACTTGGAGAGTCTTTATTTTGTTCACCCATTAGAGGCAGTCTGAGTTGCACTCCTCTCTCCCAGGGTGTGGCTCAGGGACTCCATGTGGACAAGCTGTAGTGCAAAATGTGGGACAGCAGAATTCAAATAAAGCGCAGAACTGATGACAGAATCCTCCTTTGGGATTGAAGTTGTATGCAGATACTTCCAACGTTTCAAACTGGAGAACAATAAATACTTTCAAGTTCAAGTTCAAGTTTACTTAAGGAAAACTCTGTTGAGCAAGCTCATTCACAAGGAGGTCCTTTGACACAGACAGGTAGTTATAGATTGCATAATCGAAAACAGTACAAATTCAAGTACAGAATTATCAGAACGATTAACACATTGCATAAAATGACAATGACAGAAAACTACAAGTACAGAAAGGTACAAAGTGCTTGTTTCAAGTATCAAGGCAGCTAATTTCTAGGTAAGTAAGAGGAAGCAGGGCTAGGGTTAGAGCAGTGAGCTAGGATTTAGAAGTAGCTGCACATATCTTTTATTTTTGCTGCAGCCAACCTTTTAAAATAGGTTGACAGGGACCATATCAGTATGCCTTGGAGCTGGTTCCAGATAGTTGGTAGTACGCTCGATATGGTCCGCTAGCCGAGTGACTTGCGAGTGCTCGGTACATCGAGGAGGAGGAGGTAATTTTTCCTAAGAGAGTAGGTGCTATGGGAAATACAGAAAAGGGTTGTGAGATAGTTTGGGAGCTTGTTCAGGAGTAGCTTAAGAGTCTAGATACCAGCATGAAGTGTGTGTCTAGTTGAGAGTGATGTCCAGCCAGCGGCTAGGTACAAATCGCAATGGTGGGTTTGGGAGGGTAGGTTTGTCACGAACCGTTTGGCACAGTGGTAAAGGATGTCTAGTTTGTTGAGTCCTGAGGCCACTGTGGAGGAATAGATTAGATCTCTAGAGTAGAGTAGCAGCAAGAAAGTGGCCTAGACCAGCCTAGTTCTGTTATCCAATGGAAAGAGGGACTTGTTATAGAAGAAGAAACTTAGCCTAATTTTAGCCTCTGCCAGATCGTCAAGGTGGTCATGAAAGGAAAGCTTGTTGTCTAGACACATACCAAGAATTTTGCATGTTGCAAATCTGCAGTAAAAATATTTTAAAAATGGTGAAGTCAAGAGCTGCATAGAAACTGTGCAACGACAACTGTAATGTAATTAGTGTGGATTTTTACAGCAGATTGTCAACTCAGGCATTTTGGGACCTCCAATCATGAACAATGTCACTGTGATTTTCTTTATCTGTCCCGAACAATGATTTCCCACAGTGACCATGCATCTCTGTGCTGAAAGTTTGAAAACACATTTCGGCCATGTTGTGAAAAATGACAGCTGTACTGTTCATAAGGAAGTGTGGAAAATGCCACTGGTGAAAATCTGGACTGAAAATATTACAAAGTCATGAACTTACGAGGGTGCATGGAAACTGTGCAATGCTCACTCATAACACAGTCATTTTATGGACTTTTGTCACCAAATTTTCAACATAGCCATTTTAAGACCTCTGCTCATGAACAGTGTAACTGTGATTTTCTTAACCTGTTTCAAAATGATTACTGCACACCGACACCATTGTGCACTATATGTGCGGAAACACATTTTGGCGACATGTGAAAATGGCAGCTGTACTGTTCATAAGGAAGTGTAATAAAATGGCAATGTGGAAATCTGGAATGAAAATATAGAAAATTTGCAAACTTATAATCATGCGAGGAACTGCGAACGCATGCTCGTAAAACAGTCATTTTAGGAATTTTTTCACCAAATTTTTAACATAGCCATTTTAAGACCTCTGCTCATGAACAGTGTAACTGTGATTTTCTTAATCTATCCGGAAAATTGCTTTTGTACACCGACTGCACCATTGTGCGCTACATGTCTAGGAAACACATTTTGGGCAAGATGTGAAAATGACAGCTGTGCTGCTCATGGAAGTTAATAAAATGGCAATGTTGAAAATCTGGAGTGAAAATATTGAAAATTGCAACTTACGAAGCGCATGAGAACTGCACAATGCGGCTACACAGAAACAGTAATTTTAGAATTTTTCACCACTTTTTCAACATAGCCATTTAAGACCTCTGCTCATTAAAAGTGTCACTGTGAGTTTCTTAATGTGTCCCATACATTGATTTTGCACACTGACTGTGCCATTGTCGTTACATGGGCGGAAACACGTTTTGGGCAAGATGTGAAAATGACAGCTGTACTGCTCATAAGAGGTGTGGTAAAATGGCAATGTTGAAAATCTGGAGTGAAAATATTGAAAATTATGAAACTTACAAGCGTCTGCGTAGGAACTGCATAGCGTGCCTAGATAAAGTCATTTTTAGAATTTTCCACCAAAATTTCAACATAGGCTTTTGGAGCCCACCTTATGAACAGTGGCAGTGTCATTTCATTATTTGGTCCTGAAAGGTGATTTCGCACAGTGACTACGAAATCACCCTTCGGGCCCGAATAATGCCATGACAGTGCAATAATTCATGAGAAGGGGTCCCAAAAACCCCATGTTGAAAATTTGGGCCCAAAATTCCCAAAAATGCCTGAGAATGCAAAAGTTGAAAAACCCTATCTATCCCATTATACAGCTTACCGCATTTCCTCAATTCACGGTCGGCTTTGAAGAGTGCAGGACGTGTTCCCAGTCCAATCAAGATCGTCACGCTGGAGTCCAGAGGTATGTATGGGTGAGGGGTGTGGGGAGGCAGTGTGCGCAGTGGGTGGTGCGGTGGGGCAGACACAGGATTGGGCACCCCATCGGTTATACGAGGTAGCCACGCTGGGTGGGCACCCAGCGTGGCACATGGAACTGTGTTTTGGGGCAAAGCACAGCCGTGGGGATTGGGCAACCCATTGTCTATACAGTGTGTGCGTAGAGGCAGCATGCAGCATATGTGTGTGTGTGTGTGTGTGTGTGTGTGTAGGGGAGTGCACATGAGCAGACGATATCTTATCGCTTCTCACTGAAGCGTAGCTCGCTCATCTCCTACTCCACTGCATTTTGGAGCCGTCATCAGACAGCTCCAGCAGGCAGTGAGAACTGGCGGCTATGCCTGCAAACACAATGACTGAATTGGAAGAGGGCTGACACACCTCCGAAAACTGATGATGGCATTATGTTTCTGCACATGTGTGCAAGCAAACATAAAAATCACTTGAATAGAAACTCCTCGAAGATTAAAACTAGAACTTCTAACACCTCAATATTTCTATTCCATTCTCCATCATGTTTTATCCTTCAGAAGGCCTAAGTCTCCATAGAAATTGGTTCAGAAGATTCTGCAGTTACAGATAAGCTTATTTTTCTTTTATTAATTACTTGATGTTGTTTTGCATACCACAGTTCTAGACTTAAGCTTGTTACTATTTTTCATATTGCATTAGAATAGCATACAACTGTATTGTCTCATTATTTTGTCTGTCGCTTACAAACATGGTTAGCACAAGAAGCAGAACAAATAGATCACTATCCCCAATACTGTCTCCAGCACAGTCTCCATTAAAACCAAAAGAGGCAAAGGGAAAAAAGATAAAAATATTGTCAGTAAAAACAATTTTGTATGAGGATCTGGGGAGCTAAATACAACACAGCCCAGAATAATTGAGTTCCTGGACTGCTCGGCTCCTACCCTCACAGCCCTCTCTACTCCCCTAGCAGAAAATCATGAAACATCTGCTAGATTATCAACTGGGGAAATTGGGAATGCACTCTTTTCTAGGAATGTATTGCACCTACTTCACTACATATGGTAGAGATCGCTCTTTCGCCATTGGATGTGAGTTCCATTTTAGGTTCCCATGTTTCCTGTTTAAATTCTGTACAGACATGTGATCATCAAGGTTCTCATTCAATACCCTTTTCACCTCAAGAAGTTACTCAAAATGGTCCCTCTGATAGTTTTCAAGCACATCAGGTTGAGTCTTCTTGGTCAAAAACTAGGAGACCTTCTATTACAAAACCCTCTCAATACTTCTGATAATTTAGCATCAGTAATTCAGAATCTTAGTAATTACTAAATTATTATAGGCCTTAAAAATTAGTAACAGTCACTCTATTCCTAATGAAGAAATGATTAGGGCAAATTTGCCAGTTAATACTGATTTAAATTCTGGAGGCAGTATAGATTCTGGTCAAGACTATTTTTGGGACAAGGATTTCTATTCCCTTCCCTTTCTAAACAATTTAGAAATCATTAAAAATATTTATTATGTTAATGTAGCTATTTTGGAAAATATGTGCTACAACTTGAAAGTCTTAGGGCTGATGTAATCAGGCTTTAATAATTCAAGTAAAAGATTCTATGGACCGACAAAGACAGCTTTCTTCCAGTGATATCTTTGATAATAACAGAGGGCCTTTCTAAAACTACAGCAAATAAGACTATTCAAGTTAATTTTCCTCCTCTATTTTCTAGAAAGGATTCTATATTGATCATTGATCCATTTGATACTCAGACCTCCAGAAAGAATAAAAAAGCAAAAGATTAACATCAACCATTTAAAGAAGAACTCTACAAAGGGGGAAACTACTAAAGTAAAAAAAGCAGAAGACAGGGGTAGACAAATATGTAAATAATGGCCAGGATTTTCAAACTGCACCCAGAAAGGGTGCAACTGTGTGCTCCATGCAAAATTGCTATATTCAAACGAGATGCACAAAGTACATCCTGTCTGAATATAGCAATAGATTCAGGCAGCACACAAGGTGGCTACAGAAGATGCACCAGCGCATCCCCGGTGCAGTCTGAATACCTGGAATGGGGATGTGCCGGGTGCAAATTCCAGATATTCAGACCGTGACATGCAAATGGAGCCATTATGCATGCAAGGCACAAATGGGACCATTTCATGTTGTTATGGTGCCATTTGCATGTCTGGGGCAGTGATGCACATGGCAGGATGCAGCAGATGCCCTGCAAGTGAGACCCAATCCTGAAAAGAAACAGTTTCCTTGGTTGTCTAGTGGCCCCTCCATCCTGATCACATGATAAATGTAAATATTCCCCTATATCCCTAGTAGTCTAATGGCCCCCCTCCCATCCCCAATCACATAAGAATGTAAATGTTCCCCACATCCCTTTGTGAAAGTTGTGAATGAAAGCTACAGTACACAGAAGCCCATTGGTTGACAGTGTCAACCAATGGGCTACTAGGTGTACTGTATGTTGTCATTCACTGACAGCTCAGTCAGTGGGCAGCTGTGGCAGTGTGTGGAGGGATGTGCTGTCTGTTGGCTCAGGGCCAACTGGCCATGTTTGTTTGGGGAGCAGGGTGGGGTGTGGTTAACACAGTGGTGGGGGGTCCACTGGACCATCAGGGATACTGGGATTTTATGTAGTATCTTATGATCATGTTTGGAGATGAGAGGAGGGTACCACTGGACTACAGGAAGGATTGACTTTATTAACAGGACTTGATCATGGATTTGGGAACAGCTGGGGATACCACTAGACTACCGGGAGGATTAACTGTTTTATCAGAACTTGATCATGATTTTAGGGAGGGGCCACTGGACTACCAATGATATGGGAACATTTACATTTCATGAGATTGGGGATGGAGGGGGCCACTAGATTGCCAGTGATATGGGAAATATTTACATTTATTATGCAATCTGGGATGGGAGAGAGGCCAATAGACTACTAGGGATATGGGGAACATTTACATTTATCATATGATTGGGGATGGGGGGCCACTAGACTACCAGGGTAATGGGTGTGGGTTTAATTTCCCTACAATAGTGGACTGGGGGGGTAGCCACCCAGGGGCTGGTGGCTGCTGTGTTGTGCTGTGCAGTACAGCAGCCCACCTGTGGGTGGCTATGACTTAAGCATGGTTCTTCCATGCCTAACTTTGCACTCTGAGATGTGCAGTCAGCTGTGCCACACATCTCGGCTGACTATGGAGATGTGCCACATATGCAAAGGAACTTCCCCTCTGGATGTGCCACATTCATTATGTTTGCACAGTGGTGCATCTGGAATTGTGTGGTGTATCCCTGCCCTTTGAATATGGCCCAGGGGCACATTTCAAAGATGCACTGGCTCAGCTCAGCTGCATAGGGCAAATCTCCTTTGAATATCTGGGCCCTTGTTCATAATGATCTATTGATACCATTCACTCAGGAACATAAAGATTAGAATATAACTGTTCCTGCTTACCCCAAATGAAAGAAACTACACAATAAGTTAAACAGGGAAACAATAATGTAAATAATTCACAAACTATGAGAATAACAAACAATTAGTCTTCTGCCTTTTTCCCCCAGATGGTAGCTGGGAAAATTCTGAAATTTTGATGGAAATGTGTAGAGTTGAGAAATTGGAAACTGAAACATCAGTGAGATTAAAGAATTGGGTATGCCACCTTCTACATATCTCCCCTGAGACAGAGAGTATTTTTGTTGCTCATCCCCCTAATCCCCAGAATGCTGATTGTGTTTTTATATGTCTTGATTCTTAGGATTTGGCAAATTGAATTTGGTCAAATGGTCCTTGCTAAAGCTGACTGGAAGTAGCATTCTTCCTACACAAAGGGTTCCGATTGATTATGCAGATCAATTGCTGGAGGACATTAATAGGGAAAAGAAAGTAGATAGAAGGAGAGCAATTAGGGTGACTTAAGTAATAAATAAATATATAGAGGCACATCAACACTCTCTCTCTCTCTCTCTCTCTCTCTCTGACTGGAAGGCTTCTTCTAAAGATGCAATAGGTACAATTAAGAGAGATATTGGTATATTTTATCCCATACCCTTGGAATTGACTTAGGGAAGATTGGGATTGAGTGGATTTCAATACATAGTGGTGTTACAGATAGTCCTCAGATAGATGTTACATTTGAAAACCTTGATCTTGCAACCTTAATGGCTTCATCCTCTCAAGTTCTCAATCATCTTGGCATCTTTTCATTTGACCTCAATGGATTAAAAAGAACCTAATTTAAGACATATTGAAAGCAGTTTTCCTGCTGACACAGTGATTTTCCCATCTATTTGTAGAATCTCAGAAAGTACAGTTTACAGCAGGTTTACTATTTTCATTTCATTTCATTTATTTATTTTATACTGGTAAGTCTGTAGGAATGCCTATTTTCACAAATGACCAGTTTAGACAAACATACAAATAAGTTAAAACATTAGCACAATATAAATACACATTACACGTAACATTTACAGTTTGACTTTTCTAACAAAGTTTTCCTAAGTTCATACTTAAAAGTAGACAATTTCGCTTGTCTTAATACATTTTTAGGAAGTTGATTATACATCTTAACAATTGTAAAATCCAGTGAATTTTGACCAAAAGCTGTTTGACAAAAAGGAACCTGAAACCCTTCCTTACTCTGAGATCTTGTACAACCAGGAATATTCTTTGAAAACAAATTAAGAATACTAGGTGGAGAAATACTTAAAAAAAACTTATGCAAAAACACCAAAGCCCTAAAATTAAATCTCCCCTTTAATGATAAACAACCCAATTGTTTATAAAGCAAGCAGTGATGAGTAAGCCTTGATTGTCCAGTAGCAAAGCGCAGAATAGAATGATATGTTACTTGGAGTCTAGCCAAAACTTTTTCAGAAGTGAATGAATATACTATAGACCCATAATCCAACATAGCTAATAATAGACTATGTGTAAACAGTAATCTACCATCATAGGTCAGATTGTCCTTAATTCGGTACAGAAATCCTAACCTTTTATGTACCCTGCTAATTAATTCTATTACATGACAATCAAATGCTAAATGACAAGCAATAAGTACCCCCAAATATTTAAACTGCCTAACCTGTTCAATTTCTATACCTAAATTATCAATAATGTTTAATTCTTGACTTTGCATTCTCCTAGGATGGGAAAATATCATTGTCTTAGTTTTGATTGAATTTAACACCAATTTATGTTTATCAAACCAAAAATGAAGCAAACTAAAATCATACTGTAATGTTTTCTGTAGTGACTGAAAGTTTGAACCAGAACAAAACAAAACTGCGTCATCTGCAAATAACAATAACTCAGACTTTTTAAAATTAATAGCAAACAAATTTAAAAATAAAGAAATACTCAATAGGATAATCCTTCTACTACATGACCAGCAGATCAAACTTCTAAGAATACTTCATCTTGTTTAAGCACTATCTCCTGGAATTTTGAAGGGTTGACAAGTAAGCTTGCGGATTCTGAGATTATTGATTTTTTGGTGGAATTTGATATTTTATGTTTTCAGAAAACCTGGTGGTATATTTATACTCCTCATATGATTCAAGGATACTCTCCTTACACATGCCCCAATATAAAGCTCAACAAAACCAGCAGAAATCAAGCAAGTTTAATTATATTCTTAAAAATCTCTCTAGATTTTCAGATAACTGAATTTAATTATAACTTGTTTTTCCTACTGATTCTCAAATTACAGAATAGTAACTGTAAAATTATTCTCGTAAATGGGTATATACCCCTTAGAACTAGTAAACTGTATATTTCTTCTTTATAGAAGCAATTGGCAGAAATTGTAGAAGAAATAATGGTCAAATTTGATAACTGCCTTTTCTTAATTATGGCCAATTTTAATGCTACAGTTCCTAAGAATAATAGATCTACTGTAATTGAAGATAAATATACCATAAGGGCTAATATAATTAATCCAAGAATGAAATTAAACAGAAATTCCAAAAATACTTATTTCAATCAGCAGGGACAATTATTGGATGAGGTAATGACTAACCTGGATTTATTCCTGATGAATGGATGGACCCCAGGTGATTCAGAGGGGGGATTTACATATATGGGTTCTATGGGATCCTCGGTCATTGACTTGGCATGCGTTAATCAGGCAGTCATGGGAAAACTGTTAGATTTTAAAGTACTGGATCACCCAGACACTACACATTCTCCAATACTTGTTACCTTTAGTTTTTCTTTTACTAATGGGGAACTACCCCAAGTCCCCATTGGAGAGAATACTTTTGAGGTAATTAATACTCAAAGAATAAGATGGCAAAGTGATGTAGCAGATCTATATTCCGCAATACTTATTTCAGATCCAGTCTTGACTTTAAGAACTGAAATAGCTACCACTATAATTGGAGATAATGTTACTATAATGGACAAATGACTTGAAATTAATACATTTCTCAAACCATTATCTCAAACAAATAACACCAAAAAACACATAAAGCAAACTTGGTTTAATGAGACATGTAGGCAAGCTAAACAGAAATTAAGTAAATTAGTGAGATATACTAAAATATACAGGACGAGAGACAATCTCAGGGTCTTAAATAAAAGTAGGAAGGAGTACAAAAGAATCCTAGAAACTGAGAAAGAAAAACATTGTACTAATATATGGAATAAATTAAAAAAAAGACAGTCCTGGAACAAGATACCAAGGCATTTTGGTCCTTGGTAAGTCTAGGTTATACCCAATACTCTACCAGAATCAAAGCTTATATTGTGTCTCAGACCTGGGAGACACATTATTTTGGCATTATGCTGTGTTTCTCACCACTGGAAGAACAAAAACACTCAATCAACAATGAACGTAAAACATATCTGAATTATTTTACATTGCCTAGGCCAGTTTGTATTTCCCCAGGAGAAATTATGCAAGCATTTCATACAACTAAGTCAAATAAAGCTCCTGGCCCAGATCAAATTCTTGTAGATATTTACACAACATTCCCTGATTGGTGGACTCCTATTTTTGTCAACATATTTAATAGATTTATTCAAGGTGAAGATTTCCCTGACAATTAGAAGGGTAATATTATATATCCTATTATAAAAATGGTCCTCTGACCAACCCTAGCATGTATAGACCCATTAGCCTTTTAGATGCATCATATAAGATAGTTTGCAAAATTATATTGCAGAAACTAGAGGCCTGGATTTATGAAAAACAGTTATTGGATGAGGCTCAGAATGGCTTTAGGTGTGGGCACTCTACCATTCAACATTGTTATGTGCTTTCTCACATGATCTATAACTACAGATGTGTTAGCCACGATGAAGTGCAGTAATCTGCAGTAATGATATGTCACAAAATCTTGCATGACAAAAGGGTTTAATTGCCATTGACTTTCAATGGCCTCTTTGCATTAAACTGCAGTAGTCTGTTATATTCTGCAGCATTTCTGCACTTCATCCTGGCTTGAATACATCTGTATTTAATGATAAAAAGTAAGCTTTCCTGTTGTTTCGTAGATATCAAAGCAGCTTTTGACATCATCAGCTGTACTGTAATTTGTTATGGCAAAAAATTAGGTTCATTGGGCATAGACCCTTTTTTGTTGGATTTACTAATCAGACTTCATCATAACACTTGTGTACAAGTCCAGTACAATCAATATGGTAACTTAACTACTAGAATTCAAATAAACTTAGAAGTCTGCCAAGGATATATTTTAGCCCCTAAATCTTTTTAATTTGTACATTAACTCTATCACTGTTCAGTTATATAGTTCCAGGTTTTCTCTCACCCAAAGCGATTAATTGAAGTGTGAGGGTTTAGTAATTAGTGTGAAAGTAGAAAATAGAGTTAAACTATTGTTTTATTTGTCTTTCAGAAATATCTAAAAAGAGAAAAACAAGTTGTTTTTTTTCTCTTTTAGATATTTCCTGAAGAAGACCTAAGGTCGAAACGTAGATTTTTAACTCTATTTTCTACTTTCAGCGTGCATTTAATATAACCATTTTGTTTTGCTTTTAGACCACATGCTGACGCAGCGCCTTGTCTTTGTTTTTTTACAATGTGAGTGGTTTAGTTTACACTGACAACATTGTTTTAATATCCAAGTCATTGTTAGGCTTACAGAAGAAAATGAATCAGTTTGTTACCTTATGCAGGGATAACAGTTTGGTCATAAACAGGGATAAGACCAAACTTGTGGTCTTTGGAAATAGAACTGAAATGATTTTTATTTTATTTTAGTCTTTGGTAACTGGGTAAGGCCCACTAGGCACAAGTACCTGTTTTCAGGGGTGACCTGGAAGCACTGGGTGGTTAAGTGACTTGCTCAGAGTCACACAGTATGCAAGTGGAGGTTGTGAGAATCAAACCAAGGTCTGGTCTGCTGGATGTACCAAGCTCATTCATAGCTCATTACTCTAACCTCTAGGCTATACTGCCAGCCCAGATGCCAAGGTTATATGTGGGGACTCATGTAACTGGATCAGAAAATTATTCATTATTTGGGTATACGATTTTCTGATAACTTTCTCTGGAATAAACTTAGATGGATGCTAGAGACTAGAATGATAATGGCATTTAATGCATTTAAAATACTTAACTGTAAATTGGGGAAATGTACTATTAAAGGGCTTCTTACAGTTATCAATGCAAAAATCAAATCATGCATGCTTTATGCAGCTGATATCCGGGATTCTTCTAACCTATCCATTTTGGAAGCTATCTTGAACAAAATACACCACTGTGTATTGTTTGTACCAAACTCAGTTACAGTAGAAATATTAACAGTTGAAACAGGTCAGTTTCCCATTACTACCCTGGTCAGAGAGAGATGCTTATCCTTTTAGTTGGGCCTCTGTCTCTTACTACATGAGAGATTACCTAGATAATGCCTTGAGGAAAAGATTGCTTATATACAGAAGGGTTTTGTTTATCCATCTATTAAACTTATTAGAGACCATTTGTATCTTCTGGGCCATCGTAATCCGTTATACAAAATATATTCCAGACCATTTATGGAAATTACAACTCAAATTAAGACTAAAGTACGAGACATGGCTGTTGATCAAGTCTTTTCCTGTATCTCCTCTTTTAAATTTTATAAATGCTATAAACAATTTAAAAAATGTCATCAACTTGCATATTATTTAGTGCATTTATCTAATCTACTTGAGCGGAAAGTATTCAACAGATTTAGAATGGAACTTTATGAAGCTAATCATATATTCTATAGAGAAAATGACACTGGGATTACATCAAAGTTCTGCAAATATGGTGCTCAAGTTGCAGATGATATAAAGCATATAACGCTTCTTTATTCTTTGTATAATGGCAAAAGAACTGTTGGTTGGGACCCATCTTGGCCAATTACAATTTTACCCTGGACCAAGCAATATGTGCACTACACAACTCACATGATTCTACAACTTTGAACAGACTGGTTGGTTTCTTGGCATCTTTGAAATTGAACTGCAATATTCTACAATTTGTAAAACATCATACTTTTTTTTTTACATCTGAGAGTATGAGAGGTTTACCCCTTGTTTTTCCAATTATGGCCTTATTGTTATAAAATTTGCAGTTTGGGACTTATAGTAGATTATGGACAACAATTCTTCTCTGGGTATAGGTAACCGGACCAGAACCTGGTTACGTTCCACATATTCCTGTTCTAGGATATCTAAAGGTCAAACTCTCTCCGATTCTCTATTGTTTATAAATGTCATCTACAAAACACAGTATTAGAAGGATTACTTCATCTGATTTAATTATCTATTTGAAATTTATGATTATTGTCCTTCCATTGTCTTTGTTGTAATCATAAAATCTGCAGTAAGATTGCTCTATTTTTCAAATTTATACCAGACATAATAAATGTTTATAGATATTCAATTTTGAAACCAGACAGTACCATCATTAATCAGGTAGTTATAATCAGGTTCACTATTGAAAGTATCTCTTCATGAATATGTTTGTTTTGTACATGTATGTGATATTCAAGAAATTAATGTACACCATTGATGTATGTTGGATATCCATCTTTAGAACCTGATAGTACTAATAACAAACACAGTCTTAGTTTAGTTAATTACTGTAACTTCTATTCTTTATTTTTTTTTATTTAAACATTTGGTAACCAGGAAAGGCACAACAGCTGGGGCTTGTTTCAGATGCAACCTAACTATATGTTATCACTATATGTTTCATTCACTTAATTGTTTATAAAATTCATGTATATTACCAAGGAAACCTACTGTAGGTCTGTTTATTCACTTAGTCAAAGCCTATCTTTATGGATATTTGACAGAAATATAGCTTTGTAAATAAATGGATTTAGATGTTATATGATGATTGTTAACTTATCGAAGATATAATTATTTTTCCATGTATTATTGTTATTCTGAACCTTTAATGTGTACTGCTGGGTTACTTCTACTTTTAAACATCTGTTTATTACTTGTAACTACGATTCTGCAAGCACAATAGAAACATCTGCATCCATAATGTTTTGAATGGTGATCATTATGTATGCTGTTTCCTTGTGTGTCATGCATGGAATGTGATTTTAAAGTGTTTTATTAGCTATTTATGTTGAATTATGATGTTTGATTGTATTGAATGAAATGACACATGTCGATCTATAAACTTGAACTTGAGACCTAAAAGTACCTCACAGCAGTAAAAACAGTGCATGTGTGGGGACTATTTCAGAGGAAGGAAGGTAACAGAACATGGGGGCATGCTATGAAGCTCTGGGGGAGTTTCAGAGGGATGTGAGGAAGTACTACTTCTCAGAATGGATCATGGACAACTGGAACAGCCTGCCAGGTGATGTAGTGAGGGCAAGGACAGAGGGAGCTTCAAGCATGAATGGGACAGACAAAAGGAAAACTAAATTTAGGAAAGTGAAGTGGAGGGCACCTGTGACCGAGAAGGGTCAGTGTGGTGTCAGCGAGGTGGAAACTCAAGGCAGACTAGATAGGCCAACTGGTCCTTCTCTGCCAACAGATTCTATTAGTGTTGCTATGTAGTTTTGTTTTATTTGCTGAACCTTTTCTCTTCCTCTGGCATCTCACTCTTTTGGGAACAATAAGACCTGCCACAGCAGGATCCACTCCTCTCTTGATTTCCAGGCACCCAGGATCCTGGTTCCTCTCCAAGTTTTCATGTAACCAGTTGGGGAGGGGGACTGTCCTGCTACAGTCATGGAAGGAAGCACCTTAGTAGACTGGTGATAGTGGTGCTTTCGCCAAGGAGAATGGGGTTGTGCTGGTGACTGTGGTGCTGCACTAAGGGGATCAGTGATGTGGAGGCAGGTGGCCATCATCCAGTATGTCCAGACACAAGCCATTTTTCCATCTTCTGGTCCCTCCATCTCCTACTACCATGAAAGATAATGTGTGCTGGTGTCCTAGGGAATATTGGAAGGTGGCATGTGGTCTCCAACACCATTCAAGGTAGCATCACCATACCACCACCAGGGGCTGCTCTCCAGGTGAAAACATAGGGTTGGAAAATAATATCAGCCCACTAGCCTAATGCAGAATTATGTGACAATGATGACTTCTAATGAGTGCCGACCACAAAGAGCAAGAAAAAAACACCCAGCATAAACAGGGTACAGACATTTGGGCAGCTGTCACAAATAGCAACGATCACTCACTGCATCCAAAGAAAAAACACTGTATGTATTTACCCCCTATGAGGGGGAGGAAGCCCCCCCATGCCCCCCAAAATAAATATAATCAACTTTGCAGGGGGTGTGGACTTAGAACAAAACAGAAAGAAAAACAAAAATGTGTATTTTATCTGCCACTAGACCCAAACCCAGGTCGCTGGCTCCAGGGGTGATAGCATACACCGCTATGCTACACGACCAGCTCAGCAGAGCTAGGCCAAGCATCATCCCATATCCTGCTGTAGCATGTGTAGCTCCCTGCTACAATCACTCTACAGGATATAGTGACTTTTTCCACCAGTAGCTCTGCTTCCAAGTGCTATTATTGAGTTGCTCTATAATAGGCACTCATATAGGGTGCTACCTCCTAATACTAGTAGATTTTGTATTGGGCTTGCAAAACTTTCTTTGGACAAGCCCTGCTAACTTGAATTACATAGAAACATAGAAATTGATGGCAGATAAGGACTGCTAGGCCCATCCAGTCTGCCCATTTAACCTACCTGCTGCAAAAGCCGCAGACCCTACTTGATCTCCAGCTTTACCTTCTCATTCCTATTGCTAGGGTTTTCCTATTCCTGTCCCATGCATTTTTGAATTCCCCCAATGTGTTTGTCCCCACCACCTCCACTGGGAGTCTATTCCATGCATCCACTACTCTTTCTGTAATAAAATACTTCCTCACATTACATAAGTATGTGACTGCAGAAGGGGACCATGAGATCCATCTAGTCTGCCCATTTTGACTACCCCCTTACCGTATAATTTTCCTAGATTACCTCAGTACTTGTCTCACACTAACTTGAATGCCATGACAGTCTTAGATTCCACTACTGCTGTGGGAAGACGACTCCAAGATCCCACCACTCGCTCTGTGAAGAAGGACCTTTCTATGGTTGGATTTGAATCTACCTCCTATAAGGCACATGTTGTGTCCTCTTGTTCATGGTGATTTGTTTTCTTGGAATGGTTGTTCCCATTTTACCTGATTTATCCCTTTCATGTATTTAAAGGTTTCTATCATACCCCCCTGTTTCTTCTCTGTTCAAGGAGTACAACTGCAGGTGCCTCAGTCTAGCTTCGTATTGTTCCTGGTGTAAGCCGTGCACCATTTTGTGGCCCTCAGCTGCACTGCTTCCAAGCAATTAATGTCCTTTCTGAGGTGTGGCCTCCAGGACTGTACATAGTACTCGAGATGTGGCCTTACCAATGTCCTGTAGGGTGACATTACCACATCTTCATTCTACTTGAAATGCCCTGCCTATACACCTGAGGATGCCGCTGGCTTTTGTTCTGCCTTTTCATTGTCCTTCCTACTTTTAAGTTATCAGAAATCAGTAGATCCCGTTCAAGTTTGTTAATCTCAGTTATCATCCATTTAGTGTGTATGGTCTGTTCAGGTTTCTCTTCCCTATGTGCATGACTTTGCACTTTTTAGCATTAATTTCAAATGCCAGTTCCTAGACCATACTTCTAAGAGTCTTATATCCTCTTCCATTGCTGCTGCCCCATCTAATGTGTCCACCCTGTTGCAGATCTTTGTGTCATCTGTGAAAAGGCACACCTTCCCCTGCAGGCCCTCAGCTTTGTCACTGATGAACGCATTAAAGAGGACCAGTCCTAGGACTGATCCCTGTGGTACCCCACTGGTTACCTTTCCTTCCCTAGACATAGTCCCATTGACTATGACTGTCTGGATCCTTCCTTGAAGCCAGTTTTGAAACCACCTGACCATTTTCTGCCTATGCCTATGTGTTACAGTTTGTTAGTCAGTTTCCTGTGGGGGATTGAGTCAAAAGCTTTGCTGAAATCCAGATATACTACATCCACCGCTCCTCCCTGGTCTACCATTCTTGTGACCCAGTCGAAGAATTTAATCATGTTCATCTGACAACCCCTTAGTTTATCCCTTCCAACATCATGTCATGCCCCTCATTCTTGATCATCTCCTTTTCTGAAAGATGCTACCCTCCAGTACCCTTTTTATGCCCTTTAGATATTTGTAGGTTTCATTCTTTCATATCTCCCTTCTCTCCTCTACTCTAGGGTATACATATTGAGGTCTCCCAGTCTCTCTTCATATGACTTTTGGTGCAGACCCTGCCCCAGCTATGTTGACCTTCTTTGAACTGCCTCCACACTGTCTATGTCCTTACAGAGATGCAGCCTCCAGAACCGGACATAGTACTCCAAATGAGGCCTCACCAATGTTCTGTACAGTGGCATCACCACCTCTTTTCTTCTGCTGGCATTGCCTCTCCTTATGCACCCCAGTATCCCACTGGCTATCCTCACAGCCTTGGCACATTGTTTGGCCACCATTAGATCATCAGATATGATTACCCCAAATCCTTTCCTATTTGGTGACCGCCAGTATCTCACCCCCATCATGTAATACTTCCTGGGTTCTAGTGCTACAAATGCATGATTTTGTACTTTTTCTTGTTAAATCTCAGCTGCCATACTCTAGACCATTCTGCCAGCTTATCTTGGTCCCTCCTCACTTTTTCAACCCCTCTGGAGTGTCCACCCTGCTGCAGATCTTAGTGTCATCTGCAAAGATGCACACCTTCTCTTCCAGCCCCTTCGCAATGTGACTTATGAAGACATTAAACAAGACTGGCCCAGAATTGATCCCTGTGGCACCCTTCTGGTCACCCTCCTTTCTTCAGATTGATCTACATTCACCACAACCCTCTGTCTTCTATTACTCAACTAGTTCCTAACCCAGTTTACCATCTTGTGACCCACTCCCAGGCTGCTAGCTTGTTCACAAGTCTTCTGTGTGGAACCGTATAGAAGGCCTTATTGAAGTCCAGGCAGGCCACATCCACCACTCCCCATGATCCACTTCCCTAGTCACCCAGTCAAAGAAATCAATTAGATTTGTTTGACATGACCTTCCTGCTGTGAATCCATGTTGTCTCAGATCCTGTGCTCCACTGGATTCAAGGTGTTCCACAATCCTTACTTTAATTAGTGCTTCCATAATTTTCCCCACTATTGAGGTGAGACTGACTGGTCTATAGTTTCCAGCCTCCTCACTACTCCCACTTTTGTGAAGAGGGACTACATCTGCCCTCCTCCAGTCCTCTGAAACCACTCCCACATCAAGTGATTCTTGAACAGGACTGCCAGTGGTGCTGCCAGCACCTCTCATAGTTCACTTAATATTCTAGGATGTATCCCATCTGTCCCATTGCCTAGTCCACTTTCAGTTTTGTGAGTTCTTTTAGGACTCTTTTTTCTGTAAATGGACTGGTGTCCACCTCCCTCCCATATCTGCTCATGTTGCCTAATTGTGGTCCCTCACCTTCTCCTTCTTGGAATACAGAACAAAAATATTTGTTCAGTATTGATGCTTTTTCCAGGTCCCCTTCCACACACTCCCTTTCTTCCCCTTTATGCTTTACAATCCCACCCCTGTTTTTTCTCCTTTCACTAATGTACCTATAAAAAGAATTGTCCCCATTTTTTACCTCCTGTGCTATGCTTTGCTCCATTTGCATCTCTGAACTCCTGAATACTTTCTCCGCTTTCCTTGCCTCCCTCTGTTTATCCAGGTACACTACTTTGTTCTCCTCCTTCTTCTGTTTCCTTGTATTTCCTGAAAGCTATCTTTTTCACCTGTACCTTCCCAGCCACTTCATTTGAGAACCATATTGGTTTTCTCTTTCACTTGCCCTTGTTAACTTGCATAATGCAAAGGTTTGTTGCCTCTACTATGGGCCCACTGCTCCTCAACCCCCAACCCCCATTTGTCCCTCCCTGCCAGGGCATTCTTGAGACATATCCCCATCTTAGTAAAGGTTGCCCTCCTGAAATCCAGGACCCATGACTTTGTGTGGCTTGACTCTGCCACCGGAATTGGAGGAAACGTAATCTTAATATGTACACAAGTTGGCCTAGTGGAATTTCACTGGAATCTATGGATATTTTGAGCCACTAGCCTTGCTGGCTTGTGCCTACAAAAGTTTGTTTCAACCCTTGTGCAGTCCATCACCCATCCCTGTAAGGAGAGTCTTCTCTCTGCTGCTTTGTTTCCTTCATTATTGGCCTCTGTTCCTGTCATTCTGGACTCAGGTGTGAACCAGGGACAAAAGTAATGATTTATTTTTTTTGTAGGTGACCTCGGTAGCAAGGCTGTACAGTATAATAAATTTTATTTATTGAAATTCTTGGTAACAACCTTTGATCACAACTTGTTCATTTGCAAAGGTTCCACATCAGATGGAAAACATAAACAGAAGACTGGAAACATACAAACATACGAAACTGCCAGCAGATAACAGCCTTTTGGTCTATTGAGTCTGCTTGGTTTTCAGCTAGCAGCCCTATTTACAGCTGCCTCTCCTCCCTCCTTGATGCTCCCCCCTTGCCCTGTCCCAGTCCTTCTTGAAGAGCCCACTGGTCTACAGGCTACCACTTCTGCTTGTAATGTGTTCCACTCTGCCTCCACCCTCTCTGTAAAAAAGTGTCTTCTCATCTCCCTCCTGAACCTTCCTCCCTCCAGTCTCATATATTGGCCTCAAGTGTCCCTTCCCAGCCTTACTTTGTATAGTCCTTCTGTATCAACCTTGTTAATTCCTTTCAAGTACTTGAAGGTCTCGATCATAACCCCCATCCCTCCTCTCCTCCAGCAAGTACATGTTCAATTCCCTCAGCCTACTTTCGTAAGTCCCCCTGACTCTAGATCATCTTCATTGCTCTGTGTTGCACCCCCTCCAGTAAGTTAATGTCCCACTTCAAGTACAGGCACCAGTACTGCACGAAGTACTCCAGGTGAGGTCTAACTAATGATTCATACAATGGTAGAATCACCTCCCCCCCTCCTTGAGGTTATGACTTTGGCAATACAACCCAGCATTTTGCTGGTCCTTGCAGCTGTCTTTCTACACTGTGCTGAGTTGTTCATTGATCCTGTAATGATCTCCTCCAGATCCTTCTCCTCCTCATTCTCAGCTAGCTGCACTCCCCCCAAGTTGGTAGCTTCTCCTTGGAATTTTTGCCCCAAAATGCTGCATCTTGCACTTTTTGGCATTGAACCCCAGTTGCCAGGTGTCCAACCAGGTCTTCAGCTTTGTCAGAAACTCCTGCAGACTCTGCCACCCCCCTAGGTCATCCACCACTGCTCCCATCTTGGTGTTGTCAGCAAAAAGACTGATCTTGCTCTTGATGCCCATATAAATGTCTGCAATGAATATCCCAAACAACACTGGTCCCAATACCGAACCCTGCAGAACTCTACTCATCACTGCTCTTGGGATGAGAGCTCCCATCCACCACCACCACCACCCTCTGCTTATTCCCGCAGCCAGGTCACCACCCATCCCACCATTTTTGCACCTTCCCTGTGCCTTCTAGCTTACTACCAAGCCTCCCATGCAGCACCAAATTAAATGCCTACTGAAGTCCAGGTACAGGACATCCACTGCATGGCCTTTGTCCATCTGCCTAGTTACCCAGTCATAATAATCTATCAGGTTGGTCTGGCAGGATCTGCCATTGACAAAGCCATGCTGTCTACTGTCCTGTAGCCCATTGGACTGCAGGAGGATGCCAACCTTTCTTTCAGGATTGTCTCCATTAGTTTATCCATGATGGACGTGAGACTCACTGGTCTATAGTTCCTGGGTTCATTCTTGGGGCCAGTCTTATGGAGGGGTACCACGTGAGCCATCCTCCAATCCTGAGGTACCTATACTGATTCCAGCAATGCATTAAATAGGTCTGCCAAGGGCCCTACCAGGACCTCTGCTAACTCCCTCAGTACCCTGGGGGTGAACACCACCTCTACCTGGTGCCTTGTCCACCCTCAGTGCCCTCAAGCCTTCCAGCACTCTGCCCACTGAGATTTCCCCATCATTCACCCCATCCGTTCCTGCCCTCCCACCCCTTGAGTATCTCCCCTCTCCTTTAGTAAATACCGAGCAGAAGTATTCCTTAAGTGCTTCTGCTTTTTACCCCCTTTTCCACCCATCCCCTTCCTCTTAATCCTCACTATCTGGTCCTACAACTCTTTTTCTCCTGATGCACCTGAAGAAGTCCTTCTCCCTTTCCTTAATGTCTGACGCCAGTCTGAGTTCCTTGGACACCTTGGCTGCCCTTACTGCCTTGTCATCTCCTTGCTTCCTTCAGGTACTCCTCGCCGTTTTTGTACTTCCTAAAGATGGCTGTTTTCTTCCTTATCCTATCCATGACTCCTTTGCTCACCCAGCTAGATTTCTTTGCTCCAGCCTTTTAATCTGGACCTTGCTGCAGGATTTGGTTGCCTCTGCTATTCCTAGCTTTATGAGCTCCCACTTCTGGTTTGTGTCCATATTAGGCTAAATTCTGGCCAGGTACCCTTTTACCACCTCACCCATCCTCTCGAAGTCGGCCTTCCTAAAGTCCAGCACCTTTGTGTCAGATACCACTCCTTCCTTACCCATATTCAACTGGAATCATACTGGTTGGTGGTCGCTCCCCGCTAGTGGATCTTCCACCCTCAGTTCCTTCACACACTCCCCATTAGGCAGCATGAGGTCAAGGATGTTCCCTTCCCTGGTAGGTTTGCTGACCATCTGCATCAGGAGGCTGTCCAGGAAGGCATCCAGCATTACCTGCTTTCTTCTATTCTTGGTGGTAGGGGTACTCCAATCCACTCCGGGCAGGTTGAAGTCCCCCACTATCAACACACTCCCCTTCCCACAGGTCCTCCAGATCTGCCCTGCTAGTTCCCTATCTACATCTTCTGTTTGGGAGGGAAGCCTGTACACCACTCCCATCCTTAGAGTGCTATTCTTGGAATCATGGATTTGTATCCATAGTGACTCCATTCTGCCCTCCTCCCCCCCTTACACACTTCAGTCCTTCTCTCACATATATAGTGCCACCCCCCCTTTCCCATTTACTCTGTCCTTGTGGAATATTTTGTACCCTGGTACCGCTAGGTCTCAGTCATGGTATTGGGAGGCCCACGTTTTGGTGATGGACACCATGTCCACCTCCCCCTCTGCCATAAGAGTCTATAGCTCCAAAGGAAGACAAACTAAGAATAAGAAAATAAGAAATCCTAGTATGTGGGGATGGATGGAGGGGGCAGACCCAAGATGGCGTTGACGTGCTAAGCTGCAGTAGGATGGAGCTCCGTGTATCTAGAATCATTCATGAAGCAGTGCTATTAGAGGACATCAAAGTATGAATTGAAGCATCTAGATAGGTTTTTTGGTGGCAAGAGGGGTAAATAAAGGTGAACAATGGGAGAAAAAAGAAAAATAGTAAGCCGGCATTTACCAAGCGCTTGAGGGGACTCTTCCTATCGGTAAGTCCTATAATGTATTTTTCACCTGTGTATATGTCAACAAGGAGCCACTGGGATAGCACCCCCATTGATTTGTTGACCCTGGTGATCCTGTATTTAAACTGGCTGAATTTGGCAGTGTGGCACCTCAGGAGGTATGTGTGCTTTAGCTTGGATTGAAGCTGTTAAACACACACCGTGTTAAGGACTTCTGACTCACGACTTGCATGGTTGTGTTTAAATTGGCCTAAGTTGGTTGCAGCATCACAGGAGGTGCATATGCTCTAGCTTGAATTGGAACTGTTAAAAGTGCTCCTTGTTAGGGGCTCTCGATTCGCCTACTGTGAAGGGCTGAACTGTTCGTATATTCTTTTCTTGTTGAATTTTACCCTAATTAGCAATCGGTGGGAAGCAAAATGGTAAAAAGTTTATGGATATCTAATGCCAAGATGCTAAAAGTTGAGAAGTATGCATACTAGCCAGCACTGGCATTATTTGAGCGTTGCCTGTGTTTCTCCTGTCAATTACCCCAAAAGAAAGTACTTCCGTGATGTGTATGAAATAAAGATATACATACAGAGATGTTGACTCTAAGGAAGAAGAGCTACAATACATAAGTATCTTCTTTGCATTTACTTGCTTGAGAAAGATCTTTAAAATGTGACTATTTACTTTCTTTTTACTAAAGCATGGGCCTGCTGGTTTGCCTACAGCATTATTAGAATGAATGTGGTTGTACTAGTCTGTCTTTGGATTTTGGGAGAAGGAGGAGATGAAAGGAGGATGATTCAAGGAGTTTCATTTTAAAACAGAGAGAAGAAGTTAAAAATCATGTGTTGAATTGAATAACTTGATATATCTCTTTATTGGTTGTTGTTTTTTTGAACTAGGATAAATACTTGTGAGGTACCCCCCCCCGTGCACCCTTTTTGTGCCCTTTACAAATATGCTTATTTTAAGCATGAGTACTAGACCACAGAATATAAGGGAAATTAAAACATATTTTGTCAAAAATAACAAAGACACACAGAAAAGAAGTGGTCAGCAGAAAACACATAGTGCACCTACATCCCCAGAAATAATGCTGCAGTAAAATATTATTTAAAACCCCAGATTCCCCTTAAAAAGGAAGAGGAGGGAAGGCCCTAGATACTGAGAAACATACCTCCCAGGGGAATCAGGATACTGCTGAAACCTGGTTGGCAGGACATGAAGTGATAGCTGGTGGCTCTCAGATTAGGATTCTGGCTATGAAACAAAGTTGAATGAAAGGAGGGAAATTTAACAAAGATAGGTGAAATAATAGAAGAACCCATCCCCCAAACTATAGATAATGAAGGGGCTGTGGGAAATGTTTCATATAATGGAGTCAATAGTACTGAAATACATTTAGAAGGGAAGGACAATAAGGAAAATGTAAACTCAGAATCTACTATTATGATCCCTTCAGGTGGAAATAATAGTTGGGAAGAGATGATAGACCAAATCGCAGGAAAGCAGAGCTAAAAATGATACTTCAGGGGATTTAAATGAAGAGACAGCTCAGACATCTGATGTATCCTATCTACCGGGGTCTTCAAATATTGATTCTGCTCCCACGTCCTATCATTCTCCCACTCCTTCACAGTATGTTGAACCTCCCACTGACCCTCAGAAGGTTAAAGAAAACTACAAGGACCAAGGGGCCAGGCCTAAAGGGAAGGAAAAAGGAAATAATAAAAGATACAATGATGACCAAATACATGGAAATAGTAGTTTTGCACAGGAGCTTTTAGGAGAGATGAGAAGGGGATTCTTCAGTTTAGAATGTAAATTTATTGGGATACATGAAGACATGAAAGGTTTGAGAGGTGAAGTACAAAGCTTAAATAACCAAATGTCTGAATACAAACAGCAAATCTCACAATTAGGAGACCAAACTCAACTATGGGAAAGGACATTACAGAGCACAAACAAGATCTGGTTAAAATTCAGGAGAGAATCAGTGATCCTGAATGGTGCTCTAGAACTAAAAATCTGAAAATTCTGGGTCTCCTTGAGGGGATTGAAGGTGATATTTTGAACTTTTGTGAAGGTAGTAGTATTTCTCTTCTTTTTTGCACAGCAAATTATGGGAAGTTTTCCCTGACTTTTAACTAGGAATCCATCCAAGTCTGTAGAGAAGTGATAAAACTCCATTTTGTATGATAGTTTCTATATTTTTGGGTTTAACAACTGTAGACTCTCAGATAGGATTTAGAGGGGGTTAGATTAGTTTATTATAAGTATATAATCAATCGAGTTCACATGAAGAGTAGGGTTATAAGATTTTGGATGCTTTATAGAACAAATTTAGGCTATCCAGACTCCACCTAAAAGGGTATCAAGGAAACCTCTACGTGAGAGATGAATATATAGAACAAAGAATTTATTTGGATAAATGGCTATATTTAAATGAATGTCATGGAACGTGAATAGGATTAATAGTCCCATTAAAAGAAAGAGAGTTGTAGTATATGTTAAAAACATAAAATTGATTGTTTAATTATTCAAGAAGCACACTTACTAGATAGAGAATTTGCAAAGTTGTGTAAATTCTGGGAGGACAGGCATACCACGCTGAGTCAAATGGGAAAGCAAGTGTAGCAATAATTTTGCCAAGAAACGTAAATTGGAAGAAATTAGTAAAGTGGTAGATAAAATAACAGATACATAATTATTCAAATTAAATTAATAACATAGAACTTACTATAGCTGGGGTTTATGGCCCTAATGAGGACAATCCAGAATTATTTACAGATGTTTTCACCACCCTGGCCCAGTTCCCACATCTCATATTGGTTGGGGGATTCAATATCATACTAGATTCAGGACTGGATAAAACTGGTGCCCACTCGACCCTGTCAAGGGCCACAAAGATAATCTCTAAAAGTATGGAAGCATTAAATTTATATAACATCTGGAAATATAAAAATAATAATGCATTGGAGTTCTCTCACATCTCACACAGACATCTGGTTTACTCCAGAATTGATTGGATTTTGGGGTCCCTGAATTTGATGCCTATGGTTAAAGAGATAACTTATGTGGGTATTAGTATACCTGATCATTTGGCCATTTCTTGTTCCCTGGATATTTAGGGTAAGGTCATGAACTGTGGTTGGAAACTGGATTTACTCTTAAGTAAAGATATGCAATTTCAAGTATATATTAAAGAACAATTAATATCTACTTACAGTTTAACTGAGGAGAGAAGTACCTTTGACTATTGCATCTGCTGAAATCTACACTAAGGGGCCATATAATTATATAAAAGCCTAGATTAATCAAAAGAGATGAAGATAAATTTCTTCTATAGAGAAAGAGATTAAGAGGGCTGAAATGAGGCATAAATACACTCAAAGGGAACAAGACCTTACCCAGCTTCAGAACTTAAAACAAAATTATAATATGCTAATGAATGATAGGATGGAGAGATATATTCTCAAAGCTAAGGCTAAATATTTTGCACAGGCTGATAAATCAGCCAAATCCTGGCTTATCAATTGCAGAAAGAGAGGTCCGAAAGGCAGATTAAAGAAATTATCATAGATCAAAATGTTATCATGGACCCCAAGACTATCAATAATGAATTTTGTAAATTCTATTCAGTACTATTCACCTCGGAAATAAATAAGGCAATCTTGACCAGTAACTTTAAAACTGAGATTCCTGAGATGATGGTATTTGTAAGATCACTGCTAAAACAACCAATCACTTTAGAAGAGGTGGAAAAAGCAATTAAGAGTTGGGGGATGGGAGAGCTCCAGGCCCGGATGGATATCTGATTGAATTTTATAAAATTCTAGGAAATAAAATATATAAATGTCTTATGGAATTTTTTAACTCATTTATTGAGTTGAGAGAATTCCCAGATACATTTAAAGAAGCCACAATTATTATGATACTTAAGAAAAGGAGGGACTTAAAATATTGTGCCTTTTATAGACCAATCTCACTTTTAAACACAGATTATAAGGTATTTACTGAAATTTTGGCTTTTAGGTTAGAGAAGGTCCTTCCTAAAATAATTGGAGAAGATCAGACCAGGTTTATTAAACGAAAATGCTTTTATAACACTAAAAATGCTTTGTATGTTATAGAACATTGTAAGGATACTGAGACCACAATATTGTCATTAGATGCAGAAAAAGCCTTTGATAAGGTTGAGTGGGACTACCTGTTTAAGGTTTTGGAAAGTATGGGTATGGGCCCTAAACTGGATTAAACTTATTTATAAAGATCCGAGAGCCAAGGTGGTGATGAATCAGAATATTTCTCATATGTTTTTGTTAACCAGAGGAACTAGACAAGGTGACCACTTCCCCTTTGTTTACATTAGTAATAGAACCATTAGCCAACAGGATAAGGGCTACCAATAGTACTGAGGGAATAAAAGTGGCAAGTAGAACCATTAAATTATCACTATATGCTGATGATGTATTGCCATATCTAAAAAAACCCAGATAAAGCTTTACCTATTCTTATGAATATTATTAAGGAATTTGGACTGGAATCAGGATATAAGATCAATTGGGGAAAGTCTGAGATACTGCAATTAAATAATTTACATACAAGGTCTAAACAGTTACATACGACTATTAAAAGCTTTGACAAAATCAAATATTTTGGTATATACTCAACAAAAAATACAAAAAACATCTTAGATTTAAATTTGAAATTGCTATTAGATTAAATTAAATGTGATTTGGAGGATTGGAACTACCTCCCAATTACATTAATAGGCAGAGTACAAGTGGTTAAAATGATTGTCCTCCCCAGGATTTTGTACATTTTGCAGGCTATACCGTTATTGATGCCTAATAAACAGCTCAAGATCTTGGAAAGGATGATTCAAAGATTTTTGTGGAAAAAAAAAACCTGATTGGCTTTATGGCTAAGCTAATGGAAAGAGAAGAAAAGGAGGGTTAAATTTAACTAACTTTAGGTTATATCAATATGATATGACTCTGTCATATGAAAGAATATTATGTAGAATCCTCCATGGTGGGCAGATTATGATAAATATTTTTTAAATAAGAAACATTATCATCACTTATACATGGAAATGAAAATGGTTGATTTGAATAAGATTTCTAATGTATTCATCAAGAATACTTTATTGGCATGGGACATTATCATAAAAAGAGAAAAGAAAATATTAGAATTGATATACAAAGTCACTTGGTACATTTTATAAATATGGGTGGAGCTTGATGAGAAAGAAATACATTTTGGGGAAAAATTCCATTTTGATATGGGGGATTTGTTTCAGAATAATAAGTTTATGTCCTTTGAGGAACTAAAAATCATATATGGATTCCCAGACTTGGAGTGGCTTAATTATAGGTGAGTTAGAAATGGTTTAAAAAATATTTAAATAGAGAACTAGAACTGTCTGATGTAAGTTCTTTACAATACTGGATAAGTTCCCAGGAGTTAAGTTATAAACTTGTCTCTAAGATTTATAAGAATTTGCATTTAAGCAGTTCAGGCTACTACTTAAAACTCAAGCAAAACTGGAAAAAGGAATTACAGTACAATATTACAGGAGGGAAATGGGAAACTGTATTAAAAATGATGAAATCAACAAGAAGTGACAGGCTAAATCAGATTCAATTTAATGTCTTACATAGAATTTACCATATCCTCATCTAGTAAATAAATTTAATACAAATATATTTCCTATCTGTAATAGGTGTGGATTTATTAGGGTACTCAAATACATGTGATGGCCCAGTGTCCTAAACTGAAGTCCTTCTGGGATGAGATGATTTCTACCTTGAATAAAATTCTTGGGATAGATATCATATTTGAACCAGAGCACATGTTTGTGGGGACATCGAAGACCCAGAAACTTCCAGATAACTCTTCAAGTCATCATAAAATGGGACTGATAAACGCCAGGAGATGTATATCTCATCTCTGGAAGGATATGAATCCCCAGAATTTTCTTTGTGAGAGATGTGTTCTTAGAAAGTATTCAATTGGAAAAAATTCATTGTTATGACATTAAAGTGGTTGCTTAAATTTGAGAGGATTTGGACTCCGGTGTTAAATTTAATGAAGACCAATCTTATTTAATCACGTTATCGGGTTAAGTATTAAGTAGTTCAGGATAGGTTAGTTAGTTTAGGTTAGGGTAGAGGGTGAGGGTTAGGCACATAGTTCCCCTAGTGAGGATGTACAATATGTAACGGAACCATCAGGGCAGTGGTTGAATGTTACTAACCCATAATATATTGGAAATTGTTTTATTGAACTGGTGGGGGATGAGAGTCTATAGCCAAGCAGCTTTATTCCCCAGGCATCTAGCATTCAAGGTGACCACCTGCCAGCCCAGTGGCACTGAGGGTTGAGGTACTGGACACCACACCTCACGCCACACTGGTGACCTGGGTTCGGGAACAGACTCTGGCTATTGGGGGTTGGCAGGGGAGGGAGAGGATTGAGCATCTGAAGGACTGCTCTCCCTTCCCTGGGGTGGGCTGTAAGGCTGAGTCACTCTCCAGTGACCCCCGATGGAGATTAGGAGCACTGTTTGAGAGTGGCACTGCAAAGATGGGTGGAGCAGTGGTGGACACGAGCATGCTAGTGCTTGAGCATCATTGCAAGTCCGCCTCCAGGGAAAATGCATGGAAAATCCCCAGAGGATATAGGGAGGCAATGGAGGCTCCAGTGGCTGCAGCCCATATCCTGATGCGGCCATCCTTCAGCCGGGCTCTTCAGGCCCCTCGAACTGACCCATGGACCAACTCTCTACTGACAGAAAGGCCACCAGGTAGGCGAGGTGGGCCCTCCCCAAGGGATGATCCGGGCGGCTGGGAGGTCGATGCGTTCAGGGAGAGGGTGCCCAGCAATTGTACTCCCCAATTAGAAGGTAGTTTCAGGCAGGAAGCAGAGGCTGGAGAGGGCACTCCTGATAGATGCCCCAATCCCCAGGGCAGAAACAGAGTTAAAAAAAAGGTGACCACCTTCCATCACCTTATCTTCTATCCCTCCCCTTCCTGCCCTCCCTTTCCAGCACCCATCTAGTACGCGCCCTTAGTCCTCTGTCACTGCTATGGGGGTAGAAACGTATGGTTTCCCACCTGATGCCGCTGCATACCTCTAACCCCTATTACCCCTGCTACTAGTTTAAATTCACCTTTTCTTCTATGTAATCATTAATCTTCTGCATTAACACTTTCATGCCCTCTTGGCTTAGTGCAGTCTATCCTTAGCATATAGACTGCTGTCCTCCCAGGTCTCACCCCACTCCCTACCAGCCCATACCCTTTGTCATGGCAGCAGGTTCCTAGCATTTGTTAAATATCTGTATTTTCAGTTTTCTTGCTGTGCTCGCTTCTGGGAACAGGAAGTACCACTGAGAAAGTTACTGATCTTGCTGCCCCTCACAAATTGGTCCTAGTTCACAAACTTCCTCTTCACTACATCTAACACCCTATCAGACAGGTAATTTGCCCCCAGGTGCAGAATTAAGTGAGGTTTCTCCCTGCCCTTCTAGCATACTTCAGAAAGAGCAGATTGCCCCACCTTTCCACTGTCATTCCTGGCATGGCCTCCACCCAAACTCGACTAGGCCTCCCTTTTGCAACCCCACCTGACTCCTGTTAGTATCAAGTCCCCCAGCACTAAGAATACACCCCATTTTCCATCTGCTTTCTTCCTTCCTCCTAACCCTTCTCTCCTGATGTTCCTTCATCCTCCTGCATATTATTTCCCCATCTAACTCTGTTGTAACTCTCTCAGCTATACCCCCAGCCTATTTCATCCTGACACCCATCAGTTACTCCTCCAATGCCACCCTTCTCCCATCCCCTTTCCTCCGGTACTAAGAAATGCTTTCTGTAGATCCTTCTCCTTCACCTACTACCTTCTTCCTCATGCTGTCCTGATCCCACCTCCATTTTCCTTGTCTGTTCCCACTTCCCCTATTCCCCTTCTCCTCCTTTCTGCTCTCGTCTGCCCCTGGCCTTGGTTTCCCTGACTCAGTGTCCCTAGGTCTGGGTACCCTGGCTCAGTGCCCCTCCTCTAACCTATTCCCTATCCTTCCCTGTCAGTACAAAATGACCACCCTCCTCAGCTCCCCTCTCACCTCCTTGCATTGTTGGGCCATAACCCTCCTCAGTCCATCTTACATTCTTCAGCTCTTCCTGCAGACCCATGTTCTCTTTTTAAGTTGCTGTATTTGGATGCTACTAAACATCCCCACTCTCACTGATTTTAAGAAAGATTGACACTCTGCAGTTGTTGCAGCTTACACCCTTCCCAATACCTTATTTGCCCACCAGCGAGCCCCTATCCTTCCAGATGAAGGATACCCATCCCTCCACCAAGGCTCCCCCTCCCTACTCTACCATTGCTACACATGTTCTTCCTGGTCTTTAATTCTCTTACCCCCATGTACTAACTGAAGCAGTTTGTGCTGCTTTCTTTAATCTCTTCCCTCCTTTTTATGCTTAGCGTTTTAGAACCTACTTAGCAGCCTCCTTCTGACACTCCTATCCTACCTTTTCCCAATTAAAGTTTATTGAATCTAATTAAACATTTCTATCTGACCATTTCACAAAATAAAGCACAATCAAAAGCTAAAATATACATTTCTAAGTTATTCATTAGTTAGCTCTAAAATGAAACAAGGACTGCTCACACTTCCTCTGTAAGGCTAGCTCACATACTGCTATAACACTTCCAAATGCCAATAATGGTGTAGGGCTAGCTCATAGAAATGAAATAATGTAGATTAATGCCACAGTTAAAATGTTCAGTACTTTGTAAAATCTGCCAGGTCATTTCCTTAATAATCTGCAGTGATATACCCTCAACTGCTTGTTTAAACCAGAGTCACAGTAGTTCAATCAGTCACAGTACCTTTGTTTTGTTGAATTCCACACCAGCTGTTTGTTGTTGAATTCTCCACTTAGTTACAGATTATCAGAGTCACAGTACCTTGTTTCTAGTTGAATTCCACCCAGCCATTGTTGTCCTTGCCCCAAATGCTCTCCTTCTGCCCACTCTTTTACTCTGCCTTCTGCTTGCTTCTCATTGGTTAGACCCACTGTAGGGAGTGCTTCTGGACCATTTAATATGGAGGTGGTGTGGGGCAAATGAGTTGGAGAAAAAATGCAGATTCCTTCAGCTCAGTGAGGATGTGGTTGACCTTTTTATGGCCCAGCCGCTTATTTGAATGAGGTGCCCTTGAGCCTGATTAGCTCTTGTGGGAGCCTCTCCATGTGGCTCAAGCTGCTGATCCCCTCAAGCTGCAGATGTGGCATGACCTCCTCCATTGCATGGCTACTGCCGCCGACTGCTGCTAGCTGCCAATGCAGCCCACAGCAGTGTGGTTACAGCCACCGATCTGTCCCCAGCCACTGATCCTCAAGTTGCAGATGCAGTGTGGCCTCCTACAAAAAAGAAATGCAGATCCCTTCAGCTCGGTGCAGCTGTGCTCACCCTTTTATGGCCCAGCTGCTGATTTGAATGTGGCACCTTGCACCTTAATGGCTCCCTGTGAGAGCCTCTCCACGTGGCTTCAGCCACCGATCCTCTCAAGCCACAGATGCAGTGCGCCCTTCTCCAATGTGTGGCTACTGCTGCTGACTCCACTAGCCGCTGATGTGGCCTCAGATCCCAGCAGTGCAGCTTCTGCCGCCGATCTGTGTCCGGCCGCTGATTCCCTCAAACAGTGGATGTGGCATGGCCGCCTCCAAAAAAAGAAATGCAGATCCCTAACAATATAAATCAGCTCAAGTAGAACCTTGTTGCTAGGCATTACACATTTTAGTAGGTGCATACATACATGTATTTCATGTTACAGCATATTATAGATACAGTACTTCATACTTATTGTACATAAACAGTTTTAGTAGCCTTTGAATGTTATGTCTCAAATTATACAAACAGTTTAGGATTGAGCATTGCATTAGGTCAAGCATGGTATAGTAGTTTCCAATACCTTATGGAACAAGTTAGATTTAGATATAGGCCCAGCATGGTTGGAGTTAGTTAGAGGTGGTCTGTAGCTAGTTTTATTGAGGAGTCCTAGGTATGCACCAGGCACTGTTGGCTGCAGTGTAAGGGTTCCTACAAAAAGGAGGAGAGGAAACTATTATGGGAGCAGCAAGGTGGCTATGGGTATTTGTTTTAAGGTTGGGTCAAAGCAGTGACAGCTGGAGCTCCAGACGATATTAGACTTGAGGGCCTGTTTGAATTGTGAGATGATGTGGAGGCTGGCTATGCTGGCTGGGAGCTCGTTGAACGATTGGGCCACCCGATTTGTAAATGAGCTATGTCACTTTCTAGTTCTACATAGAGGGATGGCTAGGGCTTGTTGAGTCACATTCCGTGTGGTGTACTGATTTTGGACAGGCCTAAGAAAGGTACCAATAGAGGGGGGTGTAATGCCCATGAGCCCTTTTTAGGCTAATAAGAGTGTTTGATATCTGAATCTATCTGATAGGGGGAGTCAGTTTGTGAGAGCATTTAGATTGCATGTGTGTGTGTATTTGTGCAATCCAGTGACAAATCACCAGGCTTTATTGAATAACACCCTGACTCTGTCCAGTACTGAATCTTTGGCTGATCCATAAATTGGGGAGCACATAGTCTATGAGTGAGAGCATCAAGCTATTTGTTTGGCATTTTGGGTTAGGTTCGGTCTTTGCCTGTAGAGAGCTCCTAGTTTCCTGTTTGCTGATCCTACGATGGAGTCCACATGTTTGGCAAAAGATAGCATGTCATCAAGGATAACTCCTAGGTATCTAAAGGATTTTACCTGCTCTAGGGTGGAGCCCGTGGTGTTGTGTATGGAGAGAGGAGGTACTTTGGTTTTAGATGCACACCTGAGAAGAGCAATGTTTTATCTTTTTATAGTTGAGAACGAGCTCATTGAGCATAAACCATGCTTCTAGGGCATCAAGGCTGTGTTGTATTTCCCAGCTAAGGCTTTTTGTGTGATGTGCTGCTATTGTAAATCACAGCATCATCTGTATTAAGCAACATATTCAACCTTGGGCAAGCATCAGGCACTGCGCCTGGGGCACCAGCTTTTGATCACGCCCACGTCATTGGGGTATAAATCTGCAATTCCTGCCCCTCCCGGGTCCCTCCCCAGTGGGAATCCTTAGTTAGCAGGGTGTGGTGGGCACAGCCCAAGCCAAGGGAGAGGGTATGGGGCACAGCCCCACATAAAAAAGTGATCAGCGAAATTGGCCGGACACTCTAATGACAGGGCGACTACCGCTGATGCATTCTGAGGGTGGAACCAGCATCAGGTAGGCCATTGACAAAAAGACTGAATATGAGGGGCCCAGGATGGATTGCTGTGGGACTCCTACAGTAACACTTCCTACACTAGAGAAGACCCATTATCTTCACTCTCTGTGAATGGTCTGACAGAATGTAATGAAACCCGCGAAGCAGCTTCATCAGAGAAGCCAAGTGAACATAAGTTGGTGATTAGCAGGGATGATCCATGAGATCAAATGCTTTTGTTAGATCTACAGTATGTAAATGGCACCAACTGCCTGCCCTACATCCATGGCCTCATAGAGAAAACTGTTATATTTGGTGAGTGCTGTGACAGTGCTTTGCAGTTTTCTGAACCCATGTTGCTGTGCACATACCAGGTTATATTTATTCAGACACCCAACAATCTGATCAGACACGATCCTTTCTAGAGCTTTAGACAGGGGGAACAGAATTGAAATAGGCCTATAGTTTGAGACACTTGAGCTATCACCACTTTTGAACACAGGTGTTACTATAGTACTCTTCCAAACCTGATGGAATTGGAACAGCCTCAGTGAGATGTTGAAGATTTTATTAAGGGCAGGAGCCAGTTCCATCAAGGCAATAGCTACAAGCTTCATATCAACCCCATCACTCCCACACTTGGTTTGGCAAGATCCTGCTTAAAGTATTTCATGGTTTCCTTGGTTGTGACTAATCTGAAGTAGAATTTCAGGATGGCTGGACTAGTGTGTCTGTTACCCTTGGCTGCTGTTGATGAATGCATTGGGTTTTCTGGGAGTACTGAACTTAGACCTGAGAAGGCAACATTGAAAGCATTGGCTATGTCTGTTGGTGCAGTGACGTCACCCCCAGAGGTGGATAGCATGGTTGGGGGTGCTTTATTACTTTTCCCCATTCATTTTTCAGGATTGCCCAGAAATTCTGGCTATTACCGTAGTTATCCCTGAGCTGCTCTTTGTAGTAGTCCACTTTTACCACTCTTGTTGCCCTGGTGCATTTATTACAGGCCTCTTTATATTTGGAAAGAACAGTGGAGGCCCCTGTGGCTTTGCCTCTACAACATAGATTGTCCCAAGTCCACATTTGGGCTAGAAGGGGTGGTGTGATCCAGTCTGCTGAAGAACCTCTTACTTTTCACTTCCTATGAGGAGCAAATTTGTGGCAGGCTGTGGTAAGGTTTTTATGAAGTAATCAATGGCCTGGTTTACATCTAGGTAATTGTCCAATGGGTCCAGTCAATTCTGATGAGATACTCCTTGAAGTCATCAATGAGATGTTTGTGCAGTACCCTGCTATTTATGGTTATCGGAGGAGTTTTCTGAGTTTATGCCACTATCATTCACATAGTATGAGTGAATGGTCACTAATAGCATCCAGCAGTACTTGTACCCTTACCAACCTGTCAGGGTGGCTTGTAAGAACGTTAGAACAGACACTTATACATACTAAAGAATAGTGGATTGCTCAATATTTACAGAGCTATTTTATTATGTAAGTATAAGTGGTTTAGATAAATTGGATAAGAATCCTTATCAATGGATCTATTGATAAGGATTCTTATCCGAAACACATCTAGAGCTGAGCACATGGCACTTTGAAATAAAATGAAGCACCATGGAAATTATTTAGCAGTCCACTTTATTTTTCTTTGGTGGTGAGTGCAGGATTTGTCTGAACTACAGGCTTATTTTTATCCATGCACCCCATCCCAGTGCAATCTCTTTTCTGTTCTATGATGGCTGGTAAGAACCCAGTCTATTAGCAATTTGGTACCTGTTCTGTAATTCACCCAGGTGTGGTTCTTCACTACCTGTGTCAAGTAAAGCCTAGTAATTATTTCCTTGTGGGAGGTACTAGAGCTAGATGCCCAGTTATTGTAAAATCACCAGCAACTATGGTTTCCTCAACAGAGCATGCTTGGTTGTAATAGTTGACAAATGAGTTGAGGCCAGCTTTCTGGTTCCCTGGTGTGATGTAGACTGTCATCAGGTTGAGAACCTTTGAGTTGCCACCCACACGAATTCCAACAGTGAGGCATTCACATTCGGACATGGGGGAGTCAAGTGGCACTTTTTGGGCCTGGAATGAGGTGTGGAGATAGGTAATACACCTCCATCCCTTTTGTCCACCCCATCCTGCCAAATACCTTATAACCCACTAGGAAGATGTCATAGTCAGGTATTTTAGGGGTCAGCCAAGAGTCTGTTATGGTTATTATGTCAGGCTTGATCTGTTGCTCTCAAGCTTTGAGCAGCACAAACTTGGGGAGTAGACTTCCTATGTTTAGCAATACTATCCTAAACCTGGCATTGTTTGAGGTGTGCTCTTCTCTACTATGGAAGAGACCAGGGATATTACCAGATATCAGTAGGAGTAGGGCTATAAGCATTTTACAGTTGAGCCAATGTGTGACAGTCATCAGGCATAGCCTGACCCTGTACCATACAAGTGGGGTGGATTGATTATATGAGTGGGAGGCGAGAGAGAGATAGGGCAGGTGATCCAAGCCACTCTGGTGTGTGTGACCCCACCGGGGGCAGCTGCCATCAGTGGGCAGCTCAACAGTGGTTGCTCAGATCTAACGATGGTTCAGTGTGTGGCTTGCAGGAGCTCCTTGAGGTTTGGTGTCAGTGCTAAATAACTGGGGAGTCAATCATGCTCTGACAATAGTTTGGGTGGACATCAGTGCAGTGGTGATTATTTGAAAGTGGGTTGATATCAGCCCTATGTAAACATGGTGTGCAAAGCAGAAGGAGTAGGGTTCCAAGGCATAAATGCACATGATCTAACAACAAATACATTAATTTTAATTCCCAAACACCAGCAATAAAATGGTATCCATTATTTAGGAATGAATAAAGAATACTTTCTACTATAAGAATATATGAGTACTAAATATGAATTTATGAATATCAAAAATAATAGAGCATTACTTGTATCCAAGTACTAAGTATTTTCCTATTCATGGTTATTCAGTGAAAAATATTCAGGATATGTAAAAGAATTTAAAAAGGTGTCCCCCACCTCAAAGCTAGTCCCATGGCCACCCACTCCCACCTCCAGATTTCCTGCCCATCACTCTGCTTACTCATCCTCTGAGAGAAAGAGAGATAAGAAACTTTTCAAAAAAACAATTGTCATTGGCTGACCCAGTTCTGCTGAGGGCTGAGGCATGGTTGAGCACCTTAGCTCATGCCACGCTGGCAACCTGAGTTTGAGAACAACCTCAGATCACCTGGGGTGGGCGAGAGTGGGAGTGGGCTGAGAGTGGATGCAGCAGCCACCAGCCAGCTCTCCTCTCCTTCCCTGGATCAGGGAGGCTTACTGACTCAGCTCTTGGCTGGCACCAGGTGGAGATCTGGTGGTAGCGATGACTGCCTTAGTGGCAAACGTATTTGAGTCATGGGGGTGGGAGGAGAGCTGCAGGTTCCAGGTTGCACTTGCACCTCCATGTGCATGCACTGCCCATATTGCGTTGACTTGAGTAGGGGCAGAATAATGGAAAATGGGAACCAAGGGTTCGCTGGAACAAAACACAGATCTCCAGACTTTCATCATCACCTGGGCACCTTAGGTGCAATCTGGATGTGTTCACTAGGGGGTTGGGGATGGCCCTTCCCTCCAGGCCCCTCTGGGGGGGGGAGCTGTGGGAAAACCTGTGCAGAGATAAGTCCAGGGGATGTGCTTGCCAGTCAGGGGGGAAGTGGGATCAAATTTGTCAGCAACCTGAGGGGTAAAAAGCTGTATGGAAAAACAAATTGTCATTTGAAAGTCTTTCCACACCCTTACCTAATCCTCAAAAATCTCCCAAATGCTATGATTTTATTTTGGGTCCCTCCTGACCTCCAATCCATGATTTGGGGTCTAACAATGAGAAATCCCAGCCTTTACCCAGTCATCCCTCCAGCAGCATGCCATCTCTTTCAGTCTGTATCAGTCATTGATACAAAGTAAGTGTACATGCAACCTGGAAGGTCAGAAGAGCTGCTTGCATCCTCAGTAATGTACATCACTCATCCTCTCCCTCCTAGTATCCACACATTCTAATGCTGTATCAGTGATGGGCAGATTGAAAAAATGGCACACTGACTTTGGGGGATGACGGGGCACACCAAGGTTTCTTGCTTTTGGTGCCCCACCAAATCACAGATTGGGGGATGGAGGCTGGTATTAAAATAATATAATTTTAAATAATGGTGTTAGCTACTTGCACTGCCAGGAGCTGGCACTTTTTTCAAAGTTTATTAATTCTTTCACTTAGCTTTGCTTTATGATTAGAGATCCCGCTCACCTCCAGGTACACCTACTTAATCTCCAGTGCACTTATAGTCTCCACATCCATTACCCGAGAGATTACTCCCACCTTTTCTCAGCAAGGCTCAAACACCTGGCCTGCATGCTGTTAAGTACTAAAGAGTGGCCAAGGTAACTGCATGGTAGGAGGCCTCCATGGCCTTCTGTAGCATCCGGAGGGCAGATCCTCCTGAATCATTTCTTGTCTAGCTAGTGGTTTTGTCCCTGGTTCTCTTGCCCACCCTCCATGCCTGGCATTAGCCAACTGTGCCCTGCAGCACCACCCATCTGGTCAGTGCTGGCTGATAACAGCGTGGTCACCCAATGATCAAAGCCTGTAGTGCTTCCCACCAGAGGAGTTGCTATTAGAACAGAACACTCACAGCTCTTGTCCACAGGGACAACTAGCAGTGCCTCCACATTGCATCCCAGACCATAACAGCCATAGGCGTGGAGTTGGGCTTGAGTCTTGAACCCAGATCTCCAGCATGGTGGTGTTACAGTGCAGCACCAGTCAATACCACTGGGCTTGGGGAGCTGCCATTTTATTTTTGTAAATCTGTTTATTCACCCACCTGATGAGTATCCCCATCTGTTTCAACCCCATCCCCAGCCCTATCACCCAATTTCCCATGGTCATACCTGATATCCCATGTCTTACCCCTCAACTTACCCTCATGGTGGGAGTTAGTAGGCCCCAATTGGTGATGCAAGATGTAATTCTTCAGGGGTAGGCAATACCACTGGTGCAGGGCCTGGGAGGCATCAGACCCTCATATGTGTCTCCTGGTTTTTCCTCCTGGACTTTCTCCCAATGTGGAGACACTGACGTGAAGGTGTGCACAAGCTCAAAGCATGGCAAGTGTACCAAATGCATTGTCATTGGCATCCTTCCTCCTTAAGAGACACATTAGGTGCACTGCCACCTGTAGTCACCCAGGTGGCAGTACAGCACCAGAGTCAACTGCACTCCCTCCTGAAAGGAAGACAGCATCCTACTGGATGCCAAATCTTCCCCCCACCCCACCCTCTGAATGTCTTGCAATGATTTAGGCTCTCCAGCTAAACCAGGTCACTGGTTTCTTGGGTAGTAGCACTACTGTGGTGCCAACGGCATGACTGAAGCTAAGATTTTTTAAAAACAGATATAACTCTCTCTCTGGGAAAATGTAGAAGGAAAGGAAGGGGGTGGGGAATCCCCTAAAGGGTAAAAGCAGTGTGGCTTGTCTGTCTGCTGAAATGCTACTCTGGGAGGGCAGGTCGTGGGGCACCTGTTGCATTGTGATGTATAGTCTAAGTCTGGCCCAGCCCAATGGCTGGGACTTCTCAATGTGGTAGGGTGTTAAAGCATGGTGAGGAAGTGTGAGCCGAGTGAACCATCAGAGGTAAAAGTACACCCTAAAAAGTGGGTGCCACTCGGCATACCAGAAGTTAACCCTCTAGTGAAAATTTAGTGGAAAAGGGCACTGTTGAATTACATGCAATTACCAGGACGATGGTTAGTAATGGTGGGGATAGGGAATCTCCAGGCACTGTGAAGCCCCCCTCCCCCCTGCCTGGTAAAAGGGCAGGGAAAGCCCAGGAACTATGCTGAAGTACAAACCACAGAGAGCAAGACAGGACATTTACTGCCATTGCAGTGTAGCTCAGGATAAAATATTTAAAGTATTGTAATGCACTGTACAGAAGGTAAAAGATTCTGTTCCTTGGGTCAGTAAACAGTGTACTGTACCCTTAAATTTGACCAACATCCTAGTAAAGAGAGTCAAGTGCTTGAAACCCAGTTTGTCCATGTGTTCTATCTGGTATCCAGTTACAATAGCACGGAAATAATAGTGCTGGACAAAACTGAGTGGAAAAATAGCATCTGTGAAAACATCTACAGGGAAAATATAGCACGGACATAACAGTACTATCCCTGTGGCTGTTTTCACCTTCTAAATATCTGCTTGCCAGCATGCCATTGCTCAGAGGATTGATCCATATGGTGAGGATGGTGATGGTGCCTACGGGTGTCCCTGGGTCCAGGTCTCACGTGTTTTTTTTTTTAACTCACTTGCTGAGCCACTGTCACCTCGCCTTTCCTCCCGCACATACTGTATAAATGCCTTCCCTTCCCCAAGCTGTTCTGCCCCCCAGCTTACCCTCATGCCCTCTTCCCCCCCCACCTAAGTTGCATCCACGCTGACTTCCTCTACAAACTCTGCCCTCCCTAATCAGCCCATTCCCCCATGTGTTCCCCCTTGGAGTTGGTTATTTTATAGGGGGTGGGTGCGGGGGTGAAGTAGTTTTTACAGATATGTTCTTGGCGCAATTTGGCATGAGCATGGTTTGCTGACATGCTATTCCATCAGCATGATTATGACAGTATTCTGTTCTATTTCACCTATAAAGGGTGGCCACAACCAGCATCTACTACAGAAGGAGAAGTGAATCCATAAACATTGAGCAAAGGGCTCCTATTGAGCATACCAACCAAAGGGTGGGGTCCAGCATTCTCATGACCCTCAGGAGCTTTGATGTAGGAACTCCAAGGGCAACAGTCCAAAACACTAAAAAGAAAGTTTAACTCTGTCAGTAATCTTGTTATTTTATTTAAAATTACAAGATTATCCTCTTCCTCTTTTTAGTGCCTCTGGTGAGAATAATGATAAACCCCCTGCTACAGGAGTACCCTGGGCCATGCTCACCTCAATCCTGGACACCTGCAAAGTCAGTTACTATACCCCTTGGTTACATAACTGTGATCCAATAAACAAATATGGCCTATAATTTGTGCAGTATAATTTGGGGCAATCCTGGTGTCATCCTGGAATCATCCTGATGTAATTCTGAATTATCCTAATGTCATCCTAGAAAAGTTATTGGGATTACTTCTGAAGTCATTGCTACAGTCATCTAAATATTTTGGCCTCTGGGCATACTCAAGGATGACTTCAGCCATTTATGGAGGATGATTTGAAAATTACAGTAAATGGGTTTAGGATGAAATCATCTGATGACTCTAGGATGATTCTAGGAAGATCTTCCATTTTGACTTGGGAAAGACCTTAGAGGGTGTCTTCTTAAATACTAAAAGCCTTGGGAACAAAATGAGTGAGCCTCTAGGCAGTGGTGGCAGGGTGGTGGACTTGTTCAACATAATGGAAACATGGGCAACTGAAAAAAACAACTGGGACCTTAGAGTACCAGGCTAGTCTCTACAGGAGGGAAGGACAAAAGGTCGGTGATGGGGTGGCACTGCATGCTTGGGAAGATATTGCGGCTTCAGAAGATGCTGCTCTGGGAATGAGCACTGAACAGAAGACATTGGGATGCAACTAACAAGACAAAGGGTCAAAGAACAGGGTCCAAGTGGTGCAAAAGCTGTTGAATGAGATGGAGAAAGAGAGCAGGATATTAAGTGAGAAGATCAAGAAAGCAACAGCCAAAGGGAGGTGATTCTAGTCAGTGAACTAAATATGTCAAATATGGACTGGAAAATGGAGGCAACCAACAGTACACAAAGTCAAGCACTGGTGGATGTGATACAAGACTGCTTTTTCTTGCAGTGGGCCAAGTAACCAGCTAGAGTAGGGGCCACCCTTGACCTGGTTCTGTTAATTGCTGTGATACTCTGAGAAGTACAGGTTAGGGAACAACTGGGATACAGTGACCACAATACATTGTGCTGCAACATAACCTCAGGAACACATCACTCCAGATCAAAAACTGTGGTCCTGAATATCAAAAGAGCAGATTCTGGCAAGATGGGGGAAATGCTGAAAGATAAGCCAGTATGTATAGTGGGAGTGAACTTTCAGATGCCAAATGTAATGTCAGAAAGAGGAATATAATGGAGGCGACAGCATCATGCATGAGACAGATTAGGAAGAACAAAAATCCAGACAGGTGGGAGAGGCAGTAAGGGCAAAAATGAGCATCATTCAGAAAATACAAGGGGTAACAGAGTAAAGCCAACCAGGATGATTATATGAAAAAGCTGAATGGGGCCAGAATAACAGTAATAAAAAGTCAATGGGGAGAGAAAAACCCTCTTTAGGTATACTAGTGAATAAATGAAAACTATGGATGATATTATCAGCTTAAAGAAGCAGGAGACATGTGTGGAGGAGGATGGGGAAAAAGGATGATATACTGAATGATTACTTTTGTTCAGTATTCACCATGAAGAGGGGTCACTACTTGAGGTGGAGTGCAGCAAAAAGTGAGGCGGGGAGAGAGGACTGGAGTTAGCACCCATCTCAGAAGAAAGGGTGCTCAGGGACCTCAAAACCCTGAAAGTCAGCAAAGCATATGGTCCTGATGGGTTTCACCCCAAGGCACTGAAGGAGGTTGGGCATACATTGGCAGCACCACTGGTAAGTCTGCTTAATTGTTTTCCTGGAGACGGGGGTGGTTCCAGCAGACTGAAGGGTAGCTAATGAGGTGCCACTTCACAGCAGCGGGGAAAGGATGAATCCAGGAAATTACAGCTGGTGAGTCTAACTTCAATTGTAGTTAAGTTGCTGTAAAATATCATTACAAACATAGTGGAAGATTTGGAGGCAGATGGGTTGCAGAACAAGAGGTAGCATGGGTTTCTAGCATGGGAATCTTACCAAACTAACCTGATCAACTTCTTTGATTGGGTCTCCAAGGCACTGAATAGAGGCCAAGAAGTGGATGCATTATACCTCAGCTTTAGCAAGGCCGTCAATTCTGTTCCTCAGAAGCCTAATAAAAATGCTGAGTGATCTGGGGGAGGGAGGTACAAACTGACCAGGTGGAAAGGAATGGCCTGCGAGGCAGGAGGCAGAGGTGGTCATCAATAGGGCAATAAGGTATACACAGAACCCAGTGGATTCACAAATGGAGTACAGCAGAGTTGGGTTCTAGGACCGGTGTTCTTCAATATCTTCATCTGCAACATAGGAGACTGAATCTAGAATAATGTGCATCTCTTTGCTGATGACAGCAAGATCTGCAGCAGAGTGAACACTGAGGAGGGAGTTAGAGAAATGACAAGAGACCTGGAAAAATTGGAAAAGTGGTCCAGACTGTGGCAACTAAAGTTCAGCACAAAAAGTGCAAAGTGATGCACATTGGTAGAAAGAACCCTAAAACAGGTAATAAAATGGGAGGAGTAAAGGTGAGGCAAATAAAAGAGGAGAGAGACCCATGGGAAATTGTTAGTAAACTGCCCGAAGTTCACTGCACAGTGCAACAACACATATGGGAAGGCAAATAGGAGGCTGAGATGTATAGGAGTGGGATTTGAAAGCAGGAAAAAGGAGGTGATACTGCCCTGCAACAGGTTCCTGAAAATGTGGCACCTGAAGTATTGCATGCAAAAAGATGATTCAGGAGCAGCAGAGGAGGTTGAATGAGGAATGTTTGGTTGATCTTGACATTATATACACCAGAGTCAGGAAGGAAAAAGGGGATGTGCTTGACACTGGCACTATGTGATAACGTTGCATACACGAATACCACAGACAAAAATTTTGATGAATTTCATTGAATACAAAAATACCCTGGAGAAATAGTACCACACAGCAAAATATGGAAACAACATGCCTGGCCCTAATGCAGGGTGCTTTGCCCCCCACACCTCTAAATGTAGGGGTCTCCACCACCCACACCCCCAGTCCTATATATAACAAACTCCTGTCTGCTCAACAGTGGAGAAAAAGGAATCTCATATGTCGCACGGGGGTAATATTGCCCATGGGACATTTTTGTACGAGACATATTGACTTTGACATTTTTGCCTGTGAGATGTTGTATTCAGCATAATGACTGGTTACCCTTGAGACTTATTATCACCACTTGAGACCCAAGGGGTGGATGGTGAGGTCATGGCTGCTCTGGGCCAGCATTAGCCTAAAATGGCATTTATCATCTCCATAATATTGCCTGGATTAAGCTACATCTGGCACCAGCTAACTTGGTGACAATAGTCCACGCCTTTGTTACCTTTAGGCTGGAATGTTGCAGTGTTCTATACTGAAGGTTATCTAAAGGTTTGATGCACCACCTGCAGTTGGTCCAGAACACCGTGGCCTGGCTGATGGCAGGAACTTCTTATAACTAGGGGCCACATCATGCTTGTCTTGCTCAATCTGCACTGGCTGCCAGTTTCATGGCATATCACCTTGAGGAACTGCTTGTTAACATTCAAGGCCCTATACAGTTTGGGCCCCAGCTACCTGAAAGATCTGTTGATATCATACACTTCTACTCATCCTCTCCACTCCACAGATCTGGATTTGTTCCAGATCCCCCCCCCCCAAGTCAAGCAATCAGGTGACAGCCTTTGGGGCTACTGCCTCATTGCATGAGATTCTTTCCTGGTAACTGAATGGCTTCCTAAATGGTGGAGGCTTTCCAAAAATCATTCAAATATTTTTATTCACTCAAGCCTAACCAGATCAGTTATTTGTTGATTGTTATTTATTATTTTGTATTGTTCAGTTTTTTGGTTATACTGCTGTAAGGCACACTGGGCCTTTGGGAAATGGTGTCAAACAAATAAAATTTGTCTTGCCTTGCCTGGGCAGAGACACAAAAGACCCCAAGCTATGGCTAGGGACACTGCAAGTTAAAAGATAGGTCAATGAACTGTGGAGGTTTGACGTCTTGTACCACTCCACATGGGCCTAAGACCTGTTGGAGACCCATCAAGAGGAGTGGTTGCTCAAGAAGACAGTGGCCAAACTGGGAAATGTGACAGGCATAGTCTCCCTGAGGATCACCTCCATGCCTCGGAGAAGGATGATGTGAAGTGGTGACAGCTCAGCTCTGGGAGCAGTGGTCTTCACGCACATGGAGGGTCAGACCTGACCCAATGTACTATGACTAAGATTTGTGGATGATTGCAGTCACTAATGGTTCATGGGGCTGTTGTCCCCATTGGGGCACAGATTGAATGTAGTTTTCATTTTGTGGGTGTCTTTCAGGGGCCTAAGAAGGAGGAAGTCCAGCTGAAGAGGAGGTCAGAGAGGGAAGAAGGTTGAGTCTGTGGTCTGTTGGCCAGTAGGATCAGCTATAACATTGAAGGCTGAAAAGAAAATAAATAATGGATTTCATTCTGTGAGACTCTGATCAAACTTTCCATTTTCTGTGTTTAAGGTATCCTTTAATATGTTCCTATAAAAATATAAAATATGTGACACATACTTTAACCACTGTTTGCTTTGCAGATTAGTGTGGAGCAGCTGGCACTTGAAGTGTTGGACTACACCAAGATATACCTACATACGCTGGGTTACCAGTCAATATGCTGTATGAAGTACAGGTAAGGAATAATAATGTATCAAAAATATTGTTTGCATTTATAGTGCACTGATGTTATTATTGTGAGTCAACTATAGCTGACTGGAGTTGTTTATATATATATATATATATATATATATATATATATATATATATATATTGTGGGGGTGTGCAAGGGCAGGGTCCCCACATAACACTGGAGACTTTAGTGCCCCATAGGCACAGCACAGTGTATCCAAACTAATCTTTTTTTTTCTTTCTATTTTCCAGGGTCTGGGGGCTCATTCGTGGCTGTATCCCCCACAGCCCCTCCGTTTGATCCTGCTGCCACCACAAGTCAAGAGAGCCACCTGAGGGTCTGGAGGGCTCATTCGTTGCTGTACTCCCCACAGCCCCTCCGTTTGATCCTGCTGCTGCCTCAAGTCAAAGCCACCTGAGGTACAGAGGACAAGCTCCACTCTTTGAATTTGGTGCCTTTTGGGCAGCTGGCTGAACTCTACTCTAATTTCATACTGGCCACTTGGGAGCTACTGTTGTTGCTGCTAATTACAGGCAGTTTTCACTGAAATATACTGATTAACTTAGTGTTTCCCTGTTTTATTTATTTTCCTGCTTTTAAATGTATCCTGCTCTCTCTCTTAAACTTTTATTCTCTACTCCTCCGTTCTGTACCCCCATGGCCATTGCTACACCTGCCTCTGTCCCTCCCCTCATTAGGTCCTTTCATTCTCTGTCTTCCTCCCATTAGCTACCTTCTAAACTTAGGTCTTCTCTCTCCCTACCCTCTGAGACCTTTAGTGCCCTTAGGGCATGGCACAGTGTCTCTGAATTAATCTTTATTTCTTTTCTATTTTCCAGGGTCTGGAGGGCTCGTCATGGCTGTACTCCACCACAGCCTCCGTCTTGATCCTGCTGCTGCAAGTCAAGAGGGCATCTGAGGCATGGAGACAAGCTCCACTATTTGAATTTGGTGCCTTTTGGGCAGCCGGCTAAACTCTTTGCTCTAATTTCATACTGGCTCCTGGGAGCTACTACTGCTGCTGCTAATTACAGGCAGTTTTTCAGCCCTCCCCACCCCTGTCTCTATTAAATTTGCTGCTGCTCACCTACTTTCCCAATTGGTTGCTGTATATAGGAGGTGGTCCCTCAGCTGTAGCTCCCAGATTAATTTGTCTGCCTCTCCCCTGCCCTCTTCAGAATGATGCAAGCAAGGCACAGCACCAGCTCCATTTCTAACCTGCCTATTCTTCTCTATTCAATCTCACAAGGTGGAACTAACAGTATCCCCTACTTACTCATGATTCTTACTCCATACCAACCTACTAGGTTTCAACCTCAACTAAGACCCTTGCATAAGTGAAACCCCTCCACTAGCAGAAATACACTCCCAATAAACTCATGGAACATAATCCAATTTAAACCTTATGGTTACCCTCTGCATAAACTCTATCAATCGTAAAATCTTTCCCACTACATTAAACTTCTTTCCCAATAAATGCATGGAACTTACTCCCCTAATAAGTTACTAAGTTAAACCTCTACTAAAACCCTTATATCACCTGACATCTCAACCTTAATATCATCATGTCCTTGTTTCATCTTCTAAAAGGTTTGCTTACAAGCTGCACCCTCCTACTAAATGTACAGCTGGATGTGCCACCCCAGGGTAGAACAACCACAACTCTTCAGCCCATTGGCCAATCACTGTAAAGCCCTGCACACTACCCAGCCTGCACCCCATCCAAGTTGAGCTCTCCCCTTAGTGTGCTAACTCTGACTCAATGTAATACAGCCATCCTATACATACCTCTGAGTAAGAAACTCTCCAAGAGGCCTTTCCTTCCTCCCATCCACTCATTCGTTCACATATCTATTGCTCTTATCTGGTGACATCACACTGAATCCTGGACCCATAAAGGGAGCAGAGACTCTCCCTCTAACCTCATGTTGTCCATGGTCATGTGCATAAGGTCTTAAAGTAGCCCACATGAACATACAGAGCATAAGGAGAAAAATGTCTGAGCTTGATACATGGGTCCAGCACTATAAGGTAGACATCCTTTGCATTACTGAAACTTGGCTTAAGCCCTCCATCCTGTCCTACGAGGTTGCCCTCCCCGGCTTCACTTCCTTTAGGAAAGATTGTCCCTCAAAGAAGGGAGGGGGAATATTGATTTACACCAGGGCAGAGTTAGCAGCCTGTGAACTACCAGAAATAAAATTCAAAACCACTGTAGAGAACTTATTTCTCACAGTCACCCTAAGCTAAATCAAGAAGTTAATTATAGGGTGTATCTATCTACCCTCCTACTTTGCTTCTTCCTCCTACCCTGAACTCTTCTCAAATTTAGATACCCTACCTTATAGGGACATAATTCCCTGTCATCTTCAATCTCAACTGGCTAGAGCAAGCAAAACCCAACACCTAGCTGCACTCTCGACACCAACCTAGAGCAAGTCTCGACCAACCTATGCGATTTAATATGGAGATGGGCAAGCATAGCCTACTTAATTGGATGCTAACAAAACAACAAACAGCACATCAAATCAGCAGAAATCTTCCCAGATGCTATAAGTGACCACTCCCCACCTACTGCGCCTGAAAACAACACCCCCAAGAATTATAAAGTCTCAGGACCTCACCAACTTCAACTTGGCTGCATTCCTGAGAAGTCTGAACTCCATCGATTGGGATTCTATCAATTCCTCCCAGATATTAATCTAGCCCTGGATTTCTTTGTTAATATCTACCTCCATCCTTGACTCACATGCCCCATTCAAACTAACAAAGGCCAAGGACATTCACTCCCTGACTCTCCCAGGATCTATGGCATTTAATGCACTCTCATGATAGGGCCTGGAAAATCTTTAAGAAATCTAGCCTCAGCTCTGACTGGCAGAGCTACCGCCACTGCAAAATGCTTGTAAAGCTAAAATCACAAAGTTCAAGTGAGACTACTTCCAATCATTGCAATTCAACTCACAAACCCTAAAATCTTCTGGGCATAAGTCAATGCCCTCATCAAGGGCAAGGAATGTACCATTCCCTAGACCATGATCAATAATGGCACAGTTCTGTCCACCCCCTTTTAAATCTTGTCTGGTATAAATTACTTTTTCACAGACCTAGACAGACATAAACAAGGCCTACCAAATGCACCACTCCACCCCATCAATGCCAATCCTGATGATACTCCCACTCCTCTCCATCTGAAACTCACCTCACAGATCGAGGTTCTCAAGCTCCTAAATAAACTCAACCCTGATGGCTCACCAGGATTCGACTCCCTTCCTCCCAAATTCCTTAAGATTGGTGCTTTCGCTATTGCTTACTCAGTCACGCAATTAATCAATAGATCCTTCCGTTCACACACCATTCTGGATAAATGGAAAATTGCAATAGTGGCCCCTGTACAGAACAGTGGCCTGTCTAACCTTATGGAAAACTATAGACCCATATCTATACTATGTCCCCTAGCTAAAATTCAAGAAAGAATACTAAACAATCAGCTATATTCCTTCCTTGAGCTGACAAATGCCATTACCATCTCACAACATGGTTTCCAGAAACTGCATGGGATAGAATTCACACTCATCAATGGGCTGGAGTTACCACTCCCTTGCACACATCATGGGTGGGGTCCCCAGGGGTGTATCTTGGGTCTGCTGCTATTTTCCATTTTCATTAATGAGCTACCTGCCAATTGTGGAGGCGATTGGGAAAACGCTATGCAGATGACGCTATTCTATATAGATCCGACAGAAGTATCTCCTCCATTGAATCAGGCCTTGAAAAAGACTTTTGGCAACTTGAAGCCTGGTTTAGGCAAAACCTACTGGTACTCAATACCAAGAAAACTAAAACAATGCTGTTCCATCACACTTCCTTTGACTTGTCCATCCAACAACCCTTCACAATCAACACCTTCAATGGCACGGCTCTCAAAGGAATGGACTTTTTAAAATACTTAGGGATAACCCTGGATGAAAATCTATTCCTCGAGACCCACTATCTTAAAATTATTAAGTCTACACACCAAAAACTGTGCCTACTTTATCAAATTGCCCCTTACCTGACCTACCAATCCCTGAGAACAATTGCCTGAGCAACTCTGCTCCCTGATCTTTTTTACTGAACCCCTCTATTTCATTCAGCTAAATCATCTATCCTGACCAAATTAAAGTAAACTTATCACATATCTGCACACTTTGCTTCAATAGTACCTGCTCAAACGCACCACTGCAGCATCCTCAATGCCCTAGATTGCTGTCCTTGAGGCAAAACATGACTTCCCCCTACTCTGTACTAAGTTCAATCTCACCCACCTCCCTTCCTCACCTATCCTTACTAACTTGCTCACTTTGAAACCCATCCCTAGGTCCCTACGCTCCTCTCACCTCCCTTTATTAAGTCTTCCGAAGATATAGCTAGTTGTAGGTAAGAGATCCTTTGCCTACATAGCACTCCAAAAATGGAACAGCCTCCCAGACAGACTGTTGTCCTGCACATCCCTTCCCTAATTCACAAAATGCTTTAAGCTGGCTCAGTGGCCCTGAGTGTTGAGGCGCTGGGTGTCATGCTGGCCACCCGTGTTCGGGAATGAGCATGGACTGCCAGGGGTTGGCAGGGGAATAGAAGGACTGAGAGACTTTGGACAGCTTTCCTTCTCTGGGGAGGGGGGTAACCAGAGATTAGTGCATGCCTGGCCCATAGCAGTGGCTGGGACTGGTGCACTGAAGCTGCGGACATGTGGGTCAGGAGTGCGGGAGATGCTTGATGGGGCGGTACTGCACCATCACAGGCATCATTGCATGCTCCACTTCAAAGGAACAAAGAAAAGGAGAAATCATTCATGGCAGATGAAGGGGAGTTTGCAGGCTCCACCCTGACTAGCCACAGCACTGGTACACTGGATCCGCCTTTCAGTGGGGAGGGGCCCTGCCAACCCCGCCAAGGAGGGTAAGCCCTGGGGAATACAGCTGGCACTGGATGGTAGATATTCGGGTGAATGGGCTGGGACTCCCTCAGAATGCAAGGGCCGTGGAGCAGGATTATAAAATACGACTAAAAAAAAAATGCTTTAAAGAACTCTTCTTTCCCCATCTATCTGCTCCTGCTACTAATTCCACCTTCTCACTCTCATGCCCCCTCTACCTATTCTGCATTTCCTCTTCCCTCTATTCCACTACCCCATGTTACCTTTATTATTCTCTACCACTCAGTTTAAATATCTCACTGTAAGTACTATCTCTACAATTGTAAATACTTGGGTCATGCTAATCTGTTGTGTGTATACAATCGATCCATTATTCATTTCAGAATCCCTATCCGTGTTATGTCTGCAATTTAATTGACACTGGCACTGATATACTGTCTGTCAGCAAAAGTTAGTTGGTAGATTGTATTCTCTAACTCCCATCCTGATTCACATACTGTATGTTTCTTACTTAATGGAATTTTATTTCCTGGTCGCCCTGAAAAGGGTTATGTGTATCTCAGTGGGCCTACCAGGTTATCAAAATTCAAATAAATAAATTGTAAAAAAATTACTTTGGCCCTGATTACAGTTGTTTTCTTTGGCATGGTTCCATTGCCTGCTTTGGAGGTTTTAACTGCTTGGCATTTTATCAAGTAGCTGTGTTTGCCATAGGTATAGTTTCTTAGTGGTCATTATTGGAGACATTTTTCTTTTAGACATTATGACATGGTTCCCATTCGCAGAGTGGCATAAGGAAATTTTATTTGTTCTCCAGGCGGAGAAAGCACTAGTTTGTCTGGCAGATCATTTGGAGGTCTACCACAAGACTTGGCAACCCTTACATACTTTATTGATGATGCCTTTGTGATATGAAGGGCACCCTACTTTTATTATTTTATTGTTTTTTTTGTTTGTTTTTTGTAACTTTTCGCAGCTTGGCTTCTAAGTACTGATGTAAATGATCTCCTACCTAAGATGTTTATTGTCTTAGTGCTTAAGCTAATGTTTTTTATTTCTCTTTTCCTCTTTTTTTTTCCCTTTACCTCATGTTATATTTGTACTTCTTGCTTCACTGCACTCTGTTTAGAAGACTGGGGAGGGGTCTCAAGCAAGTAGCTACTTCCATTGCTTTTTCCAAAGCACTACCTCTGAGAGGCATGGGCGAGCATAGGGGTGCCCGCACCAGAAACTTTGACACATGGTTGAAGAACTGGTGCAGCAAGGAAAGGTTTGGATTCATTGGTGACTGGGGACCCACCTGGAAGGATGGGAGCTTATTCAAGCCTGACAGCCTGCATCCATCCTGGAGAGGAACCCAGATCCTCAATGAAAAGTTTAAATGCTACACTGGCAAGCTTTTAAACTAGTCAAGGGGGGTGTCAGGCCAGCAAGAAGAGAAATTGAATGCCCACCCCCAGAAGCTAGTGAAGGAGCAGGGGACAAGGTGGGGGGGATAGCATATCAAGGCAAAGTGCAAAAGACGGAGGAAGGGAAGAATAGAAGGGACACAGGTACCCAAGGAGTGCATAGATAATCAGAGGGAAGAAAACAACAGAAGGACAGAAGGCAGGGTGGGCCAGGCAAAAAGATCACCCAGGAAGGGGGAGAGTGTAGGACAACAAAACAGGGGAGGGAAGTTACATCATGGAGAGCCATGTGTGCCAATGCCAGGTGCCTTAGCAACAAGAAGGAGAACCTGGAGGCAGCTATAGCACAGTCAGACCTGGATATTTTGGCCATCACGGAGACCTCATGTAATAATAACCATGACTGAGAGATGGCCATACCCAGCTATAACCTATTCAGGAGTGACAGGAAGGGCAGGAAGGAGGAGGAGTGGCACTGTATGTGAAAGATAACATTAAGGCCACAGAGATCCAAAGGAAATGAGGGGGGAGATACTGTGGGTTAAGCTTCAAAAAAAAATGGAAGCGGCCATCCTTACAGTGGTATTCTATAGACCACCAACCCAGCTGGAAGAGACAGATAGGGAATCGATGCCATCCAAACAATGGTGGACAAGGTGGAGGTAGTGCTGGTTGGAGACTTCAGCATGCCAGAAGTGGACTGGAGCCTCCCAGCAGCAGCAGCAGCAGCAGCAGCCAGGAACAGATTTATCTTGGACTCCCTTCAGGGACCTTTCCTTAAACAATTGGTCATGGAACCAACTCAGTAGAAGGCAATACTGGACCTGGTGCTCACAAATGGGGACAGTGTGATGGGGGTCACAGTGGGAGAGCACCTGGGGAACAGTGACCACTGGACACTGGTTTGAAATAACTGAATGGGCAGATTCCGGCCATACTAAAACATGTATCCTAGATGTTAGGAGGGCAAATTTGGGAGAATGAGGAAATGCTTGGAAGAAGCACTATCTGGAATGGTGAAGGAATTAGGGATGGAGGAACAGTGGGAGTATTTAAAACAGGGATAGAAAGGGCAGCATAATTATGTGTTAAGCAGGTTAGCAAGGAGAAAAGGAAGAGGAAACCTTATGGTATTCCAAGGTGGTAGCAGAGAAAAAGTGAAAGCCTAAAGGATTGTGTTCAAGCAACACAAAAAACACAGACAGAAGAGGATAGGGAAAGGTACCAGGAGAAGTAAAGGGAATTAGGAAGGCCAGTAAGGGAAGCCGAAGCTCAGACAGAGGAGTGCATTGTGAAAACAGTGGTTAGAGGGGACAAAACCTTTTAAAGGTATGTAAGTGAAAAAAGGAAGTCAAAGGGAGGGGCAGTGAGGCTAAAGGGTGAGGGCAAGAGTAGTGTTGAGGATGACAACAATAAAGCAGACATACTGAACAGATATTTATGGTCAGTCTTTACAGTAGAAGGGGCAGGTAGTGGGCCAGAAGGGAGTACAAAGTGGGGGAAGAGCACAGAAATGGATACAAGTCCCTTTCCATGGGAAAGGGTCCTAAAGGAACTGGAAAGAATAAGAGTTGATAAAGCTATGTGCTGGTCCGGTCCTCTTCAGCATCTTTATCAGTGACATTACGGATAACATAAAAGGGAGAATTTCCCATTTGCCTATGACACAAAACTCTGTAACAGAGTGAACATGTTGGAGGAGTGGATAGAATGAGGAGAGATCTGCAGAAGCTTGAGCAATGGTCAGGGGTGTGGCAGTTGATATTTAATCCACAAAGAACAGAATAATGCACATGAGGCACAAAACCCTGGAACAAAATATCAGCTGGTGAGGAGGATATAGCATGTTCCCAGCAGGAAAAGGACCTAGGGGTTATCATCTCTGATGACCTAAAGGTTGGGAGTCAGTGTGATAAACATAGAAACATAGATGGCAGATAAGAACCGCTTGTCCCACCTAGTCTGCCCATTTCCCTACCTAACAGATAAGCTGCAAATCCTAGTTAACCAACAACCTACTTCCTCCTACCCACCACTAGAATTGTCTTATGTCTGTCCCATGCATTCTTGAATTCCCCCACTGTTTTTGACTCTATGACCTCCTCAGGAAGGCCATTCCATGCATTTATAACCCTCTCTGTGAAGAAATACTTCTTCACATTACCTCTGAGCCATCCCCCCTCTATCTTCAAATTGTGCCCCCTTGTTCTTGCACATCTCTTTTTCTGAAAGATAGAAACATGGAACCATAGAATTTGATGGCAGATAAGGACAGCTTGGCCCACCTAGTCTGCCTATTTCCCTACCTAACGGATAAGCTGCAAATCCTAGTTAACCAACAGCCTACTTCCTCCTACCCCCCACTAGAATTGCCTTATGCCTGTCCTATGCATTCTTAAATTCTCCCACTGTTTTTGACTCTACAACCTCCTCAAGAAGGCTGTTCCACGTATCCACAACCCTCTCTGTGAATAAATGCTTCCTCAAATTACCTCTGAGCCATCCTGCCTGTATCTTCAAATTGTGCCCCCTTGTTTTTGCACATCTCCTTTTCTGAAAGATACTACCCTCTTGGACTTTGTTGATTCCCTTGAGGTATTTGAAAGTTTCTATCATGTCTCCTCTCTCCCTCCTTTCCTCGAGGCTATACATCTTTAGTTCCTTTAGTCTTTCTTCATATGTCTTCTGATGCATACCCTGCATCATTTTGGTTGCCTTTCTCCGGACAGCCTCCACCCTGTCTATGTCTTTGGGAAGATAGGGTCTCCAGAACTGTACACAGTACTCCAGATGTGGTCTTACCAACTGTCTGTACAGAGTGCCAACAACTTCCTGTTTTCTACTGGTGATGCCTCTCCCTATGCAACCCAGTATCCCCCCAGCCCTCCTTACTGCCTTCTCACATTGCTGGCCCACCTTTAGGTCATCTGATATGACTATCCCCAGGTCCCTTTCCATTTTTGTTGTTGTCAGTAACTCACCACTCATTGCGTACTCTTCCCCTGGGTTTTTGTTTCCCAGGTGCATTACTTTGCACTTCTTTGCATTGACTCTAAGCTGCCATACATTTGACCATTCCTCCAACCATGCCAAGTCCCTTTTCATCCTTTCCACCCCACCTTGCATATCAACTCTGTTGCAGATCTTTGTGTCATCTGCAAAGAGACATACTTTCCCTTCGAGTCCCTCTGCAATGTCACTTATAAAGACATGAAAAAGGACCGTCCCCCATACTGAACCCTGCAGTACCCCACTAGTAACCCCCTTTCTTCACTGTGGACTCCATTTACTATTACCCACTGTGTCCTGTTGTCCAGCCAGTGTTTTACCCAGGCTACCATGCTAGGACTCACTCACAGGCTGGCTAATTTGTTTATTAATCTTTTGTGTGGGACTGTGTCAACGCCTAATGATAAGGCAGCGGCAAAGAAATAGGATGCTGGTGTAGGCAGGGGCATCACCAGCAGGAAAAGGAAGGTCATACTTCCACTGTACAAGACATTAGTGAGGCCACACCTGGAGTACCGTGTCCAGTTCTGGAGGCTTTACCTATGCAGAGATATAGACTGCGTGGAGACAGTTCAGAGGAGTACAACCAAGATGGTACAGGGTTTGTATCACAAGTCCTACAAGGACAGGCTGAATGACTTGAATATGAACTCCCTGGAGGAGAGGAGGGAGAGGGGGATATGATAGAGACATACAAGTGTCTCACTGGGAGGAACAAGGTGCAGGAAAACACCATTTTTCAGAGGAAGAGATGTTCCAGGACTAAGGGTCATGGGATGAAATTGGAAGGAGGGAGGTTCAGAGGTAACATGAGGAAGTATTTCTTCATGGAAATGGTGGTGGACAAATGGAACACCCTGCCAGAGGAGGTGGTGGGGGCTGAAATGTTTCTGGAATTCAAGAATGCATGGTATAGGCATTGGGGATCTTAGCAGTTGGGGGAAAGGGATAACCCAGTTCAAGAGAAGCTTGAAGAGGCAAAATTACATGCACAATTAGGGCAGACTAGGTGGGCCAAATGCCCTTATCTGCCATCAGTATCTCTGTATCTATGGAAGGTGGGTGGGGGACGTTAGGGGTGATTTTTCTGTCTGTTTGTACTGTTGTTAATTTTTGGTTTGAAGAGTTTGTGGTTGTGTGGTTGTTGGTTAGATCTTTTATTGTTTTGTCATGTTGATAGTGCTTTCTTTTGGGTTGTAACTAAATGTTTTAATAAAGATTATTCAATTTAAAAAAAAAGAATTGGACTACACACTTTGTAATGGTGGTACAGGAGAAAAGCCAAGGCTGTTCTGCTTTTGGCTTGACCTTTTTCTGTATGACAAGATCTGGTTACATAAAGGTTAGGTACAGTGTCACCACCGTAGGCCATGTGTTGAGGAAATGGGGCCTGTGGGGGACCTGGTTAGTGTTTCACAATTTTGTCTTTGGGTACAATTGGTTTGGCATGATTCAAGATGCTCCCTCTGTGGATGGTGGATGAGGGCAAAGACGGTCTCACCACATGACTACATTTTGTACTTGCAAGGGTAGTTTACCTCCTGTATGGACTGTTCCAGTTGGGACACCAGTGAGAGAAGGAATTACCAGATGGGATGGGCTGAGGAGGCTCATGCTCAGGGACATGATGGGGGCCCTGCAGCCTCGTGGCTGTTCCCAGGTCACTTTGGTTATTGTGCTGTTGCAAGAACTGTGTAGAGCATCCATACAAGACTGCATAGTAGGGGTCTGTTTGTAACTGCTTGTGGGCAGAGAGTCCAGGATTGAAATGAATTGTGAGGAAATGTTGCCTGAAATTCACTGGGATCAGTAGAGTAACCTCATGCATTATTCCTGGACTCTGGTGTTTAATTGTTAGTATACTTTAGATATGTGTGTGTGTTTGTGTATGCTCCTGGTTCTTCTCCAGTTACCCCTGTCCTCTAACTAGTATCACAGTCCCTTCACATTTGGGGTGAGCACCCCTGAGGGCCCTGGGGTGCTTACACATACATATGAATAACCTTCCTTAATGAAAGCATTGCAATTCAGAAACAAGATTTCAGGTAACTGGGAAACATCTTTTGAATAATTCGAGACTTTTGTCTTAAGAAGCTAAGGTTAAAAATGTGGCATGTTCTTTAACAGAAAGCATTCCAGGCTGAAAGATAGGGGAGACAAATGATCTCAGAAGAACTGAGCTTCATTTTGGTCCTGGGAATCTCTAAGAGGTTAGAAGGCATATAAAGCCCTAGTATCATAAGACTGTATGTGGTATGATACAATTGGTTAATTTAGTAATTGACAGTCTTTGTTAAATAACAGGTAAATAAAACTAATACCCTGCAACCAGAACAAATGCAGTGTCATGGATGAGGCAAATACTTGTAGTGGTAAATCAGTTGTTTTTTTAAAACTCTCAAATCATTTTTTTTAAAATGCCCGGCTCATAATAACAACAACGATCTCTGTGTAGGGCATTTCTAACAGCAAGCTACTTTTTGAGCAAGGTGCTAATTGCCAGGAAATGCCTTATAAATCAGTTGCTGTTGATCATTTCATTTTTTCTCATTAAAAATGTTGTAAATCTTAAACTGAAAGCTGCTTTTGTTATAGTTCTACAAAAATATTAGACTGAGAGGAGCAATTTGACCTGACCTGCACTTCTTTTCTGGTTCACTTGAAAACAGAGAACATTATGTTATTCATTTTTTTATCTCTTCCTGTCTTTGAATTAAAGGACTCATACATTATCTGAAATTTGTGTCGTGCTTATATTTAATGTGCTGCTGGCACACTTCAGCCAAAAAGCACTGTAATTACAGGTGAAAAACAGTAGGCCAGAGTTCAAACTATAGCCCTTCCAAGTACATGTGACCTAATAAAATAACAAAACCTACCATTCTTCATCTGTTGTAACTCCCAGATGCTTATTATTACCCCTTCATCTGCACTATCTCAGTGCTGAGCTCTTGATTTTGACAGTCAAAGCAGTAGCAATGACCAATTCTCTTACTAAGAAAAAGATAAAATGCTTCTTGCATGGCTACCGTAATTTATAAAATAGCTACAATTTCTGACATTCCCCAGATGTTTACTGTTTCTCATTTTCTGTATTTCCTAGGTCTTCCTGTGCAATTTTTACAGTTTGCACAATTAGAACATTCCAGTTTTGATGTAAAATTAGTTTAATGCGAGCTATCGAAAGCCAGAGGGTCCCAATGATGATGATGATGATAATGAAAAGATTTCACAGTTCCGCTACCTTACGGTTTCACTGCTGTGTTCATTGGAAAATCATGATCTGGATTCTCAGACAGTGGTTTTCCATTACATTTTTTTTTACTTCATGCAAGCCAGAGCTCTAGTAGTACAGCTGTTTAGTTGCAATGGCACTCCTACAGTGTAAACTATTCTCAGCTTCAGCACTGCTGTGACCTAATGCAAGGCAAAACCTTGCAATGCATGACAGAGATGGGCTGTATTCAGCTGAAAAAATCCATGCTGTACCACTGCATGGTTCCTCTCCTATGGAAACCAAAGAAAAGGAGGTGCACAAACACACCACTCATAGGTGCTGCCCTGAAATAGAGATCATGCAAATGCAGAAAAAGAACTAGACACACTCACTGAGGGAGGCTTAACATACCTTTTTATTGCAAACCAACAAAACTGCTGTGAACAAAACTCGCCATGTGCCACTCTACACAGGCTTCATCAGGGTGATGACACCTGTCTAGGGTGAATGAGCATGGGGAGTTTTGTTCCCAGCAGTTTAGTTAGTTTGCAATAAAATGGTATGTTAAACCTCCCTTGGTTGGTGCGCCTGATTCGTTTTCTTCATTCCTGTCCTATGGAGGTGCAGCACAAGCACAAGTATCAGCACTGTATGTGAAAGCAATGCACCACTAGTAGTTCAAGCAACATTATTTCAACTATGGAAGTAAACCAGAGCTACCTCAAATACACTCATGCCAAATAGAAGGTGAACATTCATTTATTTATATACTGTGCAGTTGTCTTTTAGACATTTCAGTATTGACATAGACATTATCACAGAAGAGCAATTACTGTCAATGTAAATCATGGATGGGCAAAGCTTTTGTAGTTCAGGTTCAATTCAGTTAGAAACTGGACTCAGTTCTTTAATGAACTAGAAATTTCATTTAAGGAGGAATTATATGGCCAAAGAAGAGCTAGCACACAGTCTGTGTCCAAACGATAGTCTTTTTCTCCTACTCCAGCCAAAAACAGAAGATCCTCCTCCATTCACGCATACTGTCCCAGTTACCAGTCTCCTATCCCAAACCTTTTATTGGAACACAAAACATGAAAGCAAACAACCCAGAGTAGCTCAGTGAAAACTCTAAAGAGCCCTCAGACTCAATGTATCTTCCTAGCATGAAATAGACCAATTTTGGGTTACTTCTTTGCCCAGGAATGGGCCTCCCTCTCTGCAGCACAAACATCCTCAGGCTTATAGAAGCAGCATCCTCCTTTCTCCTCCCTGGAGGTCATAGAATGCTGGTATCGGTGGAAGGGGCAGGGAATGACAGTGCCCTATGATAAAATGCACACTTCGCAGCTCTGCTTGCCAGGGGCAAACTTCAAACCACTCAGCCTCTCAATGGGGAGGGACAGACTCAGCCTGAATGATGGAATAGCAGTGTGAGTGGATCTGAGCATCTGGGTAGTGTCTGAGGGATTGAGGTAAATGACAGGAAGCTTTTCAGTTACCTTTGGAGTTCTTAGATGGGACGAAGGGCCGTGAAATGAACCACCTGAATTTTAAAAAACAAATCAGTTTGTGAAACAGAGGACTCAAAGGATGGGATCTGAAACATTTAAGGTATCAACAGTCAGATGTAGCTTATCCTTTCTTGAGCCATGCTGACAATGCAATGCAGTACTGGTGTGGGTCCATACTATTGGAGGGTCCTCCTTCAGATGAAATATAAAGTGACTCAGACTCTCTCCTGCTTCATGGTGGTTATTCAGGTAGAAGTAAAGATCCTACTGCGTTATTCTAAAGAAAGAGGAATAACTCTGGTATTCTGGCCAGTGTTTCTACTCTTGTAAATAAAAAGCAGATGTGAATTCTATTGTACAGGTATGTGGATGTTTCTGGTACACAATCCCTGCTGCTCACTACACTCCAGGCATCCCACTCATTGCTCGGTATGTGTGGTGTGATGTCATGCTGATAAAGGTGAGGTGACACTTTATCTTTAGTTAAGGCTACAACATAACCACTGTACCACAGGGATTTCACCTCAATGCAGCATGATGGCACAGTGGAAATGACACTAGCTGTAAGTAAAAAAGAGTAGGTGTTGGATTCCTGCTAGGAACTTTACATTTTTGTATTTTCAGGAAAAAGATCACGGTTCAAATACTAACAGTGACTTACAACGTTTTTCTAATTTTTTTTTTTTTCCTTTTTGGAATTTTTCCTGTGTGGTGCTCCATGGCAGCGTGGAGTTGGGATATTTAATTATATTAATAAATAACTTAGATGATAACAAGAATTTATACAAGTAGAAAGTTGTCCCTCCAGGACAGGAAGTTCTTTACAGGGAAACTTCATGCTACCTTTACTATGCTTGCCTTTGTGATACAGTATGTATGGGAAACCTTTTTTTTATAAACGTTATCTGATTATCAATCCTAATTCTCTATGAATGTGAATCCCAGTAGACAGGCTCAGCCATGGTTGATGAGACAATGCTACCTACTAGTTAGCAAACTGATCTGTAAACCTAGAGACCTGTGTTTAATTCCCACCACCACAACTGATTCATTTTGTGACTGTGGCAAGGTAGCATGTAACCAGTCGGCTCAGGTGGACTTTTATGGAACACTCATGGATTGGAGTCTACAGCAGTCTTTCAAGCTTCAAACCTGCAATGGCTTTTATTCCACTGCTTTCACAGTTCTCAACATCAATGGTTTTGCTTCTGAATTTACACCACCAAATAAACCATGCTCCCTTCAGCATTAGACTCTCCTCTCTTTAGTTCCAGGATTTCATTTCAGCCCTTCTTTCCTTCTCTCTCTGCCAGACCCTTTTTTTGTTGACTATTTTATGCTCCATCCTATGGGAACTCTCCAGCTTCCTCCTCATCTCACCCCAAGCTCTACCTCCCACCAGAGACACCCTACCTTCCCTTGCACCAGCCTGGCGGATCCTCTGACTCTGAACTCCCCAAGGTGGGCCACCCTATCCACCTAGGGTGCTCTATATAAAATCAAGTGTGATGGGCTGGGTGATTGGCAGGAGAGAGAGAGTGTCCAGTATTGGGTGTGGCCTAGCAGGGATAGAAGAGCTTTTGCCTATCCCAGAGGACAGAGATTTCTTCTAAGTTTCCCCCAGGAGAGCAGCCATGCAATGATGTCAGCATGGCCACCCATAGACATCCTCCACACTCCTCCTTCTTAGCTGCTCCACACTAGTAGTACCTCCGGCCTCCACTGGAGGTCTCTGCTGTGCAGGAGGCACCCTGAATCCCTCCCCAGTGAGAGGAGAGCACTCCATCAGATGCTCGATCCTCTCCCTCCCCTGCTGACCCCCAGCACATGAGCTCGTTCCCAGACTCAGGTCACCGGCATGGCATGAGGTGTGGTGTCCAGCGTCTCAACCCTCAGTGCCACCGGGCCAGCTTTGCCAGATCCTTTCTTATAAGAACTCACATTAGTTCTCCCCTCTGCTACCCAGATGGTGTACAGATTTCTCCCTGTTTGACTTCTCTGCAGTGTCTTCTCTCAACACTACAAACTCAGTCAGCCACTCTTTCTCTCAGATCCTGAGCTCAGATCAGACCAGTTGCAGGACTCTTTCATTGGGCTGAGGCATGCCTTTTACATCTGCTGCTTCAGCTCACCTGGCCCCAATAATTAAATGTCTGACTGCTTTCAGCCATCCCTTACTCTGCTACCAAGCAAGTGCACTGCAGCCTTAAAGGGCCTAACCCAATTAAAGGCTGACTTGTCACATTCTGGTTCAGCTCCCAATGAGCCACTGACACAACCCTCTTTGGGTCCTGAAATGTGTCCTGAAAAATGACAGTAAAGGGCAAAGGACAGACAGACCCTGTCACATGCCCACCCACTCAGAACCCTGCTTCAGGCAGTAGTGGTCATCCCCTTCCTTCCTGAGAACAAAAAGTGGCCATGCTTTGTACTCTGCCTGCATAATGGGGCAGTGTACTCCATTCCCAAGGCTGAAGTTACTGTATCCTGACGCCTTGGGTGTACAGAACTGCCTGAGTGTACAGCACATTTGCACAATTTAGTTTTGGCAAATCTGCCAACTGTGTCCAGCCTGTCATTCCCAATTAAACAAAACAAACAAACAAACACAAAAAGGAGCACAATATGTGGATTTTGTGCCTGAACGTTCCACCTTTCCTGCAAGATGCTTGCCACCATGTGGGGTTGTTATATGTACATCTCATGTGGTGAGAACCCTTGGATGTTGGTGGGATGTCCCACAGTATCTGCATTAAGTATAGTATATCTTGACTAAAATATTAATGTCTGTCATCATACATTTGCACAGAGTGCTCTTTAAACATAAACAACATTGTTCCACCAGGCCGTCATTTTTACCCTTTTTCAGGGCACCTATTTTCTTTGTAACATCGATGCCCTATCAGCTATAGTGTTTTCTGCACTTCTGCCATACTATAGTATGTCTCATCCCTTCCCAGGTGGAGGGCTTTTCACTCTATCTTTTCGATAGGGCCCCTCATACAATCTTTGCAGCAACCATTTGGGCTTCCAAATAAGGGGCATTTCCCATCTTTGCTACCCACATAGCATTCAGGGCAACAGACAAAATATTAGGCTACTTCTTTAACTAGTCCTGAAGTAGGTATTTACTCCAGTATTTCCTCCCTTTCCAAGCATTCTGTACTAGGAAGCCTATTTCAGGTTTTCAGGTACCACTCTAAAAATTATATCCCCTTTTTATTCAACTCCAGGAAACCTCTTGACTGTTGCTTGTCCATTTTGTAATACCCTGCTATTGGTATTTAATGTGCTGATCTTGATCAAATCGCATCACTTTCATGTGTGGTTTGAGATACAGTGTGTATCAAAGGTGCTACATAAAATTAAATTATCTTCCTTTCCTTCCTTTGTCAATCTGATTTGAGGTATTAATTGAATTTTGTTTTCTGGGTAGACCCACTAAAACTGAAAGCCCCTATTTCAGGGGTGACATGGTGGGGGGGGGGGGATATAGATGGTAACCAACTGAAATTGAACCAGATTAAGCTGTTGGTGGTATTTTTAGTGAATGGGGGAAATTTGGCCAAGACACCATGGAAATTCCCCTACTCTGCCTGCAGGGGTGCTGTCACTTCCTGTGGACAGGATGGAGGGACCCATTTTGGAGCCAGACACAGGAGGAGGAGCAGTAAGTGCTGATGTGGCAAGGGAGATAGCCTCCTCCCCTGCCCCTGTATTGCTAGAGGCTAAAATGAATTTCAAATTTCCTGAGGATATGGGCAATGCACCAACATGCTACTTTGATTCAGAAATGGACTGGACCCAACAAGAAGCAACAAATGAAACAGAAAAGGTACTTATAAAACCTATAAATCAAGTAGATAAAAGTACAGAAAGGCAACAAAACGAAAAATTATTGCAACAAATTCTAGAACAAAAGTATAAATGTAAGATACAGTAAGAGGCTCTGCAAGCAGAATTGTCAGTAATGCAGTCTGATATAATGACAGCCAGCTCTGCTGACTCCTGAAGGCAGGCACAGCTGAAGAATGATGCATCCAAATCAAAGGATGCAACTGGACAGAATGCTGACATTAATGGTGATGGTTTCCTACTGACTGATAGCTTTAAACAGCATCGTGCTGTGTGTCAAAAGCCTGAGAAATCATATAAAGAGAAAAGTCTAAACCATCAGTCAACAAATGAAAAAGATAACCCTCTCTAAATGGCTGGCAGTTCAATTGGAGACAAAACCGAGTGCCAAGAGCTGAGGGGGTGTACAATGCATAAAAATTATTGAGAATCATACGTCTGAGCCACAAGCAAGTTTATCATCGATACAGGAGCAAAGGGAGACTGTTGATATGCAAACCCTGGTCACCTTGGAGAAAACACAGAGCCTAAATAAATCATAAGAAAACGTTGCATTTTCTGACAGCTGCTCAGCTGTTTCTGAAGTATGAGGACATGGTTGGGAACACTGATGCAGTAAAAAACAAGCAGCAACAGGGAGAACCAAGCAAACCACTGAAAAAAGCCACACAGAGCTCTGTAGAAACAAAAACGAGGCATGTAAGTGAAAACTGCAGTAGGGAAAAAGATCTTACACCACCAATGAGACAAGCTGTTATTACTGACATAGAAAGTGACAAAGAGAAAAAAGTGGGGAAAAAGACTTTAGGAGTAATATATTCAGCAGCACAAATGAATGGTAAAACTAACACCTGGTCACCATAAAAAGCCTTGTTATCTGCTGGATGGTTACCCAGAGAAACCAGATTGGGGGGGGGTGGATGCTAGATGAAACAGATCCAGTGGTGCAAAGATATAATAAGGATACAGCACCTAAACAGAGGCAAAATCCTAATATGGAAAACAAATGCAAGCTTATTAATGAGAATGAGCAACACAGTACTTCAGCAGGGGCCCCTGAGAGTAAAAATCCAGAAACTAATAAAGAGACTTAAAAGAATAAAACTGCTACACCAAAGAAATACACAGATTTGTTTATAGCAAGAGGGGAACCAGCCCCTCAAAGAAATGCAGTAAGACTCATATACAAAGAAGGACTAAAATTGTCACCAGATAGGCTGTATGTATCAAGAACTTTGCTGAAGGACTCAATGAGATTTATTTCTTCTGAAATATATGCCTTAATCAATGCTAGGGAAGCTAGTTTCAACATTAGTTTTACAACTATAGTAGGTTTGGATAGATTTTGGACAAAATACAACGCAATATATAGAACACAATTATGGACTCCTTTTTTAGCAGTTCCCTTAAAACCCATGGTACGAATGATTACTGTGTTATTCAAAAATGAGGGGGAAAATATTTCAGACATTAAGTGTTGGTTAAAACAAAGATGAGAAATACTTGAAACTCCTGCCCCAGTTATGGATTCAGAACAAATCTTGATGGGGGGTGGAAAATTAAAGTTAAAATAAGGCAAACAGATTATGGGATAATGGATAATGTACCTACCAGGAAGCTTTACTTAGGGAGAGACAGGGATTCATTGTTCTATATGGGACAACCCAAATCTTGTTTTAAATGTGGGTCTTATGGTCATTTGGGAATGCAAGTGATAGCATAAAATGCAACCATTGCCTTGAATTTGGGCATCATGCTAAAGATTGTTTGAACACCTTTAACTGCAACCTGTGTGAATGCAGAGGTCATTCCTATTCTAAATGCCCCTGGGCCTCACATAATAAAGGGGAAAGTATTTCATCCAAGAATTTGGTGCCCTAAGCTCAGCAAAAAGGATCCATATTAGTTTAAGAAAAAAGACTAGAGGAAAAATTAAAGAATGAAAAGGGAAAAGGCATAGAAAGAAAGGAGAAGGGAAAGGAACAGGAAGCTGAAGTTGATTAAGGGGAAAAGGAAGATAAAGAAGGGGCTATAACAAACAAGAATAAACAAAAGATGAAAACATGGAAATAAGTGAAGAAATAGAAGAAGTGCAGGATAAAACACAGATGCCCCCATCCCCCCCTTACAGAATAAAGATTTTAAACAAGTAGTAAGAAGAAAAGGGGTAAAGAAAAGACCTAGAGAAGAAATTAAAATAATAAAAAAGACAAAAAATCCTGCAAGTCGATTGTATAAAAATCGGTACCAGCTATTATCAAAGAAAGAGAACTGGGGGAACATAGACTCGGATGAGGAAGAATCAGGTAGTTCCTCCAACACTTCTTCTAGAGAAATTTTAACTGAAATAGAGGAACAGGAAGATTCTGGTCCAAGGCAGGCAGTAAGTAGAAGGACAAGATCTCAGAACAGGAACAGTACCTAAGGGCTTGGTCCCCTTTAATTTTTATTTATTTTCCTTTTCCTCATGGCTATTCTACAGGTTTCAACCATAAATGTAAATAGCATCAAGAGTCATACAAAATGCTATCTGTGATGCAGAGTTTAGCAGATAATAACAGTCAATTGACCCTCCTACAGGACACAAGATTAAAAGAAATATGAAATAGTAAAGCCTCAAGGCTATGGATGAAGGGCCCTTCCTTTGGTCTATAGGACACGAAAGATGTGATGGAGTTGGAATCTTATTTAATGATAAGAAGTTAAACTGACAAAATTAATTGAAATAGAGCAAGGTAGGACCTTAGCTCAATATTAACTTTGGGGAACATAGATTGAGAGTCATAATTGTTTATGCTCCACAAACAAAAGCCACCTGAGTTAACTTGTTTTCTGAAATAAAACCTTTGTTATTTACAGCAAGGAAAGTGGTATGGGATGGGATTTTAACTCTGGGACTGCAGTTGAGGATAGAGGTCAAAACATTAAAACATTATTTTCAGATTCTAATAGTCTAAAAGGCATAATAAAGACCACAAAATTAGTTGATGTGTAGAGACACATTAACCCGCAAGGGGAATATCTATTTTAGGGGGCTATCTCAACAAGAGTTGAATATATATTTGTGTCAGAACATATGTATGTTATGGATACATCTCTAAGAAGATTTGAGTTCTCAGATCACTGGATTCTAAAATGTAAACTACAGTGGGAAGACATTACCTCAGGGGAAAGCGATATGATGTATAAACAATAGCAGGCTGTTAGATGAAAAACTAGGTATAAGTGGCGGAGTTGTGGAAGGTCAGATTATCAGTCAGAATATTATATAATAGAGTAAGTAACTGGTGGGAAGAAAACAAAAATGACATGTGACAACTGTTCAGTAACTATACAGGGAGAAAAACAGGGTAGAGTATCTGCACTATTTAAATCTAAGAAACCAATTTTGGAAATTAATATCAATAACTAAGACAGATAAAATAGACTATAGTGCACAAATATTAAACATACAGAAACAAATGAAAGACATACAATACAATAGGGCACAATCACTATATCAAGAAATGTGGTTTGGAACACAGTGTCATAACAGACATTTGACCCTTACAAAGACTGTAGCACAAGAACTGAGAAAAGATATATAAAAAATGTATATGAAAATAAGGGAAATATAGTAAATACAAAGACAGAGATAATGGCAGAAAAAAATTCTTATGCAAAAAAAATTTGAAGAGATATCACAGACTGAACAAGATGAGAATGTTTGGGTAAATTTATGAGTGCTGAAGTTAACAGATAAGGAAATATCAAACCGAGAAAGAAAAAATAGAGGAAACAGAAGTACTGCAGGCAATAAACAAGCTAAAGGACAATATTACTCCTGGGAAACATGGCCTAAATTCTGGATTTTATAGGACTTTTAAAGATTATATAACACCAGTGTTAACTGAAGCATTTAATAGTAATTTAGAAGAGAGAGCACCTACTCTAACACAATATGAGGCCTTATTAATACTAGTCCATAAGAAAGGAGATAAAGCAGATTTGAAAAATTGGAGGCCTCTGAGTTTGTTAAATACAGACTACAAAATTTTAGTAAAAATACTTCAAGTAAGACTAGTTACGATATCAGACAAACTAATTTTCCCATTTCAAACATGCTCAATAAAAAACAGGACAGTGCAAGATAACCTGTTTTGGTTAAGATAATTGGTAACTAAAGGAAATCAGGGGAAAGCAAGTAGGTTTTTATTAAGTATTGATCAAGAAAGGCTCCAATTGAATTTCACATGAATATTTATTTCAAGTATTAAAAAATATGGGTACCAGAGAAATTCATAGAATGGGTAAATGTTTGTACTGTCAAACAACAGTAACACCTATATTAATGGATGGTTAGGTTAAACCATTAAAGTGAAAAGAGCAGTGAGACTAGGATGTCCGTTTAGTCCTTTACTATACATATATGGAATAGATCCCATCTTAAGGCACATACAGAATAACAGAAATATAGAAGATATAGCATTAAACAATTAGTGTCCAAAAATGAAAATACTGGCATATGCAGATGATATGACAATCATTTTACATAAGGAAGTGATAAAGGAATTTGATGGATTTTCTAGGATCTCCGGATCCAAAATAAATTACAACAAAAGTGTGGGCTGTTATGTAGGGGAACCAGATTCTACTCCAGAAAATATAGGGGAAGATATCCATTACAACTCAGGATGTAAAAATCTTAGGATCACATACAGTACTCAAGAAATGTCAGAACAAAAATTGGGATGTGTTTGCAAAAGTCATAAATACAGTAAACCTTTGGAAGGTAGAAGAATATTGAAATCTAAAAGAATTATGTTGATAAAAACACTGCTCATACCTATTTTTTTATATACAACTTATGTTTTTCCAATGCCAGTAGGACTGCAAACCAGAATACTAAGTATGTTTTTCTAGGGTCTATGGGGAAGCAGACTAAACCCCATAAAAATGAACACAACATATAAGCCTAAACGAGAGGAAGGGGTAGAGATGATAAATCCTGTATTTTTTTAATATAATATTAACGCATAGTATAAGTATGATAGTTAAACCAAATGACAAGTTGTGGACATCAGGTATAAGGGAATGGTTTGAACCATATAGGACATATTGGAAAAGGAATTTGAGAAAATGAAGAAAAGCAGGATACACCAGATTTTATAGCTGCAATAATAAAGAAAATTAAATAATGGGGAATCACTGTAGAAATGATATCTACAATATTGAGGAAAAGAATGTGTGAAACTATAAGGCTTTCCAAATTTACCGATCAGTCAGAATTGCCACAATGCCCAAATGAGGAAGTAGAAGGGGTAATTAAGAATATCAACTGTGAAAGAATCCCTAAGTATATGTGGAATGCCATGTGGTTAAGTATTAATGGGAAGTTAGGCATGAGGAATTCCCACAAACATAAACAGTTATCTGACAGATAATGTGTAAGAAATAGCTGCTGTCAGTAGCTTGAAATGCAGGAACACTTATTCATTGATTCCCCTATAGCATAAGCCTTTTGGCACTATCTGGTCCAGAAATGGGAAGAACCTCTATACCAGTCATTGTCATATGGGGAACTGGTGTTAGGACTATATGGAATAAATGAAAAAAAATATAACAAAATACTCTGACTTTGATAGGAGCAATATTAAAGTATTACATCTGGCAAGCTAGATGTGCATGGATACTTCAACAAAAATCACTACTAATAATGAATTAGAAGGAATGGTCAGACTTGAACTGATGAAAGTCTTTTCCACAGGAAGCTGCAAGTAAACCTATATGGAATCTTAGACAATTGTGGGAAAATTGCAAATTCCTAGATAACGGTTAAAAAAAGGGGGGGGGGGAATGTAGGTTCTGACCAGGTAAAAGAAGTTATTATACTTGGAAGGATAGTAGGAAAAGTTCAACATGTAAATGACTTATAACATGTTTTCTTTTTAGTATTATACTTAAGTAAAATCATGCAAATATTCATTGTACAAAAAGATTAATTAACAAAGAAGATTAGGTAGAACTGTTAAAATGTTAGAATGTTGAGTATGTTTATTGTGGTAACTGTATCTTTTGTTCTCTATCTGATTTTAAGCATGTTTATGATTCTTTGGATGTAGTCTGTGTCACATTATTTTGTGTTAAATAAAAATTCCCCCTCTTGGGAGGGGTGCTATTGGCCCCAAATCCAAGATGGAGGATCTGAGACTGCCGAGGTGGAGGAGGAGGTGGTGGTACAGCAGGATGGGGAGCGCTCTGTCCCCCAGCTGGTGGCTTGCAGGAGAATGGCCAAGGTACAGAACATCAGGCATGTGGAGATACTGAGGATGTCTCTGTGGAAATGGAAATGGAGAGTATGGAAGGGAAAACAGCTTCTGATATAGATTTCTCTGACATGGAAACAACACAAGCTGAGGTATTACTGGAACATGAAATTGTGGACAAAAGACAGCAACTGGCACAACAAATGGAAAAAAAGAAGAGGAAATCCACCTAGGAAGAAGAAGAACAGACTTAAAAAAGGAGTTGAAATGAAGGAAAAGAGAGCGCCACACTGGAACAAAAGAAAAACATTTGGTGACTTTAGGAGTTGGAGCGCCTGGTATTTCAAAGGGCATGCAGTTGACCTGCAAGCAGATAAAAGAAACATTCAGGACTAAAATGACCAGAAAGTCAGGAGCAGACTGAACCCCTGAGCAAGCACTTAGAAATGTAGGATGGCAGTAGGATGTATCAGGTAAGTGGATGCCTGACCTGAACACTGATTTTGCCAGTGGCAGCTTGCAGTTTGAATGTACACAAACAGAAAAGGTTAATAAGGCTCCCAAAAAAGCCACTCAGGCAGCAGGCAGTACAGCAAAAAGACAAGAACAGGAGAGAGAAGGACAGAATGAAGATAATATGGGAGCACATAGTTTATTGAAACAAGGGGGCATTGGTGCAGCACAGATCTCACCTTTTGTGTTTACTGGTAAAGACAAAATGGGTGCCACAGGAAAAACCTAGAATTCTGATTTAGGGAATAATAGTTAAGACAGGACCACTAGTGGTGTACAAATAAATGGTGGGGAACAAGATAATGCAAAAAGGCAAGAGTCGTAAGGTGTAGGACTAAATACAGATGATTTGGGACAAACATTTGAAGCACCTATTGCACATGTGAAACCTATAACTGACACTGAGGCTACAACCCCTCAGTTAGTGGCTACTACCCTAAATCCATAGGCAGATACTGACACAAAAATACAGGAGAGAAAAGCAATTCCTAGTGCAGAAGGGTTCAGTGAAGAGGAAGAACAATGCTCAGAGAATAATTCCATCCTCAAAGACCACCCGCTAGATTCTCGGATTTACTTGACAGAAGTACCCCTAAACCTAGACAGAATGCAGTGAGAATTAGATATAAAGGAGGATTGGATTTCCAGCCTGACAGAACGGATGTGGGAAAAGTATTATTCAAACACTCTCTGCATTTTCTCTTGGGGATGTGCATATTCTTATCCACAGCTCCAGTGAAGACAAATTTGATGTCAGTTTCAACACTCCCCAAGGTCTGGAGTGTTTCTGGGTCAAATACAAACAAGTGAAATGTTCCCCTTGTGGACACCATTCTTAGTGATCCCTTTAACCAAGCCTTTGATAAAAAAATCATGATGATATTCAGGAATGAGGGGATGAGTGTGGGAGATGTACACCACTGGTTCCAGAACAAATTTGAATGTTTTAAGTGCCCCATAGCCAATTATCGAGTCAGAACTTTTAGTCAGGATGCAGGGCATTAAAGTAAAATTGTTCCAAATGAATCTGAAATTTACATATTCCAAACAGTTTTTTCTTGAGGAAGGATTGGGGGTTCTGCTTTTATGCAGGCCAATTAAAAGCGCTACAAATGTGGGAAACGAAACATCTGGCAAGTACATGTCATGTTAGTAAGTTTATTGTTTGATAATTAAGTCATTACAAGTTACAAATTGTAAACACAATATAAAATACAGTTTAAAATCTTAAAAACATCATGAATTTATATTGCACAGATATTGAAATAATCTCACAAGTTATTGTACTATATAAATTACATAAGCAATACTTCTTTTCAGTACGTTTCAACACTTAAGTAGTCAGAATAATCTTGATTCTATTTATGTTGTACATTCGCCTTGAAGAATCTTTAATTGTTAGCACTTTTCAGAGTAAGTATATCAACTATACCAATTCAACGCAGTAAACCTAGGCTTCACTTTACCATAATCTTTTTGTGATATAAATTATCATAATCTCATGTCTTCCTTTCTTGCCTTGATACAAGAAATTGTATGCAAATAAGTAGCTAAGGTTTTAATTGCTACTTCATCCTTATTATATATCAACATTTTACCAGTGTATGTTTATCAACAAGGAATTTCTAGGATCTTTGATATTAAAATCATTCTAAAGAGCAGCCATCTTGGTCTTATATACCAAGGGTAATTGCACCACATGAATAAGATTCTCCAGTTCACCAATATTGCAATTGCAATTAACTTGGTAGTCTATATCCTTCTTATATCTCCTACATAATATATTACCATCATAAGTTTCTAATTTATAGGTTGTAAAAGTAGCTCTTAGTTTGAGGTATGTCAATATTTCCAAATATGGCTGTAATCTGAAGTTATCCTCATTATTATTTACAAACCATGGTAAAAATCTGGATAGTTAAATTTTTTCTTTGTCCATATTGTTCCAATAATCTTTAACTTTTTTGTTGATATATTTCTTATTTTGAAGACAATGTAATATTTTCTGATACATATTCTCAGGATATTTATTTTATATCTCTCCAACACTATGTCGATAGTACTAAGAAACGGAGACTTATAAAAGCAGTTCTCATCCAATTTTGTTTTACATCAAGCACATCTTAGTAATTTTTCCACTAGGCTGCCTATTCAATCTGAGCCAAAAAATTTTTTTTTATATCTAATGCAGCTTCTATATTATCAAGACCTAGCTCAGCTCTAATATATGAAGCTGGAAAAGATCCAGGAACCAAGAGAGTTTTCCTTAGTACCTTATGTACAGGTACCATAAGTCTTTCTCTCTTCTTTGTGTTCCATATTTGTGCTATATATTTGGCTTTGATAGCTAAAATCATTGGTCTAATTGAAAACCCTCCATAGGCAGAGTTAAATTTTCCCAAGGCCAGAGTAGTTTTCTTTGCCTGTAAGAGCAATCCTTCTACATGTTTGTTCCAGGTACCATTTGATGTCATTGTTATACCCAGATAAATATAAGATTTTACTATGTCTATTTTGCAAGATTCCATTCTCCAAGAACCTGTTTGTTTACCTTTTCCAAAAATAACTATTTGTGTCTTTGTTTTATCTGTAATTCAAGATCATTAGATATTTTAAGCTAATAGTCAATCTGGTTTTGAAGTCCTTTTCTGGTCAGAAAAAATAATTTGTCATCTGAAAATGCTAAGATGGAACATTTTTCATTTAAAATTTTTGGACAGTCTGTATCATATGTCTTAAATTTCCTAATAAGGGTATTAATATATATCTAAAAAAGTATCAGAACTAGGAAACATCCCTGTCTCACTCTTCTAGTGGTTTCTATGTGTCTGGTTAACTGGCCATTTGCTCCATATCTGATTTTTGTCCATGTGTTTCTATAAAGTCTTCTAATTACATGTATAAGCTGTATATCAATACCCTTGTGCATCATGATATTCCACAACATGCTTCTATTTATAGTACTGAAAGTCGATTTGAAGTCTACAAATAATACATAAATATTTTGTTTGCATACATTGACATATTTTTCAAGTAAGTGGGAAAATATGTAACAATTACTAATGGTGTTAAAGTCCTCTCTAAAATTAGCTTGGAGCCTACTAGCTCCTCCCACTCTCGCCAAGTCGGTCAATAATTTATCTAATATAATTTTGGAGAATATTTTCAAGGACACTTCTAGTAGACTTATTGGTCTATACATAACTGGATTGCATCGGTTCCCCTTTTTATGAATTGGGACAGTAATTGCTCCCTGCCAAGTGGGAGGGAGAAAAGAGTCCAGGGGGGATCTGATTAAATAAGATAACAAATAAATTGACCAAGCAGAGGGATTTACCAAATACACCTTTGCAGTGATCAAATCTGGTCCTGGGGCTTTGTTTTTCTTTACAGTTTTAAGAGCCAAATATATCTCTGCTGTGTAATATTTATATCTTGCACTTTATTTTCCGTATATAAAGGGGCCCCATTTTCCATGGAACCACTGAAGGTCCTTCAAAATACTGGATCCATTCTTGTTCCTTATATATGGATCTGTCTTATTTTTGTTACACATGTACCCCTTGAGACTAATGTCCAAACTTTTTACTGTCACCCTCATGTAAAATACATAACATCTTATTCTATTTATTCCATTGGTATTGTTGTTCTTTACATTTTAGGAATACATTTATACATTTTCCTTTGCTGGTTCAGGATTTTCCATTTATTAATTTCACTAGCAGTCCTTGTTTCCTAATTTTGCATTTAATATCTGCTTCTGTATTGACACTCTCTCAAACCAAGTGGTAATTGGGTTAAAGTTATCTTTCAAGGTAGCTTGCCTTTGCAATTTTGTTTTAATATTCTCAAATATAGCTACCACTAAATTCCATAATTCAGCCAGATGTTGCTCATAGCATTTTTTCTCTAATATCTTAATAACTGAGTCTTCTATTTGTACTAAAAATTCAATTTCCAATTGAATATTCCACTTTAACCTCTTATTATATATGATTTCCTCCATAGGTTGTTCCTCTAAACAATCAATGTTGCTCTCATGCTTTTGGACCAGTTTTCCTGTCAGCATAATGGGTAGGTGATCACTTTCTAACCTAGTTATCACAAAGAGAAACTTCCAAAAGTCAATTTCACCTGTCCAGTGTATCGTATAGTATCTAGCAGGGAAGTCCCAGTTGCTTCTTACAGGTACATTGGCCCTGCAAATCATCATTTAGCCTCCCGTTTAAGGGGTATAAGTTAAAAGTTTCCAATATTTCAAGTAACTTATTACCAGCTTCATTTATTTTTTTGTTCATTGTGCTCCTATGTATGGATAACAGTAGTTGCTGAAAGTTAAAGTATGTTTTATCCATTAAACCATCATAATGGCCAATTCTAGCATTGAAATCTCCTACCATCAATAAATCCAACTTAGGATATTTCAATTGGATTTCTAGTAAAACATTATTTAATGAACTTCATAGATCTTTCTTAAAAAAGTGAGATTGTTTAGGGGGGAAGTATGCATTTATCAATATAAACTTAGTATCCATATTAACTAGCAGGAGAACTATTATGTTCTTATCAATGTATAGTGGGTGGTGCTCAACAAATAGACCTAATTTAACATACACTGCTAATCCTCCAGAGTATCCACCTAGTGTTTTCTCCCTAGCTGCTAATGTATGGGTTAATTCATACTTGTTTAAGATTATTACTTCTTTTTCATGCCACATCTCTTGTAGACAGATAATATCTGCAGTCTTAATAAAAAAAACAAAAAAATCTAAATTTGAGCACCTGCCCCACTATTCCTGTTATATTCCATGGAAGAATCATATTGCATCCCATCATATTTTCCTTTGATTGTATTGTCACATTATCTAAATAAGGACATCAGTCAGGGGCCTGCTGCCTCCCATCGTTAGATGTACAATTGACCCTTGCAGGACACTTAAAAATTTCCTCTGGATTCACCAGGTACATCCCTAGTGCATCAAACATATTACATTCCTTCAGCAAATCCTGTGCAAGACTTCTGTCCCTAACCTGAATATCAATTTGTGTAGTCTCTTCTTTTCTTGATGCTTTCATTATTCCTTGCTTTCCTAGTCTTATCTGTAAAACATTTCTAAAAAGACTGCATATGACACCCTTAAGTTTCCCATTACTTTCTTTGTTGATGGGAGCCATTCTATATATTGAAAAAGTTACTGGAGCTTCATCTTCTATATTCTGGGGTTTACATTAAAAACTCTCTATCTGGGAAAGTAGTTATCAAATCTCTTTGTTCAATTAATTCTGCATTGTACCAGATGTAATTTGCAACTTTTGGTGAACATACAAAGATCTCTACTGTATGCTCCTTCCATCTCTAGCTTTAGTCAGATGTATCATATCATTAATAGTTATATCTAGATCATAGAAGTAATTAATAATGCATATGCTTTTAACTCTTTTCTGTTAAATATAGGCCAACTGGCACAGGGCCATACATCTTATCATAGGTAGTGTCTTATCATTAGTAGTACAGTTTACCTTTTCCCCAGTTACCAGATGGTTTTGATCCAGTAATAACATTAAATTTATCAGTATCCAAGTTATTATAGGATATTATTGATTTTGTATCCCTTTTGCTAATATCATCTGTTTCAGAAGGGCAACATTTTTCTAAGAGCATCGATTTCTTTTTCTAGCATAACTAGATGATGACATAAATCTGATGAGAGAACAGTTAAATCACATTTACTATGGACATCTTTGTCATAATCTCTACTACTGTTTCAAAATTTCTAGACTCCTTTCACAAGGTTCATGTTACTTTGTCCCTAGTTTATTGTTTACTTTTGAAATCTGTAGTATTTGTTTATCTCCCTGCCTAGCTGTCTTTTTGTATTGGTATTGATTTCTCCCTGTTTTTAGTTTTTCTTTTTCCCTTAACTTCTTTCAGGTTGAACACTTTCTTTCCCTTTTGCTTCCCCTTAGGGTTTTTGGCTTTCTTATTAACTACTTTCTCTGTACTCTCAGGTATAATCAGAGTTGAAAAAATCAGATCTTAAATGTGGTTTACAAGGTATACATACTATAGACATAGAATTTCCCCCTACTTTTAGTTCTTCTTCAACAATCATAATAGAATCAGAGGGATATGTGGGCGTTAATTGCTCCAATTTATTCTGTACAGTAACTAATTTTACATTAGTTGCTGCAATATCATATCTGGTGTTTTCAATCTGATTTTTAAGCACAACCAATTGTTCCATTAAGATCAAATTTGCAGTATATTGGTGGCTCACATGTGCCACCAAATCATCGCTGAGGCTAATTGGTACATACTATGGTACATTTTCTTAGTACAATTAGCATTCTGTGATTTTTGACTAATAACAGGATTCATCCTACTATTGTCTTTTTTTTCATATTTAAATGCTAAGCTCTTCATTCTTCTAATTGTCCTCTGTAATTGTGTATTAACATTTCTTAGTTCTGAACTGGGGACCAGAACCATGTCACCAGCTAAAACACCATTAGCACTCTGTGGAGTTTCATTATTTGGTTCTATATTTGGGTCTGTGTAATCATTCAACCCATTGCTTTGTTCGTAGTAGGAAAAATTAAAGGAGGCTTCAACATTTATAGCCTCGCAATCTTCTCCATTCTTGTGTATGCTATTTTTTGTATTGATCATATTGATTCCCATACTAATTTCCTGCCCATTAGACTCCATACTGCTATGGTATATTGCATCCTCAGTCACAAGCTCAGGGGACTCAGTGGAATATCCACACAAATCAGGTGAGCACCAAGGACTCACTAAGTTGGACACCCATATTATAATAATTATTCCCTTTATGTTAATGTTCAATAAGTGACAATGGGGTAGACATTTTATCCACTTCTAGCCTTGTTAACCCAGGAAGATGCTCTGTTATTTTTGTCTGTCTTGTTTTAACTATTTTTTTCTTTTTATCTTTCTCTAACACAGATTCACTGAGTAGTGGTGAGCAGAAGATCGGCATTTTCCTTTGCAATCTGATGTTTACCATTCTCCCAAATTTCTCCTATATAATCTTGTTTCAAAATCTATTTGAAAGTAATACTCATAAAAAATTAAAGATGCTATTATACCCTCTAACTTTCACCTACTACAAGTATTAGAAATGGTAAAGGATGCACATATGGACCAAAAACAACAATCAAACTTTGAGAAAACTAAAGAAAATCAGTCCAATAAAAATGTTTCCTCTTCTTATTTTCTTTCTTTCTACTTCCCAAACTTCCCAGACAAGCATTCCCAGACCATTCAATCAGATGGTCAGATGAATTATACAAGCAGACAAAATGCACAGGCAGTAAGCTTTAAACCTGACACACTATATTAGAGTACCTGGAATAAAAGAAAGTTCAAGTTCAAATTCAAGTTGCAGTACTTGAGGAAACTCAAAGAAGTGTACTTTCTTGCTTAAAATCCATGTGCAACTTCTTGCTTCAACAATAGCAAAAACATCAGTAATCCTAGTTCTCTCATGGGGATGTGTTTCTGTGGGGCTTTTGATGGAACTTACTTTCACTCTCACTCTCTGGTTCTCCACTAGAAGCAAAAGGAAAACACAAATATTGCACACTCAATGGAAAATTCAAGTAAATTTAAAATATAAAATAATAGCAAGCACAATTATGCAATCTGCTATTCAAATGAAGTAAAAAATGCTTACTAGAATCAACATGTGCCATAAATGTAATTTCCAAACAGCTCTGTGGCCACGAGTCTATAGCAGCTACAGAAGTGGCAAATCCTAGCAATATGCACACCAGCTCATCAATTTAGAGTAGCAATAAAATGATGGTAAAATAAACCAGTCTTCTGTATAAAAATTGAGCTGCAGCATTGATTTCTGCTTAAAATGTAAGCGCTGCTACTCAATTTTTTGAGGAAAGATAGAAGCGACTCTCGTGTTGTAAAATCCCATTTAAGGCTTTTAAGTGCTCTACACACTCTCCACTGCATGGGAGCAAGGTGAATCTGTGTTCTACCTGAGCTGGAGGAGCACAGGTATTTCACAGTGGTTAGAAACATGACCAATTGGCATATGGTGTGAAAATCAAAAAGGAAATAAAGTTAAAATTTAATTTAAAACGTTACCTTTACTTTAATCTCACCCATTTATCTATTCTTATTCCAACATTACTAAACACTGGTAAAACACTGGGTGACTAGCTTGTAAACAACAAGTAGTAATAATAATAAGTTTATAGGTATTGTAAAAATGGCACAGCTGATTTAAATTCACAGAATTACCCCTAAATAAGCAGAACATATAAAATTAGAAATAAAAAAATAAGTTCTTTTGTTTTGTCTTGCTTGGATTAATATCAAACCACCAGAGTCTCAACCATCAGAATCTTAACCAGGCTTCTCAATCCATGACTCAAGTATCTACGCAGGTAGTCTACTTTCCTCTCTCAAGAAACACTCTTTATGGTAACTTCTTCTTGTTCTTTTGATCCTCCCAGTGTTACATATCAGCCATACCCACAGGTTGAAGGTTCTAAATTCAAACTGCGCAAACAGTGCAGCATAGAAGCAGTTGGGTTTTAGTAGGCTAGAGACTACAGTGCAAAATCAAAATTTTTGTAGGCTGACAATCCTTTCTTTCTAGTGCAGTTCTCTTCATGCTGCATTACCCTTCTGACAGGACTCTCCACAACCTGGCTTCATCTGTCTCTCCACTACAGGGGAGCAGGGAGATTCCTTCTATTCACCACTGCAGATGGACCTCAGCTTGTCTGAAAAACCAAGGGAGAGAACAATGGAGAGAAAACTGCACAATGGTGGAACACAGAAAGAACTTCTGGTAAGGAGACAGGCATTTTAGGCAACAGTGGTTTACCTGTTATAGATATAGAAATAGCATTGTCTCCCTGCTTCTCTCTCCTTTCTCCACAAGAAAAGAGAGTGCATAGTGTGTGACCTTCGCCTTCAGTCTCTGACTGGTAATCCAATGATGATAGGCTTTGCTTTAGTACATGTCTTAAGCTGTGGTATACACTATGTGGTGAATATAACCATATCAGCACAGCCTGTTGAAATGTGGCTAAATGCAGCCTTTTGAGACACAGTAGGGCACGTATTTCAAAAGTGCCCTTGGGCAACCCACAGTAGGAGGGATGGAGTGGATCTGGACACTTTGATTAAATCTGCCCCAAAAAAGCAAATACAGAGAAGGAACCCATGCATGAGTAGGAAGCAACACTTTTGGCAAATGGAAGGACAGAAGCAGAAGCATGACAACAAGAACAGACAGGAATACCTCAAGATCCACAGCAACAGGGCAGACTCCAGGGGAATGAAAAAGAGACAGGAAGAAGTGAGAACTTGGATGATTTCCAGAATGACCCTGAACAAACTATGGGTCCTGCTACTACTGCACATGTTGATCAGGATAGAGAGCAGCTTATGCCCCCCCCCTTCAGAGTGGTCAAAACCTGTACCCAGGAAAAGTGCAAGACTGCAAGCAGCTATGTCACAAAACTAACCATGGGAAATAAATCTGAGGTTCTGATGAAAACCAAGAGTTGGGGTGGTACAGATACTGATGAACCAGACTCAGATGCATCCGCACATTCACTGCCCTTACCAGAAGAAAAAGATGGGAGAAAGAAAAGAAAAAAAGAAACAGAAACACTGTGCAGGGAAGATAAGAAGAATCTGAATTGTTGGAATTATGTAACCTATAAAACCAGCCCATATGGAGCAATTAAAACTGGCAGCCCTAAATGCTTGCAGCATAAATAGTGGTGTGAAAAGAAGAGCAGTTTTTACTGTGTTAAATAAAATGAATTTAGGCATAATATTTTTGCAGGAAACATGGATGTCAGATGCCTTCAATTTAAATCAAAACAAAAAAATCTTGGGTGTGGGGTCCCTCCTATTGGCCGTTTGGGGTGGACAGGGTGGAGGGAGTGGGGATTCTGCTCAATGGGTCAAAGTTTACCTTACAAAAATTGGTAGATTTAGTACTAGACCAGGTATTAATCTTAAATGGGACGTAGGAAGGGGCACCTATTGGATTTATTAATATGTATGCACCACAGGTAAAAACTGACAAGGTAGAGTAATTTGGGAAATTGCAACCCTTTTTAGCTACAGCACAAACAGTTTATTTTTTTTGGGGGGGGGATTAATTGTTCTATAGATATTGCTGACAGGATGAAAGAAGGGAAGAAGGTGTATTGTGATTCTAATGCACCCCGACAATGTATTACCACAGCAGGGTTACAGGATGTATATGATGTTATGGGGAAAGCACCTGAAAAAACATATGTTTTGGGCCCTTTGGCAACACAAATAGATTTCTTCTTTCTAGCACCCAGAAGCCAAGTAAAGGAAATTGGTACTGTGCTTTTTGAATTTTTAGACCACCGGTTATTGAAATTGGTGGTTTCTCAAGCTAAAGGGAATACTATTAAAAACAGTTGGTGGAAGGTTAATTTAGATGAGAGGCTCAAAATGCAAAATTCCTAAAATATTTGTCTTTAAGGAACCATTTACAGCATGTTTTCCTTGGGTAATACTACTAATGGGGATTATACTGAACACATTAAAACCATTAAAAATCAGATGCAACAATACCAATATGACAGGGCAGCCACTCTGCTACAAGAACTCAGTTTTGGGACCAATAAAAATTCCCACTGGAGACCCTTGTGCAGCATGTAAAACCAGGGTGGAGACTACTACAATAACAAAATGAAAAGATATTAGTGGGAAATGGTATACAGAACTACAGGACCTAGAAAGAATAATAAGGGACTACATACTTTCCTTGAATGACCAACAGGTGGGAAGTGAGACAGAAATGGATCAATATTTAGCATCCATTGAAGTGAATCTGACAAGGGAGAAAAAGGCACAGTTAGAGGACTCCATCACTAGAGAGGAAATTGAGGCAGTAATAAAGGGAATGAAGAAGAATATTTCACCCAGGTGGGATGGATTATCAATAGAATTTTTCCAAATCTTTCTAGAAGAAATAATCGATATGCTACACCCAGTGTTCCAGGAAATAACTGAAGAAAGTAAAATACAGACAGAATTTGTTATGGGTTACTGTGATTTTTATTCAAAACGGATAAAGCCTTACTACAGAATTGGAGGCCTATTTGCCTTTTAAACACTGATTGAAAATACTTAGCATGATCTTAAATAAAAGACCACAAAAACATAAAACAGTATTACACCCATCCCAGATATGCACAGTACCAGGGAAAAATTCCAGAAAATTTATTTGTAATTAGAGACAGTTATGAATTTTATAAAAAAAAATTAAAACAATGGGATAAATGGTTTACTTAATCTCAATGGATCAAAGTAGATTTGACAGGGTGTCCCATGGGTTTTATTTCAAGTATTAAGACAATGCGGAATACCCGATAAGTTGATATGTTGGATAACAACATTATATAGTAAAGCAGCAGAAGCACCCCTAATGGGTGGGGCAACTGGGACTAAGCTGCAGCTGGAAGATAACCTCCTCTATACCTCCCTCTGCCTTACCGTCAAACTCACTCACCTATTTACATCATCAAGTCTTTCTGATATTGTTTTAAGAAAATCATCCTGCAGGGCCCTACGCTGCCCCTCTCTCTGTCTCTCCTAGCTGTGCCATCTTATCGACTAACTGCAAGTAAGAAATCTTTTGCCTATGCTGCACCCTGGGCATGGGCCTCCTCACTCCATCTCTCCTCCTCTTGCTCTTCCCTACCCCAAATTTACCTTTCGCCAGGAAATCTCACTGCTTTTCCAGTGAAATTGTGCATTTCAGGGTGAATTTCCGCATTTCACACCCTCAAAATATTTCATGTAATGGTGAGTTTGTGAAATATTTCATATGCATAAATTGTCGATTTTGTGAAAATTTCACTGGTGAAATATAATTTGCAACATCTATATGTGAAAATGCATATAATGAGGTATATAATAGAGATTTATTATATAATTCAGGGACAAGGTACAGAGGATGTGGAAAGGTTTGCAGGGGTATTCAAATGATGTAAAATTGTTGTTACAGGAACAGGAAAAAAGAATACAGTTGGGAGAGATTGTAGGAAAATGTTATAATCAGTTACGGGGCATGGGTTTATTTTTTGTGAAATATTTTAGGGTTATTTTATAAATGACAAATTGTGAAAAAACAGTAACGGGACTTGAATTTGCGTGGGCTTCTTGGGTAAGGAGAGCATTCTGAAGTTGATTTGGTTTAGTTAATAATTCTGTACTAGAGGAAAAGACATCCTGATTTTTGTATAATATATATGTTTCTTATGATTTGTATTGAATTTGTTTCAATAAAATACCCCTACTCTCTCCATTAGGGAGCATTGCTGTCACATCCACCAAGATGGCGGATTTGGAACCAATGGGATCGGCAGCAGTTTTCAGAAAGGCAGACTTGACACCCTCCCTTCTACCTCTTCGATGCAGGCTATGGATGTCCACCTGGGAATGGATTTGATGGTACCTGAGCAGATTCAAGATTCTGCGGTTTCGGATAAGCTTTTCCATGGCAGGCATTGGATTCAGCACTTAACATTTTTTGGTATAGCACTTTTGTAAAATGCTTTGTTACAAAAGTGGACTTAGCTCCTCACCTTGCTGGTGGAGGATGAGGCAACACATTATCAGGAGATGGAGATGCTTTTTGCTCAGCTGGGTGAGCAACCTCTCTGTACATCACCATGGGGCAGCTAAGCCTGGATCTTCATTGGCATCCAGTCCAATTGCAGTACCTTTCTACATGCACCATGGTTCCGGGCCTGTCCAACCTGGTAAGCCAGCTCCATTAGTTTTGCCTACTACTATTGTTTCTCCTGCTTCTTCTACACTAGTGACTGTCTGGTCAGGCTGTTATGGCCTCTATTGCATCATGTGTGCATGCACTGTTTTTGCTGCTGAACCTATTTCTGACTTGAAAGTCTTGCTATTGATTGTGGCAAGCCCTCTTGAGCCTCCCTGTCTTCCTGAGGTTCCACTCATCCCTCCTCTTGCTATGGAGATGGTGCCTGCCTCCCTGGATTGTACATCAGGAGGTTCTATTAAAGACCTGAAGACCTCCCAGTGGACTCCAATGCATGGGAAAGACCTCTACCCATTGGCAATTGGTCACCAGTCCAGACTTTGGTGGATGTAGGCTGGACTAGAGACACTATTGGTCTGTGGCATTTACATCCCCTGACACCTCAAAGGCAGCTTTCACTTATGGCTTACAATCTTCCTGCCTGTACTGGGAATGCTTTGCTGTTGTTGCATCCATCTTCCTTTCTTGGTCCAGCTGCAGTTTCTTCTTTGCTTCTTGGGACTCCTCCTGATACCACCACACAGACCCCCTCCTGCTGCTTATTCTATGGGGCATAGAGACCTTTTGCATTCAGTGATACTGCCTGCCACAGTGGCCCTTGTGGTTTCTGATGCCTCTGCTACAGGGGACGTCCTGGTTTTGCCTCCCTTGCAGCCTGACCTCCCTGGATTCTGGAATGGTGTCCTCTGGGGTCAAACAAGTAAATGCTTCTTCTGAATGTACCCTGTCCAACCCACCCCATTCTGGACCTTCTTTTTCAGTCATCTGTTTTGACATTGTCTTGGGTGGACAGGGTCAATCAGTTGGAGTCTCTAGCTCCTCTTCCTCTATAGCTGGATTGCCCATCCACCTCGGCTCACTCATCAGCTCAGGAATGGGCTACATTTTGAAAGAATGATGCCTTCCCCAGTTCACTGGTCCCATTGCAGCAGCATTATGCTTTTCATTTATTGTATACTGGGGGCTTGGTCCCCCCTAACAGAACCTATGTGGGAAGAATGCTGATTAAGGAGTCCTTGAATTTTAACCCTTATGAACTGTATGCTCTGCTTTATTCACCTTCTGATGGCTTCTTTGATCTCTGTTTTCACACTAGGATGCATTTGGACAAATTTTGGGCTGTTTATAAATCACTTCAAGACACTCCTTTGTAGTTTCCATTTAAAGCCATACCTTTGCTAAAGTCACAACTCATGTTGTTACTATCATGCTGAAAAATGAGGGTGTGAACATCCAAGATGTTCGTTACTGGCTGGCTCAACAGTGTGACATTCTTGCTGATCTGGATCACATCCTTGACTCTGAACACTTTTGGAATGGTCACTGGCACTTTTGAGTGAAGCTGTGGCATTCGACTTTGAGTTTGCATCATCTCCCAAATATATTCTTCTTGGGCAGGGACCGTGATAATTGCTTTTAACCTGGGCAGCCTAAGACATGTTTCCTCTGTGGCTCTGAGAATAACTTCAGTAATGCTTGAGACAAGCTGTGCTGCACTCCTTGCTTTGGGACAACTCCATACCCAGGGCACTAATCTGCTTTGTTGTAACCTTTGTGAGGACTCTGGTTATTCTTTTGTTACTGCAAGTGGTCCTCTGGTAATACTGAGGAGATCAACCCACAAGATAGTTTTTGAGATGGCTTACAAAACCGTACTACAGAAATTACACAAGGATGTGGTGGCTAACTAGGCACATCACCAAAACACTGTTCCTTTTCCATCTCCTGCTCCTTGTTCTAAGGCTGGTGCTTCAGCTTCTCTGAGACTGGACCCAGTTGATCCTACTCTGACATTCCTGGACAGCCCACAGGTTGCATTGTCAATGCATTGTCTTCCCTCCAGGCAACCCAATCTTGGCTGCTGTGACTGGGATTTTGCTTGAGCAGCCTGACATGCCTTCCTCCAGATATGACAGTAGTCAGTTGCACACAATCTTTACACACTCGAAAGTCTGAGACCCATTTACCCAACCTGGGCTTTATGCCTACACCTCTTCTTTTGGAAAATAAATATGAAGCCTTACTGGATGAAGCTTTGGACTCTGACATTAGTCAGATATCAGATACTTCTTCACTTGCCTCAACTTTGAAGCCCGCAATCTCAGACGCTGAGGTGGTGCTGAATCCCACCACATCACGATCGAAACACCACAAGAAATTCAAAATGATCATTCGTAGTACTGTGGGATGAGATAGACACAGTCCTACTGGACCATGTTTTTTTTTTCCCTTAACGATCTAACATGGCTCCTCCATTATACCTTGCTTCACTTAATGTTAACATCATTAAGTCAGTGGCCAGATGCACTTTATTATTTTCTATTTTGCATGATTTGTTTGATGTTTTTTCCTACAGGATACCCAATATATGTCTTCCACCGATGTTCTACAGGCCCAGGGTCTGGACTTGAGGCCCCTCCTTTTGGTCATTTAGTTGGATCAGTGTGACAGATTGGGCATTTTGTAGAGTATGTCTTGGTGGACATTGTACCTGGCAGAGCCCTCCTTCTTGATGTTCACTATCAGAATACTCCTTTTCATTTTATTAATATATATACCCCCCCAATTAAGAAAGCCTGGGTTGACCTCTTCAAAATTGATTCACCCCTATTTGTGCATAACTTGGCATGTAATTTTTGGGTGAGACTCTAATTGTGGCTTGGCCCAATCTGATGGAGGCACCCATACTTCTCAATTATTTTATGATACACCTTACTCCTCTGCTTACTGCAAGATACTTCTTTGGTAGAGGCCTACCAGTCCATACACCCTACCGTGGGATTTAAATTCCATAAAAACACACTGGTCACTTATATTGGCTTTCTGTTTGTTTCCTTCCTGCCTTGTTACCCATCCTGTTTGCTTTATTCCTATTGAAAACTCAGACCATCAGCTTCTGGGGGGTACTTTTGGTGACCAACCTACATTATGCACAGGACAGAGTTTCTGGAATCTTAATAATTCTTTGCTACTTGATGAATCCCTTTGAGAATGGGTAACAGTCCTTCTATATGCTCGACAATCTCTCTCTCTCTCCTGCCTGTATTATGATTTGGGGGATTGGTGGGTAGTGATGAAGATGGCTTTAACAGGACTGCTTAAATCATTCTGCCAAAAGAAGGTCAGATCAGCCTATCTGGAATACCTCACCCTGCATTCACAATTGACCAGAGCCTTGTCTCTCATGCACTTCAGTGTGGGAAATTATTCTTCCCTTGTTTCTAAATTTAAGGAACAGATGAGAAGCTATCAATATGATCAAGGCAAGTCCCTGCTCTTTGAGCATAAGTGTGACCACAGTGGTCTCGTGAGCTAGGCGATCCATCTGCCAGTTGTAAGACCCGTGTACACCAGAGAAACATTACTAAGTTGGTTTCACCATCAGTTGTGGTGCACACAAATGGGGCATCCATTATGTCACTGGTGCATGAACACTTTACTAACATAAACATAAACCATGCTGGTGGTCCAGAGAGGCTCAGGTAGCGGTCAAAGAAAAGAAGGCAGCCACAAAAATATAAAACAAGAGGGGTTATGGAAAGGAACTGTACCATCTTGTTTCTAGAAAAGTCACCTAGATGGTGAGGGGCACAGTCAGTAAAGAGCAATGGCTGGTACAGGAAATACATGGGGGGAAGGGGTTCTCTCCGGCACATTGGGGAGTGGAGAAAACTAAGGGCCATCTCGGCAGATTGAGATCAGAAGGAGGGTGGGTGGAAGAGGTGAGGACCAGGCAGAGGTATTAAATGAGTACTTCCTTCTGTGTTCACTAGGGAGGGATGGGATATTTACAAAGCAAGGCACAATGGAGATAGAAGCTATAGTGAGTGAGATCAGGGAAGCAACAGAAATGGAGCAAGAGGGAGGGAGAGGTACTCCAAGGGTGTCACACCAGGATAAGGATAAAAAGGCCAGTAAGGTGGAGGGGACGGATGATGCTACCTCCACCGAAAGGGTGTAGTTAGCCCTCAAGGCCCTAAAGAAAGATAAATCTCCTGGGCCAGATGGCATTCATCTGAGAGTACTATGGGAATTGGTGGACATACTGGCTGCACCCCTGGTGGAGCTCTTCAACAGGTCACTTGAGACAGGGAGGGTACCTAGGGATTGGCGAGAGGCACATGTAGTGCCAATCCATAAAGAGGGGTGGAGGGAAGTACCAGGTAGCTGAAGACCCATCAGTTTGACCTCAGTGGTGGAAAAATTAATGGAGAATATACTAAAGGAACGATTGGGGGTGTACTTGGAGGAGGTGGGAGGTCTGAATAGTTGGCAACATGGGTTTGTGCCAGGTAGATCATGTCAAACCAATCTTGCAGAGTTCTACGAATGGGTAACATCAGAACTGGACAGGGGAAAGCCTGTGGATGTATTATTCTTGGACTTCAGCAAGGTGTTTGACTCTGTCCCCCACAATGGTATGATGAAGAAACTGACAGGTTTGGGAGTAGGCCCTCTGATGGTCAGATGGATTGAAAACTGGCTAGCTGGACACACCCAGAGAGCAGTGGTCAGTGGGGAGCTCTGAAACCCTAGAGAGGTTGGTAGTAGGTACCACAGGGCTTGGTCCTGGGTCCGATCCTGTTTAATGCATACATATCGGACATCAGTGAGGGTATAGGGTGTGAAATGCCTCTTCGCTGATGACTCCAAGATGGGAGCAGTAGTTGAGGGGGAAGAGGGTAGGTTGGCACTGCAAGGGGACCTGGACACCCTGGAAAACTGGGCTCACACATGGAAATTAAATTTCAATATCACTAAGTGCAAGGTGTTACATCTTGGTTGGGAAACCCTAAACACAGGTACACCCTGGGAGAGGAGGCGCTGGAGGCCTCAACAGGGGAAAAAGACCTAGGGATCATGGTGGATGCATGTATGAATAACTCTGAGTAGTGCAGGAGAGCAGCTAGCAAGGCAAACAGGAGGTTGGGATGCATTGTAAGTGGGATCACCTCTAGGAACAGGGAAGTGATTCTGCCACTGTACAATGGACTGGTTAGACCACACCCTGAGTACTATGTACAGTACTGGAGACCACACTTGAAGTGGGACATACAGCTCCTGGAGAGGGTGCAGAGGAGGGCAACTAAGATGATATGAGGATTAGGGGATTTGACATATGAGAACAGACTTGAGGAGCTCTGCCTGTTTTCATTGGAGGAGAGGAGAGACGGGGGCATGATTGAGGTCTTCAAGTACCTCAAGGGAATAAATAGGGTAAACATGGAGGGGATCTTTAGACTAAAGCAGGGAGGTATCACCAGAGGCATGGTTTGAAGTTGGAAGGTGGAAGAGGGGAAAGAGGAGGAAGTTTTTCACTGAAAGGGTGGTAGACCCTTGGAATGCACTGCCTGGTGAGCTGGTTCAGAGATTCACAGTGGAGGGCTTCAAGACAGGTGGGACAGACAAAGAAAACAGATGTATCAGATGATGGCCTGGCCTGGGGGGTGGGGATGGATGATAGGGTTTTGGAACACAAGGGGGAGGGCCGCTGCACCCAACTAGGGATCTGAGGTTCGAGCAGACCCGAGTAGACCGTAAGGCCTAATCTTCTGGCAATTAGTATGTTAGTATGTTTGGTTTGGTAAATGATCCTATGCCCTCAGCATTCTTTTTAAGTATGGTTTCAGTGCCTCATATCCCTCCTCACCTCCAGCAGGCCCTGACCAGTCCTGTCATGGCGATGGAGGTTACTATGGCCATCAAATGTCTTCATACTAAGGTTGCCCCTGGTTCAGATGGGCTTTTACGGCTAAATGTTATGCCATGTATGATTCTTCCTTGGTCAACATTTTGGTTACAGTCTCTAATGCTTTACTCCAGGATGGCAGTATTACCCCACATTTTGTGGAAGCTTTACAAATTCTTTTGTATAAGAATGGTCCGGAAGAGGACATAAACAATTGGAGGCCTTTGTGTCTTTTAAATACAGATGTTCAGATTTTGATGATCCTCCTCAATAGCAGACTATCTCTGCTGTTGGAGATAGTCATTTCCCCTTTCCAGATGTGCTCCGTCCCAGGCTGCCCTATTGCTGATAATCTGATTTTGCTGAGGGAGGTGTTGGGACTTGGGGATCGGAATATGGCCTCTGGTTTTATCTTAACGCTGGATCAGGAGAAGGCATTCAATGGAGTCTTCCATCAATACTTGTTCTCAGTCCTGGCACATTATGGCATTCCTGCTACCTTATGCTGTTGGCTGAGTTTGCTATATGTTCCTGCCTTCATCATACAATTGGTCCATGGCCACTGTGGGCACACATGATGTTGCTTGGATGGGGATCAGCAAGGCTGCCACCAGAGTCCCCAGCTCTATGCCTACTGTATAGACCTGTTATCTGAAAGTACAGATGTGTACCAGATCCTAGGCATCTCTCTCTGCTTGTATCTCAGGCCATGAAGATTATGGCCTATGCAAATGACATCACCATGTTTGTTCAAGATGAGCAGTCAGGTTGTCTTGCCCTTGAGGTCTTCCATTCATTCACCCCCTTGTCGGGTGTTCATTTAAACTTACATAAGTGTCATGGTCTCATAGTTGGCCCTTCTACTCTGGATATGCACAATATGGTACTGGGTCAATATGGCACTTAAAGGATAGCACTGCAATAAAAGCGCAAAAGCATTTAGAGTGACAGGTGTATAATAGTGGTAGGGAATTACCACTACACCATTCATTCTGTGCTTCTGCACAGAAGGGATGAAGGTGCTGTGTGTGTGGTGCCTGGTCAAGCTGCTGCTGTGGTAGAGTGGTTAAGGTACCAGCATACAGCAGGGTTGGAGACCTGGGACCATGGTTCAGTTCACCCCAGGTCTCTGGGTGTTGCAACTTCTTTGTTTATTTTTTATGAAAATTTAATTTTCCCCCCTCCCGAGTTTCTTCCCCTCCCCAAAGTCCAGACCTCCTCATAATTAGTTATTTTAAGTCCTGGGTGTGTGTGGGACAATGCCTCCCCAAAAAAACAAAAGAAATTCCAATTATTTTGAATGGCATGCACTGTTTGTGTTGTGGTCGATGTTTTAACTGACCTTTATTTCAGCGCATGCCATTTTGCTTGTGGCATTGATTGCTGCACTGTTATTGTCAGGGAAAATATGATCCCATGACCCCATGACGCACAATATTGGAGGCATTCTTGTCTCATCCACTCCCCTTTCAGTCCTTGGGGTGACTTTTGAGCCTGGGGACATGGCTCTGGTCAATTGGGAAAATAAGCTTTCCTCTTGTGCAGCACAAATCCATGTATGGAAGTCTTGACGACAGACAAAAAAGAAAAAGATTGCCATTTTGAAGACTTAATTCTTCCATTATTTTCTCAACTTAGTATGGTGTATTCCATCCCAAAGACCCTGGAAGTTCATTTCCTTGGCCTATTTTTCAATTGATTTGGGAAAGCCACCTGAACTCCATTAAGAGGATTCTGCTGTATCTCCCCCTTAATAAGGGGGGTTTACTTGTGATTAACTCCCTTGTTTTTACCTTATGTGTTTTTTTGGCCTAGAATGTGTCAACATATCTAGTTTCTTCCTGTAAGTTGTGGAAACCTTATATTAACCCTTGATTGGACCCCCTGTTATAATCCTGGACTCTACCAAGAGTCCCAACCTTCCTCTCCCATCATGCTTTGCCTTTTTTGCAGATGGTAACAGACAGGATATGGAAATGGAAGCTTGATCCTCGGCACCTAGCTCCATTGTGCAGATGGAGCCTGTACACTTCCAATATGGCTGCCACCTTCTTGGAGAGACCCTCTTATCTGGGACTCCCCAAACCATTGTACCCTTCTGTTCACTCAGCCCTGCTTGGTACTAGAACCCCCCCATAAATGTGGGATGTCCTTTGGTTGTGCTGTAATGGCCACTTGAGCGTTAAGGTTATTGCCAAACTTATAGGTCTGGATGAGAGATTTTGTCCTTGAGAATGCTGTTCTCAGCACCTGGAGTCGATGAACCATTTTTAATTGGACTGCCCTTATGCCCATGACTTCTGGACTAAGCTGGCTAATTGCTGGGGTTACCTCACCTGGACTTCTCTCACATATCAGAATGTTATAGTGGGGTCGATGCCCTTAGCTCAACTTTACGATGCTGGCACCCTGCTACTTCTTCTCACTATAAGTAAGTTTTATCTTTGCACGCCATTGTGTGTTTCTGTTTCAGCAACAGGTTATCCCTGATTGACTCAGATTCATATGCTTACTCTGATCATGGAATATATGTACTGGACCGATAGTTGGAGATGGACCAGTCAAGTGCTGGCAAACCATTATAGACTTTTTACAATGAAAGTTAATCAGCTTCCACTGTTTCTTTCCTCTCTTCATCCTTGCTACCCTGTCATACATCTTGGTTATCTATCCCAACTCACAGTGTTCTTTTCCATTTCCAGAACTGCAGTTTACTGTATACATGAATAAATTTAAAAAGAAATAATTACTGTTTTTATTCCCTCCTTTAATTCATTTTGCTGAAAAGTTACATTGGCACAGGGAGATATTTCTTTAGTCCTTGATCTTTTTGTTGTTCTCCTTTTGCTTTTCCAAGTTTTCTTTTTTCCCTTGATCCCTGTTGTATGATTTTATATTTTACTGTTCTGATGTTATTTTCTTTTACTAATTGTACCTCTGTTTTTTGATATTTTTCTGTTTAATAAAAAAAGTCCCCTAGGCAGATGAGACCTTGGTTTAATGTCTTAAAAACTGTATTCAATGTGTATAAACTTTGGACTCGTACTCTAGTGCAGTTAATCTCCAAGGGAGTCCCACAAGGGCTTGTTCTGTGACTCCCATTGTTGACAATTTACATTATTGATGATCCACCCAATCACCAACCCTACATGCATTTAGATGATGATAATGATATTATTTAGTTATCTGATCAATCTGTAGATGATGTATTGTCAACTTTGCCAAATAACTATAATAATATACAGATATGTCCATTTGAATCTGAACTGCTACTAAATGCCAGTAATAAAATGGATGTTGTTTTCAAAGGACTTGGTTTATATGAAGCTTAACTGTAGACATTTTTCAACTATTAGACGTATACAAATGAAAGCTGGAGCTTGTTGAGGCTCATAAATATCTTGGAATTATTTTGGATAACAAACTCTGTATAAAAAACTCATTATTGTTCTAGTTTCTAAACTAAAGGGAAAACTATGTTTCTTTTATCATAACAAATATATATTCAGTGTCAATTCTATCAAACTGCTACAAAATCCTATCTTGCTATTATAAATCATGATATCAATGTTAGTCAATAAGGATTGTGTATTTGGGATTGTGTATTTCTAAACATTTCAGGTACTCATATAACCACAAGAGCGTGTATCATGCTAATAGTTGTAAAATTCTGAAGTTCTAAATTTAGTTAGCATAGTCCATTTATACTCTCAGGGGTTTCTGTAATTTTCTGCCAAGCAAAACATTTGGATTTTAAATTCAAGTTCCATTTTCTAAAAACAGAAATCTTTAACATGATTTATAATATTTGTTTATATGCACAGTTCCTTGGTATGTTATGGTTATAAGAGTTTCTTCTCAAGTTCTTTGTTTGCCAGAACCACTCAGCTATGCTGCATAGTTCTCACACCCAGAGAATTTGAGAACGCTCTCATATAACCATAAGAGACACAGAAGCTGCACACATAAACATATCAGCTTGATTCATTACAATAATTACCCCATATGTGTTATTTCTACGTTGAATCTGGAAAATAAATCTGTAATTATAACACAAAGATCATTTGTCCAGATAGTTTACAATCAAAGAAAATTGAGATATTCAAAGGGTTGCACATGGAGCAAAACCCACTGATGTGCCCAGTGCGATATTCAAAGGGAAAAAGGCTCAGACAAATCCCGATGCACCAGGTTAACATCAGTATCAGTGGCAAGGCTGCAGTAGTGGCATGCCCATTTGTATAACCTGCACAGCCCGACATTCAGCCCGGATGTAGAGTCAGCATGCACAACCCCTACCTGCGCCTGCACAAAGTTAAGCCAAAAAAAAAGAGGAACAAGTGATGGCCACCCATTGGTGAGCTGCCACATTGCAGGGTGTAACACGGCAGCTGCCACCTGTGGGTGGCCACCTGAGTTCCTGCTGCACCTGGCGGTGCCTCCCCATGCCCCACTGCAGGCATCCCTGGAGTGAAATCCCCCCCCCATGTCCAATATCCCTGGTGGTCCAGTGGACCCCTATGTGCCCGATCGTGGGCATCAGTATAGTCCTTCTCAATCCACATATCCTGGTGGTCAAGTGGACCAATCACCGCTCGACACGGGCAGCTGTAACATGGCAGCCTTACCACCCTGGTGATCTCAGTGCTCTCCTCACCCGCCCACGATCCCACCACTCGCCCCGCTCGTCGGCAGCATCCCACCTGCTCGCGCCCACCACCTGGACAGCTCGCAGGGCTGCTACCATTGGCACACAGCAGTATAAGCCAATGGCGCAGCCCATATTAGATCCACTCAGTCCAGATATGTGAATGAATCATTCATATCTGACCGAGTATGGATGAGCTGCATGCCCATTGGCTCACACTGTCACCACTGGCATGCAGCCCACCGAGCTGTCAGTCGGCGGGCAGCAGGGCGGCAGGTGGGTGGGTGCTGCCTGCCAATGGGGAGCGGGCAGTGGGCTCAGTGGGTGGGTGGGTGGGGAGGTGGTACACTAGACCACCAGGGTGGTAGGGTCTGTTATGTCTACGGCTACCCACAATCGAGTGGTGATTGGTTCACTTGACCACCAGGGATATTGGATAGGGCGGATTATACTGATGCCCACGATTCGGCACATAGAGGTCCACTCGACCACCAGGGATATTGGATGGGTTTTTTCTTATATTACAGGAATGCCTGCGATCGGGCTACAGGGGGCGTCGGTCCCCAATGGCTGCTGCCTGGCAGGGCACCAGGTGCAAGTTATCAGGGATCGGTGCACCGGCATGCTAATGGCATACAAATGGGGCCATAATGGGATGCAAATGGCCCCCTGTTCACCTTGCATAAATCACAGCCCCTTTTGCATGTCCCCTTTTGAATATTGCAGGTGCTGTGCATGGCACAATGGCTCTTGCGCCAACGCATCTCCATGCTCCACTCTGGCCACTTGCAATGGTGCAGTGCCTCTGCGCCATGCACAGTGTGGGTGGCCAGGGTGCAATATTCAAAGCTGCTGCGCCATAGTGCAGCTCCGTTGAATATCACCCAGGCCACACCCCTGTGCAGCAAAGTTGAGCTGTGCCCAGGCTTGCGCCACAGCCTGGCGCAGTTTGAATATCCGGGCCTGAATGTTTTAACCTATCCTAGGAAGTAGTAGGAGCCAGCACAGTGGGGGGTATCAAACATGCAGGGGATAGGCATAAGGGAGCAGTAGAGTTTAGAATGAGAGACAAAAGTCAATGACCAAGCATGGTGAGTGGCCGCTGACGCAGGCAGGAAATACGAGCAGACTAGGTGGGCCTAGTGGTTCTTACCTGCTGTCAGTTATTATGTCACCATGTTATTATGTTTTCAGCTAAAATAAGACAAAGATTAAGAATGCTATGATTTGTCTATGATACAAAATGACTTATAGGCACACCCCGTTATCTGTTATCACTTACATATATCAGCAATAACATATAACAGTCTATGTAATTGTATTCTGATAACCCCATTCACCAGGTGGATTGTGAGGAATGAGGCAAGACTGTGCTTTTTCAACCATCTCAGAAGTGTGGGTATTTCAACATAACCACTCCCTTTGGACTGCGACATTGCACTTTTAAATGTTTAAGAATATCTCACAGGAACCTCTGGTTATATCACATTGATGACATCTGCTCAGTCGACTATACCTCATCATTTTGAAATCTGTCTGCATTGTAATGTTTCCCCAACTGAGTAGCCCACAAAGGTAACAAACAATGTTAGTAATGAAAATGAGGAACCAGTTGTGGCCAAGTACTACTGTAAGTTAAAAGAACTGATGGAACATGACAGGTGCAAGAGCTGCTTTATGCAATGTCAGGCCACCTCCCCAGATCCTCTATTTAAGGGGAGGAAGATGCTGATAAAAATTGTCCCAGGGTCAATATCAGAGCAAACATGTGTCCTGTCTGGGGTGATTGCAGTGTGGAGGAATAGACCATTCCAGCTTTTCTAATCTGTAGACAGACTTTAGAATCCTACCTGCCTGCATTCCAGAGGAGTGGTTTCTGCAGCTAGGAATGAGAACTCAGAGTTTAGTACTTTCTTCCTTGACAGGGTATCAACCATCAGAGCAGTGATCTCCCAGACTGGTGAGATTATGGACAGTGGGATAGTTGGGGGCCATGAGGGCTCTCCAGTGCTCTGGGTGGAGTTGCAGCAAATCTTGGATCTGGAGATTTCCTAGGTGATGTCTACTCTGTGACCTACTTACTGTAGCCTGAACCCAAGGCCTACTCAGCTGTAGGTGGACAGCCAGGAGGCCCTGGTCTCATTTGTGGTTAGGATTGCCTCTGATTCCCTAGGAGTGGGTTCTTTTCTGGCCATACTAAAAAATGCAGTCATGATCCCCCTGTAAAACAAAAATATGGGCACACCATGCCTCTATGGCATTATCGCTCAAGAAACTGGATACTAAAACAAAGAAAAAGTCAGCACACTCACCAAAAGCTAGTTTAAATATTTATTGCAGCATGGCAGGATACAGTTCTAATCTCCCTTACATATTGCCCTACATACAGGGCTTCATTGGGGGGATCCTCCTCGTTAAGGAACCTGGAAGCAGAGATCCTGGCTAATTATAGACCTGTCTCAAACCTTCCATTTTAAGGGAAGATAATTGAAAAGGTGATTGCATGGCAGTTGGAGGCACATCTGATGCAGAATGAAATATATGAGCCATTTCAGTTGGGTTTCAGATCTCAACATGGCACCAAGACTGCCTGTTGAACATGGTGAATGTTATGTTCCTTCTGAGGGATCAAGAAGAATATTCAGTCATTTTTCTTGGCCTATGGTTGGCATTTGATACCGAGGTTCATGGGGCTGACTAATCACTTGAGGACCTACAGGGGACTCTCCAGTACAGTGTTGCCTTCGTTCAAGTTCCTCCCTGTTGGTAGGTAACAGCGGGTAGAACTTGGAACATTTTCCTACAGTGTCATTGCTATTCCATTTTGTGTCCTCAAGGCTTAATTTTGTCACCTATGCTGTTTTCAGTCTACATATTTCCCCTAGTTGAGATTGTGAGACAGTACAATTTGGGTTTTTACTGTTGTGCTGATGATATGCAGTCATTCTTCTCCGTGGCACTAAACCAGAGTACTCCAGTGACTATAAATAACCAATGTCTGTCAGAGCTGACTGACTGGATAGCTAGCAGCTGGCTGAGCCTTAATTAGAGCAAGATGGAGTTGTTATTCACAGAACCAGGTTCTCCTGAAACTACAATTAACTGGAATTATATCCTCATGCCCTCTTTGGGGCAACTTCCTCAGAGCTGTGGATAGAGCTAAAAGTCTGGGGGTCACAGTGGATGAAAAACTGTCACTTGAACATAGGTGTCTGCTGCTGTCTATTGTATTTCCATCTCAGAATTATCTCCCAGTTGAAGCCCTTTCTTAAACCTGAAGACCTGTGATGTCTTTGTGACCTTGTGACTTGACTACGTAACACTTTATGTCTAGGGCTTTCTGGAGATTTGGTATGGCACCTCCAGCTGATGTAGAATACCACAGCAAAGCTGATATCCAATATAAGCACTATTAACTTATTACAGAGTTTTCACTGGCTTCTGGTTAGATGGTGGACCACCTTCAAGATTTGCTTGATGGTCTTCAAAGCTCTGCATGATTTCGGTCCTGGATACAATAAAGAACTGCTTTATCCATATGCTTCACCCACTCCACACTGCTAGAGAAAACCTCTGGAGGTTCCACATGTCTGCCTGAGATCTTCTGGAGATAGGGCTTTTGCGGTTGTTGCATCCCGGTTATGGAATGCTCTGCTTTCAGACCTCGGAAGCATTACCTCAGTGGTGATTTATAAGTAAGCAATAACACACAATAGGGTGTGGTTTAGTCTGGATAAACACATGCCTAGGGGCACAGTGAGGAACAAGGCCACAGGCCGAGTGCTTTACTGCCCCTAGAAATGCATTTATCCAGACTAAACCACACCTCAGAGTGTGTTATTGCACTTTTACAATGGATATATGTTGAGAAACAGCATATCTTTTTAAAAAAATTAACAAGTACTGAAAGTTTTTCTTTTTTGAAGTAAAATATTCCCTCCGCTCCAGCCATTGTCTATTTATTCTGGTACTGTTTTCTGTCAAACCTGCCTCTGTTCTTCACGTACAGCCTGCTTTGTCTCCTACTCCCTTTCTGGGCTGACTGTATTTATTCTGAGAGTGTTTACTCTCACACACCTGCCTCTTCATATCATATACAGAATGACTGTGGTCGGTTGCTAGGCTGCCAGTGAGACCAAGATTTCCTTGCAGTCTTTCCGGCAGCAGGGTTCCATCTGCAGTTGTGTTCTGCATAAAACTGTCAGTGGCTCTCTGTCTTCCACTGGGACTGTAGACCAAGAGACCACTGCGGAGTTGGCTGATGAGTACAAGCGAGAGACCACTGCCGAGTCAGCTGAGGAGTGCAGGAAAGAGACAATCATTTTTTTCCTTTTGTCTTTCTTTGCACAGACAGAGAGATAGTGGTTGAATAAACCACTCACACTTTCACTTACACCCGCATTTGCAGCACTGTGTTTTTACTGTTTGGGCCACTGTCAGTTGGGGACTTCGGATTGGGAGGGACCCCTGAGACTGCAGGGCACAAGGATATCCTGGGTGACTGAGTCACTTGTGGTGGCTCTTGTTTTTTGCCAAGAGATATTCAAAATAAAAGAAATAGATGGCAAGTGGTGCCAGTCAACCAGGTTCTTTTACTATCTCTACCCATTTTATAAGGAATCTTTAAAAACCTACCTTTATCTGGGACTTAATGAGTATAATTGAAATCTTGATTACTATTTTTTATTGAGTACTGTAGTGTGCATTGAATTATATGCTTATGATTTCTGTTTATGTTACTATGTATTTGTGTAAGTACTATGTTTATGTTCAGTACCCTGTTGCCCTGGGATCGGGAGCTTTAAAAATAAAGCTTTACTTACTAACTGACTTACTTACATACTACTTACATGGTTACTTACTGTTGACCGATTATTTTGCTTCTCATATAAAGAAGGACCTTAACAAAATTGTAACAAAAACCACAGAGGTGGAAGGTAGGGTGGGAGAACATGTAAAGGCAGCAGAAACACACACATGCATGTTAATACACATATTGAAAAGAGAGTGTGTGTGTGTGTCAGGGGAAGAATAACTCCAAGGAATAAGCTACAAATTAGAAAATGTAGAGAACAGAATACAAACAGAGTAACAGATGGCTCTTTATCTGTTATGGAGCAGTAACTCTATCGAGGGAGTCTGATGACATCGTAAACCTCAAGACTGATGTTCAAGAGGCTTATGCAGTCATCAGAATCCCAAGATGGGGTTAATGCTCCATAACAAATAAAGAGCCATTTTTTTGTTTTTCTTGTAATGCATGGCCCTCTACCATAAGCATATTTGTAGTTTCCTCACTCATTTCGCTCACTGTTTCAGCTCAGCTTTTTTTAGTTCCTTCAGATTTTGCCTTACTCAGCATGTCCATTCTCACGCTCTCTCTCCTCTTTCTTGACTGCAGGCTCCGAACCCCAACTGCAGGCTGTGATAGTTTCTCACAGTCACTCACCCTCTGCTCCCTCTGAACTGCAAGCTCCCAACCCCAGCTAGTTTTACATCCCCCAACATCAACTGATACAACAGGTCCATACAATTTCAATGTGTTTACCCAACAACCCCCCTCCACAGCTCCTGTCAGAGTTTCAAATGACAGTTTTTAACAGTGACAGGAGCATGCCATGAAATAAAGCTCAAAACTGAAAAAAGCATTGCTCTGATGTTAGATCAATACTATTACAACTTCTTAACATCAGAATGACCCTATTATGAGTGTTCAGTCTTGTCCGGTTTCAGTGGAAGAAGAATAGGACCCATTGGAGTAATGTGCAATGGTGCAAAGTGAGGAAATGTACTGCTGAATTACTCCATTTACACTACAGAAAGATTGAACAGACTTCAAAGCATGACAAGAGTACTAGACAACTCAGATTGGTAATCTGAAAAAGACCATAGTGCAGAAATCTACATAACAAAATGTGCAACCCTGATATTTCGCAGTCCAGTTTTTGAATTACAGGATTTGCCAGATCTTCCTGCAAGTCACTTGGCACCAATCAGATTTGAACTACAATCTACCATGAACATTTCACCAGGGCACAAAATGAAAGGAACATGGTATAGCAAGTAGGATAAACATGAAGTGCAAATGCTTTTCTCAACAAATTTGAAAATCCACTTTGAGAGTGGAATGAGGATTTCTGAAAATTGGTTGAAACCAGCTCCTAATATTCAGATATTGGGCATTAATCTGCTAAGATTAGATATGGAGCAAATGGAGAAATAACTTGTGAAAATTGCATGGACAGGGTTAGCAGCTGGAAAAATTGAACCATAAGTAGCGACACAAATCCTGATGCCACTACAAAAAAGATACGGTATCCACCATTACCTATCCAATTCATGAAGAGGAAAGGATCAAGGACAAGGCACCAAACATGAAAATGACCACTGAAGCTGCATGTGTGTATGTGTGGGGGGGGAGGGGGGTTGTACATCAGCACAATCAGAACTTTCTTTTCTTTCGTTCAGTATGAAATTGGCTATAAGAGTCCTTGTTGTACAATGGGTAGTCAAAATCCTGCTTCCTGATTGGTGGAGAAGGTTTTAAAGCCATGCAGTTCATGAATGAGAACTGCGTTACTTAGCACTTTTTCCAGCAACCAGGAGAAAGCACATCTGCATATTAATGCTGCTGAGAAAATTTTGAAAAAATGTTCTAGTAGCCAGGTTAGTACAGTGAAACCAACTACTTGCCTTTTCTTAAAAAAAAATATAAGTGCCCACCATTCGCCACACAACAGCTACAACCACCCTTTGAAATAAATGTTTTCCCTTGTGCTTCCACATCCTTTTCTTTTTGTTTTACACATACATGTATATTATTTGCAAAAAACTCTGTTAATGCATCAGTTAGGGTTAAAGCAACAAAGGTAAGGAAATGTGGTGTTAGTGTTCCCAACTCTAACACCCTATCCCCATCCTACAAACAGCAAACTAGGTGTGGGGTGTGCCTTGGGATTCTCCAGCCTAATGCTCACCACCTTCCATCAGTAAAGAAGTTGAAATGTGTATGGTGTATGTGAATGGGGTGAGCATTAAGCTGAGAAACCTCAAGGCACACCCCACACCTGGTTTGCTGCCTGCAGGGTGGGTGTGGGGTGCTAGGGTAGGGACCCCTAACAAAACATTCCCCTACTTTTGACACTTTAACCTTAATTGAAGCATTAACAGTTTTTTTTGCAAAGAATTTCCTTACTTTTTGAGATAATATAATCATATCCTCATTTGCCTGTGGGGCACTGCTCTCCCATCCCTCCATAGATGCATATGTGTATGTTGGTGTGGACGTATTTCAGTCAAAACAGCATCTAAACTGTCAGCATAGACTTGTTATTACCCCCACTTCATGAACACTGTGCTGAGAATTTTAAAATCCCCACCAAAACAGATTCATTCTGCAGCACTGCAGCGTAATTCCAAGCCACAGGTGACAAAACATGTTTTGGCTAGGATTTGAAAAATGGCAGCCATCACATTCATGAGGTGATGTAAAAAAATGGCTATGTTGAAAATTTGGACTTAAAATATTATAAATTCCCAAAAGTTACAAGTGAGCATAGTTAAATTTAAATGCATATGCATACATTTGAAACTTGTACATATTTTTACACCACATTTGGAACATAGCCTTCTAAGGACCCCACTTCTTGAACAAAGGGAGTGACATTTTGAAATCCTGCCTGAAAGGTGATTTTTCCAAACAACTGCAGTATACATAACTAGCTATAAGAGGTACACAGGCAGGTAATTGTGAATAATATGATAAAATGACTAAATACAACAACCATAAAAAGGAATAACACAAACATTTAAAAAAACAAACCCAGGCCTAGAGAGTGTTTGATGTTCAAAAAGGGGATGTCCATATAACTTGTTGCTGTAGGATTCCTCCCCCCATGAAGCAATCCACAAAATAAACAAAAGTAAGAAAAACACCTCCTTCAGGGAGATCTACAGATCATAAGAAGATGGGTGAGGATCTCACAGGAATCCAAGCCTGGGGCTGGTAGTCAAAAAAATCCAACCCTCCCCCCTTCCTGGAACCAAATATCAACAACAAACAGAAGGTAACTACCCAACTAATCTGGGGAAGGGAACAAGGGTAATAGTGATAAATTCAAAATGGAAAGAAGGCAGGGATGAGGGGGGGGACCAAGGGCCAAATACCAACAAGTCCAGGAGAACTCTCTCCCTGGACCTGGGAACCTTTGAACTACAGCCTCCAATGGCTATGCCACAGGAGGCCCAGACAATAAGGTAGATTAACCCTAGAATGTGAGGGGGAATCCACACATGACCCATAGGAAGATCAATCCCCAGGTGTTCAAAAAAGGTGGCCCAAGCCTGCAGGAAATGCTGATAGCGTCCTGCAGTGATATAGTGCAAGTGCTTATAACCCGCCTCTCTCAACATAGAATTCACCCACTGGTCTCTTGTGGGGATATCAGAGGAATGCCAGCGGCACAGCAACAAACGCTTAGCCTCTGATATTGCCATCATAAACCATGACTGCAAAGGGACCGAGAGAGAGGGAAGAAGACATATATTACCCAAAATCAATAAAGACACTATGGGTGTTACCCTAACTGACAAAGCTGCCTTAATCAACTGAATGATGAAAGCCCCCCAAGGAAGAAGTTTTGGAGAGTCCCATGCAATATGCAATAAAGTTCCCACCTCTGAGTCTCACCTCCAGCATCTATTATGATGCATTAGGTTCATATGATGCAATACTGCTGAAGTAACCATAGCGTCTTAAGTTGCATGAGATGACCCATAATATTCTTTCCCCTAGTGTAACCATTTCTCCATATTGTCTTCCATTCCCTGTCTCTAAGAGAACAACCCAAAAGCTTTTCCTATCTCTGTTGTAAATTGATGAGGTCTGGAGCGTGAGCCCATAGGAGGGATTTATAAACAGCACACAGTTTCAGAGGTGCTGAGGCAGGCTGAGCTGAACTGCCGTGAGAGAACATACTATCCCAAAACTCTGAAGATGGGGGTAGCAGACTATTCCATGATTTCAAATTCAGGAGATGGTGAGTTTGTAGGTATCGCCAATGGTGGGAAGTTGGGAGGCCAAATTATTGCCGTAGCTCTTTAAATTATTTAAAGTATCCTCCTGACAGTCCCCCGTTCTCCTGATACTGGCCTTGGCCCATATGTGCCATCCAACTGGAGACCCTTCCACTAATAAGTCAGCATGATGCCATAAGGGCCAAAGATGAAAAGGAACCTAACAAGTAGAGCCCAGAATGTCCATAGCCAGCCACCAGACCTGGACAGCATATTCCTGAGTGATCAACCTATCAGGTTGATTGCATGTCTCCCAAAGTACTCATTCTGGGAAGCCGGGGAAAGCCCATTCAAATTCTAACTCAAACCAATGGATGGATCCAACAAAATGGGTAGAATTGAGCCAAAGCCAGATATGATGGAGCCCTGCAGCAACATAATAATCCTGCAACCATAGGGAGGGCAGATCACCCCGATCATTAGATGCCATCAAACAGAGAGCAGAGAGATGAGGTTTACATCCTTCCCAACAGAAGGCCACCAATGTCTGTTGAAAATACCACCACCAAGCCAGAGGAATGGGCAAAGGCAGATACCTAATATTATACAAAATACGAGGTAGAAACAGCATTCAGACTGCTTGAACTTTACCCCATAATGTTAGTCTTAAGTGTTTCCAATAAAGTATATCCTCCCCTAAGTTTATTAAGTAGGGAGTGGAGGTTCAATTCAACCCAATCCCTAGGATTAGAAGAAATGAAAATCCTCAAATATTTGATAGGCCCTGCAGATCATGACAGACCCAGCACTGGAAGGGGGGGAGCAATAGGCCCGAGGACCTAGCCTCAAAAGTTCTGCTTTGGCCCAATTGTTGCAGAGACCAGAAACAGATAAAAAGGCATCCAAAAGATGTAATAAAGAAGGTAAGGAAGAGTCAACATCCTAAAGGGTAAGGAGAATATCGTCAGCAAAAACATAGCCTTTAACTCTTTGAAGCCTACCTGAATACCTCTTATGTTTGGGGAGTCCTGCAGCTGATGGGCAAAAGGCTTGATAGCCAAGAGAAAGAGAGCCGGGGACAGCCGGTAGCCTTGCCGAGTGCCCCTGCCCAATTAACAAAAGGGGGAGAGGCAGCCATTGGTAAGTACCAAAGCTTGAGGAGAAGCATAGAGAACCTCAATCTAATGGATGAGATGCGGTTTGAAACCAAATTTCCCCAATGCCTCCAAAAGATAAAGCCACGCAACGCAGTCAAATGCCTTCTCTGTGTCTGAAGCAACAACCGAAACAGACCACACTGGGTCCCTTAATGAAACAGAGAAGGCCCGCAAGATGACAAAGGTGGTCAGCACCTTCCCTACTCCCCACAAAGCCCACCTGGTCCAGATGGATTGGACATGGTAAGATCCCAGAGAAACGGCTAGCCAAAACCTTGGCTATGATCCTATACTCAACATTAAGTAGGGAGACTGGGTGATAACTCCCACACTGGAAAGGTTCTTTGCTTTTCTTAGGCAAGACAGAGATAACCACCTTGTACATTGATGAGGGGAGCCTCCCATGTGACCATGCCTCCTCTGCTACCTGAGCCAAAACCAGATAAACCTAGTCTCCTACAATCCTGTAGAACTCTATGCAGAAGCCGTCAGGGCCAGGAATCTTGCCTCCTTGTAGTTAACCCATGGCCCTCCTCAACTCCACCACTGACATGGGAGTCTCAAGGGAATCATACTGAGAATCAGACACCTGCAGCAGCCGAAGTGGGTCCAAAACATTTTTAATATTCACCCTATCACCATCCCTTGGCCACCTAAAAGTATAAAGATCGCAATAAAAATCATAGAAGGCTTTATTAATCCCTACCACATCCTTAACCTGTTGTCCTCAACTATGGACACCTGGAATAACCATAGAGATCTCCATCTTTTTCAGTCTATAAGCCATGATACACCCGGCCTTCTTCCCCCTCCCAAAAGGCCTGATGGGTCCAGAATAATCCCAACTCAGCTTGCTGAGAGGTGAACAGATTGATCTGAAAGCAGACCTCATGAATACGGTACAACAGGGGGGGAGTCCCATGGACCCTTCTTGTGTTTAGCCTCCAGGTCGTGCAACTGATTCTTCAATTCCTCCATTTTTTTAGCACCTTTCTCGTTTATTGGCTGAGGAGTAAGCTATCAGTTTTTGCCTCTTATATGCCTTCAAGCCTTCCCAGACCCATTGAGAAGACACTTCTCCAGCTGCATTAAACTGAAGATAGTCCTCAACTTCTTTTTTAAGCCAGGTTTGCAAAGCAGGATCAGATAAAAGGCTAATGTTACAATGCCATCAAGGAGAAGAAGTGCCCACACCATCCAACAAAAAGGACCATGTAACTGGTACATGGTCAGAAATTAAAATCTGTTCTATAGACTCCTGGACCAAAGACCTAAGCAAAGAACTAGAAGCCAAAATGAGATCTAAATGTCTGTAGGTCTGGTGGACCAAAGAGAAGTATGTATAACCATGATCCGTCGGATGACCCAGCCTCCAGACATCTTCTAAGCCAAGCTCCTTGCTGACAGCCTGCAACACCTGGGAACACTAAGATGATAACTGCTTAGAGGAAACCACTGTGGTCACAAATGGGGTCCCAAACTTCATTCATATCCCCTTCCATAACTATACTACTCCTCAACTTATCTTGAAGAAGTTGGGCCATCTCTTGGAAAAAGGGAGCACCATCCTTGTTGGGACCATACACAGAAACCAGTGTAAAAGGTTCACCATCAAGGGAGGCAGTGACAATAACCCACTGCCCCCTAGGGTCCCTCCAGACCTGCTTGTGTACCCAGTTAACCACCTTTAGTCAGTAGAATCAGAACTTCCCACCTCTTTGATGTGGTATAGGCAGCATAAAGCTGTCCCCTGAGACCCTCCGAAGATACGCCACCTCTTTAGATAGAAGATGGGATTTCTGGAGGAAGATGATTTGACCTCCCAATTTAACATAAGACAGCACCCACTTTCATTTGATGGGGCCATTCATACCACTCACATTCCAGGACAAAACCTTGTAAGGGCCTCCCATGGCATCCTAAGTCACAGAGGCCTGGTCCCTCCCCAGCCCACTCACCTACCAAGGCCAGCCACATCATACCCTCATCAGACAGTCTGTTGGTATAACCAACACTAACCACCCCAACACCCCAAAATTATGTACAGAAAACCATCTTATAAGAAATAAGCAGATCAGTACACTCTCACCTAAGTATACTCTCCTGGGTCACGTGCTCCATCCCCAAGACTTGTACCCCATGAGCACCCTACTCCCCCCAGACTCATCCTCTCTCATAATAGCAACCATGTAAACAGAAAATCAGTCACCACTGCCCAAAGCTTCAAGAAAATATGGGTGAAGTTAACCAGAAACAGTCTCATCCCTGCAAAATATCATCCCAAAACCACCCATGTACCCCTCCCAGAATGACCCTAAACCCAAAAAGGATCCATGTAAAAACCCTGGTGAATCACCCACCATGTACAGAAGAAACCCTAAGCCCACCCCAAAAGTCCCTAAGGAATCTAAATACAGGAGCAGAAAGAGATTATTCCATGATAGGTACTGATCCCCAGGGTCCAAGCATTACCCAGGCCCCAGTTAACAGGGGCCACCAGAAGGGCATACCCAAGATGGAGCACAGGTAAAAAAAGGAAGATTCCCCCATTATCACAGTAGGGCACAAGAATAAGAGCTTTCATACCAAGCCAATCCAGAGCCCAAAAAGAAAAAAAGGAAAGAGAAAGCCTCTTTCTCTCTTGAATCCCTCTGTAAAGACCCAACACTCCCCCATTCAGCATAAGCCTCTATGGGTCCAGACCTGAACTAGAGCCACAGGGGAGACAAAAGAAAAAAAAACAGAAGTCCAAAGGTCCACCCTCCCCCATCGCAAAATGCCAAAGCCCACCCAAAATCCCATAGGCTCTATCGTTGCACAAACCCCCAAAAAATAAAGCCCCATTTGTATTCCCTGTCCTATCACTATGGTAACTGCTTCCAAAACCATTACAGAAGAAAGCCCAGAACCAGACATGAACAAAAAGTCCAGCATAAGAGGAGTCAGGTAGAATCTTCTGACATAATTAACACCAGCCATAATGGTCCATACCTAAATAGGATGCAGTACATAATAACCATGGAAAAGAAACTTACCCATAGGTTCAGGAGAGCGAGGCAAGTCCTCCATCCACTGTCCATGTCTCCACATTACTGAACTATCCACAGAGACTGAAAAAGCCTTAGAAAAAGAAGTAGCTACACAAAGAAAAGAACTATTTCAAGCTGCACCATAAATCAGAAGAAGAAATGCCCACTCCACCACTCGGATCAGCCCATAGTGTCCTCCAAAGCCATCTTCTTTGAGTCCACCGAAGGCAAGAATTGGGCCACTGGTGGAGGCCTTGCAGCAGGCAGATCTTCTCTCCTCTGAGGAGGCAGCAGTGGCAGTGGGAAGACCAGACCTCTTCCAGCTCCCGAATGGGTAACAGATGAGCCCAATGGTTGACAGTCCTACAGAAAACACGCTTCAGCTGCTATGGTAAAAGATTTATTCTGTGAGCCCAGCTTCAGCCAAAGAATTGCAGGAGGGGCCAGAAGGCAAACAAGGCCAATCCTCCGGTCTCAGTCTCACACTCCATTGAATGTTTTGCAGCACTCAATGATTCTTTTAGAGAAATCCTGATGAAAAAACAAACAAGCTCCCCAATATTGGACCTCCTTAACACGATGGGGCGGAGACATGTAAGGGAGTCATTCAGAGGGAGGCCCAGTGGCACACGGTGGGCCCTCTTGATCTCCAAGTCTGAATCAAGATTCCAGTTGAGCCACACTGGTAGATTCTTCTGGAGGAAAGAAATCATATCAGGTCCCTCTGCCACCTCTGGTAACCAAAAAAGCTGAACATTACTACGGTGATGTCAAGTCTCCAAATCATCTAACTTATCCCAGATGAAGGAAACATCTTTCTCAGTGCTGCACAGTCTTTGCTCTGCTGGGCCCTCCCAGTTTTCTAGTCGGCTAGTATGTCCCTCCTCCTGTTCCACGCAGTGAACAATTGCTTCCACCAAAACCCGGACAGCTGTTAACTGAACCATAATATGGTTTAAATCTGTCTGAATGCCTCCCATAAAAGATTTGATTTCACCTATCTCTCTAGATAACAGGACAAACTCAGATTCTCATTCCAACTGCATATTTGGGCTCAGTGCTGAGGTTTCGGTGGGTGGAGGTGGAGTTGCCGAAATGTTATACTTCTTTTCACTCTGCTGCCAGATTTCTGCCATTTTGGCTTCACAGCCATCTCTCCAAGTGAACACAAAGAACTTTGGTGACTAAAATCAGCAAAAGGTAGGGAAAACATACAAAAATAGGATACAAGGGGACGGAGTTCGACAAACTTGCTCCACTGGCAGGCAGGCATCACATGACCAAAAACACATTTTGACCATGATTTGAAAAATGACAGCTGTGACATTCAAGAGGTGGGGTAATAAGAAGGCTATGATGAAAATTTGGTGTCAAAATATGTAAAATGTCCAAAAGTCCGAGCATACATGACAAAATTGCAACAAATTGGTATGACTTTGCCACTTTACAATAATGTATCTTCAGATGTTCAACATAGCCTACTTATGATCCCACTTCATGAACAAGTGCAGGAGAAACTTTCAAATCCCACCCAAAAAGTGAATTAGCCAAGTGACCATGAAATCACCTTTTGGGAAGGAGATGCATAATGATAATCATATTGTTCATGAGGTGGGGTCCCCAAAAGGCTATGTTGAAAATGTGGTGTCAAAATGTGAAAAAATGGCTGAGTTATGCATATATCCCATGTTACTTTGCCACTTATTTGGTTGCTTTCTTATACCCCCGGTATTGCTCAAGTGCTACATATTGCTCTACTTTTCTTTGTTTCCATGTTTGATGTCTCTGAACCAGTGTAATTCGATGTACAATTTCTTTGTAATTTTTGATTTTCACTTTGTCTGTAACCCTTCTGGGTCATGCCTGAAAATAGGGAATTGCTTTTGTCTAGCACACCTACCCAGTCAACAAAAAGTTGAAATCCCCATTGAAATACATTGAATCACATTTACCTTAGTTTCTCATATTGCAGTCACTGGTTCCAGCAACAAGATGTGTCTTCAATCAGAGAGTGGATCTCAAACCTGGGACCTGTTCAGGTGAGTGAAGGTGCGTGGGGGTGTACTGGGGAGTGTGGGGTGGTGGGTGCTGAGTGGGAGGTGGGAGTGGGGAGAGGGTCAGATCAGCAAGGGGCCTTTTTTTTGCAACTTTAACAAAAAAACATTGAGGATCATTTTCTTTTTTTCAGGAGTGACAGATCAGGGATGGGAGGTGCCACTAGATACCTGAGAAAGAAAGAAGATTATGGGGACAGGGATGAAGAGGGGGTTCTACTACACACCAGGGATATGGAAATAAAAACTAAAGGGATCACGGTCGGAGGGTGGGGGGTGCCACTAGACACCAGGGAACTATAAAGTACAGAGATCATGATCAGAGGAAGGATGGTGCCACTAGACACAAGTGAAATATAAATGATAGTATGGGAATTGCAATCAGAGAGTGGGAGTGTCACTTGACACCAGGGAATATTATAATATATTATTTTTCAGGGCAATGATGTCTTTTTGGAAGAAAATCATATCGTTGTCACTGGGTTAGGTAAGGATCATTTGATCTGAAAATAACCATTCAAACAATAAGGAACTGTGAATGGTTATCTTCAGATCAAATTATCCTTGCCGTTGCGAAGGATGTGCAATATGATTCTCACCTCAAAAAGACATACTTGTACTGCAAACTTGTAAATAATGATAAAAAATGGAACTAAATTTGTGAATGAGACCTAAATACAGGTCTTGTTCATTCCCTAAGATGTAGTATTTCCTTAGAAATCAAATTTTAAAATGGAAAAAAAACAAGATGGCAGACAGCACGAACAATATTGTTCAAAGCAGGAACAGTACATTCTTCACTATTAACAATTCAAACAGTGTTCATTTACCTGGCTGTCTAGCTGCTATAACAAAAAACATTAAAATTCAAAAATGGTGAGATATATTTTCACCAAACTACCCAAAGACACATGCTTGGCATAGACCCCATCATCCCTGAAAATTTCAGGAAAAAATTTCAGTTTGTCTGGGCTGTGGAAGAGAGCAAAAAATCCCATGTTAAGTATAGGAAAACCTCTCACTTTTTTACCATGTCATATCTTAAAAGCCATACAGGATGCTATAATGAAACTTTCCACATTTTGAGGCACTGGCAGATTGACCACACATACCAAATTTTGAGTTATTTTGTCAAAGAATGCCAAAGTTATTAAGGTGCAAACATTAGCATTTAACATAGAAATCCTGATACAACCCTAAATATAGGGGTGCTACCATGTCCTTATAATAGATATATAGATATATATACATACATATACATATATATATATATATATATATATATATATATATATATATATATATATATATATATATATATAGTATACCAAGACATTGCCAGCTATTTCCAGATATTTCATGAAATTTCTAAAGAGTTTCTCTCTGCTGCCTACTGTAGAAATGGAGAAAGCATTAGATATATCTGGAAATATCACAGAAATTTCAGGAAATAGCTGGAGTGTCTGTGGCAATGTGTGTGTGTATATATATATATATATATATATATGTGTGTGTATATATATATATATATATGTGTGTGTGTATATATATATATATATATATGCACACACACACACATATACATGCAATAGTACTACTATAGTTAGGGTTGAGTATCCTGTTTAATGTTAAACCTCAAATTTTGCACTTTAATAATTTTTGAACTGATCAATGGATTTGCTAAAAATTTGGTATGCACTGTCTTGAGGGGTTGCTCTCTTAACTAGAGATGTGCAAAGTTGGAAAATTTCACCAAGCAAAATATTTTGCATACTTAGCGCATTTCGTGAATTATTTTGCTGGGCGAAATGCGAAATTTCACCAAAGGATGTGCATAAAATTTTGCCCCCAAGCCGGCAAAATTTTGATAGCAGGCAAAATTTTGCACCTGCAGGTGAACTTTTGCTACTTGAGGGAGTAATTTCACCTCCCTTGGTGAAATGTTGTGGCCCCTGGCAAAAGTTCTCCCTGGTGTCTAGTGGTCCCTCCGCCCCCAGCTAATCAGTGGGCAAGTTTATTTTTTCCTGGTGTCCAGTGGTCATCCCCAGGCCGATCACCCACCAAAATTGCATTTATTAAGCACCCCCCTCAAAGTTACCCTGGCACCCATTGTTTTATTTAAAAAAAAATAAATTTACCCTCCACTCCGTGGTGTCTAGTGGTCCCACCCGCCAATCATCAGCCAAAATTGCATTAAATAAAGCCCCTCCCAAAGTTACCCTGCCTCCTTCATTTGTTTTATTTAAAAAATAACAACATTCACCCTCCACTCCCTGGTGTCTAGTGACCCCCCTCACCCTACCCCATCATTAGATAGCAGCACCCAGCTCCCTCCCCGGTACCTCAATTGGGCCACCAGCAGAGTCTTCCACTCATCTCCATGGCTGGCAGCCCAACTGAACATGACTGAGTGCTTGAATAAATGCATAAAACACTTATTCATTCATGCACTCAGTAGCACTCAGTCGGGCTGCCGGCCATGGAGTTGAGTGGAGGCTGTGCCAGTGGCCAGAACAGGATACTTGGGGGGAGCTGGGTGGCTGCTGCTATCTAATGATGGGGTGGGGGGTCCACTAGAAACCAGGGAGTGGAGGGTGACTTTTGTATTTTAAATAAAACAAATAGAGGGGGAATGGTAACTTTTGAGAGGGCTTTATTTAAAGCAATTACTGCTGGTGATCAGTGGGGGGGGGCCCACTAGACATGAGGGAGTGGAGGGTGAATTTGTTTTTTTTTTAAATAAAACAAATGGGGGGGCAAGATAACTTGTGTGTGTGGGGGTTCAAATTAAGGACTTTTGTGGTGGTCGGCAGCGAGGCAAAATTGCAGGCAAAATTGTGAAATTGCGCTGCAATTTCACTAAACATTTCACTCGGCAAAATTGCCAATTTTATAGCAATTTCATCAGTGAAATTTTATTTTGCTGCACCTCTACTCTTGACATGGTAAATTTCATTCTGGTCAGACATACAAATTCTGAGATCTGGACAGTGTAAAAAGTCATAAAGTCACCATGTTTTGCATTTTTTTCCCCATCACCTTGCATCCAGAAGGTGTGGAATTTTGGTATGGTAGAAACAGCTTGAGTAGCAGGACAGGCATGCATTTGTTTTGTGAAAAAATATTAATCTGTTGCCAAGTTATTCAATTTTTCATTTCCCATTGTTTTCAATGGAACACCACTTTTCAGGATAGAGGGAGAAAGTTCGACAAAGAATTTGGTCTCGCGAAAAATAATTCTGCCTCGCAAGACCCATTCCTTTTTTGTGAAAATAAAATTATTTTCATTAGAGAAAAATCCTTTTTCATGAGCTGCCATCTTGTTTTTGTTTTATTTCATGAACTAAAATGCTTGGAAAATACATAAAAATATTGTCATTTTACAAATCAAACACCAGAACCTAGCTAAACAGAACTTGTTTATCCCGATTCTGGTGTTTGTTTTTCATAATTAGGGCCAAAAATACTTTTTCTGGGCACCCAAAATCCCCAATGCCCAGCTTAGAGAGAGGAGTCTTCTGCTGCGTTCTCTTTATGAGAACAGTGGATTTTATTAAGTTCTGCGACTGCAGCTGAACTACTGCTGCTGACTACAGAGTGTGTTGTGAGCTACTGTTTCCCTGCTGACAAGTGGCATCCCTCACTCCCCGATCACTGGCCCCCTTAAAGTCAAGATATGTTCTTTGGTGTCTAGTGTCACAAACACACTCCACAGGTCAGGCCCTCTGCTCCCACAGTGCCAACTTCGATGCACAATAATGTGAACAGGGGACAAACAGGGTAACCCTCCCATCTGTTTTGGGTCCAAATCACCTACCATCTTTGAGTCCCGGGGTTCAAAATGTGAACTTTATGCTAGCATACCCAGCTAACAGGCTCAGGTATATATTGCTTTTGGGGAAATGCAATATAATCCTTCCCCCAGGGATACCCAGCCAGGCTTTCAAAATGTACCCTTATGACTCAGTATGAGACCTAGGTATTTCTTACGTTTAGCAAGATTAGTAACACATTCAAGCCCTTAACAGCTGTCAGACTTAAACACTGGTTCAGCATTTACAAGCAAAAGAAACTGAGAAAAAGCACAGACAGAATTTCAAAGAAAATACTGTTTACTAAAATTGTAAAATAGGTAAAATATCAAACACAGAACAAATAAATCAATAACTTACAGTCACATAAAATAAATGGGAAGTTACACAACACAAATGCCTACCAAAAATACTTAAGTTCCAGTTGAATAATTTTTCTAAAAGTGCCTAGTTACCAGTCCACAGGCTGTGTCTTTGCTTTTCAGGGAGTCCTTCTGCACCAACTTCTCTTGCAAGCAATATTCAAAAGACAGTTTTCTCCACCTCCTGGTGATGTCACCCATGAGGTCACTGTTAGTCTGTGATAAATCTGTAATCTGAGTATGAATACCCACAAGGATGTATGTTATTACAGTGAAAATCAGCAACTAGCAATTTCCCAAAATACGAGTCTCTGATCAAAACATTCCCTTTGAACTGTCTGCTGGTTTCCTGCTTTCCTGTTTGCTGGGGGAGGCACAGAACCAAGATGGCTGCAGTGTGTGAGCTGCCTGAGGTTTGAGCCTTGGAGTCCGAGTTTGTGTTATGCTATTTTTAAATTGTGTTTCGTTTTACTTTGTTTTAGTTTTAGTTAGTAAGGGCTATTAAGTGAGTCATATAGCATTTTTAGAGAACTACATGCATGTAGTTAGTGTTTTGGTTACTTTCCTGCTATTCGGGATTTCAATCGGCTGCTGTGGTGGTTTACTTCTGTTTTTGTAAACCACCATTTAGCTTTTAGGATGGCTGTTCTCCCAGTCCTGCGTGGCTATTTGGGAGTACTCAGCTGTTTTTATTGCTTAAGTGGTTCACTCTGTTATTGTGAATTCACTGCTGAAATTGGGTTGGTTTCCAGTTTTGGATGATCGAACTAGACTGCTTTGTTCCATGGTGGAATGTGGGTTGGAACCTGCTGTTAAGCACTGTGAGCTGTGTGCCTGAGTCCAGAGGATTTGGACAGAATCATCATGTAAACGCTGTCAGAACCTCGATCTGCCTTTGCCTGTTGCGGGGAAGAATGTGCAGTTAGAGGGCAGGCTGTGAAGTTGGGAAGTTTGGACTGAGCTTGAAATCCATTACCTCTCGAGGAAGTAGCTGGTGTGGTGAGAGCATACTCAGCAATTTAAATGGACATTTAGATCTATTCCTTAAGAAGTGATGTGGTTTGGGAATTATGTTAGGCAGGGGTCCCCTTTTGTGCTTGGGGCTAAGTGGTCGGTGTGCCCCTGCAACCAAATGGGAGTTTTTCTGGTGGCTCTACGGGGAGCTGGAGAGTTGATTGGATTCTCTCTTAAGCCTCCTGCTGGACATACCTAGTGGCTTGTCCCTCGTGGGGGCTGAAGCTGTGGGTCACTGGTGGTTAGAAGCCAAGGCCTGTGATTTTGAGCAACTAGAGGGGGGCCTCCCCTTAGATCTTTGGCCCTCACTTCTCAGCCCACCACTGTATTGGCGATATTTGAGCTGTATTCTGAACTTTCTCCAAGGCCTGTCTTATTGTGACATTGGAGATATTTGCCCTCAAAACTACTTTGGATTGACTTTTCTTTTTCCTTTACTACGTAGGACTTGGACTGATCTTCTTGCAAGCTGCTTAGATTTATATTTTTGTGGACACTGTTTAGATTTCATTTGTTTGAATCTTTTTACACTTCTTTTACTGTTTACTTGCCTCTCAGACTCCTGGTGAGAGCAGAGCCTGGGACTGGGAAGTTTTGGAATTTTTGAACAGGGGAGGTGGGAGCTCCCTTAGTTCATTCATGAAACGTTTGAAATTATTTGTTCTGATTTGTTTGTAAAGGTCTGCTGGATCATTTATCATAGGGGACTGTTGGATTATTTTTATTAGTATAATTAAGGGTTTATAATTTGGGGGAGGCAAGTCAATTATAGGATTAAGTGTGTAAATTACTTTTTGTTTTAATTTATTAATTAGTGTGATTACGCTGTGTTACAATTAGTGTATTTGAAATGTGTTGGGAGGGTTTTGAGATGGTTGGACATTATTCCCCACCATGCTCAGAGCACTACACCCTTTTGACTGTCCTCCTCTGCCAGTTGAGGTGTACAAGAGGTGTTGCACCATGGGGATAGCCAGACATAGATTAAAAAGGGGGTGGCCTGGGCATGGTGGGAGAATGGAGAAGGGTGGACAGATTGAGGTCATTGGGACTAGGAGACGCCTTTGGGAAAAATGGACTCTGGAAAGGGGTATTCCCTGTCTGGTTCCCATACCCAAGGGCTCCACAAATAGTGGGTAGGTCTTGGGGTCTTCCTCAGTGACCCATTTAACTCATGCAGTGTTATGCAATTCCAGATCAATTAGAAATAAGACGGCAATTATAGCTGATCTTGTTGGAACATCTGATCTGGCATGCATCACTGAGACCTGGCTGGATGAGAATGCAGGTCCAGCTTTGGCATCTGCTGTTCCACCTAGGTTCTCAGTGATACATTGCCCAAGGCTGGATCATACTTGTGGGGGTGTAGCCATTATGTTTAAAATGGAACTGGGCCTTATGGATGTGCCAGTAGGGTGCACTCGATCCTTTGAGTGTATCTTGGGAGTAGGTGTATGGTTCAGGATACTCTTTATCTACCATCCACCCAGTGATGGGAGAGAATTCCGGAAGGAGTTTGCAGATTTCATTGTCGACATGGACTTGGTTACTCGCCCAGATGGTTAATTGTGGGTGACTTCGATGCCTGGGTTGACGATGAACTCTCGCAGTTTGGAAATAATCTCCTCCAGCTATGTGACTATGCTGGGCCTTACACAGGTGATTACCTCTGCTACCCATATTGGAGGTCACTCTCTGGATCTCATGTTCCTCCTGGGGATGGAGACTATGGATCTGGGGGTGGAACCAATAGGTTGGTCTGACCATCACATCATAAGGTTCAGTTTCAGGGCACTGCCAAGTAGGCTGCCCCTACGGAGATGGACTGATACTGCCCTTTGAGGGGAGCTACCCCAGAAGGCCTGTTGGTGGTGCTAGACCTATCGGGTTTATTGAGTGAATGCATGAGTCCAGGCGGTCTTGTACTGACTTATAATAAGGCAGTGGGAGATGCTCTGGACTCAATTGCACCTGTTCGCATTCACCCACTCACTCTGCGCCCAAGGCCCCCTTGGTTTGATGGGTCCTTGAAGGAGCTGAGGAGGGTGGGTTGAAGGCTACAGACAGCTTTGCAGAAATCCTGCCTTGATGCTGATAGGCTTAGATTGGTGAAACATTGTAAGATCTATCAATCAGCAATAACCCATAAGAAGGCAGAATTCCAGTTTGGGGAGATTGCTGCTGCACGAAATCGACCAGCTCAGCTCTTTCAGACTGTGGACAGACTGTTCAATCCAGTCTGTCTTCAGTCTGGAAGAAGTTTTTCACAAATAAAGTGTGATGAGCTTGCTCAATTTTTTGCAGATAAGGTTCCAGCATCAGGACAGGTATCAGCCCATCTCCCTCTATGAGGGGTTGCAGAGATCGGTTGGAGGTTGCATACACCTGGTCTGTCTGGTCCGACTTCAGCTGGATGGAATTCTCAGATATTGTGACGATTGTCTATACTTTGCGACCAACTAGTTGTAGCTTGGATCCGGGCCCTAAGCCACTATTGGTATGTTGCGTAGATGTTATCTGCCTGATCCTTGTTAAAATTGTCTGGTGTTCCTTGGAAAAGGGGGTTTTCCCTGATCCCCTCAAGGAAGTGGTCATTTGACCACTCCTTAAAAAACCTTCCTTGTATCCAGACTGTCTAGCAAACTACAGACCTGTCTCTAATCTACCCTTTGTGGGTAAGGTTATTGAGAAGGTGGTTGCGTTGCAGCTGGATGACCACCTTACAACCCACAATGTCCTGGATGCTCTCCAGTCTGGGTTTAGGAAAAGACATAGCACCGAGACGGCCCTTGTCCGGGTGTTAAATGATCTCTTAATTGTGAGAGATCAAAAGGCTCGTACTATCTTAGTCCTTCTTCATCTCTCAGCGGCATTTGACACTGTGGACCATGGCTTGCTTTTAGAGCACCTGTGGCATTTCTGTGAATTATCTGCCACAGTCTTAAATTGGTTTCGATCTTTCCTCACAGGCAGATTACAGAGGGTCATCACTGGAATTTATTCCTCTGATGTCCTCCTCCTGTCCTGTCGGGTGCGGCAGTGCTCCATATTGGCACCCATGTTGTTTTCAGTGTACTGTACATGCTGCCATTGGGAGATATCATTAGGAAGTACAGTTTGGGTTTTCACTGTTATGCAGATGATACCCAACTGTATATGTCCTTTATGCCTGGACAGGATGATGCGATCTCTGTGCTTAACAACTGTCTAACTGAGATCAAAGATTGGATGAGCACTAGCTGGCTGAGGTTAAATCCAGATGAGACTGAGGTGTTGGTTGTGGACCCAGGTCATCTGGCGGCACGTCTTGAGTCTGGGCTTCCTTCTGGTCTGTGGATTGATGGTGCCCAGCTCATGACCTCAGATCGAGTGTGTAACCTGGGTGTTATTTTCAATAGTGGTTTGACTTTGAAATCTCAGGTCTCTGCTGTCATTGAATCTTCCTTTTACCATCTAAGGAATATCACCTGGGTGAACACCTGGTTTCTTCAGCTGACCTCCCTATATTGGTCCATGCCTTCATAACCACCCGCTGTGATTACTACAATGCCCTCTACCTAGGGTTTCCTGGGGTTGATATTTGCTGCTTGCAACTGGTGCAGAATGCAGCAGCCAGGCTTCTGACTGGTATGTCTAGGACTAGTCATGGTACATCTATGCTGCGCAAACTGCACTGGCTGTAAACTGCACAGTGGCAGATCACCTTTAAGGTCAGCTTGCTGACCTACAAAGCACTACATGAGCTGGGACCCCAATATCAGCAAGAGCTCCTGATTCCCTACTGCCCCCTCCATTCACTTCAATCCACCAATGAGGGATTGCTGGAGATTCCCAGGGTTCATTTGCAAACATATGGGACACGTGCCTTTTCTTATGCTGCATCTACCCTGTGGAATTCTCTACCTCGTCGGTTAAGAGAATGCCCAACCGTCATGAGTTTAAATCTGATTTTAAGACTTATTTGTTTTATCAAGCCTTTTCTCTATGATTTGAATTTTTGTTATTGTTTATATTGGATTCTATTGTAAAGCGCCTTGATAAGCTGAAAGGCGTTTAAGGAATAAATGTTACCTTACCTGCAAGGATGATCTTAGGTTTATGACTTAACAAGGTTCTGTGACCAAATTGTCTCTTCCTGCAAGAATCATAAAGTTTTATGAGGTCTTATCTCCTGGCAGATGGCCAGAGCCCTCTGTTAAAACAGAACAGGAAGCCTTTGATTCAGTTTTCCTTTAGCCAGCTTTTCTAACAGCCAGCTGCTTCAGCACTGTCACTTCTGAGGTCAAAGGTCAATTATCACTGCTAGGCTGTTTTTTTGTCTAAGCAGACCTTCACATACCATATATATTTTTTTACAAATATTATACAATAATAATATTAGAGGGTTTATCACGTTATACTTAGTGGCATCCTCCACCCTCTGATCACTGTTCCCTAGTCCCTGGTTTATTTATTTTATATTTATATAATCTGACACTGGGATGCCCACCTCTGGTGTCAGATGCCCCCCAGCCCACTGTTTTATTATGTGGCTGACATCCCTGTGTTGGCATTATAAGCCCTCGCACACCCCAGCATTGTGGGACACTGGGGAACCCACTCTCAGTGTCTTGAAACATTTATTTACTTTTATATCCTGTAAAAAAAGAAAACAGTCTCCAACGTCTTTTTTTTACCTTAAAAAAAGAAAATGGTCTCTCATCGTCCCCGCCATCCCCCTCACTGATCCCGATCCTCCCACTGAGCACCCACCACCCTACACCCATCCCTTACCCTATACTTACTTCCAGAGGTCGTAGGCTGTCATCTTCTGTGAACTGAGACACCTGTTCACTCTTCAAAGCTATACTGTGAACTGAAGAATCAAGGTAAGTGCCATATAATGTATTTCAATGGTGTTTTGAACTTATGTTCATAGCTTCGCAATTTTTAGGAATTTGTTTACCAAATTTTCAACATTGCTTTTTTGGTACCCCACCTCATGAACATGACACTGACATTTCATTAATTCGGCCTGGAAGGTGATTTTTGCAATTGCTTCATGAAATCAACTTTTGGGATGGAATAATGACATTTTACCACTGGTGTTCATAAGGCTGAGTCCCATAAATGCCATGTCAATAATTTGGTGAAAAAAATCCTAAAAATGGCTGAGTTACAAGTGTTCATTGAAATTTTTCTATGAATGAGTGTAACTTTGGTAATTTTCAATATTTTGAGTCCAAATTTTCAACATGACCATTTTTTCACACCAACTCATGAAAAGTACCACTGTCATTTTTCATGTCCTGTCTGAAATGTCTTTTCACACCTGTGGCACAGAATAGCATTTTAGCATGGATTTGAGAATTTTTACCTATGGGGTTTATGAGTTAGGTTTATAAAGACAGTATGTAGAAAATGTTGTCACAATATGAAAAAAATGCCAAAGTTATGACCATTAATTGCAATTTCGCTACACCCGCTTGTAACTTTTGAAATTTCAAATATTTTGACCCTAGATTTTCAACATAGCCTTCTTATTTCCCCACTTCATGTATGACACAGCTGTTATTTTTCATATCTTGCCCAAAATGTGTTTTCACACTTGTGGTGCAGAATGGCACTGCAGTTGCACAGCATTATGTTTTTGCAATGATTTGAAAATGTTCTGCAATAGGTACATGAGGTGGGGTAATAAGAAGGCTAAGCTGATAATGTGGCCACTGTTGTCCTATCGTTTCCACAGCTACATAGAGAATAATGGACAGGCAAGTGAGTCTTATGGATTTTTTTACACACCCAAGGTGCGTGATGACCCATAATCCTCAAGAGTGAAGCTCGAGAGGTTTATAACATCATCACACACCAAGAGTGTGTAAAAAAATCCCAAAACACACACTTGCCTATTCTTTATTTTTTATAATTATTGGTGTAGGGAGTGAATGGCAATGTTAGTTAAGCAGTCCTGTCATGCTGTTAGACAGACTCAGATACAGACACACACAGACACACATACACACACACACACACAAGCAAGAAAACCAAGTCGCCATGTTTCTTGAAGTGTTAAGCCCGCCCACATACAGAATGCGAGTCAGTGAGGTGGTACACTAGTAGGATTGACACCGCTGTGGAAAGAGAGGTTTAGAAAACAATGTAATAACCAGTTTTCAGGTTAGTACAGTGTTTAAAAGATATCTGTACAGTACATGATAAAGGGGGTCACCAGTATTTATATATATGTGTGTATATATATATATATATATATATGTTTACATATATATATATATATATATATATTTTACAGGGGTGCTGTAGCAGTCTCTCCCCTGAACTCAAACTCTGTTCCTCCATCTCCTCCTTCAAACGGAACTTAAGGATGCACTTTTCCCTATCCTCCTCCTGCAGCTGTTCCCTTGCCTGATTTTTTCCTTCTTTCTACAACACTGTCCGTCTCGCTGCTACTTCTTGTTCACATTCCCCCTTCTCTTGCTTTTGGGTTTCTTGACATACAAAGCCGATCTTTAACATAAAAGTAAATAAATAAAACTTGCACTTGTCCTTCTGAATAGCATTGTCTCCATAGTACTTACCCTGTCTATTTCACAATTGTTTTGTTGTTAAAATATTATTTTGTTCACTTTTGTCATATGTACCAACTGTTTAATTCTTATTACTTCTTCTTGTACACTGTAACCTATGTAATCATTTTTTGCTTTTTAAACTGGATGCTTGTGAAAATGGGCAGTTCTTGCTCACATGTCTTTCCAGTATAACAAAAAAAATGAAATTAAATGATTTATAGTAGTAAGGGTTGATATAGCACTTCAATGTTAAATGCAGTTTTTGCACCTTAATAACTTTGGCATTTTTTGTGAAATAACCCAAAAATTGGGGTGTGCTGTTATTTAGACAGTGTTGTGAAATGTGGAAAGTTTTGTGATGACAGTGTCTATGATTTTTGAGATGTAAAGTGGTCAACAAGCCAAAAATTGACTTTTTATCCCTCATAGGATAACATGGAATTTTTTGCCCTCTTCTACAGCCCACATAGAATGAAATATTTCTCTGAAATTTTTAGGGAAGGTGAGTGTGTGCCAAGGGTGTGCCTTTGGATGGTTTGGTGAAAAAATATATCACCATTTTTGAATTATAATTATTTTTGTGATAGCTGCAGGACAGCAGTTCGAACTAAATTTCTGCAGGACAGGCAGTTTGAATGGTAAATAGTCATTTACTGTTCGAACTTTACTGTTTGAACAGTAGCTAGCCATTTACTGATCCAATGGTAAATAGCTATATCCCTTTGAATGGTTAATTTACTGGCCGATTCTTAGACAGATACTGTTACAAATGTCAGCCATCATGTTTTCAAAATAAAATTCCAAATAGTACACAACTACTGTATCCTAAGGACAGTGCAACCCCTGAGTTTAGGTATCCATGATATGACTTGTTAGTTGCTTGTTTTTAAATTAGTGTATCTCCGAGGTAAAGAGGTTTTTTATAACAGAAAAATCATGTCCCCCATCCCTTGCTAAGTACTGAACTTTAGTATTTGAATGGTAAACAACATATCAAACCATAATTACTTAAGGAGTAATGAGGGACACATTTTTTAAGTGAAATAAACACATTCTACTCCCACAGAAGGAGAGACCTGACACACTAGATTTTTTTTCTTTGCAATTTATTTATGTAGGACTGCCCAACTAATGCAGTATCTCCTTTTCAGCAAGGTTCTAGCCCCAGTATGATTACATAAAAACAGTCTCTGTAATGCAGTACCTCATTTTCAGTGTGGTTCAATCCCCTGCATGATTAAATCAACACAGTCCCTGTAATGCAGTATCTGCTTTTATGTGAGGTTTGATCCCCTCTATGATTAAATAAAAACAGCCCCAATAATGCAGTATCTCCTTTTCAGTGAGGTTTGACCCCAATGTGCTATTTTTTGGAGGGGGGCACAAATGTCCCAATCCTTTTCCCTGGAGTTCAGTGGTACCCTCCACCCTCCGATGTGGCTGCTGTCATTGGAGGCAGTGGCGGTCACCCCTCTCACATTTCCCTTCATTGTTTTTTATCCTGAAAAGGAAAAAAACATCCCTCATTGTCTTCTGCTTGTTTGTGAGCCATAATGAAAATAAAGTCCATTATCAGTGTTGCCTGTACCCCCCACCCAACCCCTCACTGTGCACCCACCTCCCACACCCCCGTGACATCCCCACAGACTGCCACTCACCTAACGAGGTCCAAGGTTTGAGATCTGCTCAACCGACTGAAGACGTGTCTTGCTTCTGGAACAGGCGATTGCAGTATGAACTAAGGTAAATGTGCTTCAATGTATTTCAGTGGAGGGGTGGTCAACTTTTACTGGTAACTTAGCTATTTTTCAGGATTTTGGCCCCAGATTTTTAACATGGCTGTTTGGGGACCCCGCCTCATGAACAATATAACTGTCCTTAGGCAACTCCTGCCATAAAGGTGATTTTGTGGTCAGCTGGTGAAATCAGCTTTCCAGTGTGATTTGTGTAATGACAGTCATATTGATCATGAGGTGGGGGTCATAAGAAGGCTATGTTGAAAATTTGAGGTCAAAATTTCAAAAATAGCTGCATTATGGGCATTCATCGCAAACTCACTACGCACGCTTATAATCTTGGAAATTGTTAATATTTTCATCCCATATTTTCAACACAGTCTTTTTATTTCCCCACTTCATATATGTGACAGCTGTCATTTTTCAAATCATGGCCAAACTGTGTTTTCTCACTTGTGGTGCTGAATGATGTTGTGGTTGTACAGAATTATGTTTTGGCAGGAATTTGAAAATCTTGTGCACTGGGTACATGCGGTGAGACCATAAGAAGGCTATGTAGAACGTTTGAGATCAAAATGATTAAAACTTGCAGAGTTATGCCTATTTGTTGCAATTTCGCTATGCCTGCTTGTAACTTTGGAAATTTTAAATATTTTGAGCCCCAAATTTTCAGCATAGGCCTGTTATTACACCACATCATGTATGTCACAGCTATCATTTTCAAAATCCTGTGCAAAATTTGTTTTTGCTCCTGCACAGTGGATTGGTGTTTTGTTTGCTCAGAGTTACGTTTTGGTGGGGATTGAAAATGTTTCTGCACTGGGAAAATGAGGTGGGGGTAATAACATTGGTATGGTGACAATTCAGTGACTGCTGTGCTATAACTGGAAGCACAGGGGCTGGGGGTCCCTGTGCTTTCACAACTATGTACATATAAGCATCTATAAAGGGATGGGAGCAGGCATGGGGTCATTATGTTGCAAGACATAATGCAGCATGGCATAATCACGCTGAGCGATTTATGCCTTGAGGCATATGTCTTTGTTCTGTGGGGGGCTCTGCCCCCCACTTCCCACGTTATGGGGAGCTGTGCCCCCGGATCCCCCCACTAAAGATTCTGAACTCTGGGGGGGGCCAACTCGAGGAGTGCACAAGTCAGAGTTCACCATAATGCTGTACGCTATTAAGCGTGTGACATTATTACCGGGTATGATGGGAGCACAGGGTCTGATGCACCCTGCACTCCAACAGTAAAATAAAGGATACTGTTATACTATCTAAAAAAGTAAGGAAATAAATTGCAAAACAACTTTGCTAATGCATCGGTTAGGGTTAAAGTTACAAAAGTAGGGAAACGTTATTAGGGTTTCCAACCCTAACATCCTATTCCCAACCCTGCACAGACCCTCAGGTGGGGGGGTCTGTCTTAGGGGCCATGAACCCTAAGGTTCACCCCATTGAGCTATGCTGTACCCATGTCACATAATTTTCTACTGGAATGGGATGAGCATTAGGTTTCACAGCCCCCAAGACAGACCCCCCCGTCTGTGGGTCTGTGCAGGGTGGGGAATGGGGTGTTAGGGTTGGATCCCTAATGCAACATTTCCCTTCTTTTGTTGCTTTGACCCTAACTAATTCTCTAACAAAGTTCAATTTATATTATAGTGGCACTGTAGTGCACTATAGTTAGGGTTTGCTGGCCACTTCCATGTTAAACCCAAAATGTTGCACTTTAATAACTTTGCAACCATAGGACCGATGTGCCCAAACTTTTCATGCTCTGTCTTGTACCATAGATCTCTGGATCTGGCAAGTTACGTTCTGGTTGGAGGTGCAGTTGTGGAGCAGCAGAGTACCAAAAAATGTGAAATTTACCATATACAGTACGTGCAAATCGTTTTTTCTTCTATAAGTCTGAAATGTTTTGGGGGTCTGGTCTGAAATTGTTAGGGTATATGGGGTCTGGGTCATTGATGTGCCTTGTAAAGGTTTGATGAAAAAATATTAATCAGTTCAAAAGTTGTACAACTTTAAAGTCTCCTAATGATAGTCTATTGAAAAACATATATGTATAGCTCAAAAGCACTTTTTGCTTTCACAAAGGCACTTTTTACTGCTGCAAATGAGTTCAATAGTGTCATGCTGTTGCCATCTAGTTTTCAGTTCTAGATGGACAAAAAAATGCTGTAATTCAAAAAATACTGCCTCTTTGTAAACACCAACAGCTGTGTTTACATAATTGGGGCCTGAGAAGCACAATCCTGGCATTAGATTTTAAAAATAATGCTCAGAAATGTTTACTTAATTTGGTCATTGGTAGTGTTGCAAATTTGCAACACTACTTTCACTAAACTTTTGCAAATTGCAAAATTTTCTTAAATTTAGTGTCACAAATTAGTGACAGTTTTTGCGAAAGCTTTCACAAAATTTGTGAAAGTTTTGCAAATTTGCAAAACTGCTTTCAAAAAATTATTGTTTCTTTGCCACTCCACTGCAAATAAATGGTTAGGACCTCTGGGTTGAAATTTGAAGGGTAGAAAGGGCTTGTCCCACAGATGTGCTTTTTTCTGGCTTGGTGATAAAATTTACATCAGTTCCACAGTTATAACATTCCGAAGTTTAGAAATGTCCCATGGGATAACATTGTTGCGGTTGCAGTACTTTTTGGCAGCCATATGTTGAAAAAGCTTTGAGATATGGATTTTTCACTCAGTACAGCTTAGTACACCTTTAGGTGTAGTAAGCCAGTATGCAGCTTGCCAGGCCATGATCACAACTGCAGTGAAATGTTTTCCATTGTCCCTGTGGTTACTGTGATATTGTGCCATTTGCAGCACAAGGGTTATTTGGAATGTGTCTTGACCTGCACTCTGTCTCTACACTTATAGGTAGATGGGAGCACAGGGCCCAGAGCTCTGGGCCCTGCTCTCCCACATATGGGTACCATTATGCAATAATGGGAGCACAGGGCCCTCCATTATGTAGTACTGGGAACACGGGCCCAGAGGGCCCTGCACTCCTACAGGGATATGAGGGTTTATTACAATGTCTCTACACTTATGGATAGATGAGAGCACAAATGGATACCATTATGAAGTGATGGCAGCATTACCGGAGATGAGTAGTGCCGCTATATTTAGGGTTGAGCAGGGCTTTCTATATTAAACCTCAAATTTTAAACTTTAATATCTTCACAGCCGTTCAATGGATTTGCACAAAAGTTTGCATGCACAGTCTTTTGGTGAAGATCTGTTGAAGTCGGAAGTTTTGTTCTGGTCAGATGTACAGATTCTGAGATGTGGATAGCAAAAAAAATTAAAATTCACGGGCCAGGATATTCAGACTGTGCCAGGCTGTTGTGCAAGCCTGGGTGCAGTATAACTGGGATGCACCAGGGCATTGACAGGGTGATATTTAACGGTGCTGCACTATGGCTCAGCACCATTGAATATGGCACTGTGGCCACTCACACTGTGCATGGCCCAGTGGCACTGCACCAGTGCAAGTGGCCAGAGAGGAGCAGGGGATGCACCAGCACAAGTGCAGTTGTGCTAGGTGCAGCAACCGTGATATTCAGTGGTGGATTTGCAAATGGGGCCATAACGCATGTAATATTCAAACAGGGCCATTTGCATGTCATTATGGCCCCATATGAATGCAGATGCGCTGATCCCTGGTGACTTGTGCCTGGAACCCTGCCAGGCAGCCACCATCAGGGACCAATGCCCCCTGCCCCTCAGCAGCAACATGCCCCAACGCCTGATCATGGACTTTCAATAGTAATTAAACAACCCTGGTGGTCCAATGTACCCTATCCTCAGCCCGATCATGGGCTTTCAATAGTAATAAAACAACTCTGTTGGTCCAGTGGACCCTATCCCCATCAAATTCATGGGCTTTCAACAGTAATAACCCTGGTGGTCCAGCGGTACCCCCATCCCAACCCGCCCACTCTGTCCCACCACTCTGTTCTCCCCCGGTCAGCAGCGGGTGGCAGCACCCTGCCTGCAAGCCACCCGGCCGCCTGCCAACTGACAGCATACAATACAGCTGTATGCCCACTGGTCCACAGCATGGGCCAATGAGCATTCAGACCATACTGTATTACACAATCCTGATATGTGAATGGATCCATTCAAATATCGGGACTGTGTAGTACAGTACAGTCTGCATGCCCATTGGCCCACGCTGTGGACCAATGGGAGTACAGCCATACTGTACGCTGCCAGTCAGCAGGTGGCTGGGTGGCTTGCGGGTGGGGTGCTGCCACCATGCTGCTGACTGCGGGGGAGTAGGGTGGTGGGACAGAGGGTGGGTTGGGAGGGGTTACCGCTGGACCACCGGGGTTATTATTATTGAAAGCCTGTGATCGGGCTGGTGATAGGGTCCACTGGACCACCAGTTTTTTTTATTATTATTGAAAGCCCATGATCAGGCTGAGGATAGGGTCTGCTGGACCACCAGGGATCTTACTCATATACAAAGCCCACAATTGGGTATGGGGGGGCGTGACACTGACAGACAGTGACGCCAGAGCTCTGGTGGCCACCCACAGCTGGTGGCTGTCATGTTGCACCCTGCAATATGGCAGCTCACCTGTGGGTGGCCAGCTGTGCTCCTTTTTTGGGGAGGCTCAACTGTGTGCGGTGCAAGTTGGGGCTGTGACTGCATATGCACAGCACATCCCAGGCTGAATATCGGGATGTGCAGAGTATGCATGGGCACGCGCCCCCTTACTTGCACCACATATATTACTGATGTATCCCGCACATCGTGATTTGTGCAGCGCATAATCCCCTTTTGAATATCACGCTTTAGGCGATCAGTGATTGCACGTAGTATCTCTTGTTGCGCCTACGCAGAACTCATTTAAATATCCCGCCACTGTATTTGCTGTTTTTGTTATTGCCTTGGCACCAGACGGTTTGCAATTTTGTCTGAAATTTTCAGTGTTGAAAGGGGTTGGGCCACAGAAGTGCCTTTTGCTTGTTTGGTGAAAAAATATTAATACATTCCAAATTATTGCATTTTAAAATTTCAGGTCATGTCAACAAGCAGTACAGTCTTTTGAATAGCTTCCTGGAATGAAAATAAAATTGCTTAAATAAAAAAGGGTCCTTTTTGTTTGGGGTCAATCTTTTTTCATGAGGGAAAATTCCTTTTTTGTTTGCCACAACCTTGTTTTCCATTTAAAAAAAATTCAAAACCCCCAAAAATGACATCCTGGAGAGAGACCAAAACATGTATCTTGCTCATCAGGACTCCATTAGGTGGATTCTGCACTTATTTGAAAGTCTTTTCCTGTGGTTCAGTGGGCTAAAGCAACCAGCCACGCCCCATGCCTGAGTAGGCCCACCAGTTTCCTTCAGAAGCATTTTCTTTGCTGGAGATGCTACCCCTCTCTTCTTTTCTTCGGCATTTGTCCCCTTGTGCTTTGGAACCTGCTTGGTTTGTGCTGGACTTCTACTTGTTTGTGCTAGCTTCTGCTTGGTTAGTTCTTCTCCTACTCTCCTAGGTCTGTATTTTGCTTCTCCTTCAGCTGCAGTCTGTGCTTCTCTCTCTGTTGTTTGTGCCTGCTTACTCCTGCTCTCCTGCTTGTGTTTCCTTTCATTTTACTTGTTTTGGAGCTTTTCTAGTTTTCTAACCTCCTGTGTCCCATGTATTTGTGTGTGCTATCCAAGCTTACTGACTGCTGTTCCTTACAGTTTGCATTCCCCATTTACTTTTATCATACTTTAGCAATCCCTCTGTTTACCTGCATGTGGTCTTTATGTGCTTTTCAGTTCCACTTTCTGTTTCCCTGCCTGTAGCAGTCTTCCTGTGTAATCCTATCCTAAATTGTTTACACCTGGCTCATCTCAGTGCCTGGCTCCACACAGTCGTTACATCTCCAAGCTTTTTAAGTCCATTGCTTGTTCATCTAGTAATGTAGTGTGACTCTACTGCCAGTTTTATCATTGCTCTGCTGCCATTTACTCCTGCTTCCTTAGCAGTTTAAATAATTTATGCATTCCATATTTACCCCTATTTGTGATATGAAGGCTTGTGATATATCTACGTGAAGATGTCACCATTCTAGTTTGTCCAGTTTCATTCAGTTGTTTGCTGCTACTTGTTGACCTATGTGGAGGTCTTGAAATACATTTCTATACTCCTTTTCGGTTGTTCTTTGCTGTAGTACTAGAACATCTTTATTTCACAGCTTCATTCAATTGTTTGATGCTACTTGTTGACCTATGTGAGGTCTTGAAATACATTTCTACACTCCTTTTTGATTGTTCTTTGCTGCAGTACTGGAAAATCTTTATTTCACAATAATTTTGGCACTTATGACTTTGAAAAGTAATGATTAAATCCCTATTTCACCACAGTAGTTTGGCTTCCCTCATGGTACTGGTTGACTTGCATCCCTCATTCACTATGCTGCACTCCAGGAAAGAAAAGAAAAAGTGTGACTTAAATGTGGGTCTTTGTATGCTGTTTGACCTAAATGTGGGTCTTCAAATATGCTGTGACTGAAGTGTGGGTCTTCAAGTACACTGTTCAACCTATGTGTGGGTCCTATGTATGCTATACCTGACTTGTCACTTGTTGCCTTTCAAAATGCCTTCCATACTGGATGCATGGCAACCATGCCCATAAATTACTGTGCCTAAGGACTGCCTTGCAGCTGATGGTCTCACTCTGTACCCATGAAGTCTGCATCATGAGCTATGAAACTCAGGGCAGGGTCCTTCTTTTCTGGCAATAGTGGGAATGCCCTCTCTCCAGGCAGAGCTTTAGCAGTGCAAACATATTGGTGGCACCTCTTGATGTAGAATTTAAGACTTCAGATGCAAAAAGTGGCACCCTTAAGCCCAAGGGGGCTCCTTTGTCTTGCTGAGTGGGTTTGGTGGCACCTTCTAAGCTGTTACATAGAAACATAGACTTTGACGGCAGATAAGGACCACTTGGCCCACCCAGTCTGCCCGTTTCCCTACCTACTGGATAAGCTGCAGATTCTAGTTAACCAACAGCCTACTTCCTGCCACCCCCACTATAATTGCCTTGTGTTTGTCCCATGCATGTTTGAATTCCCCTACTGTTTTAGCCCCAACAACCTTCCCAGGAAGGCAGTTCCACACATCCACCGCTCTCTCCGTGAAAAAAGATTTCCTGTTCTCCCTACAACCACCTCAGTTTCACCTGGTCTGTTGTTAGGCTCATGTAGGCTTGCTGAGCACCTTCAGAAGTTGTTGCTATCCTCCTCCTCCCACCATAGGGGACAGTCCTCCCATGTGAGAGTACCCCATTGCTGCATAGTGCACTCACAGTCCTTCATGGCTTTCACATTAGAGGGATAGAGCAAGAGCCTTTGTCCAAACTGTAATATTTTCCACCTCCCCTGAACTGGGTCTCTGTATTGCAGTAGCTGAGCCATCACTAAATATATCCCAAGCCTGGAGGGAAGGTGACCTAGGTCATGGATCTCCAGAGGTTTCCTCCTCATAGAGGATTTTTCCTCTCCTTCATGTAGAATGTCATAATACTAATTAGTCTATATAGCAGTAGATTCTTCCTTAGGTTCTGCTATTGGATGAAATTGGATGGTAGCTCTCCTTTTGTGTGGCATGGTGGCTGTCCTTTGCTGTTCCCTATCTCCTTAGGAAGTTATGCCCTTCTGCTTAACTTTCCTCCCTATCAGCTCAGTCCATGTCTGTGTATGTTCATTTCCAATGGCTGTCATCCCTCCAGATGTTGTCAATCATGCTCCCTGGCTTTAGTGAGAAATGTTTTTTGTTTAACACTCTTTTTGGAGTTCCTTCATAAGGTTCCTTTAGCTAAGGGAATCCTTCCTGCGGCACCTCTAGGGGTGGAACCCTCCTCCAGGGTTCCTTGCCTTTGGTACCCCTACAGGATGGTATTCCCTCTGGAATAGAGAGATGAATGGCCACAAAGGTTTATCAACAAGTTACACAAACATAACACTACACTAAGTTGCACAAGCCCATTGAATTGAAAGACTTTGTCTGTGATTCAGTGGGCTGAAGCAACCAGCCATGGCCCCTGCCTGAGCTGTTTAAGGCAGTCCCTCCAACTTCCTTCTGAAGCATTTTCTTTGTCTCACCATCCTCCCCTCTTCCTCCAGTGGCTCTTCTCTCTCCACTAAGTTGCATAAGCCCACTGAACTGCTGAAGAAATGATCCCAAAATGTGTTTGTTTTATCATTTTAAATCATTTTTCATGACATGTTTCCACATTTTTCATGAGTCCTTTTTCATTCAAACAAAAAATAATACCTTATCATGAAAAAGGATTTCAGACTTAGCTTTTTTCTGGCTTTTTTTGTGAGCCCTTTTTCTTTCAAATGAACAAGGATCCCTCCTCAGGAAAATGGATTTCAGACTTGGTATTTTTTCTCCCTTTTTTCATAAGTCCTTTTCCAATCAAATGAAAAAGGATCCTTTCAAATGGAAAAGGATTTTGTACTTAGATTTTGCCAATTCTTTTTTCCTTTGAAAGAATCCCTTTTTGTTTCCTTGTTTCATTTGATATGGAAAAGGATTCCTTCAAATGAAAAAGGGACTTTGGAACATTTCCCCATAATTCTTTAATTTTTTCCTGATGTCTAGTGACACTTCCCACCCTCTGATCATCATCCTTTAAATTTTTGTAGTTTTCCTCTGGTGTATAGCAGTGACCCCCACCCTCCGATTGCCATCCCTATACTGATTTATATTTTTCCCTGGTGTCTAGTGGCACCCCCTATAATTGCCATCCCCATAATTTTTGTCAGTTTACCCTGGTGTCTAGTGGCACCCCTACCCTCTGATTGCCCCCAATAATTATTACCTATTTCCCTGATGTCTAGTGGTGCCCCCCACCATCTGATCTCCATTCCCATAGTATTTTTTTATCCCTGGTGACCAGTGGCACCCCCCAACCTCTGATGCCGTCCCCATATTTTAGTCCCTGTAATAAAGAGAACCTTCCCTCGATATCTACTTTTTCCTGTAAAAAGAAAAAGGCCTTCACCGTTCTGACTTCCTCCATCCTGACATCTCACTGTGCACCCACCACCCATCCCCAAAACCCCCAAACATCCTCACTCACCTGAACAGGTCCTAGGGTGAAGAACCACTCTTCTATCAAAGACACACCTTGCTGCAGGAACCTGCAACTACAATATGAGAAACTAAGGTAAGTGCAGTTCAAGCTATTTCAATGCGGTTTTCAACTTTGGTGCATAACTTTGTCATTTTGGCATATTTTGACAACAAATTTTCAACCTGGGCTTTCGGAGACCCCACCCAATGAACAATGTTAGTGGAATTGTGCAAATCTACCCCAAAAGGCTATTTCAGGGCTGCTTGGTAAAATCATCTTTTGGGTGGGGTTTGAAAATGTTCACTGCCCTGGTTCATGAGGTGGGGTCATAAGAAGTATATGTTGGAAATTTAGGGTCAAAATATGTTACAAAGCCAAAGTTATGTGCATACATTGAAATTTCGCTTTGCTTGCTCGTATGTTTCATAAATTTCAATATCTGCACCCCAAATTTTCAACATAGCCATTTCTTTACATCACCTCATGAATGTGACAGGTGTCATTTTTCAAATCTTCACAAAAATGTGTTTTCGCATATCTGGTGTGGAATGACATTGCAGTAGCACAGACTGACATTTTGGTGAGGATGTGACAATTTTTAGTACTGAGTTCATGAGATGGGGTAATAAGAAGGCTATGCTGTCAATGTGGTTGCTGTTGCCTTACAAATGGAAGATCATGGCCGAGAGGGCCCTGTGCTTCCAAATCAACATACATATATGCATCTATGGAGGGATGGGAGAGCAGGGCCTAGAGAGCCCAGCACTCCCACAGCCATATAAGGATAAGATTGCATTATCCGAAAAAGTATGAATGGATGGAAGTATACAGCCCAGAGGGCCCTGCTCTTCCACAGGCAAATAAATGATTAAACCATTTCAAAAAGTAAGGAAATTCTTTGCAAAAAAATCATTTAATGCAACATTTAGGATTCAGGCTAAAGTTACAAAAGTATGGAAATGTGGCTTTAGGGTTTTCAATCCTAAAACCCCACCCCTAAAACAAATCAGGGGTGCCGTCTTCCTTGTGGTTGTCAACCCTAAAGCTCACCCATTCTATACAGTCCAGAAACAGACACACCTAAAGGAGTGAGCTTTAGGGTTGACAACCCCAAGAAAGATGGCACCCCTGATTTATTTTATGGGTGGGTGCAATTTTATGGTTGTAAATCTTAAAGCCACATTTCTCTACTTTTCTCTTTTTAGCCTGAACACTAAGTGTTGCATTAACAAGATTTTTTGCAAAGAATATCGATAGATAGACAGACAGACAGGCAGGCAGATAGATGCATACATACATACATATATACATACATACATACATATTTTTTTGAGTGTAGTTCCTCAGAAGCTGGTGGGAAGATTTTGCTGAATGCTCTCAGAACAACTACTGTACTGTTATTCTGTTACATGCACTGCTCACTTTGTTCTACATTTCTTTGTTACCCAAATGTAATATTGTTCTTTGCATTTTCATTTATTGTTGCACTTCTGTTTCCAAAATATTGCACTCTATACTTTGCTTTGTACTGTATAATTCTTGTTGTGTATGCTGCTTTATTCTATTCCATTCCCCTGGGTTGCACCTGGGAATGAGCCTTGGCTCAGTGTGTCTTTGCCAGTTACCAATTTTCAAATAAATAAATGAAAATAAATAAATAATCGCCAGGAACCTCAGTTTCCACCACTTGACTTGAACTCATTTTTCCCTCAAGTCTTCTGATGAACTGGGCTTCTGGTGTAGCATTAATTCAGTCAAATGTACAGCCCCAAATCACTTCACTAACTCCCAGTGTGACTGTCTGTTTCCAGATAACTGCTCACATGATCATTTCAGCAGGGAAACTTATTTGAACTACTGGTCTGCTCCTGGTAAAGAGTCAATCATGCTCCTACTGGTATTCTGCTTGTCCACACATTGGCACCTCAGTATCCATTAAAGAAACAAAACCTCAATACTGGAAAAAGTTTTCAATTAAAAAAAATTAGAAAGAAAATGCACATCAGCATGGCATGCAGCACCACCTAGTGGCAGACATACAACACAGTACCTGCTGCACACAACAGAAAAACAACCATTTGACACTTTTAACATACAAAATGACATAAAATTAAATTTGTTTTGTTTGTTGAACCTTAAACCTTTCTTAATTTGCTTTACAGTGGACCCATTTTAGAAGCACAATAAGACGCTTCAGGGTGTGGATTACTATTGTTTAACCATACTTCCAGGTGGTTGAAGGCAAAAATGTAAGTGTCTCATGCCTCATAATGCTCCTGGGCATGGGGTTTAGGAATAGTTACCCACATCCTGTTGTGTCTTACTGCTTATATAGAGAATACTGACTGGGCAACCATGCACAACCAGCCTGTGCTGCCACAGAGGGGTTCTGATTATATTAGAGCTTGGGAGCAAAGCTCAAGAGGTCTGATGTAATCAGACTTCCAAGGTGGCAGGACATGCTAGTTGGGCTTGTGGTTGACCCATCAGTATTTTTGAGTGTATAGTTGTTGTGTTTTTTTGTTGGTTGTTTGTTAAACAAAAGTGTTTTCACATTGCTCCTCAGCAGCAGTGTATGTTCTGGCAGTTTCAATTTGCAATTTGAACTGATTGCTGTGTGCACTGCAGCACTGTGTAAAACACCAGGTACCATAAGGATTTCCAATTAGCTGGAATGTTGTTTACCACAGAAGGATACAACTGCATTTCATGACCTTTGAGCTGTGGTACAACAATATTTCAGCTGGCATGGAAATTCATGAACAATAAACCCTCATTACACACTATCCATAGTGTTGCTCAGAAGTGACACTGCAAATGACATGAAATCATTTTTTTTTTTACAGAAAGACTAAATTGCAGGACTTCATTTTTTTTTTAAGTTTACAAAGACTTTTATAGTGTTCTTGAGTTATATTTAAATTTTCATTGTAGGCTCTGTGGGATAGTAGTTATGGGGAGGTGCTTGGACTAAAAACTTGGGGGAAAAAGTGTGGAGGAATTTTCCTTTTGTTTACTTCTTTTCAGTTCACTAGCTAAGCAGGCAACTAAGTACCAACATAAGCTTATTAACTGCTAAATAGGAAGCTTGATACTGTAAGTTATTTTTCAGTAAGAAGTGTAATAATGTTGAATGTATGAGCTTCAACTGTATATAGTAAGGATGCCCATACAATGTACTGTAGGTTTGGTCTTTCACACTATTTGCCCTTATTTGAGAGACTGATACCCTTTTAATGTATACTGTAGGCACAGTAACTGTCTTCAGGAGCGTTTCACCCCTACAGAAGCCACAGGAACAATGTTCCTTAGGTTAAAGGTATCCTAGGGAAGATGAGCATAAGATAAGGTAAGGTAAAAAGGTAAGGTAAAAATTTATTTAAAGATACCCATTCCTGGAGGCTCTTACATATAAATAAACACATATTCATAATACATCAATAAAACATAAGAAAAATTTATGAACATACATATATTTATAAAAACAAAACATTGACCATGCTTACTCAAATCAGAAATCATAAGTCAATAACTTAATCTAAAAATGCCTGGGTGAATAGGATGGCTTTAAGGTGTGCCTTGAAAACCTCCAGAGTGGGACCTCCTTAACCCCGGAGGGAAACAAGTTCCATAGGATGGGAGCAGCGATACTAAATGCTCTATCACCAGCCAATCTCAACTTCAACTTAGGAACTTCTAGGAGGCCTCCACGGGAAGAACAGAGGGAGTGAACCAAGACAGCAGAAACCAGGAGGTCTAACAGGTAACCAGGGCCCTGACTGTGTAGGGCCTTATAGATGAGAAGCCCCACCTTAAAGAGGATCCTCCACCTGACTGGCAGCCAATGCAGCTCATGCAACACCGGTGTAATATGGTGAAACTTTGGCTGCCCAGTAAGAAACCGGGCAGCTGCATTCTGCACGATGATGCAATGACTATGATGTGATCCCACTCCACAAGAGTGGTAGCAGGGAGGAGGCAGGGAACTACAGACCAGTCAGTCTTACCTCAGTAGTGGGCAAGATTATGGAGGCACTCCTTAAGGAAAGGATAGTGCAACACCTAGAATCCATAGGGACATAGGATCCAAGACAGCATGGGTTTAGAAAAGGAAGGTCCTGTCAAACTAATCTCATAGATTTCTTTGACTGGGTAACCAGAGTGGTGGACCAAGGGAGAGCAGTTGATGTCACCTACCTTGACTTCAGCAAAGCTTTTGACACTGTTCCACATAGAAGATTGATAAATAAGCAGGGTAGACTTGGGGTGGGTCAGAAGTTGGTCAACTGGGTGGCAAACTGGTTGACGGGCAGAAAACAGAGAGTGGTGGTAAATGGTATACAGTTAGAAGAGATGCAAGTCACAAGTGGGGTACCTCAGGGATCAGTCCTGGGGCCAGTTTTCTTCAACATCTTCATTAGTGACCTTGAAGATGGACTAGAGGGTAAGGCTTGTCTGTTTGCAGATGACATCAAGATCTGCAACAGAGTAGATGATCCAGATGGGGTGGGCAGAATGAGAAGAGATCTGGATAAACTAGCAAAATGGTCAGAAGAGTAGCAACTTGGATTTAATGCAAAGAAGTTCAAGATCATGCACATAGGAAAGAGAAACCCTGAAGCCACCTATAGGCTGGGAGGGGAGTTGCTAGCAGTCACAAAGGAAGATAGAGACTTGGGCATCATCATCACTGGTGACCTGAAGTCATCCAAGCAGACCTCTAAAGCAGTAGGTAAGGCTAGGGGGGTGTTAGGTGTAATAGGAGGTATCACAAGAGAGGGAGGTAATAATCCCTCTTTACAAGACACTGGTTAGGCCCCATCTGGAGTACTGTGTGCAGTATTGGAGGCCACACCTTCACAAGGACATTAGCCAAATTGAGGCAGTCCAGAGAATGGCAACCAAAATGGTGCAGGGATTGCATCAGAAGACATATGAGGACAGATTAACAGAGCTCAATATGTATACCCTTGAGCAAAGGAGGAAGAGAGGTGATATGATCGAGGCATTCAAACACCTTAAGGGCATTAACAAGGTGAAAGAGTCTAACATGTTTAAATATAAGAAAAATAGCAGGGCAAGAGGACACAGCATGAGATTAGAGGGGAGCCGATTAAGGGGGAATGTGAGGAAATTCCTTTTCACAGAAAGGGAGGTGGATGCATGGAATGGCCTACCTCAAGAAGTGGTGGCTATGAATACAGTGCAGGGCTTCAAACAGGCATGGGATAGGCATAAGGGAGCAATACAAATGAGTATGAATAGATAGGCCACTGACAGAGCAAAGGCCAATGGCACATTTATAAGGTAGAAAAAGAAATGGGCAGACTGGATGGGCCTTGCGGTCCTTATCTGCCATCAACTTCTATGTTTCTATGTTGCACTAGCTGCAGTCTGTGGAGACATCCTCCCGTGACCCTGAGATGGAGAGCATTACAGTAGTCAAGCCTCGATGTAACCGAGGAATGCATCAGAGTGGGGAGGTCCAGAGGTGGAACAAGGGGCTTTATCCTAGTGATATTTCTAAGATGGAAAATACAGGAGTGGACGACAGAGGAAATCTGAGCCTCCATAGTCAAACTTCTATCAAGAATAATGCCAAGATTTCACACCTTTGAAGAGGCCTTCAATGAAACAGAGCCCAGAACAAGTCCAGTCTCTGCATCAGACATCAGCCTATCATGCACTCTGTTCGACTCCACCGTCAATACCTCCATCTTATCGGGGTTCAGTCACAACTAGCTAGATGCCATCCAACCATTGATCTTAGCAAGGCAGCTATTTAACACATCCACATCACTGGATGTTCCTGGGGCAAAGGATAAGTATAGCTGGGTATCATTGGCAGAGCAATGAAAACCCAAGCCATACTTCCTAATGACCCCCCCAAGGGCAGCATAAACACTGCAAACAACATTTGGACCAAAACCGAACCCTGAGGAACTCCACAAGAAGGGAGGCTAGGAAAGGAGGAGAAATTCCCCATCACAACCCATTGCCTCCTATTGGTTAAAAAGGACTCAAACCAGCAGATGACAGTGTTGGTGAGTCCGCAAAGTTCCCTGAGGTGGTCAAGCAACACACAATGGTCTACAGTGTCAAAAGCTGATGAAAGATCAAGGAGAACAAGAGAAAAAAAGGAAAGTGGTGAACTACTGGAAGAGGAGGGGAGCATGATAGACCAAAGAAACAAGCATTCAAAGGATGCTTGTGGGACACATTTAAAGTAGCACACAGTCAGAGGTATGGCGTAACTCACCAGCTGCTCCACCCAACCACAGGCATAGACTGATAAATTCACTGTTTCAGCAGGTAGCTAAGTATGGCTCGCTTGTGCAATGTAGACTGAGACCAGGCCGCCATCTTTGGACCCCTCCTCTTCTCCCTCATGGTTAACTCCTTCCCTGAAATCTGCAGACACACTGAAATCATCCTCTATGCTGATGATGCTGTGCTCTTCTGCAAAGACAAGGATTCCGCTACCCTTCGGGACAAACTCCAGCAGGACTTCCTTAGGCTACATGCCTGGTTCTCTTCCTGAGGACTTGTACTAAACTCAAAAAAAAAAAAAACAAGACCATGGTTTTCTGTGGCCCCACAAAATCAGCAGCCATCGACCTCTCCCTCCAGGACTATGATCACAACCCATTGAACAAGTCTCAGAGCTTAAATACCTTGGCTTGGTTCTTTATTGTCACCTAACCTATGAACTCCACATCAATCAGCTAACTAAGAAAGTACAGCAAAGGCTTGACATGTTGTACTGTGTCAAACTTTCCTAATCCCCTAGCCGGTAGCCCATGACAATGGCGACCACGATTGAACACTTTCAAAAAGTGGGACTGAATTGCATAGCCTGTCCACAGGACTATCAGGCAGGGAGGGTGACTGGATAGGGGTGCTCAAATATAGCGACAGGATGTAGCTATATGTACATGCACATGGGGGAAGCAAGCACGTTGTGTGATGGTGGAAGGGGAGGGAGGGTTTGTGAGGGGTAGTGCAGCTTTGGGCTGCTGAGCCGGCCCTGTGGTGTAGCAGGTGGGTGGTGGGCTAGGGTTGTGAGGGTGCCAGGTTTTGTTCTGGGTGAGCATCAGTTTTGTTGTGCCTGGCCATTTGCATCCTCCCGATACCCGGGTTGAGAATCCTTTAGTAGGGGTGCGGTGCGACAAACCCTCACACCTTCGGGGGGGCACAGCCCCCTGCAAAAAAAAAAAACTCCCCAGCGCCCTTTTGATGTGCACTGGGAGTGTACATCGGCAAAACTGATTTTCGGCGATTTACACTCACCCTAATGGCAATCGCCATTACCACATGGAACTCCTGCGTCCAGGATGCTCCTGATCACCAGCATCCTGCTCCCCCTATTCGACTATGTTGCTCTGCTCTACTACCTCCCCTCACAAAGGAATTTAAATCAGCAACGTAGCACCTACCATAATGTTATCAGTTTGATGCAGGGTCTCCTTAGACTGACCACCAATGTGACTTGAACATACTTGCCAATTGGCCTCCTCTAGAGGATAGGCTTAACAGTAAGTTCCTGACTTTCCTCCACAACTGCACTCTCAAACTTTTACTAAGCAACATCTCATTCCTCTTCCCTATTCACCCTCACATGGCCCACTAGATGGTCCTCTTCTCTCTCCCTCCTCCACCGTACTACTCAATGCCAAAATACCCCCTCCTACAAGGGCGTTAAAATTTTCAACAACTTAAACCCCATCTCTTGTCCTCTGTCCCTCAACAGCCTCTTTCAAGCACAACCTTAAGGGTCACCTCTCCAGTTTACTGTCTTACAAATGCTCCTAGCCTTGAATTTGTCCTGATATATCTGTTTTTTTCTACCAGAACTCTACCTCCAAAATTGACTACATTTTGCCTCGCTGTTATGTATTTGTATGACTATCTTTTGCCTTACTGTAATGTTTTGTACTCACATTGATGGCACTGTAACCTACAAATGTTGTCTTAACTGGACACTTCGTGAAAATGGGCAATTTTTGCTCACATGCCTTTCCAGTATAAAAAATAAACTGAAACTGAAACATACTGAGTATTGGTAGGTAGGAAGCTTGATGCTGTAAGTTAATTTATGATAGGAAGTATCTATTGGATGTAAGAACTTTGAACTGTACATAGTTAAGATGCTTATGGTGCATAGGTTTGGCTGTTAAAACTCTCTTACCCCACTATATGGACTAATACCCTTTAGAGGTATCATGAAGTCACGTGAACTCTTTTGAGAAGGATTTCATCCCTAAAGAGAGCATCAGGAGCAAAGTTTTATTTATTTATTGGTTGGTTCATTATTTTTTACTGAGTTTTGAAAACTTGGTTTGATGAACTGTCCTTGTGTAAATGGCAACCCAGAAATAATTACACAGTGCAGGGTATACATTTGACATTCAAGTGTACAGGCAATAACAGATACAAAATTATGTATGCAAATGCAGATGCTAAGATAACATACCCAGTAATTATTTGATCAGAGCAAATTACAAATGAGGTGAAAAAAAAAAAAACACATAAGGAATATTAATACAGGATAAGATTGGACAATAGCAAGTAAAGTACCTGCAGCAGTAACAATTATATTGACTACAGTCAAGAAGATAAGCCTTGAGACCTTTCTTGAAGGTAAGAAAAGTGGCATGGTCCTGGACCATGGCAGGAAGTTTGTTCCTGAGGTTTGCAGCTGTGATTGCAAATTACCATCCCTCTGAAACAGATTATATAAAGTGGACCATGAATAGGGTACTGGCAAAGAAGTGGAGGTGTCTCCTCTGAGGATTTAGTGCTAGAATGCCTTTAAGGCTAAGCAAGGAAATGACTTTCTTTTTTGTAATTCATATTTTATTTTAGATCTTTTCACTTTACAAAACAGGTATGCAATATGGTATTGGCACACACCTTACTGCAACGACTTGTACAATACAGTTCTGGCCAGGCATATACCCATGGATGAACAGACTAATGAAATTGGTTTAGAAACATATATACAGAACATATATTAACATAACATAAACAAACGGTGTACAATATCTATTGTTTGATTACATCTTAACATAACTGTAGTACCTTTGACCTCAGGAGTTACTTGTACAAGCTGACAACTTGTGTACTAACTTTTGTGGAGGTATCTTGGTGGGTGTGATCCCCTTGGCATCCCCAGGCTGGGGCAGGGGTGACCTATAGGAGTCAACTTGGGAGTGATGGTGCTGAGACTCCCTATGGAAATAAGGGCCTCTTCATCTTGGCAGTTGGTTTAAATCTGGTGCCCTTCCAGCTTCTGGTAGTTTACATAGAGGGGATGCTAGGACGCCACTCTGTGTGGCCTGGTATGCGGGCATCCTGCCTTGTACTGTGTGAAGGACCCTCTCATAGCTAGCTAGTTTCTCCAGTTCTTGTATCCACTCTTGACTGTCAGGGACTTGTCTATCCCCAGTTCTTGGGAAGTGACTTTCATTATTTTATATACAAGACAGAGCAAGGTATAGCTCAGCCTCCCATCTAGGTGTGGCCCATTTAATGTGAAGAAGACTCATCAGGGATGCTATTTGCAACTGCAATGAACCATCAAGTCTGTTATAGTGGCTTTTATGCCTATTTACTTCTGTTTCTCTTAAGGGGGAGAGGACTGGTGCACCAAACAACAATGATGGAAGCAATGGAAATAGCCTGACATACCTCTTTCATAAGGTAACCCCTAAGCCTATATAGTAAACCCAACTTCTGATGCATTATTTTTGTCACATAATCTACATTTCATTTCATTTATTGTCTACCCTGGACAGGCACACTGAGAAGATTTACCCATTTTCAAGTGCAACCAGCATTTACAACAATTACAATGCAAAAGTTTTAAAAAATGATATACTGTTATACGAGCAACACAGGACATCATAATTAGGGTGCCACAACCAGTTTGCCTGTCATGCTGGTGAACTGGATTTTGCAGCGCTCAGCAGGGACAGTGCCATCTAGGTGGTGCACCCCTTGTCCCATACACCTCTGACCCAGAGGTGATTATATTGAAGTACAGGGGGAGCAGGAGACCAACAACCAGAACGTGCCCTGGAGCATTGGATCCAAAGGGGGTTAGGCAGTACAACTGCAGGGCATGATCTTCGCTGTCAGCATTGTGCTGGTACCCTAATGATTGCTTCTTTTTTTTCTTGTTGCCCCGACATGGGTGAACCTAAAAACATAACTTTACAATAAATTAGTCACAACTGTACTAGAACTGGTTATAACAGAAACTAAAAACTGTTTCTTAAAAATGGGCATCGATTTGATAGATGTAACAGATTCTGGTAAATGATTGTAAACACTGGAGTTAACATAGTCAAACACTCTTTGACCAAAACAAGTTTTCAAACAATATTGAATCCTGGGATCCAGTACATTTTCTTTTGTTTTATTTATGTAATGGAAAAAGTTCTAAGATTGAATGGGGCCTTACCCTGTATGGTCTTGTGACAGAAACTCAATATTTCTGCTTTCACATGGCCATCCAACAAGGGCAGCTGTGCTGCCTGATACAACAAGCAATAGTGGGTGTGTAACAGAAGACCAGTAATTAAATGACAGATTGAATTATATACAACTTTTGTCCTGGATAACACCTTGCTTCCTACACTGGACTAACATAACATTTCATAGACCAGGACTGGAAGCAGTAGGCTCTTTGATAAAAGTGTACACATTGCTGGCAAGAGGTTATTCCAAACCCTGTACAAAGAACACAGCCATTGATGAATTGTCTTTACCATACAATCAATGCATGATTCATATGACAAAGTATGATTCAAAATTACCCCTAAGTACTTGAATTGGTTAACTGTCTCAATAATTTTGCCATCAGGGCTTTCAGAAAGAATTCATTGTTTTCTTAGTTCTACTCATGGTTATAGCATTAGTTTTCTTGTTGTTGAGGACCATCCCCATGGCACTGAACCATGTTTGCAAGTTAATAAAATATTTTTGACAAATAGTATTTAGGGCCCCTAGGTCTCTTCCCTTCCTAAAATGACTGCATTATCTGCATAAAGAAGCTTTTCAGAGGACGGATAAGCTGAAGGCAGGCCATAGAAGAGTAGAGGTCCCAAGATAGAGCCCTGAGAGACAACACAATTGACTTTAAAAAAACTAGAAAAATGGTTCTGATTAATGATTCTGTGTTTATAGCTTGAGAGATAGTCCCCAAATCAAGGAACAACATTATTAGAAAAGTAGCTTTGTTACAGTGACTGCAACAACAAACCATGGTCAACTACTGTAAGTTGAATGCCTCAGTGCAGCTCACAAATACTGAGCCCACAAGATTTCCAGAATCTGTTGCCTGATGAACATAGTTTGTGACTCTCTAGTCACCAAGGCAGTCTGTGTGTTGTGTAATGAATTGAAACCATGTTGAACATGAGTCAAAAGACATTACCTGTATAAGAAATCAACCATCTGTTCCATAACTATACTTCATATAACTTTGACACTGGTAACAACAATGAAGGAGGCCTATTGTTCAAAATTGTAGATTTAAATCCAGATATGTGAATAAAGTGTATTGTGGTCTGTTTCCACACTGAAGGATATATGCCATGACACAGGAAAACATTTAACAATTTGGCACATGAGGCCTGAAGGAGAGCTCTTGATCTAATCTTATCCCCAGAAACTATAGTGATTCCACAACTTCTAGATGAGCACCTTCAGAGGTATACAGCTTTCTGCCTCTATATACCTAGTTGTCTGGCACTGAACAACAGTTCTTTGTTTTTTCAGTAAGCCAGCATAGTACATCCACAGCTAACTTGATGGAAAAATTCCTTAACACTAAATATATGGCACCCACCATTTGTATTTATTTATTTATATAAGTCTTGGAATTATAACCCTTTGAGTCAAAAACTCTTTTGAAAAGGGTCCATGTCTTATTTACAAACAGACACTTTACAAAAAATAATTGCAGGAGATTAATACAGTACATTATACATAGGATACAAATATACAAATAATACAGAACATTATACATAAGTGCATCATAAATGAGGGCGGAATGCATGGCAAAGAAACAAGCACAGTGAGAAGATTCAAAACAGACAGGATATGGAACATTACGGGAAATTAATACAGTACATAATACATAGAATAAGAGTATACAAGTAATGCAGTGCATTATACATCAGTGCATCATAAATGAGGGTGGAGTGCATGATAATGAAACAAACATGGTGCAGGCAGTGCTAGCTAACTGAGTAAACAGATTGGAAACTAAAGAAAAGAAAGGGAAACCAGAAGGAAGTCAGTTAAAGAGAGTTGTGAGACATCTGGGGGGGGGGTAGGGTGAAAAGTTAAGTAGAGGGGTGTAAGGTATAGAGAAGGAGGAATAGGAAAAAGTACAGGTAAAGGATGAGTAAAGGGTAGGAGGGGAACAGAGTGGGGAGGGAGAAATTAGACCAAGATAAGGTGGGGATGAGCACAGGGAAATTGAGGAACAAGACATGAGCAGTCCCAGATCGACCAGTAAAAGCTAGGAACAGTCATAACTATTCACAGAGATTAGGTGCTGGTGAAGCTTTGTTTTAAAGGGGCCTAATTTAACTGTGGAGGAAACAAGAGGAGGCAGGCCATTGAGCAGGACAAAACGTTCACTGACCTAGGGATGTCTTACAGAAAGGGACTAGGTAAAAGGCCTTATCAGAGCTCCTTGTAGAATGAAGGGTAGGGGCAGGGGAGATGAGCTGCTGGACCAAGGGAGGGGAGATTGAGGTGGGAAGCTTCTTGGCCAACAGGTAGGTATGAGAGTCAAGCCTACCCTTAAGGTTTAGCAAGTTCACTTGACTGTAAAGATCGCAGGTATGGGTTAGCTTTGGTGCTCCTGTTATGAGGCAACATGCTTAGAGATATTATTCTTTAAAATAAGAAAGTGCTAAACATTGTGGCCATTTCCTCTGAGTTTTGAAGGCCAATGCTCTGAATGTCAATGCTGAGTGATTGAGAGGTATGATCATACATTCCAAATATCAACATTGCTGGGGTATGTTAGCACTGCCAGTTTTAATATGAGAGTACTCAGCTTGTGAATAAATTACCTTGTGCAGCAAATTAGATGTCTCAAGCTTCCTATGCAGATCTGACAGCACAAACAGCCATTAGAGCTGCACCATTGTTTTTTTTCTGCCCCAAACAAATTGCAGCCCTCCCATCTGACATGGTCCATCACAAGGATGTCCAACTCCTGGTGTTGTCAAACAACACACTCACCTGCCATGGTCTGACACCAGGGTGCCCATGCCAAACCCCCAGTGTCACCAAACACCCCTCCTGCCACAGTCAAACACTTGGGTGCCCAAGCCCCAGTGCCATCAAACAACACTTCTTACCATGAATCAACACTGGGGTGCCCTAATCCCTGGTCGCCAAATCACACTGACACTGGGATGTCCAATTTCCAGTGTTGGCTGCCTGAAATAATGAAAACCATCCATTGTTGTTTCCTGTTTTTTTAACACCTAAATAAAGAAAACTATCTAGTGATGTCTTGTAGACACCCTGATGTCCTCTTAGCACCCACCCCCACACCCCCTTCCCTCACCTAATTCCTCAGCTCCCCATGAAGTAGTACTCTCAATGACTGCCAATGATGGTCTTCCTACCACACCTGATCATGTACTGAGTGACAACAAGGTAATTTTGGTTAATGGGTTTTTAATGCATTTTCAACTTTTACTCATAACTTCATTGTTTTGTCACAATTTTTGGCCCCTAATTTTCAACAAGGGTTTTTTGTGTGTGTGTGTGTGTGTGTTTGTTACCCCACTTTATGAACAAGACAAATCCCTTCCAAAACATGTTTTCTAATTCTCTGTGAAGACAGCTTTTGGATGGGATTTAAAAAATATGCCTGCCTTGATCATTTGGTGGGGTAATAAAAAAAATGTTGAAAATCTTGTGTCAGAATCTCAAAAAACAACAAAGTTATGAAGAAATATTGAAATATTTCAATGTTTACTCATACCTTTTGTATTTTTTGACAGTTTGACCCCTTATTTTCAACATAGCCATTTTTCAATGACATGAGGAGATGCTCACAGTATTATGTATGTAAAAGTCCCTTGCTAGTCTCCACCACAACCTGTCTGCTTATAATAGTAGATGGGAAAACTAGCATTGTTGCTTTTGATTAGCTAAATGCATGAATGATTATAATAATGCTTGGGGTCTTCTTCTTGCTTATGTTGCTATTGACTCTACCTTGGTAGAGTACATTGTTTTGTTTTTTTTTCCCTTTTTTTATTTATGTTATTTATAGACTGTTACCTTTTTGGCCTGGGGATTTTAACAGTTATTGAACTCAGATGTTGCTATTTATCCTGCATGTTTGTATATTGTACTGTTTCATTTTATATTGTCTTTTTTCAGATTGTGGCACCTACTTATTGTATATCTGTTGTATGCATTTTTGTTGTTATGTATGGTCTTGTTTTGTTCTTCTCTTAAATTCAATAAAGCATATTAAGTTAAAAAAAGCCTTTTTCACCCCATCTCATGAACATGACAGGTATTATTTATCAGCTCCCACCCAAGATATGTTTTAATGGTCATGCTGCTCAGTGATGGTTTGGGCCAGTATTCATAAATTGAATGGGTTCTCTGGAACTCAATCCAAGATCTCTAAGGGAGGCCCCTATAGTGGATGCATTCAGGAGGGGCCTGAAGACTCATCTTTTCAACCTAGCTTTTCCAGTGGTTGTTTTTTTTTAATAATGCACTGATCATTTTAACTTATGTATTTACAAACAGTTATTTTGATCTGATGTTTTACTATTCTGTAGATTGTCACCTGTACATCACCCAGAGCCTACAGGATTCAGCGCCCAACAAATAAAATATTACTTACTTATATAAATGACACATTCATATGGCGGAGTAAATTCAAGAGTACTGTATGTTGAAAATTTGGGGTCAAATCCCAGAAAATGACAATGTTATTAATTCTGAGGAGGGGCTGTGGACATCAAAAGCCCGCGTGCTGCTGCTTGCAATCAGGAACACTTCCATCATCCATCCTGTAAGGAGCCTGCCACTGCACCAGAGTCAACTGTTGACAATAGAGTTCCTGCACTAAGAACTGTGATTTGCTGCCTGGTGAATGCTTTACACTGGGAACATCATTTCTCCTTTAAGATAGTGCAGTACCCCCACTGTGAACTCTTTTAATATTACTCTAGCTCAGAGTGTAGGGGGCTTGGGGGAGCTGACAGCTGAGCACCTCATTCTGAGGCAGGGTCTGCAGACTTCAAAAGCCCTCGCTGCTCACTTGCAATCTGAAACACTTCCATCATCCATCCTGCAAGAAGCCTGCCACTGCACCAGAGTAGACTGCTGACAAGACAGTTCCTGCTCTAAGAACTGTGGTTTGTTACCTGGAGAACGCTTTACACTGGGAACATAATTTCCCCCGTAAGATACTGCAGTGACCCCTACTGTAAACTCTCTTAATATTACTCTAGCTCAGAGTGTAGGGGGCTCAGAGGAGCTGACAGCTGAGAGTATCATTCTGAAGTGGGGTCTGCGGACTTCAAAAGCCCATGCCATTCACTAGCTAAAGTGAGTGGCGTGAGCACCACTCCTCAGAAGAAATGCACTCACAGTATTTGGAGTTTGTTCATTTTGAATAGGTAACATCCATCTTTCAATTACACTGAAGTAACAACAGTGGTTCATTGTTATTAACTTAGCTCAAGTAAATTTTTATGTCATTTAAAAATGTAATTTGAAATTATGTGGGTTTGTGTACTATTCTGTGTCTTTTTATAAATACACCATCTCTGTTAATGTTGGTCCCGAGGGTAACAGTTTCTCTCAGTTACTATTTTCACATTTTTGTTCAACAAATCAGGTAATTAATGTAACATGTGAAGGTTTTTCAGATTTTGTTCCTAAACTATGGCTCATAAACTGCCGTCTCATAGGAGTCTGTTCTGTCCTCAACCTTCAATCTAATTAATTTGTTCAGAGATTAGTTAAAGGTTGTACTAAAAAGGAAAGACAGTTTGAAGGCAGAATCAGACACAAAAGGTTGTTAGTGCTGTTATTGCTGATGTCTGGATCTGTTCATCCCCTTCCCTCATAGGTCCTAGTTTTTCCTTCAGTCAACTCTCAGTCAGGCACTGTTACTCCAGCACTGAAAATTGTTCATTGAAATTTCCAACGTTTGCTGGCTAAATGGACTTAATTTGTAGCCTGATCTGAGCTTCATTGTTTTGATGTTATTACTCTATCAGAAACCTGGTTAAGTGATAGAGTTATTGACTCTGAGATGTGTCTCTCAAGATACAACCATCTTAGACAAGATAGATTAGGAAAAAGAGGGGGAGGGACAATAATATATGTTCACAAAAAATTTAACTACACAGTTATAAACCACAGTGCCACTCCCTATGAAATTCTGGAAGTGACATGCTATCAGTTGACCTTCTTTTTGGACAAAATAAACATCTAACCATCAGCACAATTTATATTCCCCTGGGTAGAATACTGCAGGGTTTAGAATTAATAACTACTGTGTGGAAGGTTTTCCCAACCAACAGAGAGTGGATTTTATTTGGAGATTTTAACTGTAACTGGAATTCGAAACTTAAAAGTGAAGTTACAGAGACCTTATCTAATTTGGGTGTAAGGCAATTAATTGAGGAAGTCACTAGGCCTAACTATATATCAGTTGGAGGGACTATTCTTGATTGAATTGTGGTCACTCATGCTCACAGGATTGTCAACTGGGGGATAATGCCTGACATAATGAGTGACCACCATCCCATCAAATGTGAATGGTCAGCTAAGATCTCAAGAGGACCCCCTAGGTATATTGAAAGTAGGAGTTTTGTTAAGTTATCCCCTGAAATTGTTGAAGGTTTATGTAGGAACATTGACTGGTCCTCCTTTTTTTCCTGTGCCGTATAGATTCACTGTGGTATTTTTTTGCTTTGTCCACAATACCATAATAAATAAGGTAGCCCCTTTAAGAAGAATTAGAATAAGAGCCCATAAACAAAAATTGGTTACTAGGGACTTACTTCAGTTAATGAAAAAATGAGATAAGAGCTAGAAGTGATATAGAGCAACCCAAGATCCTGTCCTTCTCCAGGAATATACGACACCTGGAAATAACTGTTAATCTGAGATTAGGAGAGCTAAAGTTGATTATTGTTTACGTGAACAAAGGACTTCTAAAGGTAACTCCAAATAAACTTGGCATGCCCTTAATAAACTTATGGGAAGGGAAAAAAAGGTCTAACCCCTACCATTCTCCATAATGGATAATGTATTAGTGATCCTTCTCAGGTCTCAGATGTGTTCAATAGACATTTTGGGAACCTCAATTCTTATAGAATCCTCCTTGACCCAGACAGAAGTACTGCACCAGAGAAGGAATACACTTATACTGATCCACAATTCTATTTTAAATACATTACACCTGATCTGGTTAAAAACAAATATCCTAAAAAATGACCCTGAACCTTTTCAAGGTCATGATGGAGTGGATTATAGGATTATTGAATTGGGTATTAATTGCTTTGCTTATCCTTTGTCATACATCTTCAGTTTTTCTCTTAGCCATAATGCTTTTCCTAGCAGATGGAAACTTGCTACTATAAAACCAGTGTTAAAAAATGGTAACCCCTCTTCTTTATTAAATAATCGACCTATATCTCTTCTTTCACCCATCTCCAAAATTCTTGAAAATATTGTTTAGGATGAAACCTTGGATTTCCTTGGAAAATACCCTCTATTGTCTAGTCATCAACATGGCTTTAAACCAAAACATAATACTGAGATGGCCTTGGCAAGGTTCATGAGCAGCATCCAGGGTGCCCTTAACAAAGGCCACTCTGGTGTGGCTTTGTTTGTGGACCTCACCAAGGCCATTGATTTGGTCGAACATGGCCTTCTCCCCAGTGTCCTCCATGGATTTCACTTTTCCAAGGTGGTTACTGGATGATACCAAAACTACTTGTGTAATAGGTACCATAGAACCATTATTGGTACTTCCATTTCTCAGCCCATACCTTCCCACTGTGGTGTTCCCCAGGGTTCAATCCTGGGGACACTGTTTTTTTCTTTATACATGGATTCTGCTCCTAATACTTGTACACAGGCCAGAATGACTCTTTATGCAGATGACACCATCTTATTTAGTTTCAGTCCCAATCCTGAAACTGCTCTTGATAATCTTCAGATTGACTTTGATCATTTTCAAGTTTGGTTACTCTCTAACCATATAGTTCCTAACTCGAAAAAAAACAAAAGTGATGGTGTTCTCTCATAAAAAGTATGTAACTACTGAGTTCTCTCCTATCACCGATAAGAAGGGCAATGTAATAGAATCTGTTTCAGTCTTCAAGTATTTGGGAATTCTATTGGACAGTCAGTTCACTTTTGAATCCCATGCACAATTTTTAAGAAAGACCTTACATCAAAGGTTGGGATCATTATATTGGATAAAGTCTTTCCTAACTCATGAGTCCAGAAAACTCTTAACACATGGTTTTATGTTTAGTATCCTGGACAATGGTCTACTAATTTATTCCTCCTCTAGTAGTAGTGCCCTAAATTGTCTAAGGGTTACATATAATTCTGCACTTAGATTTGGGTTAAATCTTCCCTATTGCTGTCACTGTTGTGACTTATATGAACCATCTTCCACATTATCATTTGATAATAGGGTTTTACATGAAATGGGCACATTCCTCTATAAAGTGATGACAGGGCTTTATCCCTATTCCATTGTTTCATTGTTCCCTAGGTCCCTTAATACTTTCTCCACTAGGTCCCAGTGCAGATTCACTTTTAAACTGCCTTTATTTAAAAAAAAAACATTTGGGCAAAGTTCACTATTGTTTAGGGTGCCCACCTTTTTTAACATGATTCCGAGAGAAATTGTTGAAAGCAATTCTATCAGATGTTTTAAAACTCATTTAAAACAGTGACTTTTTTCTCAAAATGAATGTTGATTGGATTGAAGTTGTGTTACTTCATTGTTTTTTATATTGTTATGTTTTGTTCTTGTGTAAAACGTGTCACCTGTGAAAATGGGCAATTTGCTCATCTGGTTTACAAGTATAAAAAATAAAAATAAAATAAAAAAAATTATATTATGTATCCCCATTTTCAACATGGGCTTTTTTAACCTGTCTTATGGACATAGCAGGTGTCATTTTCATATCCCCTCATAAACCTTTTGTTTTTTTGATTATTTCACAAAATTACATTTCAGGTGGGATTTGATAGATAACATGTTTCATATGCTAGATTGATAAAACAGTATCTTAAGATTTTAGAGTCATAATCTAGAAAAGCCAAAAAAAAAGTTTTGTGTGAACCTCTTCATTTTCCAATCATGAAAATGTCACAATTAAAACTTGTTTTTTAATGTTAACTGCCATGCTATCTAGTCCCAACAATTACACTGCACAACAAATACAAGCAAGCAAATGTGAATACAATTGCCAATGCTTATATATGATGGGTTGTGGTTATATCATGTGTGGTACCTTTTGGACATCAATTGTGCTGTGCATCAGATCAAGAACTGTATTTGTTTCCTCCTTAACACTGCTTTTTTACCTCACACTAATAAAGCATCACATGTTACATTGCTCATCTCTTCAGATTTTGAGTTATAACTTTAGTTTTCATGTGTGATGCTAGAGGTGAAATAACTTGGTCAAAACCATTCTAGGAGAGCTGAGGCTGCCAAATGGAAAAGCTGAGATAACCTGTAGTAAACAGTGGAAGCACAGTATGCAGGTCATAGCTGGACAGCTTAAAACAGGTCTGGCTGGGAGTGCCATCAGTGCAGTGAAACCCTTACCTCGATGGCAATGTGGGCACTGCAACCCAATTGACAGTCTTTCCATTGATCGGGATTTTGCAGCACCCACTATCTTGCCGCCCCAGGGGTGTTGTGCCATTTCTGCCCTGCACCACTGACCTGGCAGTGATTATCTTATTTTTCAGGGGGTACAGGGGGCAAAGCCCCCCCCCACAATCAGCTGGGATGTGCCCCAGTGCTTGGCCATGATGGCGGTTGGGTGGTACGATTGCCAGGCGACATCCGCTCCATTGGCATTTTTGTTGTCACTGTGGTGTTGGTCAACATGATGGATGTCGAACTGACATGGTGGAACTGTCTGGATGGACGGTACAGAGGGTAAAAGCACATGCTTACAGATCAAAAGTTTGTAGGTTAAATTCTTTCTAGGGTTGCAAACCATCTTGTTTAAGGAAATCTGAGATAATGTTAGCTACAGTAAACTGTTCTCTGGCTTGGCAAAACTTAGACTGAGATTTACAAATGATCCTACTTTTTCCGACAGAATATAGCTGCCGATCATTTTGTAACCTTTTTAAGCTTTACTTTCTATCTGAGTTTAAATAAAAGATCAGAACTACTAGAAATTCTGAGTGTTTCCTAGGCAACATTTTCATTGAAGTTCTAAGGATGTCTTACTTAAAATTGGCACTGGTTATCACCACTTCAGTATGCTATTGGTGTAGAGTCACTAGCATAAACAATAAGATCAACACTAGATATTCAAGGATCCCTAATTAAGGAAAATGAAACCAAGATATCACTGATAGGAGGTGAGACTGTACCATTTTAAGGAACCCCATAGAATAATATTCTCACCTCTAGAAGGTTTTGAGGGGCCACTGAGATTGTTCTGGTTTCTGGGTCAGTCATGGTTAACTATATGGTCTTCAAAATTGTCATTTTAAGAGGTGCTGTTCTTTTGAAAGGGGCCAAAAAAAGCTTTAGATACTTAGGCGCACAAATGGTATAGATATTGGGAAACTCTACCAACAACATACATAATGCAACAACATACATAATGAGAAATTTTTAAAAGTTAAGACCTACTCCCCCTATTATTTTTCAACAGAGAAGACATCATGTGGATGAATACTCTACTGCACCTACTGTAGATTTCGATGGTTGTTCGGTAGCCAGCCCAATAAGGTGTCTAACACTACCTGGAAATTGTTATGGAATGTCATAACACAGACTGTACATGGAATAAATAAGAAAAACTGCCTTTAAGGCTAGACTGGGAAGCAGCATAACTCTGAGGGTAGAGCACTAAGCTGTGAACCTCAAAACCCAACAGACTTGGATCAAAATCAGACAACCACCCTTATATACTGGGTGACCCTATGCAAGTCATTTAACCTCACGAGCTCCTAGGTCACACCTGCAAATGAGCTTCAGCAAAGAGCATCTTTCCTGGACAAAACACTAATATAGTCTCAGCTGGGGCTTTGTAATGTATATAAATAAAGAAAGGGAGCAGGGTTGCCAGAATTAATAGGCTAATACAGAGCGACACAACTTCAAACTATGGCACATGACCCTAGAGGAGAGTTTTGCCTCAGGATGGTTGTCACTAGATTCTCAAGACAGAATCTTAATTCCGTTACAAGCTCTCCCCTCCTTTACAGAAATATAAGTGTGCTGTGTACATGCAGAATGCATGCCACATACTTAACTGTGCAATGTTTGCATGCAGTTCGCATACACAAAGTGATTGTAAGCGACCCAGGTCTAAAAAGCAAATCATGTTCACATGCTGCAAGCTTGACATGTGCACAGCAGGCAAGCTGATGTGAACATCTTCTAAAAATTATATCAGGTTTGCATGTTGCAAGCTTGACATGAGTGCAGCAGTTAAGCTGGTGTGAACATCATTTAAGCATCACATCAGGTTCACATGCTGCATGCTTGTCATGTGTGCAGCAGCTAAGCTGGTACAAATCACATTTATTTCTTATACTACTACTAGCAATTAGAGTCATTAAAATACATTTTTATTTGGATCCCCATAACAATTAGGTAAACTCATTAATTCTGATCCTGTTGCAAATTGTTTAATGGCTTTTGATTTTTGTCATTAAATTGTCATTAATTTGTAAAGTATTGTTTGCTTACATCATTCAATGCCTAAGATATAGCCAGTCAACATCCCCCATTCCAGATGTACAAAGAGGGGCCTCTGTGTTGTGAAGCCTATCTTTTTTGTTTTGGACCATGCAAATCCCTTGTGCATATTTAGTGCTACAAATGTGCTTCTCTGTGACTGTTTCATCTCACTTACTTTCCCTTTGTCACTCTGTATTGAGCATATACACTATGGCCATGATCAGCACTCTTTGTGCTGAGTAGGGTCTTGGATGCATGCACCATACCTCACATTTTGTCACTGAAATGAGGGACATGGACACTTAAAATGAGGGACACTAACCCACATGATGATCAGGACACATCATGAAACATGGAGATACAGTACCTCAGAACACAGTATAAACCATTGCATTAGCCCTGAGAACAAATTTCTACCATTAATCAGTGGTGCTATTTAGGTAGAGCAGAGGCAGTTCCCCCCCCCCCCATATTTGTGCCTAGGTTGTTCTTATGGTTTGGCAATCATAGCAGTAAATTTGGATTTAATCTTTGGTACGATAAGTGCCCACCTGGCCTTTGTGTGCTCACGCTGCAGGTACTCTCCAGACTTGACTGTTTCTGTATTGTGTTGTCCACTCTCTCCACCTATTAGCAGTGGCACAATCACATGTGATGTGGATGACCTCCAGCCAAGAAAGAGCGCATGAATCTTGCAAGTGTGACACTGTCTTTTCCACCACAGAGTAGACAGACTGCACACTACAGTTTGGAGGAGTTGGTGAGCACTTAATTCTCAATAGCAGTGTTGTGGCAGCATATTTTTGTTGGTCTACTCTTAGTGAGTCTCCATCTCCCCTGGTGGCTGAAGGGGCAGAGGGTGAGCTAGAAGCTAACACAAGACTAGGCTACCTACTTACTCTACTAGGCTCGCCATGCAAAATAAAAAGCACAGATCCCCATGGCAGTAAGCTAGGCTTAGCAGCAATGGTGACAGCAGTGTGGGTGGCCTTCATAGGCCTTGACGAGTGCAGTGTGACAGCAGCCACAGCAGCAACCAAGAAAGAAGCAAGCAACCCAGGTTGGGTGGGTTTGGTTGGTGAGGTAAGTTTGTCGTGGACCACACTGAGAATCTGTTATGGTCGGTTCTAGCATCCAGCTTCTGGCAGAAGAAGAGAGGGGGAACAGGCTGAAAACTAGGCTGGTGGCACACTGTGCCAGGCTGCAGTTTCTGGCCACATGGCCATATAAGTAAAAGTAAATATATATATATTTTTTTAACAGGGGGATCGGGGAAGGAGGAAGGATTGAAATATTGATGTGTTTTTCATGTTTCTTCACCTTTGGGTGGCTTCATGACCCCTAGGGGATGGGTATTGAATGGAATGGAGTCAGAGAGAAAAATCAGGACACAGTTCTTTTTTTTTGGAAGGGGCAGAGCAGAACTTCAGCCAGGAAAAAATTGGTTAGTAACTGGATGGGTTTAAGCCCAAATCTGATGTACTACTCTGGGGTATATACAGATTAATCTTATACATTTGAAATGTTCCTGATTTTCATATCACTTTGCAGTCAAAACAAAAATAAGCTGTACCTTTTAGAGATGTTATAGACATTCTAGGGCTGTCCCTTGCATTCACGGACAGTTGAGTGGTATGGTATGCACAGATTATTGGAACCCCACTATAGTCAGGTTTATGCCCCCCTTCTCCATGAAGCTGACATCCACATCCCCATGCTCAGGTACATTATGACAAAGGGCAAAGGAGACTGCAGGGGTGTGCACCTTTGAAATGAATAGGGGTATTTTTTTATTACTATTTAATACATTATTGATGAAGAGTTTGAGATTAATGAAGGCCACCGCTCAACTAACAAGGGTCTTGTTAGTAGAACAGTGGCCTTCATTATTCTTCAACTCACCATCATAACATATAAACTAATAATAAAAAATAACTCAATTTCAAGGGGGTACACCCCAGCAGTCTAACCTATGGACATCATCTCTTAAAGACTCCTGTCTCTGACTCCCTAGTAAACAAGTAAGAGACTTTTTACTTATATCTACACTTGATGGGTTGTCTGTAGAAGCATTGCCATACCCACTAATGTGTGTGTGCATGGGGGGGACCAGCCATGTGGGTGTATCAAGTTATTGCTGCTTTTGTGTTTGCACCTTAAAGTATGTTTGCATGGAAGCATTCAAAACTATGGAGAGAAAATAGTAGGAGTAAACACCAGACAGAAGTAATTAAGTGGTTTTGTGGGTAAGTTTGTGTATTGAGTATGGGAAAAACCACATGTGTTTACATTGGTATGTGTGCTACAGTTCAACTGTGAAACTGAGATGAGTAAGATAAGAAAAAGGAAACTGAAAAGCATAATAGTGGCTAGAAGCATGCTGCATGCATGCAGATGTTTTCGGATACAGTATGTCTTGAAGTACAAGTGAACCATATGTGTGCAGACAGTATGGCTTAGTGGTTAAAGGCACTGAACTGTAAGCCAGGAGACTTGGACACAACTCCCACTTGTGTATGATGTGATCCTGAGCAAGTCACTTAACTTTTACATATGCAGTTATCAGTGACCATTTGATTTTTGCACGCATGCCACATGCATGCAGTCTTTCCCAATTTAACATAAAAATCATGGTTTCCACACTTGCTTGCTGCATGCATGCCATATGCATGCAACCAGTTCCAGTTTAACATTTAAATCATACTTGCAGCATGCCTATCACTTGGGTAGTTTAATGTGTGCAGCATGAAAACATTTCATATCATTATTTCTATAAGGGCTTTATTGGATGTGAGAAAGGCATAGTGAAAGAAGTACAACCAGGTTCTTTTATTTTGCATTTTATTTACTCAGGATAGCCCAATTGAGATGCAAAATTTCTTTTTCAGTGGGATTGTACATCTACCCATTTCTTCAGCTGGGTGGACTTGAACACAGGGAGGTTACATGACCTGCTCAAGGTCATACAGTGAGTACAGTAATTGGTTCTAATGTAATTTGAACATGTGGTCTCATGATTCCCATGCTGGTGCTCTAACCATTAGGATGCACAGCCTCTAAAATCAGAGCAGATAGCAAGTACCACACAGGAAGGATAGACTTTAGCTTTGAACATTCAGAGAAAGTGGGTTAATGGGGTTAGTCCAGCTTTTTAAAGAGTGTTAAGTTTGCTCCTTTAGAGATTTAGCACTAGCCATGGGTTTGACTAACAGAGGTCTTTTGGGATATCTCTAAGGTAGAAATGTTGTCATGCTGGAGCCTGTGGAAATTCCAGTTAATGTAGAAGTAAATGTAGTTATAATCCAGTGTCTAAGAACAACAGAAAATGTGGTGATTTCATGCAACATTTCAGCACTGCGCATATGCCATGCAGAGCTAAAAGCAAATGTCTCCAGTAACATAAAGTAGAAATAGACCCAAGAGGCCCAAATAAACGTAGATGACTAAAATTAGGAGGGTATTCAAAATTTGTATCCCATCACCACTGCGGTAAATATAGCGGATATATAATGGCCAGACTCAAAAAATGCAATTTATCTCCAAGTGGGAGGAGGCAAGAACATAATTCACAAGTGGCAAAGCAACAACTGAATTGTGAAAGTTCTACCACCTCACAAGTTGAGATAAACTGTGCATCTTGTATCAAATCACTGTTTGTTCAATATGCACATCAGTTTATACTAAGGGTTATACTAAGGCAGGTTAAGAGTGGAAAAAGGCGAGCTGGCCCACAGGTACTGCTCTTCTACTATGTCAGTGTTAGTATTCTAATTTCAATTGCACATATTATGTATATATCTAACATTTCTTGTATTCCAGTTTGTCTTTAATTACTATTATTTCAAGAAGGAGGTTCTTCCATATCCCTATTACCAATTGGGTGTCTAAATATTTCTGCTTTTCTGATTTAAAAAAATTCCCTTTTTAGGGCTGAAGTGGGTGTAATCCTGCAGACTTCTTGCTATCAAAAAAAGCAGGCAGTGCATTCTTTCTTACCAAACAACATGTTGGAGTTGCAACACAGTCACCTCTGCATTGTGAAGCACTCCACTCACTGTCTGCATTAGAAGTCTTACTGCACTATTTTTTAGTCTGTTGGAGGTCACAGTGGACCACAGCACATTCCACAGTGTCCAAGATGGCCACCAAACTATATTGTACATGCTCGACTACTAGCACTTGTGCAGTACAGTGTGAAGGCCATCTTAGTCATGGCAGACTGTGCTGTGTTCCACCGTGACCTCCAATTTCCTTTTTTTAAAAAGCACTGGGGAAAAAAGGCATAATAATTATACCAAATTACTGATGGACTATAACTGAATAATTTGCCCTTTGTAAAAATGTTAAACATTGTGCACTTAATTTCATTTTCAACTGAACTGAGATGGCCCTATCAATTTGCATAAATAAAGGAAGGGAAGCTGAAGGTGCAGTACTAGCATTTATGATTGCTTTCTCTTACAAAGCAACCTCAAATGTATTAAATGGAGCTGCTTATTTGTAGGTTTTGAAAAATTATATTATATTCTATTAAATCTGAACTTTTCTGCACCTGAATGTCATAAAAAATTCTGAAATGCTGTATTTGCTGTGATTAGATGTGAATGCAAGAAACACATTTGCATTGTAACCAACCAGTTCAATTCAAGATGCATTGTCTGTTATGATGTTGTTTCACCTGTAGAAAGAAACCATCAACCGATGTCTTTTGAGAATGTGCCTTTCCCCCACCCAACCCTCCACTCAGCACCACCCCCAATCCCTTACTTACCCATTGGGGTCCAATGCCATAATCCTCTCTGGACCATAGACACATCTTCACTCTTCAAAGCCGGACCATGAACTGAAGAAACAGGTATGAGGTTCAATGTATTTTAATGGGGTTTTGAACTTAGTGGCATAACTTGGACATTTTTGCATATTTTTGGCCTAAATTTTCAACATGCCTTTTATGGGACCCCCACCTCATGAACAATTACATGGACATTAGGCAAATCTGTCCATAAAGGTGATTTTGTGGTTCCTGCATGAAATCACCTTTTGGGCAGGAGTTGAACATTTTCTCTGCCCTTGTTCATGTGTTTTGGGTCATAAGAAAGCTATGTTGAAAATTTGGTTTAAAAATATTAAAAAACAAGAAAGTTATGAGCCTACATTGAATTTTGCAAATGCAGATTCGTAACTTTGAGAATTTTTAATATTTTTACCCAAAATTTACAACATAGCTATTTCTTTACAGCACCTCATGAATGTGACAGTTGTCATTTTTCAACTCCTGCCCAAAATGTGTGTTTGCATCCTGAAAGTTGATTTTGCAGTCTCTGCTCAAAATCACCTTTAGCCAGGAGTTGAGCATTTTCTCTGCTCTTCTTCCTGAGAGCAGGGTTATAACAAGACTATGTTGAAAATTTGGTATAAACATATTAAAAAGCACATTTTCAATATTTTTACCCCAAATTCTTTGGTTACAGCCCTATCGGCTCTGGGCAAAGTTTGTTATTTGTAGAGGATAGCTTCTGTTCCCACAAAGATCAGATTTAAATTCTGTATCAAGTTGTGACATAAACATGGGGCCATTTATTAAATCAAACAACAGTAACAAGTCACCTCTCATTTATCTTGTAAACAGGAGCATAAAGATTAAGTTTGGTCAGTTTTTCACTTATGGCAGATTAGGTAGCCTATGGATCATTTTGGTGCTTTTTCTCTGAAACCATGCCACTAAATCTATCTCTCCCTGCTTGCACTGAGCCCAGAATTGGGCTTCATAATCTAGTAATGTATGGATATAGATTCTGTGCAGAGGTCCTATTACCCAGTGCTGGATAAGTTACTTTTAAAAAGTAATAAGTTACAGTTACTAGTTACTATCATTTGTAATAAGTTAAAGTGGTACTTGTTACTTTTGTAGTAACAGTAATATTTATGCATATTACTTTTCAGGTTACTTTATACTGCTTTTACTATGTGTCCTCTAGAGGTTTGGGAATACCTTATAGCGAATAAGGTAGTGACAATTAAACCTGAATATTCTATTTAGAGGTAAACATATCTGGTATTTATATTCAGCATTCCACATGGGAGGAAGGTTTCCTTCTCCCCATGTGACAAGGACTAGTTTTTTGAGCCAGCCTCCCTCCCCCAGACTTTCCCCACCCACCTACCCCTGTCCTGGAGACACACACAGCATAGAAAGGAGCTGACAGTATCTTTATAGCACCCCCTCACTAACCCAAGTACCCCCTTGATTAAAAAAAACATTGCTATTTATACTCGCCCTTCATCCCTGGGCCTAATCCTTAATTAGAAGGATGTGCCATTGCCAAATATCCAGGCTGTCAGTTGTCCTCCCTTTCTTTCCCTGCTGCACTCCCCAGTCCTCTCCACTGACTAAACCTCAATTGATCATGAAGAAAGTGTGAGCAGAGCTGGTCTAATTGGTCACACTGCTTAGAGTCACTACTACCAATGCTGCTGCCCCACCTCACAATTGTTTGCACACAGCCCAGCTCACACTGGCTCACTATCACTTTTTTCTTAGCAGTGTAGAACTGCAAGTTTGAAATTGGGATGGACTGTGGCCAGGAGAGTAGCCTAGACAACCCGGGGAGGGGGGGGGGACTTTTTTAATCTGCAATATCAGTTTCTGAAAACCCTTGAATAAACACCAATAGTGAAAAAATGTATTTGGTTGAATATTCGGGAAGCCTAATATTAGTAGTATTTAGTAATTAATATTCATTACTCATGCACCCCTAGTGTCTTCTGCAGGTATAAATGTGAGATTTACTTATGAAAACAAATTCTGTAGGGGACATTCTTAAATGTCAGATGAATCTAATCCCTGGATTTGTCTCATTTGTAGCTGGTACTGGTAAAGTGTATGAGAATACAACCGTGGAAGGACATTTAATAGAAACAAAAACATTATACTACAGCAACTAGTAACTTCTAGGGAAAAATAATATTGTTAGTTTCATTACTTTTTTTAAAGTAATCTATTACTGTTACTAGTTACTTAGGAAAGTAATTAGATGACAGTTAGTAAAAAAGTAAAAAAGTGTTTATTTTTATACAGGATACAAAATTAACTTTCGCATTTTACACCATTGGGATAAAAATCCTGTTTACAAGGCGTTCCTATCTTAGATGTTAAATATCAATTACATATATTAAACATATCCAAAATACAATAATTAATCATCATTTACACAAATCCTTAAATATTTAATCAAAACAAGTACATCTTACTGCTAGTTCATTTTTCAAGGCAGTGTTAAATACATGTGAACCTATATCTGTGTTTATTCCTTGAATGTTTAACTCATTCCAGAATTTTGTTGCTACATAAGCAAAAGACATTTCCCCTATCCTGGTTCTTGGTGTAGTTATTTTGAACTCCCTCAGTTTTGTTGTGTTTCTTAAACCATAAGTATGTTCCACTTTCTGTAGTTTTTCTCTTAAATAAAATGGTCTCCCTGAATCCAAAAGTTTCCTGTTCATGGTAACCCAAATGATTTTTTGTTTATTTACTAAAGTAAGCCAATTTAACTTGATGGTGGGTCCTCCTGTCTGCTCTTAAGGCAAATCTTACCAACCTATGGTACATAGTTTCAACTCCTTTTGTTACAGAGACCTTAGCAAACATATAAATGATTATTCCATACTCTATGCTGGTACCAACATATTATTTACTATAGACTTCCTCATGGTTTAATTTATACAGTGGCCTGTTCTACGCAAAGCACCAAGTCTACCATTTAGTTTATTTACCTTTTCATTAATATGATATTCAAAAGTCAGTCTCTGGTCGATCCAGAAACCTAAATATTTATATTCACTCACTTGTTCTAACCCCCACCATCATTTACTATAATTTTCAGTTTCACCATGTCCTTGATTTTCTTGGTGAAAAGCATGAACTTTGATTTTTCAGTATTTACGACTAAATTAGACATCTCAAACCATTCCTGAATCCTATCAAAATCTGCTTGCAGTTCTGATTGTATCTGACAGACATCTTTATTTTTAACTATTAAAACAGTATTGTCTGCGTATAGACGAATAGCTGAAACTTTTACTGTTTGAACTACTGGATTTGAGTAAACCAAGAACAAAAGGGGGCCCAGGATCGAACCTTGTGGCACCCCTCATTTGACTTCTGCTTTTGATGACAATGTTTTACCCACCACAGTCTGTTGAGTATGGTCTGGAGACAGGGGTACTATTACAAAGGGGGGGGATGGTGGTGCGGGGGAAGGGGAAACCATCAGGGCCAGGATAAATGGTTCAGATAAGAGAGGGTTAAAGGGGACACCTATTCAGAGGGGGTTTGAGTTAAGTGGGCAAAATAGCAAGGGAGGCAGAAAGGGGAGGGTGACAAGGGGGTCTCTAATAAGGCAGGAAGACTCCCATGAAATTGCGATCATGAATAAAGTGGGGGGGGGCTGAGAGGGCATAGTGGAGGTAACCATAAGGATGATGGTGGTGTTAAGGTTCTGTTACTGGGAGACTCAATGATTAAGGGTATCCATTGGGAGGGACAGGGGGGTGGATGCCATAGCCAGGTGAAGGTAGTGAGTATCTCTGGGCTGACAGTGCACAGAGCAAAGTTCACGGTGTATGAAATGGTTAGGGATTGTGGAGGGAAACCGGATCTCCTGGTGCATTTGGGAACTAATGATCTAGAGGGAAATAGCATTATGGAAATCCAAGCAAGGTTCCAAGAACTTGCCAGAGTCTGTCGGGATAATGGATGCAACATTTCCTTTTAGAGATATTGCCAGTACCAAAGGCCTCAGTGGAGAAAAAATGAAGCTCACAGAGGTTAATGAATGGCTCAGGAAGTGGGGTGAAGAGAATGGGTTGGGGGTGTTAGGGAACTGGAATGGAGTTTGGGAGGAGGGACTATATGCCAAGGACAGGTTTCATCTTGCCCCATTAGGGAAGGAAGTCCTTAAACAGGGGATGGCTGACTACATACAAGAAAGGTGGGGTTTAAACTTGTAAGGGGGGAAGGGATAAGGGAGGGGCTGACCAGAAGCCCTCCCCTCCAGATGAGGGGAGTAGCCTTCAAGCCCAAGGGGGGAGGGGGAAACAGACTGGAGGTGGAGGTTTCAGGAGGAGCAGGGGGAGGATGGAAGTATAAGGAATCTGGGTGGGGTTCGACAAAGAGGATCAGGGATAGGGGGTGGGGGTTAGTGTTAGTTAATGCCAGGAGCTTGGGAAACAAGTTGCCAGAGTTCCAGGCCATGCTGTTCGAGGGGGTGGATGTGGCGGCAGTCACGGAAACGTGGGCCAACAAAAACCATGACTGGGACCTAAATATGCAGGGGTACACTATGCTTAGGAAGGATAGAAAGGAGGGCAGAGGGGGTGGAGTGGCTATGTTCATTAGAGATGACATAGAAATTGCTATGGTAGAAGAGGCAGAGGGAAACGTGGAGGCCTTGTGGGTCACCTTACGATCCCCAGCAGGAGATAAGGTCAAGCTGGGAGTAGCATAGGCCCCCAGGATGAGTGATGTTCTAGAGGATGGTTTGCTGGACAACATCATTGCCCAGTGTGGTCCAAAAGGGAAGGTGGTGTTGATGGGGACCTAATATGCCAGGTACAAACTGGGGAACCATGTCCTCTAAGGTGGCCAAGGAGCAGAGGCTGCTGGATGGCTTCCAGGATGTGTTCTTAACACAGCATGTGATGGAGCCCACAGGGAGGGGCATGTCCTGGATGTGGTTCTGGCAGATGGGGATCTGGTAAGGGACATGGTTGTACAGGACCCTGACTGGGAGTGACCACAATACTGTCTGGTTTCAAATAAGCATGGGGGAGTGGGGTGAGATCTAGGACACTGGCAGTGGACTTCAGGGGGGCAGACTTTATGGGCATGGGAAATATTCTCAAGGATCACTTGAAGGGGATTACCTCAACGACAAGTGTGGAAAGGAGATGGGAGGTCATAAAACGGGGACTTCATAAGGCAGTCAGGATCTGCGCTAAGTTGTAACGTAAGGGAGCAAGGTCACATAAACCATGCTGGTGGTCCAGTGAGGTCCAGGTAGCAGTCAGAGAAAAGAAGGCGGCTTACAAAAAATATAAAACAACAAGAGGGGATAGGGATAAGGAAATGTACCAGCTTGCATCTAGAAAAGTCACCCGTATGGTGAGGGGAGCAAAGTCCAGTAAAGAGCAACGGCTGGCACAGGGGATACATGGAGGGGAAAAGGGGTTCTTCCGGTACATTGGGGAGCGGAGAAAAACTAAGGGCCATCTCAGCAGATTGAGATCAGAAGGAGGGTGGGTGGAAGAGGCGAGGGACCAGGCAGAAGTATTTAACGAGTACTTTGCCTCTGTGTTCACTAGGGAGGGGGATGGGATATCTACAAAGCAAGGCACAAAGGGGATAGAAGCGGCAGGGAGTGGGATCAGGGGAGCAACAGAAATGGAGCAAGAGGGAGGGAAAGGTACCCCAGGGGTGTCACATCTGGATAAGGATAAAAGACCAGTGGAAGGTGGAGGGATGGATGATGCCATCCCCGCCAAAGGGTGTGGTTTTCCTCAAGGCCCCAAAGAATGACAAATCTCCTGGGCTGGATGGCATTCATCCGAGAGTACTATGGGAATTGGCGGACATACTGGCTGCTCCCCTGGCGGAGCTTTTCAGCAGGTCACTTGAGACAGGGAGGGTACCTAGGGATTGGTGAGAGGCACATGTGGTACCAATCCATAAAGGGGGGTCGAAGGAAGTACCAGGAAACTATAGACCCATCAATTTAACCTCGGTGGTGGGAAAATTAATGAGAGTATACTAAAGGAATGATTGGGGGTTTACTTGGAGGAGGTGGGAGGTCTGGATAGTCGGCAGCATGGGTTTGTGCCAGGTAGATCATGTCAAACCAACCTTGTGGAGTTCTATGAATGGATAACATCAGAACTGGACAGGGGTAAGCCTGTGGATGTATTATTCTTGGACTTCAGCAAGGCATTTGACTCTGTCCCCCACAATGGTCTGGTGGAGAAACTGATGGGGTTAGGTAGGCCTTTGATGGTCAGATGGATTGAAAACTGGATAGCTGGATGCACTCAGAGAGTAGTGGTCTGTGGGGAGCTCTCGAACCCTACAGAGGTTGGTAGTGGGGTACCACAGGGCTCGGTCCTGGGTCCAATCCTGTTTAATGCATACATATCGGACATCAGGGATGGTATAGGGTGTGAAATGAGTCTCTTCATGGATGACTCCAAGATGGGAGCAGTAGTTGAGGGAGAAGAGGGGAGGTTGGCCCTACAAGGGGACCTGGACACCCTGGAAAGCTGGGCTCACACATGGAAATTAAATTTCAATATCGCCAAGTGCAAGGTGTTGCATCTTGGTCGGGGAAACCCTAAACACAGGTACACCCTGGGAGGGGAGGTGCTGGAAGCCTCAACAGGGGAAAAAGACCTAGGGGTCATGGTGGATACATGTATGAATAACTCTGAGCAGTGCAGGAGAGCAGCTAGCAAGGCAAACAGGATGTTGGGATGCATCGCAAGGGGGATCACCTCTAGGAGCAAGGAAGTGATTCTGCCGCTGTACAATGGACTGGTTAGACCACACCTTGAGTACTGTGTACAGTACTGGAGACCACACTTGAAGAGGGACATACAGCTCCTGGAGAGGGTACAGAGGAGGGCAACAAAGATGATACGAGGGCTAGGGGATTTGACTTACGAGGACAGACTTGAGGAGCTCTGCCTGTTTTCATTGGAGGAGAGGAGAGACAGGGGGACATGATTGAGGTCTTCAAGTACCTCAAGGGAATAAATAGGGTAAACATGGAGGGGATCTTTAGACTAAAGCAGGGAGGTATCACCAGAGGACATGGTTTGAAGTTGGAAGGTGAAAGGGTGAGGGGGAAAAGAGGAGGAGGTTTTTCACTGAGAGGGTGGTGGACCCTTGGAATGCACTGCCTGGTGAGCTGGTTCAGAGATCCACAGTGGAGGGCTTCAAGAGAGGGTGGGACAGACACAGAAAGTGGATGTATCAGATGATTGCCTGTCCCAGGGGGGTGGGGATGGATGATAGGGGTTTCTGGAGCACAAGGGATGGGAGGGTCTCGGCACCCAACTAAGGATCTAGGTTCGAGCAGACTCGATAGACCATAAGGCCTAACCTGCTGGCAAATAGTATGTTAGTATGTAAGTAGGACCAGAACCATCTCCTCATTTCTTCTGACACTCCAGAGTTTTGAAGTCTTCTCAACAATATTTGGTAGTGTACTGTGTCAAAAGCTTTTGGCAAATCCATGAACACTGCACCTACCAACATCCCCCCATCAAAGGAGGAAACAAAGATGTCAATTATGTCAGTGAGTGCAGTGCTCATGGAACGTCCTTTTCTGAACCCAGACTGGTACCCGGACAGATGACCACTTCTCTCCATGTAATCATAAAGCTGTCCGTGTACCAGTCATTCCAGTATTTTTGAGACTACTGATAACAATGCTATAGGCCTATAATTTGTAGGATTTGATGGGTCTCCTTTTTTAAATATTGGGACAGTTTTGGCATTTTTCCATATTAAAGGGAAACCCCCCTCACATAGACTCCAATTAAAGAGTTTTGTCAAAATCGGGGCTATTATGTCATTTGCATCTTTTAAAAACCTTATTTCCAGCTCATCAATACCTGGGGATTTATTTTTATCCATTTTTCTTATTACTTTTTTAACTTCCCTTCAAGTTAGTCTCTAAAATCTGAATTTGGGGTATTCTGATCATTTGATTCTATTACTTGATCTACAGTAACATTTTTTTCATTTTCCTCCAGTCCTAGAACATCTGGTAGTTTAGTAAAATAATTATTTAAAATATTTGCTGATCTTACCTCATTTACCATAACCCCATTTTCTACCATTTGTATTTGTACCTGAGTTTTACCTGTTTTTTCTAAAGTTTTTATTAATGACCAGTATTTTCCTGTTCCTCTTGTCGCTTCACTTTTTTGAGTATAATACTGATTTTTGCATTTTTATTTTTGTTTTAAGCCTATTTCTACTAACTTTATAGTTTTCCCAATCTAGGGGGTCCAAAGTTTGATTTGCTTTCTTCCATAGCCTATTTTTCACCCTTATTTATTTTTTTTTCTGTAACCCTTGGTACATGGTTGTTCTTTTGATTTATTCTCACAAATAGGGCAATTTCATTGCAAACTTCCAAGAACAAATTTTGAAATTCTTGTACTGCCAAATTTATAGATGGTATAAGAAATAGTCTGGACCAATTTACCTTCCTTAATTTGTCTTGGAACCTTTTAATAGAATATTTTTTAAAGCTTCTGACCTATTTTGTATTATTATTTTCCTGGTTCTTTCTACTGTAACCGTCCAGAGTTACTTCACAACTAAGAGAGTTATGATCTGCCAAAATTGGCTGACTTACCTGGACACTATGAGCTTGGATATCCTGGGATATAAATATTAAATCCAGTATACTGCCAGCGCTCTTTTGAATAGTCTTTCTAGTTGTATTAGTAATAAATTGAGTCAGACTCAGATGTTTGAAACTATCTTGTAAGGCTCTTCCCCTGGGACAACCCAGGCTACCTTAAAGTCCCCAATTAGAGTTAACTTTTTCCCCATAGTATAGTCCATTAACATTTGGGCAAATTGTTCAAACACTCCTGTTTTACAAGTAACTAGTTAGTACCCTGCTATTACCTTTGGGCTACAACTTTATGTACACTTCTTAATCAACTAAAAAACCTGATTTGCCCTAGCCACCACCTCAGAACATTGTGTACATGTGTTGAAATCATGTGTCACTGTTATCCCTAGGTTTTTCTCATGATTTACTTCCATTAATTGAAATTCTTGTAGGTTGTATTGGTATTTGTTATGTGTACCCATGTGAATAACTGTACATTTTTTATGGTTAAACTGCATCCCCCTATTCCATTGCCCAGGACACAACTTTATCGATCTTTTATTATGTCACATTGATTTGTGCTATGAAAGGGGTCCCGGTCCTCCAAGTTTGGTATCATTAATGTACTTCTTACACCATATAACCATACCTTTGATAGTGTCTCATACAAGAGGCTGGTAAATAAGTTGGACAGCCAGGGAGTGGGCCCCAAGGTTGTAAACTGGGTCAGAAACTGGTTGAGTGGCAGAACACACAGGGTGGTGGTAAATGGCATTCAATAGAAGGATGGGGGTGACCAACAAGGTGCCACAGGGATCCATGCTGGGGCCAGTCCTCTTTAATGTCTTCATACACAACATTGCAAAAGAGCTGGAGGGGAAGGGATGCCTCTTTGCAGACAACACTGAGATCTGCAACAGGGTTGACACTTCGGGGGGGGGGTGGAAAAATGAGAAAGAACCTAAACATGCTTGAGGAGTAATCAAGAGTGTGGCAGCTAAGATTCAATGCAAAGAAGTGTAAAAAATATGCATTTGAGGCACAGAAATCCAAGGGAGGAGTACAAGATGGGTGAGGAGGTACTGACAACCAGCAATCAAGAAGGGGATCAAGAAGTAATCATATCTGATAACCTGACAATAGTCAAACAATATGAGAAGGTTGTGGAAAGAGCCAAAAGGATGTTAGGTTGCATAGAGAGAGGTATATTACCAGCAGAAAAAAAGGAAGTGATAATGCCACTGTACAGATCACTAGTGACTCCTCATCTGGAGTACTGTTTCCAGTTCTGGAGGCTGCCTCTCCAGAATGACATGGACAAAATAAAAGTAGTCCAGAGAGGGGCAACTAAAATATGCAAGGACTGCACCAAAAGTCATATGAGGAAAGATTAGAGGACCTGAATATGTATTTCCTGGAGGTGAGAAGAGAGAGGGGTGATATGATAGAGACATTCAAGTACTGCGGGAGTATAAACAGAGTACAGGAGGGTAGCATCTTTCAGAAAAAAAGATGTACAAGAACAAGGGAGCCAGATATGAGGCTAAAGGGGTGTAGATTCAGGGGCAATGTGAGGAAGTACTTTTTTACAGAAAGAGTAGTGGATGATTGGAACAACCTCCCTGTGAGGTGGGGAGACAGTAGGGGAATACAAGAATGTATGGGCTAGACATAAGAGCACTCTTGTAAGAAGGAGGAGAGGGTAAGCCATAGATTGACTAGGGTCTGCAGTATTGCATTAGGTAGGGAGAAGGGACAGATTAGGTGGTCCACATGGTCCTTATCTGCCATCACCTTCAGCATTTCTATGTTTCTATGTTAAGTTGCCATCTAGATTAGCTATGAATATGTTTAATAAAACTAGACCAAGTACTGACTCCTGTGGCATACCACTGGTGACATTCCCCTTTGAAGACAGATATCAATTTATTATAACTTTTTGTGTTCTTTTATTCAATCAGTTGGTGGTCCAGTGGATTAGGGTATACCGTTAGCATTGCAACTGAATTTTGGCCTCTCAATTAAGGAGCCACAATCTGGGTGACAGTGATGGGGTGAGCTTTATTTTAGATTGTCCCTCACTGATGCTGTCTTTTGCACCCACACAATTTCTGCACCCTCCAGGGCATGGCCACCCTAGAGCGGGTTATATTTAGTTCTGTGGGGTGTAAGGCATGAGGACTCCTGTATTGGGGGGTGGAGGGCAAAGCCCCCCACAAAAGCTGACTGTTTCCCGGGAGGGTGCTTTGGCGCTGTAACTCCTGGGAGATGTAATGCCTAATGCTGTAATGCCAGGTGGCATGTTATCTGCGCTATAATCGGTGTTAGCAACATGACTGTCGCACTAGCATGGGTGAACCACTAATTAAGGGTTCTGGGAAATTCAGGTTATTTTGTTTTTTAGTAATCACTCAGTGTGCTACAGTGTCAAAAGCTTTCCTGAAATCTACAGGAATAACATTGACGAGTGTTCCCTTGTCTAATTCTCAACCAATATTTTCATAGAAACATAAAAGTTTAGTCAAACACGATCTGCCAGTGAAGAGCCATATTGATGTACATCTTTAATAAATGGACTCTCCATATAAGAGGTCACATTTTCTTTTATAATAGCCTCCATTATTTTGTGCATAGTAGAAGTAAGGCTGATAGGTCTGTAATTGTATGTGTCTGATTTTTTTTTTTTATAAATGGACACTACATATGTTGATTTAGTTTCTGCAGGGGTATAGTTTTCCAGTAAAGATTTATTAAAAATTAATTCCGTAGGTAATATGACATGCTTCCAAAGTAATTTTGTTATGCTGCCAGAGATATTATCTGGACCTGTGGAAGGATGGGATTTGAGTGGTTTAATTTTTTTTGTTACATTTGGGTTTTAGTGATTTTTAATAGGTGGTTTGTTGGAGAATTTGATTAATTTGTCTTAGTAGGGTTTGGGCATATATAATTTGTAAAAAGTGAGTAGAAGTGGTGATTAAATTCCTCTGCCTTCTCTAGGGAGCTATTTATTGTAGTGCATCTGATTTGTAACAGATCTACTACATTGCTGTTCTGGGGAATTTACAGTATGTATCCATATAAGTGTTTAGTGTTGGATTGGTTAGCATTTGTTGCTAGACTGTGCTCCATTAATCACTTTTTCTTCTTTATCAAGCACCTAGTCTAAATGTTATAACTAGGGGTGTGAAGAAACCAAGTAGTATTCCCCAAATACCATGCACAGTAGGGCTCCAGAATATTGGGGAGCCATTCCTTAATAGGAAATGATTTGTATTTGGGAACTACTATTCAGCAAAGAGCTGAAATAGGAAAACAAAAAGAAAAAAAAAAACACCCCTCACCCTTACATAAAATATACATGACCCTCCTTCCCCCACCCTCCTAGCACTGATCCTCCCCAACCTATCCATGATTAATTTAAATAAATAAAAAAATAAAACAACTTCTCCAAAGCTTGCTGTTTTTTGTCAACATCTCTCACACCTCCCTCCCAACCCAAACAGGATAAGTAATGTGACCCCCATCTCATCACCCTGTATCAACACCACAATATTTTATTTTAGTTCTGTGGTGGGCAGCAGGCACAACCAGCCAGTCTCCAAGGCTGGGCATCATCTTTAATAGTAAAAAGTGCCTGTCTGTGACAAAGCAAAGACTCTTCCATGGTTTCCCATCCCCCCACCATGACAGCATCCTAATCCCCCCCCCAGTACCCAACTGTAAACTTGGTGGGCAGCAGACACAACCCACCCTCCTCCATGGTTGGCAGTCTTCAGATAATAAAAGTACTTGCTCACTTGCACTTGCTTAGTTTAATAACAAAACCAGTTGATCAGCTGATTTTACTATTAGAATAAGCAAGCACATGAGCACTTTCATTTATCTGAAGGCAGCCAGCCGTGGATGAGGAAAGATTGTGCTGCCCATCCACCAAGATTACAGTTGAGTACTGGGGGAAGAGTTGGGAGGACAGGATGCTGCCAGGATGGGTTGACAGAGGAGGCATTTGGGGATTCTTTGCTCTAGCAGAGACAAGTACTTTTCTCTATTAAAGACAGTGGCCAACTGTGGAGGTGGGCAGATTGTGCCAGTCATGCACCACAAGATTAAAATAAAATACTGCAGATGCTGGGGAGAATAGGGTGAGATCAGAGTTATGAGAAAAGGTGAGGGGACAGGAGGTCATATTATTTAGTGTGTTTGGGCTGGGTGAGGAGGGTGGGCATTAGAAAAGAAGCAAGGGCGGGAGAGGTTTTTTTTAATTGTTTTTAAAAGCACTCAAATAACAAGCGCATGAATACTGAATACCTGAATATTTGGCCTCAGCAAAAATATTCAGGAAAAGGTATTTGCACATCCATAGTTATAACTTGTAAAATTGTTCTTTTGTGCATATTTAACAGGGTCACTTTAATTTCAACTGTTGGCTTTAGTGCTGCACAGAGCTAGTGATAACTTTAGCATTGTAAATTGTTTCTTGGGTCAGGTACAGTGATTGTTACTTATTGAACATCTTGATAAATGTTTATGTGGTGGTCTGATGGTGAGATAAATTTATGCAATGGGAATAAGCTTGTGAAGTATAGGATAAAACTGTAATTTCAGAGCAGAAAAGCTCAAAATGAAGATAAAAACAATGTGTCTTTATATGGAGTATGATTTATCAAATTTAGAACATGTATTTGAAATCTCCATGCAGCATAATACAATAAGTTGTCAGTGCAATACAAACTCACCCACACTGTATAAATGGAATATGACATGGCTTTTTACTGCAGATACATTTTTCTATCATCACTCGCTATGAATGGACATGCCTGACTACACTCCTGGCTAAACTTTGCTCCACCACTCATGATGTCAAACAGTTCATTCATGACTCATGAAGATTAAAAAATATGTGTGCAGATAACATCTGTCATATCCCCATGTTATCTGGATACATTTATCACTATGGATACATAAACATGATAGAAGCACTAGTGGAAGGTGATATGCTGCATAGTGCTTCTTTAAGACATAAACTATCATCAAGTACTGTGATGTCACCTCCGTAAATCATTTCTGGAGGGACTGCTCTACCAAGGTAAACCACTATCAAATTTTTGGGAATGCCCTAAATTGCAGAGTTCTGAGATCATATTCTTAAGATTATATCTCAAATACTGGTTATAACCTCTGCAGTTTCAATTTCCAACATTTTATTGTAGATGTTTTTATTTAGAGTAATCCAGCCAGTTGTGCTTGTCCTCCTTACATGCCTTATGCAATTCCTGTACTCATTGTTCTGTTTTCTGTTCAAATGTCATTAGTAGCTGGCTTCAAATCAACTACATGGTGCATGGGCAAAACAAAGCTGTCAATCATAGTGTAGAGCCAGTCATTCAACAGTCATGCTCTGTGTTCTCCCAATGAATGCAATATAAAGACAACTGGAAGAAAGAGCACTATTGACTATACCATATATGAGATTTCTGTTGCAAGATAGTATTTTTTAACTTTAATGATAATAATAATATCTTTATTTATAAAGTGTTATTCACAATGTATCAAAGGGCTGTACAGTCTATACAGTATCAATTAAAATCAATAAAAATTCTAAAAATCTTAAATCAAGTCAATATAATTAAAAACAGTGATACAGTAGTCAAACACAAATTAAATAGGTTCTCCAAAAGTGAGCCCAAATAAATATTTTTTTAATGCAGTGTTGAAGCTCTCCACTGCCAGACACTCTGGTATTCAATGAGGCAGAGAGTTCCACAGGGCTGGGGCTGTGAACAAAAATGACCATGTCCAGAACTTTTTAACCATACCCTGGGAATCTCTAGCAATCTCTCATTGACTGAGCAGAGCGGTCAGAGGGGCAGTAAGGGTGCAGGAGATCTCGCAGGTAGCTCAGACCCAGTCCTTGTAGGACTTTACTCATCATCATCAGACTGGTAAAGATAACATCATTTTGTAGCTGCCCATCTCATGTCTCCTATATAACTAATTGGTACCCCACATATATTTTGTATAACACTGCTGTGAACAAGACCACTTAATGCTGTTTTGACT